>CM064562.1:37699534-38317370 GCA_032716605.1 Paralithodes platypus
GTGTGTGTGAGAGGCTGAGAGAGTGTGTGTATGAGGGAGGAGGGGGTACTCAGATATTCTTCACAAACAGCGGGCCAGGATCAACAAACGTCTCAGTGGGCGGTATTGTGGGCGTGAATGGTCTAGAGAGAGAGAGAGAGAGAGAGAGAGAGAGAGAGAGAGAGAGAGAGAGGGGGGGGGGGGGGGGGAACCAGCCTTCTACCGCGACATTTTACTACCGAATAATGTACAAATTTATCTCGAAGGTGGATCTTGAGGGTAATTTATTAAGCTTGATGGAAGTCTAGGGAGCAAACTAAGAATAAATAAATAAGTAGACCCCCCCCCACCAAAATTTTTTTATATATATATATACTGTATATATATGTATATATATACATATATATACAGGGGAGGTGTGGTGGAGTGGTCTTGCCACTGGCCTGGTAATCCAAAGGTCCCGGGTTCAAATCCCGATGTATCAATGGGAAGATATTATTGGGATGGAATTTGTGCTGTACCGGTACCTGGTATCAGTGCATTACCACAAGCCCACCGAAACGTCAATAAAATACCCTCATTGTTCCCTGATTAAATAGCACTGTATGAATATTCCCATATTCAAAATATGCTATAGGGGTGCAATGCCTGGTGAGTTATCTGCTCAACAGGTGGCGTTGTGTGTGTGTAAGTGTGAGAGTCCGAGTGTAGGGGGTGAGACTGTGAAGCACGGGAACGAGGTGGCTTCAGAGAAGGGGTCGTTTCGGGCCATGAGTGAGCACCGTGCCTCATGTGAAGGCAAGATGGCAGGTGCTCGTTGTACTCTACGTGCTTCACATGTCTCACTTCCTAGACTGGAACAAGACCTCACGGGCTTCACTGTTCATTGTAAAGCGGTGAACTATCTCGTTACCCCTTTTTACTGCCACAGATCCTTCTTAAACTGCACAAAACTCGTCATAAATATAGCTAGAATATAATTAAAAAAACATCGCCGGTACAGAAAGGGTTAAGGGGGGACGGTTCACTTTTTTGTTTATTTCTTTCAAGTATTTATTTATTTTTCTAGTTTCCTCCTTAGACCTCCATCGAACTTAAAAAAAAAAAAAAAAATCAAAATTAATTTGTACATTTTTCGGTACAAAAATGTCCCGGCCGAAGGCCAATTTCTCCTAAAACTACAGGGTCACTACCGCTCGCCAGGAAAAAATCGACGCCTAAATGGTACGAAAGGTTTTAATATTAACAAAGAAAGGGGGTGAAAGGTCTGAAAATCGCCAAACTAAAGGAACGAACGTCTTAAAATCTCAAATCAGCCCCACCTAAATGGCCCATCTGCCCTTAACCTCAACAGTCCATCAGCCTCACCTTAATGGCCCATCTGCCCTTAACCTCAACAGTCCATCAGCCTCACCTTAATGGCCCATCTGCCCTTAACCTCAACAGTCCATCAGCCTCACCTTAATGGCCCATCTGCCCTTAACCTCAACAGTCCATCTGCCCTTAACCTCAACAGTCCATCTGCCCTTAACCTCAACAGTCCATCTGCCCTTAACCTCAACAGTCCATCAGCCTCACCTTAATGGTCCATCTGCCCTTAACCTCAACAGTCCATCAGCCCCACCTAAATGGCCCATCTGCCCTTAACCTCAACAGTCCATCAGCCTCACCTTAATGGCCCATCTGCCCTTAACCTCAACAGTCCATCCTTAATGGCCCATCTGCCCTTAACCTCAACAGTCCATCAGCCTCACCTTAATGGCCCATCTGCCCTTAACCTCAACAGTCCATCAGCCTCACCTAAATGGCCCATCTGCCCTTAACCTCAACAGTCCATCAGCCTCACCATCTGCCCTTAACCTCAACAGTCCATCAGCCTCACCTTAATGGCCCATCTGCCCTTAACCTCAACAGTCCATCAGCCCCACCTTAATGGCCCATCAGCCTCACCTTAATGGCCCATCTGCCCTTAACCTCAACAGTCCATCAGCCTCACCTTAATGGCCCATCAGCCTCACCCTTAACCTCAACAGTCCATCAGCCTCACCTTAATGGCCCATCAGCCTCACCTTAATGGCCCATCTGCCCTTAACCTCAACAGTCCATCAGCCTCACCTAAATGGCCCATCTGCCCTTAACCTCCAGTCCATCAGCCTCACCTTAATGTGTGAAAACCTAAACCATCACTTTCTTTGTCTGTTTTCTGTTAACTGTCTTGATAGCGTAATGCATAAGTGCGCGGAATTTCGGTGTGAGTGTCCTGGGTTCGAGTCCCTGGAGTTCCACATGTATTTGTTGATATCATTAATTGAGTTTAGGTGAAAACATATTTATTATATAGTCAAGCATAGACTACAGTAGATCTGGACTGGACACGAAAATGGAACTTTGCAGTAAGGGACCCAAAATAGGAGAACGAACCCCCAAGTTCGAACCTCGAAACAGCGAAAATATCACATTTCCGCGATTTCGAGGTTCGAACTTGGGGGTTCGTTCTCCGATTTTGGGTCCCTTACTGGAAAGTTCCATTTTCGTGTCCAGTCCAGCTCTACTGTAGTCTATGAGTCAAGTTATCTGTCACCATTAAGGGGAGATATCCACTGGAGGGATTTTTTTCTTGACTCCTTTCTCCCTCATGTTTAACCCCATTGCTTTTCTAATTTTAAGACGTTCGCCCCATTATTTTGACGATTTTAAGAACCTTCGACCCATTTCTGTCAATTTTAAGACCTTTTGTGCCATTTAGGTGTCGATTTTATCCTGGCGAGCGACAGCGAGCCTGTAATATAAGAGGAACCGGCTTTCAGCCGGGACATTTTTCTACCGAAAAATGTACAAATTTATCTTGAAAGGGGCTCAAGGGGGTGTAATCTTAAGCTTGATGGATATCCAGAGACCAAACTAAAAACCTCCCCTTAAATAATACATATATACAAAACATATATTTATTATTTAATAGTGACACATAACTTGACTACAAAGGCGATAATAGGGTTGGGTGGTGGATGATAACGACCCATTATAATAGTTTGGTGGTTTCACAGGTACGCCACGGTAGCTTCGTCCGTTTCCTAGTCATTCAGGTTTGACTTTAAGGGGAGGTTTTTAGTTTATCCATCAAGCTTAAGATTACACCCCCTTGAGCCCCTTTCAAGATAAATTTGTACATTTTTCGGTAGAAAAAGTTCCGGCTGAAAGCCGGTTCCTCTTATATTACAGGCTCGCTGTCGCTCGCCAGGATAAAATCGACACCTAAATGGCACGAAAGGTCTTAAAATTGACAGAAATGGGTCGAAGGTTCTTAAAATCGTCAAAATAATGGGGCGAAAGTCTTAAAATTAGAAAAGCAATGGGGCTAAACATGAGGGAGAAAGGAGTCAAGAAAAAAATCCCTCCAGTGGATATCTCCCCTTAACCTCATGACACAGGGACAAGTGGTTTAATTATCCACTTTTGGTAATGCACAATATTAACAAAAATTAGGCCACAGTGTGAAACAAGTTGTGTCAAAATATCATACTGATCCAACTGTTTGTTCATAAGTTATTCCCGAAAACCATATTAGGTTAATATAAGGGGAGATTTCCACTTGAGGGATTTTTTGCTGGGTCCCTTTCTCCCTCATGTTTAGCCCCATTGCTTTTGATATTTTAAGACGTCCGCCCCATTAGTTTGGCGATTTTAAGAACTTTCGCCCCATTTCTGTCAATTTTAAGACTTTTCGTGCCATTTAGGTGTCGATATTTTCCTGGCGAGCGATAGCGAGCCTGCAATTTAAGAGGAATCGGCCTTCGGCTGGGACATTTTTCTACCGAAAAATTTAAAAATTTATCTTGAAAGGGGGTCTAGGGGGCTGTAATGTTAAGCTTGATTGAAGTCTAGCGAACTAACTAAAAACCTGCCCTTAAGTTCTAATTAATTTAGTTGACATTAGAAGTTAGTGATGATAGTAATAGTGGGGATGATGATAATAGTAGTGATGATGGTGATAATAGTAGTAATGATGGTTGTAGTTGTAGTGATGATGATGACAGTAGTGATGATGGGGACAGTATTAATGAAGATGCTGAGAGTAGTAGTGATGATTGTAATAGTAGTAGTGATGATGATAGTAATGGTGATGATGATAGTAGTAGTGATGATGGTGACAGTTGTAGTGATGATAGTAGTAGTGATGATGGTGGTAATATTAGTGATGATGGTAACTCATCCCAGAGTTGGGTATGCAGTTTTGATTATGGGCAAAACAGCACGTCTAATTTATCATTATCTTTTATTTAAAAAATTTATTCATTTTGCCTCCTCGGGTTTGTTAGCGGATTTTGACCCCGTTTTCTGGACCCATTTCGCCATTTTTTTTAAGGGGTTACGTTTTTGTTTGTGGCCGAGAGGTTTTTCGAAGGGTTTTTCTGGGTTTTCAGTAGCTTGGGAGGCTTGCTTGCTTTTAGGGTTCTTTTTACCGAAACAGTTGCAAAACAATTTTAAGAACGGGTTCTTAGATTTAGGGATTTTCTTTTTCTCATCACTGCTACTCTTAGCTTGAGTGTCATCTGTATTTTCCAGTGCACTCTTAGCCTTCTCCGTGGATTCTTCTCCCACTTCCTTTTCTTGCGGTATTTCCTTCAAGCATTCCTTCAATTCTTCTCCCACCTCCTTTTCTTCCGGTACTTCCTTCTCCGTGGATTCTTCTCCCACCTCCTTTTCTTCCGGCCCTTCCTTCTCCGTGGATTCATCTCCCACCTCCTTTTCTTCCGGTACTTCCTTCTCCGTGGATTCATCTCCCACCTCCTTTTCTTCCGGTACTTCCTTCTCCGTGGATTCATCTCCCACCTCCTTTTCTTCCGGTACTTCCTTCTCCGTGGATTCTTCTCCCACCTCCTTTTCTTCCAGTACTTCCTTCTCCGTGGATTCTTCTCCCACCTCCATGACTTCCGGTACTTCCTTCTCCGTGGATTCTTCTCCCACCTCCTTGACTTCCGGTACTTCCTTCTCCGTGGATTCATCTCCCACCTCCTTTTCTTCCAGTACGGTACTTCCTTCTCCGTGGAGTCCTCTCCCACCTCCTTGACTTCCGGTACTTTCTTCTCCCACCTCCTTTTCTTCCGGCCCTTCCTTCTCTGTGGATTCTTCTTCCACCTCGGTTTTGTTAGCAGATTTTGACCCCATTTTCTTGAACCATTTCGCAATTTTTTTGAAGGGGTTACGTTTTTTATTGTGGCCGAGAGGTTTTACGACGGTTTTTTCGACGGTTTTTTCGGCGCTTTTTTCTGGGTTACCGAAACAGTTGCAACATTTTAAGAACGGGTTCTTAAATTTTGGGTTTTTCTTTTTCTCATCGCTGCTATTCTTAGCTTGAGTGTCATCTGTATTTTCCAGTGCACTCTTGGCCTTCTCCGTGGATTCTTCTCCCACTTCCTTTTCTTGCGGTACTTCCTTCGAGCATTCCTTCAACTCTTCTCCCATCTTCTTTTCTTTTGGTACTTCCTTCTCCTTGGATTCTTCTCCCACATCATCTTCTTCTTGCCCTTCCATCTCGCATTCCTTCAAATAATTTTCCTCTGGGACTTTTTCATCTATTCCCACAGTCGCCTCATTGTCCTGTTCCGGCGAATTTTCTGGGCTTTCCTCTTCGTCACTCCCGTCACTTTCGCTCTGGGCCTTGCGCCTAGACTCTTCCAAATCTAGGGTCATACATTCTATTCCGCGTTCTGAACTGTTTTTCGTGTTTATCCCCTTCTTATCTTCATCTTGCAGTCTTTGCTTTACGGTTGTCTTCATCTCATTTTCCAACTTTTCTTCAATCTCATGGGTAATTCGGTTTACTTCCTCTTCCTCATTAGTGTCTTCCTGTCTTCGTGGCGCAATGCATAAGTGTGTGGATTTTCGGTGTGAGCGTCCTGGGTTCGAATCCCCGGACTGCCACATTTGTTTGTTAATTTCATTAATCGAGTTTAGGAGTAAAGTTGGTTGATGGAGAGAACATAATAATTTGTTACTAAGCTTTATGTCAAATGCAAGCATATTGTTCTTTTCCTCATCATCCCACTTTTTGTTGAATGCAAGCCCAACTCGAGATGGAGAGACACAATGTAGATACTTGACAGAAATAATGTTTTTATCTTTCCTGTCCGAAGTCACCTTAGTTGAATATGAATTAGATACAAATTCCTCTGTCATTCCACTGCTAGCCACACCGTTAGAGTTACTAGTGGTTTCTTTTCTTCCTCTACAACCATCACACTTTGGATTCTTAAAGTTAAATCCTTCACATGAACAGTACTTTATCGGCTTCATATAGGCGTACTGTGGATCGTCAAACCCCCCCTTTTTCCCCTCTTCCTAACCCATTTCACTATGGGGGTAAGAGAAGTTATTTATGTCAAAATCTTCCTCAAACAGAGACTGAGGCGGCCTAAGACGCAGCGTATGGTCCAACTATCCAAGGTCAGCCATCCGACCACAACCAGGACAGAGACCATTGTTCATGTCAACCGCTGGAACACACTCCGCACACAGCACGATACCGCATCTATATTGTTCGCACTCTAGCGCTGGGCGTCCAGAAATTTCTACCAAACAGATGTAACAAATAAAGTTATTATTTATAAACTTAGTTGAGAAAGTACTCCGCAGCAAGTCGAGAAACATGTATTTGAAGGATTCATCTTCATCTGCTGTTTGCATAGCTCGCCGATGCTCTTTGCTGTTTTCGTTTCGGTTCTCAATGATTCGGTCCATGAGATTTTTTGCACGTTCCGCTCTAAACTCGGGATACATGAACTCAAATATAACTCCCTTGACGTTCATCATCACAATTTGGAGTATGACGATGAAAAAGAGGACCCCGCTACACTAGTACAATTTCGTCAACATTTGAGGCGGTACTATAAGAAGGACTTCTTTGCATTAACCAAGCTTTCTGAAATTATTTCGCAGTCTATTTAAGCTTTCGCTCTCCTCAAACATTCTGTCGGACATCGAATTAAAGAATTCTTTGGCAATATTTGGGAAGAATGAAGTACCACCAGTTTGATTGGCAATGGTCTCATTGACTCTTTCAAGTACAAATGTGGTGTTTCCAGGTGCCTAATAGCTCCAATTAATTACGACTTGCAAAACTGAAGTAAAATGGGAGTAGGCTGTAATTATGGATACACAACTAATAGCAAACCAGCCTTGCCAGTATCTCCAGAACACAACGAGTTCTTTATAATCTGATATGGTCCTTCCCCAGAAATTTTCCGTAAAAATTTCCCTATCAAAATTAGTGAGCGGCAAAACAGAACCCTCTCCTCGTTTGATTCTTTTAATTTCGAGATCCTTGAATTCCGTATTTTGAACACAGAGATTCTCGTAACTCCAGTCTGTCAGGAATTTATACACTTCCCACACAGCAGACACGAGGGTCCACATCATCAATCCATAGAAAACAATATTCATCATAGCGTCCAATGTATCTTCGCCCGGTAGGAGTTTGCCATAATTTTCCAACAAAAGGGCGGAGTAGCTCTAATCTCCTGGTGTTTGAGTGATAGTTTAATTGAAATGAAAATCAACGGCAACTTTGATATCAAATTCCTGTTTAATAACCTCTAGGGGATTAATCACAACTCCTTGACCAATGCTTTTAATGGCCTACATGATAAATCTGGGGAATTCACAGTAATAAATATTTACAACATTAACCAAATTGCAAATCCAGTCTCTGATCATTGTTACTATCTTGCATGACCACTGCATGCCTAAAGCTTTAATAATTCTCAAATTCGCACATTCATCGTAGTGTCTATTAAATCCTTTAACACAATGTTGATAGGGAGTTTCAACATTATCCTCACAGGATAAAACCACTTTGAAGATTTTCTAATAGATGCCTTTGATGACATCTGCAACCTCCTCTAGTACCTTGACGAACAACATCAGGACTTCGATAACTTGCCCTTGGTTACGTCGGACCTTTCTCATAAATGTTAAGAAAGCTTTAATCATTGACAGTTCATGTATAGACGAAAACTTGATGAAATTTTTTAGAATTAATTTCATTTCACGATCCCAGCACTTGCCCACTAGGCTTATTCTTCTGCTATTCTCAAGGCAAATGATAATAAACACAACAAACTACTAGATTACCTGACAAAAAGCAATATTGCGTGCCAGTTTTGTGAATATTGAGAAGCCCGTTAGAAGAGTGTACATACGGCCCTTTCTGAAATTTGATCCCACCAGGAATAAATGAATCATCACGAAAGCAAAAAATTTAACGGAGCCCTTTATATGCCTGAAAAAGAAAACATTAAGATAGAGGTAACCCAAAACTGTACTAATACCCAGAAGGAACCAGAGGATAGTATAGAAGGTTTCAACGGATACCAACCAACACAATCCCTCCCTTTTCACTTCACTCGCATTCAACATGGAAAAGAGCCGATTCGATTTTTTTGAAGTGAATTCCATTTGTAAAACATTTGCACGGAGAATCTGAATTTCCCTCTCCATTTGCTGAACAAGCGCAACCTGCAGACGCGTATTATCATAAGATGTGTTTGACCACACCCAGTAGTAAAAGTAACCAAACCAGGTGGATATCTAGCGAAAACAACTCTTGGGCCATGACATAATGCATCGATTTATCCTAAGAAAAAACTAAATCACCAACACAGTCCACTCCATAACGTGGTCTGAGGTCCAGTTCCACAGTTCAGGATCATAGTGGCAGTCCCGGGAAGTCTGCGCCTTCATGTTCTTAAACTAAGTCATCGTCTTCAACGCAAGCAGGTTGCGCGAAAACACCTCCTCCTTACCCTCCTCCATTTCTCGTTGAGCACGCTTGTTCGTCTGTTCTTGAAGGATATCCTTGGTGATCCTATTCCCCCTCCTCTTCAGCTCCATATTACAACCTATTTTAGTGTCACTCATCTTTTTCCTCTGTTCAAAGAGCGTTTCTTTTTGTCGTTGAAGAGTCTAACCGGTAAGCTTTCTCTCCATACCGTCACCCAAAGCCCTATGCGGCCCAGACTTATTTGACTGTCGAGGATTCATTTTAATTTTGTAATCGGATAACTTACTTCTATTGACAATTATCTACAGCTTTAAAGTACAATATATGGAATCTGTACTTGGAATTGAAATAAATAATTATGTGATGCGTTTGACGTTATCAACTCTTTTATAGTAAACTTATTATCTGCCGTAAACACTATAATGATACCAATATTATCAACAAAACCTGATAAGTTTTACTCAATGATATATTGATTTTGCAACCATCATAATTATTATTATAGAGAACTTGGAATTTTGGTGGAAGATCTATTATGGGTATACAGTCATTATTGCGTCTCCAATAAAGAAATAGGAAAATAATTGAGACGTGTAAAGGGAAGGAAGATGGCTGAATGAATGGCAAGATGAATGAATGGGAAGTTGAATGAAAGGGAAGATGTATGAATGGGAAGATGAATGAAAGGGAAGATGATTGAAAGGGAAGATGATTGAAAGGGAAGATGATTGAAAGGGAAGATGAATGAAAGGGAAGATGAATGGAAGGGAAGATTATTGAAAGGGAAGATGAATGAAAGGGAAGATGAATGAAAGGGAAGATGATTGAAAGGGAAGATGAATGAAAGGGAAGATGATTGAATGGGAAGATGATTGAATGGGAAGATGAATGAAAGGGAAGATGATTGAAAGGGAAGATGATTGAAAGGGAAGATGATTGAAAGGGAAGATGATTGAAAGGGAAGATGATTGAAAGGGAAGATGAATGAAAGGGAAGATGATTGAAAGGGAAGATGAATGAAAGGGAAGATGATTGAAAGGGAAGATGAATGAAAGGGAAGATGATTGAAAGGGAAGATGATGAAGGGAATGAATGAAGGGATGATTGAAAGGGAAGATGATTGAAAGGGAAGATGATTGAAAGGGAAGATGATTGAAAGGGAAGATGAATGAAAGGGAAGATGATTGAAAGGGAAGATGAATGAAAGGGAAGATGATTGAAAGGGAAAATGAATGAAAGGGAAGATGAATGAAAGGGAAGATGATTGAAAGGGAAGATGAATGAAAGGGAAGATAAATGAAAGGGAAGATGAATGAAAGGGAAGATGATTTAAAGGGAAGATGAATGAAAGGGAAGATGAATGAAAAGGAAGATGATTGAAAGGGAAGATGAATGAAAGGAAAGATGATTGAAAGGGAAGATGATTGAAAGGGAAGATGAATGAAAGGGAAGATGAATGAAAGGGAAGATGAATGAAAGGGAAGATGATTGAAAGGGAAGATGAATGAAAGGGAAGATGATTGAAAGGGAAGATGATTGAAAGGGAGGATGAATGAAAGGGAAAATGATTGAAAGGGAAGATGATTGAAAGGGAAGATGAATGAAAGGGAAGATAATTGAAAGGGAAGATGATTGAAAGGGAAGATGAATGAATGGGAAGATGAATGAAAGGGAATATGAATGAAAGGGAAGATGATTGAAAGGGAAGATGAATGAAAGGGAAGATGATTGAAAGGGAAGATGAATAAAAGGGAAGATGATTGAAAGGGAAGATGAATGAAAGGGAAGATGAATGAAAGGGAAGATGAATGAAAGGGAAGATGATTGAAAGGAAAGATGAATGAAAGGGAAGATGATTGAAAGGGAAGATGAATGAAAGGGAAGATGAATGAAAGGGAAGATGATTGAAAGGGAAGATGATTGAAAGGGAAGATGATTGAAAGAGAAGATGATTGAAAGGGAAGATGAATGAAAGGGAATATGATTGAAAGGGAAGATGAATGAAAGGGAAGATGATTGAAAGGGAAGATGATTGAAAGGGAAGATGATTGAAAGGGAAGATGATTGAAAGGGAAGATGATTGAAAGGGAAGATGATTGAAAGGGAAGATGAATGAATGGGAAGATGAATGAATGGGAAGATGATTGAAAGGGAAGATGATTGAAAGGGAAGATGAATGAAAGGGAAGATGATTGAAAGGGAAGATGATTGAAAGGGAAGATGAATGAAAGGGAAGATAATTGAAAGGGAAGATGATTGAAAGGGAAGATGAATGAAAGGGAAGATGATTGAAAGGGAAGATGATTGAAAGGAAAGATGAATGAAAGGGAAGACGATTGAAAGGGAAGATGAATGAGAGGGAAGATGATTGAAAGGGAAGATGATTGGAAGGGAAGATGATTGAAAGGGAAGATGATTGAAAGGGAAGATGATTGAAAGGGAAGATGATTGAAAGGGAAGATGAATGAAAGGGAAGATGATTGAAAGGGAAGATGATTAAAAGGGAAGATGATTGAAAGGGAAGATGATTGAAAGGGAAGATGAATGAAAGGGAAGATGAATGAAAGGGAAGATGAATGAAAGGGAAGATGATTGAAAGGGAAGATGATTGAAAGGGAAGATGAATGAAAGGGAAGATGATTGAAAGGGAAGATGAATGAAAGGGAAGATGATTGAAAGGGAAGATGATTGAAAGGGAAGATGATTGAAAGGGAAGATGATTGAAAGGGAAGATGAATGAAGGGGAAGATGATTGAAAGGAAAGATGAATGAAAGGGAAGATGATTGAAAGGGAAGATGATTGAAAGGGAAGATGAATGAATGGGATGATTTTTGAAAGGGAAGATGATTGAAAGGGAAGATGATTGAAAGGGAAGATGAATGAAAGGGAAGATGATTGAAAGGGAAGATGAATGAAAGGGAAGATGATTGAAGGGAAGATAAATGAAAGGGAAGATGATTGAAAGGGAAGATGAATGAAAGGGAAGATGATTGAAAGGGAAGATGAATGAAAGGGAAGATGATTGAAAGGGAAGATGAATGAAAGGGAAGATGAGTGAAAGGGAAGATGAATGAATGGGAAGATGATTGAAAGGGAAGATGATTGAAAGGGAAGATAATTGAAAGGGAAGATGAATGAAAGGGAAGATGATTGAAAGGGAAGATGAATGAAAGGGAAGATGAATGAAAGGGAAGATGAATGAAAGGGAAGATGAGTGAAAGGGAAGATGAATGAATGGGAAGATGATTGAAAGGGAAGATGATTGAAAGGGAAGATGATTGAAAGGGAAGATGAATGAAAGGGAAGATGATTGAAAGGGAAGATGATTGAAAGGGAAGATGATTGAAAGGGAAGATGAATGAAAGGGAAGATGAATGAAAGGGAAGATGATTGAAAGGGAAGATGAATGAAAGGGAAGATGATTGAAAGGGAAGATGATTGAAAGGGAAGCTGATTGAAAGGGAAGCTGAATGAAAGGGAAGATGATTGAAAGGGAAGATGAATGAAAGGGAAGATGATTGAAAGGGAAGATGAATGAAAGGGAAGATGATTGAAAGGGAAGATGATTGAAAGGGAAGATGAATAAAAGGGAAGATGATTGAAAGGGAAGATGATTGAAAGGGAAGATGATTGAAAGGGAAGATGAATGAAAGGGAAGATGATTGAAAGGGAAGATGAATGAAAGGGAAGCTGAATGAAAGGGAAGATGAATGAAAGGGAAGATGATTGAAAGGGAAGATGATTGAAAGGGAAGATGATTGAAAGGGAAGATGATTGAAGGGAAGATGATTGAAAGGGAAGATGATTGAAAGGAAGATGATTGAAGGGAAGATGAATGAAAGGGAAGATGATGAAAGGGAATGATTGAAAGGGAAGCTGAATGAAGGGAAGATGATTGAAGGGAAGATGATTGAAAGGGAAGATGAATGAAAGGAAGATGATTGAAAGGGAAGATGAATGAAAGGGAAAGATTGAAAGGGAAGCTGAATGAAAGGGAAGATGATTGAAAGGGAAGATGATTGAAAGGGAAGATGAATGAAAGGGAAGATGATTGAAAGGGAAGATGATTGAAAGGGAAGATGAATGAAAGGGAAGATGATTGAAAGGGAAGATGATTGAAAGGGAAGATGAATGAAAGGGAAGATGAATGAAAGGGAAGATGAATGAAAGGGAAGATGATTGAAAGGGAAGATGAATGAAAGGGAAGCTGAATGAAAGGTAAGATGATTGAAAGGTAAGATGATTGAAAGGGAAGATGATTGAAAGGGAAGATGAATGAATGGGAAGATGAATGAAAGGGAAGATGATTGAAAGGGAAGATGATTGAAAGGGAAGATGAATGAAAGGGAAGATGATTGAAAGGGAAGATGATTGAAAGGGAAGATGATTGAAAGGGAAGATGAATGAAAGGGAAGATGATTGAAAGGGAAGATGAATGAAAGAGAAGATGAATGAAAGGGAAGAGTACAAACGAGTACAAAGGAAATCAAGCAACAACAGATCTAGTGACCCTTCTAGGCTGCTTGTCCTCCAAAACACTGAGGATCAAGTGTCCAAACAGTGGTTTAGAGTGGGTAAGGGAACATTGGAAAGGGAACTACTGCCCTGCCACTAAGGTGGCAGGACTAGGAAGTTAGTAGGGGACATATGGGTTAGTAACTGAGGGGAGGATAAAATAAAGTTATTCATTTACAAACGCAGTCAGTCGCGGGTTTGATGCGAGATATTTGTCTAGGCGGAATTTAAATGAATCAACGGTGCTGCAGTCTATAACGTCTCGGGGAAGCCCATTCCACAAGTTGACAACTCGATTGAAGAAGAAATTCTTAGATTCGTGTGAGTTAAAAGATTTACCAATAATTTTGCAACCGTTTCCCCGCGTGTAATTAGATTGGTCGATAGTGAAGTACTTACTACAGTTCATATTGTCGATGCCTTTGATGATTTTGAACACTTGAATTAAGTCACCTCTTAATCTGCGCTGGGTTAAAGGAAATAGATTTAATCCTCTAAGACGCTCTTCGTATGGTTTGTTCTTTAGGCTAGGTATCATTTTGGTAACTCTACGTTGAACTCGTTCTAGCTTGTTTATGTCTTTTTGGTAATAAGGGCACCAGCATTGAACGCAGTATTCCAGAAGAGGGCGGACTAAGGAATTGTAAAGGGTTAGGATTACGTCTTTGGATTTATGCTCAAATGATCTGCCTATAAAGCCAATTATTTTGTTTGCCTTCTTAACAACTTCTGAACATTGTTGACTCGGTTTTAGGTTACTCGATATTGTTACTCCCAGATCGGTTTCTCTGTTTACATTCTTAAGCTGAGTGCCATTCATCGAATAGTTTGCTTTCTCATTTAGGTATCCGATATGTAGTACTTTACATTTATCCGCATTGAAACTCATTTGCCAAATTTGGGCCCAATGTGACAATTTATCTAGATTGTGTTCCATATCGTCAACTTGATCTTTTGAGAGTACGCTATTTGCAATTTTTGTATTGTCAGCAAATTTTGAGATTGTACAGGTGAGACCCTCATCTATGTCGTTGATGTAAATTAGAAAGAGAATTGGTCCTAGTACCGATCCCTGGGGTACCCCGCTACTTACATTGGTCCATTTAGATGCCTTACCGTTTATGACTACTCTTTGCTTTCTGTCGCTGAGCCAATTTTCTATCCATTTCAACACACCGTCTTGTATTCCATGCGCTTTTAGTTTTAGCAGTAAACGTTTGTGGGGAACTTTGTCAAAGGCCTTTTGAAAATCAAGGTATATAATATCTACAGCTTTACTCTCATTGTAGAGGTTGAGGATATCGTGGAAGAAGTCTAAGAGGTTTGTTAAACAGGAACGTTTTTTACGAAAGCCGTGTTGAGTATCTTTAAGTATGTTATTTTCCTCTAAGTGATTTATGAGTCTGTCTCTTATGACCGTTTCTAGCATTTTACATACAACTGAGGTTAAGCTAATTGGACGATAGTTACTGGGTAGGGATTTGCTGCCTTTTTTGAATATCGGTGTTACGTTGGCTATCTTCCACTGATCAGGCATAGTTCCAGACTGCAAGGATTTATTGAATAGTAATGTCAGTGGTTTGGAGAGCTCATCCTTAGCTTCCTTTAGAACTCTAGGCGAGATTGTATCAGGTCCAGGCGTTTTATTTACCTTGAGTTTATCTAAACAATTCAATACTTCTCTCTCTGTAACGGTGATATTGCTTAGAACATCTGAACATTAGAATCAATCTGAATCGGCGATGGTGTAGGGATATCACTGAGGTCTTCTGTTGTAAAAACTGATGCAAAGAAGGTATTGAGGGCATTACTCATTTGTACTTCGTCTTTGGTGTATTCTCCATTTTCATCGACTAACGGTCCAATAGTTGAAGTAACTACTTTTTTCTTTCTGATATAACTATAGAATTCTTTCGGGTTTGTTTTACTTTGATTCGCAATATGTAACTCTAGGGTCTTTTTACTTTGCTTAATTAACTTTTTGGCTTTGCGTCGTAACTCTACAAATTTCACCCGTTCTTCGTCATTTTGTGAGGATTTTAATCTATCATTAGCAAATTTTTTAGCAAGCAGGCAGTTTGAAATATCTTTATTCCACCATTTGGGCTTATTATTATGGCCTGAACGTCGTATTTTCGATGGTATGCAGTCTTGCACTGCTTTTAGGTAAGTGGTTTCGAATAACTTCCAAGATGTATTTATGTCGTTATTGTTAATTAAAAAGCTCCAGTCAGTTTCTTTAAACATAGATCTAAGTTTATGAAAGTTTGCTTTCTTGAAATTAGGGACTTTTTCGATGCTACTATTCGGTTCGTTACTAGTAAAGAGGAATGAAAGGGAAGATGAATGATAGGGAAGATGATTGAAAGGAAAGATGAATGAAAGGGAAGATGATTGAAAGGGAAGATGATTGAAAGGGAAGATGAATGAAAGGGAAGATGAATGAAAGGGAAGATGATTGAAAGGGAAGATGATTGAAAGGGAAGATGAATAAATGGGAAGATGATTGAAAGGGAAGATGATTGAAAGGGAAGATGATTGAAAGGGAAGATGAATGAAAGGGAAGATGATTGAAAGGGAAGAGGAATGAAAGGGAAGATGATTGAAAGGGAAGATGAATGAAAGGGAAGATGATTGAAAGGAGTACAAAGGAGTACAAAGGAAATCAAGCAACAACAGGTCTAGTGACCCTTCTAGGTTGCTTGTCCTCCAAAACACTGAGGATCAAGTGTCCAAACAGTGGTTTAGAGTGGGTAAGGGAACATTGGAAAGGGAACTACTGCCTGGACTAGGAAGTTAGTAGGGGACATATGGGTTAGTAACTGAGGGGAGGATAAAGTTATTCATTTACAAACGCAGTCAGTCGCGGGTTTGATGCGAGATATTTGTCTAGGCGGAATTTAAATGAATCAACGGTGCTGCAGTCTATAACGTCTCGGGGAAGCCCATTCCACAAGTTGACAACCCGATTGAAGAAGAAATTCTTAGATTCGTGCGAGTTAAAAGATTTACCAATAATTTTGCAACCGTTTCCCCGCGTGTAATTAGATTGGTCGATAGTGAAGTACTTACTACAGTTCATATTGTCGATGCCTTTGATGATTTTGAACACTTGAATTAAGTCGCCTCTTAACCCGTGGAGCCCCGGCTAGTTTTGTAATGTTTGCGCACCAGAACCCGGCCGGTTTTCAAAAATGGTTTTATTCCAGAAACAATAGCGAATGGGTTAGGAATGAAGGAAAAACCACGAAAAACCGCTCAAAAAGCTTAAAAAATGGTCCTACAGAGCCCCCGAAAACGGATTTTATAAGAGTAAAAAATTGAAGGCAATTATCCCAAAAAAACAGGTTATTGCGCGCTCGCGCGCACGCACGTGGACTTTGAGAGTTTTCAACCATCGGCACGGTTGCGTGGGATACGTACACAGTTCCCATACAAATCTGAGCCCTCTTGAGTGGCTACACCTGAGGTTACGGTCGGCGCAATTAGGGTGACGCGCCAGGCGCGTCTCTGGGGCTGTGCGTTACATACATCGCCGACGCGTCAGGCGCGTCGCTGGGGCTGTACGGGTTAATCTGCGCTGGGTTAAAGGAAATAGATTTAATTCTCTAAGACGCTCTTCGTATGGTTTGTTCTTTAGGCTAGGTATCATTTTGGTAACTCTACGTTGAACTCGTTCTAGCTTGTTTATATCTTTTTGGTAATAAGGGCACCAGGATTGAACGCAGTATTCCAGAAGAGGGCGGACTAAGGAATTGTAAAGGGTTAGGATAACTTCTTTGGATTTATGCTCAAATGACCTGCCTATAAAGCCAATTATTTTGTTTGCCTTCTTAACAACTTCTGAACATTGTTGACTCGGTTTTAGGTTACTCGATATTGTTACTCCCAGATCAGTTTCTCTGTTTACATTCTTAAGCTGAGTGCCATTCATTGAATAGTTTGCTTTCTCATTTAGGTATCCGACATGTAGTACTTTACATTTATCCGCATTGAAACTCATTTGCCAAATTTGGGCCCAACATGACAATTTATCTAGATTGTGTTGCATATTGTCAACTTGTTCTTTTGAGAGTACGCTATTTGCAATTTTTGTATCGTCAGCAAATTTTGAGATTGTGCAGGTGAGACCCTCATCTATGTCGTTGATGTAAATTAGAAAGAGAATTGGTCCTAGTACCGATCCTTGGGGTACCCCGCTACTTACATTGGTCCATTTAGATGCCTTACCGTTTATGACTACCCTTTGCTTTCTGTTGCTGAGCCAATTTTCTATCCATTTCAACACACCGTCTTGTATTCCATGCGCTTTTAGTTTTAGCAGTAAACGTTTGTGGGGAACTTTGTCAAAGGCCTTTTGAAAATCAAGGTATATAATATCTACAGCTTTACTCTCATCGTAGAGGTTGAGGATATCGTGGAAGAAGTCTAAGAGGTTTGTTAAACAGGAACGTTTTTTACGAAAGCCGTGTTGAGTATCTTTAAGTATGTTATTTTCCTCTAAGTGATTTACGAGTCTGTCTCGTATGACCGTTTCTAGCATTTTACATACAACTGAGGTTAAGCTAATTGGACGATAGTTACTGGGTAGGGATTTGCTGCCTTTTTTGAATATCGGTGTTACGTTGGCTAGCTTCCACTGATCAGGCATAGTTCCAGACTGCAAGGATTTATTGAATAGTAATGTCAGTGGTTTGGAGAGCTCATTCTTAGCTTCCTTTAGAACTCTAGGCGAGATTGTATCAGGTCCTGGCGTTTTATTTACCTTGAGTTTATCTAAACAATTCAATACTTCTCTCTCTGTAACGGTGATATTGCTTAGAACATCTGAATTATCAATCTGAATCGGCGATGGTGTAGGGATATCACTGAGGTCTTCGGTTGTAAAAACTGATGCAAAGAAGGTATTGAGGGCATTACTCATTTGTACTTCGTCTTTGGTGTATTCTCCTTTTTCATCGACTAACGGTCCAACAGTTGAAGTAACTACTTTATTCTTTCTGATATAACTATAGAATTCTTTCGGGTTTGTTTTACTTTGATTCGCAATATGTAACTCTAAGGTCTTTTTACTTTGCTTAATTAACTTTTTGGCTTTGCGTCGTAGCTCTACAAATTTCACCCGTTCTTCGTCATTTTGTGAGGATTTTAATCTATCATTAGTAAATTTTTTAGCAAGCAGGCAGTTTGAAATATCTTTATTCCACCATTTGGGCTTATTATTATGGCCTGGACGCCGTATTTTCGATGGTATGCAGTCTTGCACTGCTTTTAGGTAAGTGGTTTCGAATAACTTCCAAGATGTATTTATGTCGTTATTGTTAATTAAAAAGCTCCAGTCAGTTTCTTTAAACATAGCTCTAAGTTTATGGAAGTTTGCTTTCTTGAAATCAGGGACTTTTCGATGCTACTATTTGGTTCATTACTAGTAAACTTTAAAGTGAAAGTTATCGTACGATGGTCGCTGTTACTGAATTCATCACCAACATTCAAATTCTCTATCAATTCTTCTTTTGTTGCAAGTACAATGTCAAGAACGTTATTACCACGGGTCGGCATTCGAACAAATTGATAAAGCGAACTCTCTTGCAAGTTTGTATACAAGTCATGTCCGGAGTGTGAAGTAAGAGTATCGCCCCACTTGGTCACAGGTAAATTAAAGTCGCCAAAAATTACGGTATCTTGTGAGTTACTTACATCTGCAATTTGTTCGTAAATTTCTCGGTCAGTTTGCACTGATTGAGCTGGAGGTCTGTATATTAACGCAAGTATTATTTTTGTACCTTTATTATTCTTTATTAGCACAAAAGATGTGTCGACGTTCACAATTTGAGGTTTTGACACGAGGGTCGGGTTAAGACTTTCTTTGATATAAAATAAAACGCCACCTCCATTTTTATTTATTCGGCTGTTCTCAAACATTACATAACCGGGAAGTGAATACTCTGCTAAAAGTCTCTATCTTGTGTATTGAGCCAAGATTCTGTTATGCCAATCACATCATAATTTTCTGTAAACACTAGTTCCTCTAAATCTGAAAATTTATTGCGTATGCTACGAGCGTTTGCATAGAAAACCTTTAAAGTTGCGGTTTTAGAACTCGCAGATCGTTCTTTCATCGAATTTTTGGTTCTGGTCGGATCTACATTTACATTCATGGCTGTCCTCGGTCGTTATCCCTGACGGTTTTGAATTTGGGTCGTGTTGGTGGAGCTTTATCCAAATTCGCGGTTCTTGACGGATTAGTATTTAATTCCTTTGTAGATTGCCGTCCTCGCTGTCTTCGGTCCTCCTTCCTGGTTGTCCTGTGCTGAGTCGATTTCTTCTCCGAAAATCCTTCACCGCATCGTTGAGAAGACGCCCAAAACGCGCTGCTCCCACCTGGTTCAGATGAACTCCATCGTCCGAAAACAAATAGTCATCGTAGTAGAAATTGTCCCAGGTGTCGACGAATCCCACGTTCTCCTTCCTGCAGAGGTTTGCTAGACAACGATTTGTGCTGGTGGCTATGTTGTAAAATCGGCTCTCTACACCGAGCCGGGGGACGATTCCTGAGACGATGATCCTTGATGACTTCTCCTTAAACAACTTGATCAGCTGCTGGTACTTTAAAAGCAAATCTTCCGACCGGGTTCGCTGTACATCGTTGGATCCAACGTGGATGACGTACATTGTATTAGCAGGGGCCAGCTTTGATACTTCGTCAACTGCTGCAACTACGTCATCCACACCACCACCAGGGATACAAAAACGCTTCCTGGTCTTAGGTGCCCTGGCGCAAAACTCTGTGAGCTGACCACGTATCATCGAGTCTCCCACGAGCCGGACTTCTTCTATTTCCTCTTCGTCATCTGAGTCTGCGAGTATCTGGAAACGGTTTTGACACTCGGTAATCGGTATGTGTTTCCTGGTCTTGGGGCAAACGTTGTTCCTCACGACACGGAAGTTGTCTTGAGGGGGAAGAGAGTCGCTATTTCTATCTTGAGTATCGGAAACATCAGCTGAAATGGCTACTGTAGGCGTTGAATTGTTGGCAGTTGACGTTGGGGCGTTGGTGGCTGCTGGAGTTGCGGTGACAATTGAAGTTTGTGGCACTCCAACGTTGAGTGTTACAAACTCTTGGAGTGATTCCAGCTTCATGGTGAGGACGTTGATCTTGTTGTAGGCTTCATCTAATTTCACTGTAAAATTCTCTCGTTGCTGGCAGAGCCGGCAGACTTGAAGATTGATAGTAGCAAACATGGACTCGCCAAACCTACCGGCGCAGTTCGCACAAGCGCGAGGCATGGTGACAGTCACTTTCTTCAGATCACTTCACTCACTTAAAAAACAATTCACTCACTTTACAACACTTCACTCACTTTAAAAACACTTCAATCACTTCAACCGAAAACAAATATGCTGAAATACGCAGAAATAGGTTATCAGGGGTGATAGCCTAACCGAAAACAAAAATGTTGAGATACGCAGAATTAGGCTTCCAGGGGCGATAGCCTAACCAAAAGTTTTTTTTTTTTTAAATTGAAATACGCAAGATGAATGAAAGGGAAGATGATTGAAAGGGAAGATGATTGAAAGGGAAGATGATTGAAAGAGAAGATGATTGAAAGGGAAGATGATTGAAAGGGAAGATGATTGAAAGGGAAGATGAATGAAAGGGAAGATGATTGAAAGGGAAGATGATTGAAAGGGAAGATGAATGAAAGGGAAGATGATTGAAAGGGACGATGATTGAAAGGGAAGATGAATGAAAGGGAAGATTAATGAAAGGGAAGATGAATGAAAGGGAAGATGATTGAAAGGGAAGATGATTGAAAGGGAAGATGAATGAAAGGGAAGATGATTGAAAGGGAAGATGATTGAAAGGGAAGATGATTGAAAGGGAAGATGAATGAAAGGGAAGATGATTGAAAGGGAAGATGATTGAAAGGGAAGATGATTGAAAGGGAAGATGATTGAAAGGGAAGATGAATGAATGGGAAGATGAATGAAAGGGAAGATGAATGAAAGGGAAGATGATTGAAAGGGAAGATGATTGAAAGGGAAGATGAATGAATGGGAAGATGAATGAATGGGAAGATGAATGAAAGGGAAGATGAATGAAAGGGAAGATGAATGAAAGGGAAGATGATTGAAAGGGAAGATGATTGAAAGGGAAGATGAATGAAAGGGAAGATGAATGAAAGGGAAGATGATTGAAAGGGAAGATGATTGAAAGGGAAGATGATTGAAAGGGAAGATGAATGAATGGGAAGATGAATGAAAGGGAAGATGATTGAAAGGGAAGATGAATGAAAGGGAAGATGATTGAAAGGGAAGATGATTGAAAGGGAAGATGAATGAAAGGGAAGATGATTGAAAGGGAAGATGATTGAAAGGGAAGATGATTGAAAAGGAAGATGATTGAAAGGGAAGATGAATGAATGGGAAGATGAATGAAAGGGAAGATGATTGAAAGGGAAGATGATTGAAAGGGAAGATGATTGAAAGGGAAGATGATTGAAAGGGAAGATGATTGAAAGGGAAGATGATTGAAAGGGAAGATGAATGAGAGGGAAGATGATTGAAAGTCTCACCACGGTACCAATCTCACCCGAAGGCTTAGGTTGACCAGTAGCTTAGGTTGACCAGTACGATACCCATCTCACCTTGTAACCGATCACCAACCCCAGAGGGGTCGTCACAACTTCGTCCACTTATACCAGGTTCCTATTTATACTGCTAGGTGAACAGAGGCTACACCGTTAGGAGACTTGCCCAAATGTCTTTTCCCCGCCTGGGTCTCGAACCCGGGACCTCCTGGTTGTGAGCCAGACGCGCTATCAGGTACGCCACGGGGAGGTGTGTGTGTGTGTGTGTGTGTGGCGGGGGTAACCTTAAGCACTAGTTCAATAACCGTGACCGTGAAAAAGAGAGAGAGAGAGAGAGAGTATATCTCACAAACACACGTGAGTTACTAAATGTTTGTATACTCTCAGCGGGGCTCGAACCACCGACAGTCAGGACGATTGTCCATGCTTTAACCAACACTATTAGGCGTGACAAAGGATACATAACATTTTCTTGTATATATTATATTACTATAATCTAATTTATATATTTCACTCCCAACACCAAACACCATCCAATGAAATTAATGAACGCATGTGATCCTCCCGGGATTCAAACCTGGGTTACTGATCTGCAGAATCTTATTCTCCACGTAAGGGAGGATTTATTAGTGGCCCCTCCATCATTGACGAACATGCCTATTACATAAGGCATCCTCTTCAAACACTAATCCGCCGTAGTTTGAATCTACCGCGCAGAGCATTTAAAATCTGAGGAGCCTTCATCATGAGCGCACGCGACCTCACTCATGGCTTCAGTCATTATGAATTGGGTTCTCACTACGAAAAAAACTTCGTAAAAAATAAAAAACAAAAAGAAAATAAGAATAACTATCCAATAAGCTTTCCATCATATCGTGGATGTACTTGTGTGGATCTTTGACCAGACGCTGATTCAGGCGTCATTCTTCCTTCTTCTCTGCTCTGCGGTCAGCCGGCCCGGACGTGTCTCTCCACGCTCCGCTGGTTCCGCATTTGCTGCAACCCTAGTGAGTTTTTTCTCATTTGTTTACTCCGGGATGTATCGAGTAAGGTTAGGATGTGCGTAGCAGGAGTGTCCTGGGCTGGTTGCCCGCAGTGCAGTGTATTTTGGGTCGTGTGTTTGGGGCATCTATTTCGGATGTACCCTCGTGGTCCGGTTGTGGACAGGTGACCTTTGTCCCGGTTAGCTAGCTTTGTGTTGCAGGCGGCTTTCATTACACGTTATTGCTTCCTTTTATCTTTCTGATGAGGTAGCGTATTTTTGCTGACGTTCCCAGCGTATTTTTCTTCATTTAGTGAAGTTTTTTCTGGGTCCCGAGTCAGTTCTTCCCTTTGCCGGAAGTATTTGCTACAGTGGTGTGTTGGCGGTGGTTCCTGTTGTGATATAATTCAGTGCTTTTTGTTTATATTCCGACATGTTAATATTATCCGTCTGCCTAGGCCAAACCAGCCTCTCGTAGCTTTACCACATATACAAGTGTTATTGATTTTTTTTCTAAATATGTACTACTGTGTGATGTGTGTCCTGGTTTAGTTGTGTATTGGCTAATTCCACGGACTATTTATGTGTCCTGAGTTAGTTGTGTATTGGCTAATTCCACGGACTATGTTGGGCCCGGCGTGAGTTGTGTTTTGGCTACGCCTCGGTCCTGTGTTGCGTTCAGATGGTATCTGGACGGGGTGGGTTATTTCCGGCGGGTTTTTCTCGGTAACACCATGAAAAAACCCGGCTGGTTACCGAGTTTTGGCCACGCGTGGTTTAAAAACAGGCTTGTTTCCCCGGCGAGTGGGTGTCTGTGGCTCCCCAGGACTGCGTCTCAGGGGTGCCTGTTTCAGGCTCCTTCTGATTCCTGGCGGGTTGGCTGTACCCATCTAACAGTGTTCATACGGACACGTGTTGTTTGTAGTTTTTTCGGTTTTGCAAAGCCATTATAAAACTATGCTTTTGTTGTATTTCCTCCCCGGCGATCTTTTACAAAGATGTGGGGTTGGGAACAATTGGGGTTAACTTTTAAACTTTAAATCACCCGGCGGGTGCAACCTGGTAGGGTGGGATGACCGAATTTACAAAATTCAGTTTCGTTGACCAGACAATTGAGGGATGCATTGCGTATCGCCTCCTTCAACATACAGCAATTTAAGGCACAATTGGGGTTAACGTTTTTTAAACTACATTTCACACCCGGCGGGTGCTCCCTGGAAGGGTGGGAATCACGAATTTACAATTCAGTTAGTTAACCAGACAATTGAGGGATACGTTTTGTATCGCCGCCGTCAACATACGGCGATCTAAAAAGATACTTCGGGAGAAGTTAGATCTCGTATATTTGTCAGGCTTCCCAGTTTTTTATCTACGAGATAATTCGGGGGCCGGCGTCTTTTTTAGTTTTTTTTTTTCCAAAATTGAATCTTGAAACAAACACCACCGGAAAGACTTAATCAGTTATAAACGCCATGCTGGTCTTTATATATTATGTCAGAGGGTATTCATAAATCTTTTGGACAAATTAAGATATTCTGAAATATTTTACTTAGGAAACCCCACCGCGTAGCGAGCTGTAGTCGTTGAGTATTACGTCTCGTTACCCGGCGGGTTATTTAACACTTGTGTGCGAACATGTTTGGGTTAACCTTATGAGAATTAATTCCTGGAAATTTTCTTTTTTTCCAGAGCTGGGTCCCGGCGGGTCTATGCAGAACCTGGAGTAAGTTTCCCACCAGTCTCTGTCATGGCTACCTTTGCCCCGGTTTTTGCTTTATGCATTACGCCCTCCTGTTCAGGTATCCCTATTTTTGCGCACACCCTTTGTATAAAATGTGTTAAATTGTCTCGTTTGGGTGGGTTACCTTTCCGGCGTTTTTTCTCATTGCTCCGAGAACACCGTTTTTGTTTACCGAGTTTTAGTCAGGATGGCTCAAAATAGGTAAGTTCCCCGACGAGTTTGGTCGCTTGAGGGCTCATAAGAAACTGCGTTTTCTGTGGTCGAGCCTGGGATCAGGCTTCCTGTGTTATTCATTGATTTATGCATTACACCCTCCTGTAATGTATAGTTTAGTGTGGGTTACCTTTCCAGCGTTTTTCTCGTTGCTCCGAGGACACCGTTTTTGTTTACCGAGTTTTAGTCAGGTTGGCTAAAATAGGTAAGTTACCCCGACGAGTTTGGTCGCTTGAGGGCTCATCAGAAACTGCGTTTTCTATGGTCGAGCCTGGGATCAGGCTTCCTGGTTTATTCCCGTCGAGGGGGGCTCCACACAGTTTTCTAAGTGATCAGGCTGACACCTGTTGGACTTGGTTTTCTCTGCTTTTCAAAGCCATTGAAACAATGCTGTCTGTTTGTTTGGTCTTTACCTCCCGGCGACCTTTTTACAAAGAGGTCTGGGGCAGGTATAATTGGTTTGACATTGCATATAAAACCCGGCGGTTGTACCTTCGGGTGGTTATATTAACGGATTTGCGATTCGAGATACTTTGCCAAACAATTGATTGATACAATAGGGTATCACAGCCTTCAAGACGGCGATCTATGAGGGCTTCTGGGAGAAGCCGGATTAGAGATTAAGATAGGCTTAGACTTTTTATGGGATAAAAAGATGCCTGAATCTTACTAGTGTCTCCAGTGTAAAGGGATACTTGAAAGACTTCATCTTTAATAAAGATATGCTTCATCTTTATGAGGATTAAGAAGTTATTCTTAATTCTTTTGGACAGGTGAAAGATATGTTGAAATCTTTAATAAGCCATTGAAACAATGCCGTTTGTTTGTTTAGTCTTTCCCTCCCGGCGACCTTTTTACAAAGAGGTCTGGGGCAGGTACAATTGGTTTGACATTGCATATAAAACCCGGCGGTTGTACCTTTGGGTGGTTATATTAACTGATTTGCAATTCGCGATCTTTGTATTTCCTTCCCGGCGATCTTTTACAAAGAAGTGGGGTTAGGAACATTTGGGGTTAACTTTTAAACTTTAAATCACCCGGCGGGTGCAACCTGGAAGGGTGGGATGCCCGAATTTGCAAAATTCAGTTTAGTTGACCAGACAATTGAGGGATGCATTGTGTATCGCCTCCTTCAACATACGGTGCTTTAGGGCACAATTGGGGTTAACGATTTTTAAACCTAATATTCACACCCGGCGGGTGCTCCTTGGAGGGATGGGAATAACGAATTTACGATTCAGTTAGTTAACCAGACAATTGAGGGATACGTTTTGTATCGCCGCCTTCAACATACGGCGATCTAAAAAGATACTTCGGGAGAAGTTAGATCTCGTATATTTGTCAGGCTTCCCAGTTTTTGATCTACGAGATAATTCGGGGGCCGGCGTCTTTTTTAGTTTTTTTTTTTCCAAAATTGAATCTTGAAACAAACACCACCGGAAAGACTTCATCAGTTATAAACGCCATGCTGGTCTTTATATATTATGTCAGAGGGTATTCATAAATCTTTTGGACAAATTAAGATATTCTAAAATCTTTTCCTTGGGAAACCCCACCGCGTAGCGAGCTGTCGTCGTTGAGTATTACGTCTCGTTACCCGGCGGGTTATTTAACACTTGTGTGCGAACATGTTTGGGTTAACCTTATGAGCATTAATTCCTGGAAATTTTCTTTTTTTCCAGAGCTGGGTCCCGGCGGGTCTATGCAGAACCTGGAGTAATTATCCCACCAGTCTCTGTCATGGCTACCTTTGCCCCGGGTTTTGCTTTATGCATTACGCCCTCCTGTTCAGGTATTCCTATTTTTGCGCACACCCTTTGTATGAACTGTGTTAAAATGTCTCGTTTGATGTAGGTTACCTTTCCGGCGTTTTTTCTCGTTGCTCCGAGAACACCGTTTTTGTTTACCGAGTTTTAGTCAGGATGGCTCAAAATAGGTAAGTTACCCCGACGAGTTTGGTCGCTTGAGGGCTCATAAGAAACTGCGTTTTCTGTAGTCGAGCCTGGGAGTAGGCTTCCTGTGTTATTCATTGCTTTATGCATTACGCCCTCCTGTAATGTATAGTTTAGTGTGGGTTACCTTTCCGGCATTTTTCTCGTTGCTCCGAGAACACCGTTTTTGTTTACCGAGTTTTAGTCAGGATGGCTAAAATAGGTAAGTTACCCCGACGAGTTTGGTCGCTTGAGGGCTCATCAGAAACTGCGTTTTCTATGGTCGAGCCTGGGATCAGGCTTCCTGAGTTATTCCCGTCGAGGGGGGCTCAACTCAGTTTTCTAGGTGATCAGGCTGACACCTGTTGGCCTTGGTTTTCTCTGCTTTTCAAAGCCATTGAAACAATGCTGTCTGTTTGTTTGGTTTTTACCTCCCGGCGACCTTTTTACAAAGAGGTCTGGGGCAGGTATAATTGGTTTGACATTAATAATAATAATAATAATAATAATAATAATAATAATAATAATATTTATTCAGTTAGCAATTTACAGAGTTGGTACCACATAGTATGTTATAAATATGACATGTACCAGCCTTGCATAATTCCAACTAAGGATAGCCCAATAAGGCCGTTAGGCGTATTTCCATTGGGGTCCTTGTATATAAAACCCGGCGGTTGTACCTTCGGGTGGTTATATTAACGGATTTGTGATTCGAGATAATTTACCAAACAATTGGTTGATACAATAGGGTATCACGGCCTTCAAGACGGCGATCTATGAGGGCTTCTGGGAGAAGCCGGATTAGAGATTAAGATAGGCTTAGACTTTTTATGGGATAAAGAGATGCCTGAATCTTACTAGTGTTTCAAGTGTAAAGGGTTACTTGAAAGACTTCATCCTTACTAAAGATATGCTTCATCTTTATGAGGATTAAGATGTTATGCTTAATTCTTTTGGACAGATAAAAGATATGCTGAAATCTTTAATAAGCCATTGAAACAATGCCGTTTGTTTGTTTAGTCTTTCCCTCCCGGCGACCTTTTTACAAAGAGGTCTGGGGCAGGTACAATTGGTTTGACATTGCATATAAAACCCGGCGGTTGTACCTTTGGGTGGTTATATTAACTGATTTGCAATTCGCGATAATTTGCCAAACAATTGATTGATACAATAGGGTATCACGGCCTTCAAGACGGCGATCTATGAGGGCTTCTGGGTGACGCCAGATTAGAGATTAAGATAGGCTTAGACTTTTTATGGGATAAAAAGATGCCGGAATCTTACTAGTATTTCAAGTGTAAAGGGATACTTGAAAGACTTCATCTTTAATAAAGATATGCTTCATCTTTATGAGGATTCAGAAGATATGCTTAAATCTTCTGGACAGGTAAAGATATGCTGAAATCTTTAATATGATACTAAAGGACAACGAAAAGTAGTGGTGGAGTGCTACGGTTCGTTGACCGGCGGTTTTGAGGCACATATTTTGTACCGTTTTTTGGGTGTAACCCTATGAGCATTAATCCCCGGAAAATTCTCTTTCCAGGGCGGATTACCGGTGTTGCACCAGGTGACCAGGTAGTTCCCGGGGGCGGGGTAGTTTTCCCCCGGTCTCTGTCGTGTCGGCACTTGAACCTCTCATTGCTGTATGTTCAACGCCGTTAAGCTCAGGTAGCCCTATCTTCTTTTTATTTGTTAATGAAATAATTTAATAGCTGAATCATAATAAACATATATATTTTCTATGATTATATTATGATAATATTGTGTTTATTTATAGTAATTTATTTTAATACAATTAAATATAAATTAAATTACTTAGTATACTTTATGATTTTGCTCACCAGCTCTGCTTTCAATGTGTTAATGAGCTATGGGAGCTTTTAATTATCATAAACCTTTACGGGACTCGGACGAGGGCTCCCGTTCAGGGAGTATACCGAGCTCGCAAGCGAGGGACAGCCACAGCCAAGGTGTATGGCGATACTCACAGTCGTACCTCACCCGCCGGACGATAACGCCGGCGGGCGGACCTGACGCTCTGATGACGGGCGAGAACAGGTTGAGTTCCATTTATCTCTTTTCCGCCGCCAGACGCGTCTCTCTTGTGCCACGTAGTCAACAAACTACAGGATTAGCGAGGCGTAGTCTCGCTAATCGCGCCCCTGTGGCCGGCGCAGTGTGGTACCAGCGTTTGAACACGTGGTGCCCGCACCCAGTGTCCCTCCTGGTCGGGTTGTTCCACTTAGAACACAATTGGCAACCTAGAAACCTCGCGGACTTGTTCATTTTGGCCAAGTGGCTAGCACCTTATGGTAGCGACGTGACCAAGATATTCACGAATCAATATACCCAGTCTACAAAGCGACAGTTTCAATCACATTGGAAAGCTTTTACGTCTCAGATTCTTAGAACAAAACAAACTGTGCACTCGGTGGCGTTGGTTGTTTATTATTTAATTTATCTGTTCATGCAGAAACATTTATCTGAAAGTGATTTATGTGGGCATGTTTTAAACTCCGCCCACCTCCCCGTCAGTTCAGGCCTACATGGTCTCTGGACAAAGCATCGTTGTTATTCTCGTTCCCGTATGTACCAAAGACTGCAGATTTTACAAAAGGGCTGTATTCCTTATGGCTTTGGCTACCGGGAACAGAGTATCTGAGCTGGCGGCGATGAGCAACGCACCTAATTGCCTCAGGTTTGATAGGCTTCATGAGTGTATTCACATTGCACCTTCCCCAGGATTCATAGCCGGGATTGAGCACAGTGAACACATGTTTTCAGAGTTCACGGTGCCGGCGTTAAACAGGGGAAAGGTGCACCATCTTTTTTGCCCAGTGCAAGCTCTACCCAAATATTTAAGAGTGGCACCTCTAAATCACCAGGGTGCTTTATGGGTCGCAAGTCCGGGTGAACAATTGATGGGGCGTACACTGGCTTCTCTCTTGGTCGAGGACTTTAAAGAGAAGCATCCCGGCGTTGTGGGTAAGACCCACGATTTACGCAAGGGGACAGCCTCTTTACGTTTCCTTAATAATATTTCGGTGGAAGTTATTACGTCCACACAGTTGTGGGCCTCTAATCAGGAGTTTTTGCCTCGATACCTTTCAGTAGCTCTGGACAAACCTTCCTTGCCATGTATAGCTTTACGGCAAAGGGTCTAGGTGGCCCTTTTAGTCACGTTTTGTTTAATTTCAAGAAAAAGGGGGGGGGGGGAGGGTGCAGTCAGTGTGACATAGGACACCCTAGACCCCTCCGGAGTATGTGTTCGGAACATACGAGCTGTGATACTGGTTGTAGGCATTATATTATAAAATTTCTCTGTAGTATTCATTGCAGGAAATTGTGCTAAAGGCCAATAGTAGTGTTACGACAATTCTTGTTGTAAGTAGCTTTGGCTGTGAAGCAATAGTGTTATGCCCTGTTTTTCTACAGGTTTAACTTGGGTAATGTGAGTTCTGAATGACTGGGTATAGAAGGCTGCATGCACAATACAAGGTATGAGGAATAGAGAACACAAAATAAACACACAGTAACACGACACAAGTTCACGTTTATTGAAATAAAGAAATAAAGAGCATAGAAAGATAGTTATATTTGCACAAAACAAATGATAGAAGGGAACTGCTAGCATTTGCGGATTTGGATGGAGCCTAGTCTCCCACTTCCAACGTTCAGGTATATTCTTCTGATCACGGGTTTAATTAGCAAGTTTATATTTTACTGGAAGACCTCAATATATTCGTATAATTCACTGTCACTGATTTTACCTCTTGCTGGCTGGTCGCGTGCCCACGTAGCAACTCACAGTTAGGATTAGACGCGTATATTATAGAACACGGAAATCTCTAGCAACCTCATGGGGGTACTGAACTAAGTTTGATATTCTTAAGGCAGAAATATGTAGAACACGAATCAGTGGGCGAACGTTAGATATCACTAGAGTTTTAATATCTGAATAAGGTAATTACGAGAGTCAAGGTCGCCTGTTAATAAAAAAACACTGATCGCTTAGTACGTCCCAAATGGAATGGTTAAATATGAATTACACTGGGCAAGGTCTTAGCCACTTTATAGAAAGTTAATAGGTGCGTATCAAGCTAGTACTATAACACTTAGTACTAGTAACATGAATCTTGAATAGTATGGGTAGATCTGGTCCTGGTTATCTTGCTTCCGGTGATGTTGGGGGCTAACGACTGGTTCCTCGGCCGTCCAGATGGTCCAAAATGTAGGAAGTTCTCAAGTCGGATCTCTTGATGATCGTTGCTGGCTACACACTTATATACCCACGAATTTGTGCGAAGGTTATAAGGTGCACGTTAGGACTTGTACATGGACAGATGCTTCTATCAGTCTTCTCTGCCACGGAGTCTGCCGGATCTGGAATCTCTCAACTCCGGAACAACACAAGGGCAGAGCTAGAGGTAAACTGCAGGGTAGTGACCACTGGTTGGTGTCTAGCTTTCAACTGATTTGACTGGGGGCGGGAGGTAGATTTATAGGCTCGGTTCTGGACCCTGCAGACAGTAGGGATCTCGAGTCTTATGGACTTAATTGAGCTCTCAATAGATATGGGGACTAGGTAAGATGGTATTTACTGTTGTGGCACAGGGCGATAGGAAGCCTTTATATTTTCATATAACTGAGCCTTAGTAAGAGGTACTATTTTGGCTATACTGGACGTATTTAGGGGAGAGAGACTGGATCTACTTTGCGAGGAGGATGGGGACAGCTGTGATAGGAGTGTCTCTCTAGATTGTTCAATCTTCATTCTATGGTATAGCTGAGGTGCTAATTTAGTGATCAGAGCATGCAAGAAAGGTAAATGGTTTATTGTGAGGTAATAGAGGTTAGTAAAGGTGTTAGTCATTCATGGTTAGTTCATTGATAGGAAGAATTCCTGTGCTACCTGGCAATGACTCGAGAGTCAAAACAGGGGCCAGGTATACCTCCGCGGGGGTGGGGGTCTCCCTCCTCGGGTGGGCAAAAAGGGGGAGCTGGGCGCCCTCTCTGATATAGTCGTCCGGCGGCTGTGGCTAGGGGCTTGCCATATCACCAGTGTTTGTAATAACCCTCTGTGTATGAGACAGATGTGAGTGTCTTTAATACCAAAACCGAAGGTGCCTTAGCTAGCTGGTTTTACTCGGCTGGTTGTTAATTGTAGGGTTTGCTGGATATAGTGGAGACTGGGTTGCTAACTCTGCCACATTTATCTGGAAGTATGACAATAGAAGTTAGTTACTGGCGGGGCGGCTAGCCTCGCACCGACGACCATTGGGTGCAGGGTTGTGAATGTGTTGTAAGAGAATAGATGGCATGCAAGGGGCTAGTAAAGTTCTAATGTTGTTCTGGCCTACTAAGTGAAGGTAGGCTGGATAGGAGTATATATATAAAAGGTTGGAGAGCGTTAGTAACGGACAATTCAAGGATCTTCAAGAGGTATGAGAGAGAGGCTAGGTCGGACAAGAGTCGAGAAGCGCGGGTGTCTTAATGAGAGGGGGGGGGAGAGTTCAAGGGCTACAGGGAAATTTGGCCCCTAAGGTCCCTGGGCGTGGGGGTGGCATTAGGCTACAATTGATATGGAAGTTTGAAAAGGCAGTAGAATACGTTAGCCAAATGCTACCGGGGAATGCAACTATGGGGTGGTATACGAGTCTGGAAAAGATAGAGTTATGTGATCAGTCAGAGGGTTATGGATACTATTAGTTGGCCCTGGGAACTGCGTTTTCTATTAAATATAAAATACCAACCACAGTGGCAGTTCGTAGGGGTACTTAGTTATTGTTTCGGGGTACTTATGACAGATACTGATAACCAGGTTATCTTATATAATCTCTGGTTGGGGTAAGAGGTGTAAGACACGAAGTAAATTGGCGTAGTGTGGACTGTGGATACGAAGGAGGCAAGGGGAAGACGTATGACAATTGTGGAAAGTAAATGGAAAAAGGTGAACACAATGGCGGATAAAAATACTTAACCTGAGGGTTGCATACATAGATTTATGGGGGGATGGGTCTTCAGAAGCTTAGTCTGGCAAGACAAGATGTTAGGGAATGTTAATATTAATACTTAGTTACTAGAGGAGCAATGCAAGGGGCGACTGAGCACGGGTTACATATATCTATACTCGTCATGGAAAATGATATAAGAGATCTAGGGACAGCGTGGGTGCTTTAACTTCTAAGATATATAACATCTACTTCTCGGATGCAAGAACATACATAGATATAATTATGGCTGTCTGATGTGTTGGCATTGGCTCAACGTCGGGACAGGCATGGGTGTTTTTAATATGAATGTATATTCCTGTTCATCATCTTTGTAGTTAATAAGTGTAGGACACGAGGGGTTAGTGTACGTGAGGTGTGGAAAATGGTCGGTTTTAGAAAAGGTAAATGGGTGTGTCCTGGAGCTGTTTAGCCCTGCGGGCTTGGGCCTGCCTGGAATGGCGGGCTCGGTCAGCTGGTCCTTTCGTTCTGTGGACCTTTCTTCCGGGTGTTTCTGTGTGGTGTTCGCTCGTGGCTTCTGTGGTGGGCTTCTTGTTCTGGGGCATTTTACTTCCCTCTCCTTCATTATAGGCTCGTCCTCGAGCCTCAAGAATGAAGTTAAAAGAATCATAGTAATGGTGGGTCATTTTCAGGGTATTTAGAAAGTTCCACCAAACACGAGAGCGACGGTCAGGTTTCTTTTGCAGGTCAATGTATACCTGTAAGAATGTGTCCTCTGTGTTGTGGCGGGCGGCTGCCCGGGCTTGGTGTGGGTGTGGTACACGGGCGAAGTGTCCAGTGGGGGTCTTTACTTTAACCTTTCGTATGAATGGTTTGTAGCTTTCCCCCGTGGGGGTCGGAGTGAGGTGTGTGGGGTTGACAGGAAGTCTGTTTAGTGTGGTGAATGGGTTACTAACCGAAAGGGGATTCGCGCGTGACAACAGGGCTGGGGACGAAGGGGGAATGCGAGTCTGGGTTGTATTTGGTTTTCTTAGGCGGTGTTGTAGGTTGGGAATATATAGTGAGGCAATGCGCAAAATCGGTGTAGGTAAGGTGGGTGAAGGAGGTGTGTGGGAAGGAGGGGGTGTGTGTGTTGTGTGGCTTGGGTCCTTAGTGTCAGAACGGGGTGTTATTTTTGTATCGCTGTCTTTAAATCTGATGGGTCTGTTGATTATTCTACCTCTGGCGGTCCTGGTGGGAAGGTAGATGTTTGTCGTGGGACTTGAGTCGCTCGACGATGTTTTATAGTGAGGGGAAGCATGTTTTATAGGTAAATGACATGTGGGAGTTTTCTCGGGGGTGACTTTGGGGGGGGGTTTCTTAGGGGTTGGTTGGTTGGGGGTTCGGTGAGATGAGGAGGTTGGTCGGTGTGTGGGGGGGGTGGTGGGGATCGTGGAGGGGAAAGGGGCGGATGCGGGGGGGGCTAGACGGGTGGGTAAGGAGTGTAGATTTAAGTTGGAGGGTTGGGGGTAGGGGCGTGTGTTGTTTGATGAGGTTGGTGATTTGCTGGTGATTATTCGTCTTCTTTCCCTTTGTGGGGGAGAATTCGACGAAGAAGAAGAAGAGGAGGAGGAGGAGGAGGAGGGTAGTGGTCTGGCAGCCCTACGGAACTTGGTTAGTAGGGTGTGTTTTCTGGAGGTTTTAAACGATGTTTGTCGTGGGCGTAAGTTGTAGCGTGAGGTTACTGAGGTAGATTGTGTGGTGCGGTTGGGTGTGTACTTGGTTTGGGGTGGCGGTGGTGGTTTTCTCACTGTGGTGCCTGGTGGAGGTATGTCAGGGCTAGACGGGAGGGTTTCTGTTGTGGTCGGGGTTGTGGGTGGAGGTTTTTGTACTTGGATAAGTTGGGGAGGAACTTGACTATCAGAAGTGAAAGAAGGTGTCATGGTGGAAGAGGGTGTGATATTGGGGGCTTGGGGTTTGTGGAGGTTAGTTGGGGGGGTATGGTGAGAAAAGATTTGTCGGTTCGGTGCTGGAGGGCTTAGGTCCTTAGGGGTTTGTATGGGAATATTCGTAGCGTGAGTGAGGGGGTGAGTAGGGGTATTTACTTTAGGGTCGGACGTGTGGGGTGGGGTAATGTCTTGTGGCTTTAGAGGTTTAAACGCTCGGACGAATCTAGTTCGGAGCGTGCGAGTTACGCCGTGATAGTCGATGGTGACTTGAAAGGCATTTGGGACTTGTATTACGGTGTAGGGTCCGACATAGCGAGGGCCTAACTTGTTGGTGATAGGGAGGTTGGCTACCATTACGGTGTCATGGATGGCGAAAGGGTTTTTTCATCGATGTTGTCAGTTTTGGTGTCTTGACAGATCTGGGCGGTATGGAGGGTGTTTTGCAGATGTTGCAATGGGTCAATTGTGGAGGTGGTGGAGGGAAGGTGAGCGTGGTGGTGGAATGGCAGTAACAGGGGGGGTACACCGTAAACACGTTCATGAGGGGAAATACCGTCTTCCCGAGGACAGGTGTTCATACCCCACTGTATCATTTTTAGTTGTGATGGCCAGTCTGAGGTATTAAGAGCAATCATTCTTGTACGTAACTGGTTGTTGATGGTGCGATGGCTGCGTTCGCAGATAGCATTTCCTTGAGGCCAGTACGGGGATGAGTGTTTAATCTTGATACCGCATTGTTGGGTGAATTGTTGCCAAACGTGTCCACTAAACTCGGGGGCATTGTCCGATAGAAGAGCAAGGGGAAGGCCGAATATAGGGAACACTTCGGTGGCAAGCAGTGTGGCGACTGTGGTGGCTGTGTGGTCTTTAACTGGGCAGGCTATTAGAAATTTTGAATATACGTCTACAAATGTGACGATATAGCGGTTGCCAGCGTAAGAAGGGAACGGGCCCATGATGTCGAGGGATAGGACTTGGAACGGTTTGTTGGCAGAAATGGTACCAGCTGGGCCTGGGGTGCGTGATCTATCCTTTCCCAATAAACACGGTTTGCAGGATTCTGTCACTCGTTGTGCAATTTTGGAGGGGTTGGGGGTCCAGTATTGGTCTGTGAAGATCTTTAACATTTTCTTTTGTCCAAGGTGTATGCCGTTTCCCTCGTGGATGGCAATCATGTAGTCGTGGGCTATGGTGGGGTCCAAGATTATGTGACCAGTGTCTGTGGCAAGTTGATCTCCCCAGCGAGTCAGTCTCCTGAAGACGTTTAACGGTATCCAGGGGGGTCTGATTCGTGCTTCCCAAGATTGAATTAGGGAGGGGGCTGGGGGAGCATTCTGTCGGGAGGTGGGGGTAGATACCAATTGAGTGTTTTGTAAGGCGGCTAGGTTGGTGGGGGGGTCTTTTGGTACTGGCAAACGTGACAGGGCGTCTGCATTAGTATGGAGTTTGCCGGGACGATATTGTATTGTAAAGTCGTAGTCCTCTAGTGTCTCTCTCCAACGTACCAAAATGGCTGAGTTGGTTTCGCACCTACGCAGCCATTGTAAAGATTGATGGTCGGTAATTATTTCGAGTTTTGCGCCTAACACAAATGACCGGAAGTGGCTGAGTGCCCAAATGATCCCTAAGCACTCTCTCTTGGTGGCTGCGTAATTCTGTTGGGGTGGGGTGAGTGTGCAGCTGGCATACGCTATCACATGTTCCTTTCCATCTCTATTTTGAGCTAATACTGCACCTATGGCGTACAGAGATACGTCGGTATAAAGACGGAAAGGTTTCTGGTAGTCAGGGAAAACGACAATAGGGGCTTGGATTAGCTTTTGTTTCAAAGTGTTAAACGCGAGGTCTCTTTCAGGTGTCCAGTCGAACGGGGTGTCTTTGTGGGTAAGTTGGTGGAGGGGTCTGGCTATGGTGGCAAAGTGGGGGACGAAACGTCTGTAGTACGTGGCTAAACCTAGAAACGAACGTACTCCTTTAACCGTGGTGGGTGGGGTTTGGTTTTGTATGGCTTGAAGTTTCTTTGGGTCTGGCGCAATACCATGTTCAGATATCACGTGTCCGAGAAAATCTACCTTATTCCGGGCAATCACGCACTTTGAGGGTTTTAATTTCAACCCGGCGGCTCGGATTCTTTGCAGGACTTGTCTCAACCTGAGGAGGTGTTCTTCCCAGGTTGGAGAGTACACAATAATATCGTCCAGATAGGCTAGGCAGGTTTCCCAGGTTAGGCCATGCAATACCGTTTCCATCAAACGGGAGAAAGTGGCGGGTCCGTTACAGAGGCCAAAAGGTAGGACGTTAAATTCATAGTGATGGCCACCACTAGTGGAAAATGCTGTTTTCTTTTGGTCCTCGGCCTTGATAGGCACTTGCCAATACCCTGCTTGCAAGTCGAGGGTAGTGAACCATTTGGATCCGTATAGGGAGTCAAGGGAATCGTCTATTCGGGGTAAGGGCGTAGCGTCTTTAATGGTTATGTCATTTAACCTCCTGTAGTCGACGCAAAAACGGGTTGTCCCATCTTTCTTTTTGACTAAGACAACAGGGGAAGACCAGGGGCTAATGGACGGGGTGGGCAATCCCGGCCTCTAACATTTCCTGGACTTGGCGTTCCTCTTCCTGACGTTGTATGGGGTTCTTTCTACGGGATGGTTGTCGTATGGGGGGGCCTGTGGTGTTAATGATGTGTTGTTCTACATCCGTCTGTCCGATTTCGGTGGGTTGTTGGGCAAAGACGTCACTGAATTCCATCAGTAGGTCGTACATGCCGTTCTTTTGGTGGTCAGATAGTGTCTCAGGAAGAGGGGGCAATTGGAGGCTGGTAGGGGTGTCGTTACAATGTATGGGGAGGTCATCGAAAGTTTCGAGATCTCCTATAATGAGACCTTTCGGTAATGTCAGGGGTTCCTCTGAGATATTAGCCACGAGAATGTGGTTGATACGAGCGGGAATGATGGCGGGTTGTAAGAGGCAGCGATGGGGGTTGGGGGATGTGTTAGTGGGGGAAAATACCATGTGAGTTTGGGGTATGGGCCGCAGGTTCACCCATTTTTGATGGTGGGGGGGAATTTGGCATTTATCCTGAACTACCGCTGGGCTAATGATGGTGGGGATTGACTGGCGAGCAGGTGCTTGGTACTTATAAGGGGGGCAAGGCCACTTTGGTGGGGGTCACGCGTGAGGGGGGGATTAACGGCGCGTGTGAGGATCATGAGGGGGATAGAAAGCGGGATTTGTTGGAGGGACTGTGGAGGGTTGGTGGGGGAAGCGTTGTCGGTGGCAGTAACAGTTTGTTTAGAGGTTATCTGGGGTTGGTGGGTTTGTCTGTCATGAGGGGGTGAGTCAAGTGTGGGGTTTTGAAGTTTATTAGGGGTGTGAATTGTGGGGGGGTGGAAGGGAGCTACTGACGAAAAAACTGTCACAAGGGGGATTGGGGGGGTGGTGGAATAGCTGGGCATTTCTGGGGGCATGGTGGGAACATGGTTGTGTCCCTCGGTCGGCACGCGTGAGGGGGGGATTAACGGCGCGTGCGGGCGGTTCAGAAGGGTGCGAGGTGAGCGAGTTAGAAAACGGGATTTGCTGGGGGGACTGCGGAGGGTTGGTGGGGAAAAAGTTAGGTGTAGAACATGGGTTATTGGTGTAGGACTGGTGTATTGATTTGGGGTTGTTAACATTTCTGGGGGCATGGGGGAAACATTGTTGGGTACATTGGTCGGCATTTTCTCTGGAAACATGTGTACATAAACATTGGATAGAATTAGGGTTACATATATCAGAGTCTGTCCTGAAAACATGGGAGGATTTATTCTGGGCAGAGTTACGAGAATTGAGGGGATTACCGAGGGGGAGTTGCTTGGACTTGTCTTCTTTCGTTTGTTGAGGCATTTTTTTACTGAATTGAGTGAGGTTTTGAGAGATCTCGGGGCAAGGGGGGGTTTTAGGAGTAACTTAAGTGCTAGCTGCAACTTGGTAACCCTGAATCAGGTTTTGTTGGGGGGGAGGTTGTTTTTTCTTTTTGGGAATGGGTTTCTGCGTGATTGGTTTGTCAGAGGCTTTGGGCTGGAATTTGTTTTTGAATGAGATCAGCCTTTGGCCGCAGTCAATCTGGGCCTCTAGTTTTTGAAGGAGGTCAAGTCCAAGGAAACCATCATAATGTTTACAGTTGGAGGAAAATACTGTAAATGTGTGATAACAACGAGCATGGGGGCCAGGAGTGGTTACTGATAGGGGTAAAGTGTCTCCTAGGAGATTTAAGTAAGTATCAGCAGCTGAGATGAGTTCTGTTTTGGTGTTTAACAAAGGGCCAAATCGTCGGGGATGTTTTTCATAGTAAGATTTGAACAAACATGACTTGGCAGCTCCCGTGTCGATTAGCAAGCGGACAGGAATGTCCTTGATTTTGGCCATGTAATAAATGGGGGCAGTGCGACTAGTTATGGCGTCCCCCGCCGAGCCCATCGTGGGCGGGGGATACTTTAAAAATCCTGGGGGTCGGTATCTACCTCTTCCAGGGTTTCCTCGGTATCATCTGAGGTCATGGTATGGGGGGCAATTTCTTCCTCTTGTCCCCACTCCTCTTCATTTACAGAAATGCGAGGAGTAGAGGGGCGAGGTTTGGCAGAGTCACGAATTTGGTGGAGGGCACACTGAGCATTACAGGCAGGGAATTCATAGGGGTTGATAATGACTAAGGTAGGATTTTTACTTTGGTAGGTGTTGTAGTTGCTGTTCCGGTTGAAGATTCTGCGTGGCTGGGACGGTTGGAACCGGGGTCTACTGGGTTGGGGCTTGCCGGAAGGGTAGGGGGGTCTGTTGTTGAAAGATGAGGCTGGGTAGGCATTCTTGGGGTTTTGGTGGTTGGTTTGCTGCGGGTGCGTGGGAAACCTCTTGATTGCAGCGATTTGGGTGGGTGCTTCTGTGCGCACGGCCAAAATACGTCGGATCGTGATGAGGTCTTTTTTGTATTCGACGAAATCGTGCACCCGGAAATGGTCTTTTACTGCTGAGGGCAATATTGACACAAGGTTGACCAGAATTTGCTGTTCTTGTTGGATTTTGGTCAACGTGGGGAAAGAATTTTTTATGTGTTGGGCAAGCTTACTGACTGTGGCATCTAGATCGCCTTCGAATTTCGTGTCTAGGATACGGGTGTGGGCCACGAAAACGCCCAACGAAGGTTTAATGGCTTCTATCACTATTGTGCGAAATTCGTTCCAGGTGAGATCAGCGCGCACTTGATAGGCCACCAGGGAAACGGCTTTTCCCAGGTGTGGTAATGTTACGGCTATTTTATGTGCGTCCGTGGTATAAGTAATGTCAACTAAGGATTTCACTATGTCCATGAATACTTCGATCCCATAATTTGTTTCCTCATAATTTGGGATGAAAACGTAGTTAGGTTGCGCCATGATGTTCTCGTGTTCTAGCTGTTCCAAACTTGCAATGTAATGCAACCTTTTATCCGAATCAAGAACCACCGCTGCCGCCAATGTTATGCCCTGTTTTTCTACAGGTTTAACTTGGGTAATGTGAGTTCTGAATGACTGGGTATAGAAGGCTGCATGCACAATACAAGGTATGAGGAATAGAGAACACAAAATAAACACACAGTAACACGACACAAGTTCACGTTTATTGAAATAAAGAAATAAAGAGCATAGAAAGATAGTTATATTTGCACAAAACAAATGATAGAAGGGAACTGCTAGCATTTGCGGATTTGGATGGAGCCTAGTCTCCCACTTCCAACGTTCAGGTATATTCTTCTGATCACGGGTTTAATTAGCAAGTTTATATTTTACTGGAAGACCTCAATATATTCGTATAATTCACTGTCACTGATTTTACCTCTTGCTGGCTGGTCGCGTGCCCACGTAGCAACTCACAGTTAGGATTAGACGCGTATATTATAGAACACGGAAATCTCTAGCAACCTCATGGGGGTACTGAACTAAGTTTGATATTCTTAAGGCAGAAATATGTAGAACACGAATCAGTGGGCGAACGTTAGATATCACTAGAGTTTTAATATCTGAATAAGGTAATTACGAGAGTCAAGGTCGCCTGTTAATAAAAAAACACTGATCGCTTAGTACGTCCCAAATGGAATGGTTAAATATGAATTACACTGGGCAAGGTCTTAGCCACTTTATAGAAAGTTAATAGGTGCGTATCAAGCTAGTACTATAACACTTAGTACTAGTAACATGAATCTTGAATAGTATGGGTAGATCTGGTCCTGGTTATCTTGCTTCCGGTGATGTTGGGGGCTAACGACTGGTTCCTCGGCCGTCCAGATGGTCCAAAATGTAGGAAGTTCTCAAGTCGGATCTCTTGATGATCGTTGCTGGCTACACACTTATATACCCACGAATTTGTGCGAAGGTTATAAGGTGCACGTTAGGACTTGTACATGGACAGATGCTTCTATCAGTCTTCTCTGCCACGGAGTCTGCCGGATCTGGAATCTCTCAACTCCGGAACAACACAAGGGCAGAGCTAGAGGTAAACTGCAGGGTAGTGACCACTGGTTGGTGTCTAGCTTTCAACTGATTTGACTGGGGGCGGGAGGTAGATTTATAGGCTCGGTTCTGGACCCTGCAGACAGTAGGGATCTCGAGTCTTATGGACTTAATTGAGCTCTCAATAGATATGGGGACTAGGTAAGATGGTATTTACTGTTGTGGCACAGGGCGATAGGAAGCCTTTATATTTTCATATAACTGAGCCTTAGTAAGAGGTACTATTTTGGCTATACTGGACGTATTTAGGGGAGAGAGACTGGATCTACTTTGCGAGGAGGATGGGGACAGCTGTGATAGGAGTGTCTCTCTAGATTGTTCAATCTTCATTCTATGGTATAGCTGAGGTGCTAATTTAGTGATCAGAGCATGCAAGAAAGGTAAATGGTTTATTGTGAGGTAATAGAGGTTAGTAAAGGTGTTAGTCATTCATGGTTAGTTCATTGATAGGAAGAATTCCTGTGCTACCTGGCAATGACTCGAGAGTCAAAACAGGGGCCAGGTATACCTCCGCGGGGGTGGGGGTCTCCCTCCTCGGGTGGGCAAAAAGGGGGAGCTGGGCGCCCTCTCTGATATAGTCGTCCGGCGGCTGTGGCTAGGGGCTTGCCATATCACCAGTGTTTGTAATAACCCTCTGTGTATGAGACAGATGTGAGTGTCTTTAATACCAAAACCGAAGGTGCCTTAGCTAGCTGGTTTTACTCGGCTGGTTGTTAATTGTAGGGTTTGCTGGATATGGTGGAGACTGGGTTGCTAACTCTGCCACATTTATCTGGAAGTATGACAATAGAAGTTAGTTACTGGCGGGGCGGCTAGCCTCGCACCGACGACCATTGGGTGCAGGGTTGTGAATGTGTTGTAAGAGAATAGATGGCATGCAAGGGGCTAGTAAAGTTCTAATGTTGTTCTGGCCTACTAAGTGAAGGTAGGCTGGATAGGAGTATATATATAAAAGGTTGGAGAGCGTTAGTAACGGACAATTCAAGGATCTTCAAGAGGTATGAGAGAGAGGCTAGGTCGGACAAGAGTCGAGAAGCGCGGGTGTCTTAATGAGAGGGGGGGGGGAGAGTTCAAGGGCTACAGGGAAATTTGGCCCCTAAGGTCCCTGGGCGTGGGGGTGGCATTAGGCTACAATTGATATGGAAGTTTGAAAAGGCAGTAGAATACGTTAGCCAAATGCTACCGGGGAATGCAACTATGGGGTGGTATACGAGTCTGGAAAAGATAGAGTTATGTGATCAGTCAGAGGGTTATGGATACTATTAGTTGGCCCTGGGAACTGCGTTTTCTATTAAATATAAAATACCAACCACAGTGGCAGTTCGTAGGGGTACTTAGTTATTGTTTCGGGGTACTTATGACAGATACTGATAACCAGGTTATCTTATATAATCTCTGGTTGGGGTAAGAGGTGTAAGACACGAAGTAAATTGGCGTAGTGTGGACTGTGGATACGAAGGAGGCAAGGGGAAGACGTATGACAATTGTGGAAAGTAAATGGAAAAAGGTGAACACAATGGCGGATAAAAATACTTAACCTGAGGGTTGCATACATAGATTTATGGGGGGATGGGTCTTCAGAAGCTTAGTCTGGCAAGACAAGATGTTAGGGAATGTTAATATTAATACTTAGTTACTAGAGGAGCAATGCAAGGGGCGACTGAGCACGGGTTACATATATCTATACTCGTCATGGAAAATGATATAAGAGATCTAGGGACAGCGTGGGTGCTTTAACTTCTAAGATATATAACATCTACTTCTCGGATGCAAGAACATACATAGATATAATTATGGCTGTCTGATGTGTTGGCATTGGCTCAACGTCGGGACAGGCATGGGTGTTTTTAATATGAATGTATATTCCTGTTCATCATCTTTGTAGTTAATAAGTGTAGGACACGAGGGGTTAGTGTATGTGAGGTGTGGAAAATGGTCGGTTTTAGAAAAGGTAAATGGGTGTGTCCTGGAGCTGTTTAGCCCTGCGGGCTTGGGCCTGCCTGGAATGGCGGGCTCGGTCAGCTGGTCCTTTCGTTCTGTGGACCTTTCTTCCGGGTGTTTCTGTGTGGTGTTCGCTCGTGGCTTCTGTGGTGGGCTTCTTGTTCTGGGGCATTTTAAATAGATTTTTGAGAAATCTCGGTAGTGGCAACTACGACTTTTACTTTTGCAGTAATTGCTTCTGCATAAGTACACGAGTTCAGTACTTCTACGAATGTACAAAAATTAATTTATGTTTGGTTATATTTTTAGGAATATATCCACTAGTTAATGGGGTTTATATGTGCACATGTAAACTTATAAGTTTTTAGTTTTCCCCACTTACTTTAAGTGGGGTGCCTTCTTAACTAGCAGATCTGTGCTCAGAGTCTCAGAGTTAACCCTTTTTCAAGCAGGCTTCTTTGAAGCACGCTCCTGCTTGTACCCCTTTTTTTAAGATTTAGGCTGTATAAAGTTTATGCACCCGAATATCTCTTTTTTACAAAAGTAAGAATACTATGTGGTTGTTTGATTATCTGCTTTTCTAGAGTTATGATATGATTACGAATGTCCCCCTCCAGTCTTAGAAATCAGGCATGTTCGTCAATGATGGAGGGGCCACTAATAAATTATAGGTTTGACTCCTGTAAGGAGATAAAGAAAACCTAATATTTAGTAGTGGCCCCGTAATCATTGACGACTGGGGCCCTCCCGACCATCCCCTTCCCATTCGTTGATGTATTAAGGATTTTGGTTTACTTGATATTTCAGTGAAGGAAGAATGACGCCTGAATCAGCGTCTGGTCAAAGATCCACACAAGTACATCCACGATATGATGGAAAGCTTATTGGATAGTTATTCTTATTTCTTTTTCTTTTTATTTTTTACGAAGTTTTTTCGTAGTGAGAACCCAATTCATAATGACTGAAGCCATGAGTGAGGTCGCGTGCGCTCATGATGAAGGCTCCTCAGATTTTAAATGCTCTGCGCGGTAGATTCAAACTACGGCGGATTAGTGTTTGAAGAGGATGCCTTATGTAATAGGCATGTTCGTCAATGATTACGGGGCCACTACTAAATATTAGGTTTTCTTTATCTCCTTACAGAAGTCAAACCTATAATATGGTTGTGGTGCAGGAAGAGGTCTTGGCGCTAAGGGAGGTTAACGTAAAACTTCAGAGGGAAGTTGACTTGCTTAACCCCTTCCTGACGGTGACCGTCACCTGACGGGCAGCGATTTCCGCCTATTATGTGGCCTGTGAGCAAGGCCAAGTGTTGCAGGCAGCGCGGGGGGGGGCTTCATCCGTAGCCCACGGTGTCTGGGCTCATACTGGTGCAACACATAGCCATGTCTCACACCTCTGCAGCATTACACATTGCCAAAACAGGTAAATATAGCTAATTTTTAGCGATTTTGGTCGACATGTGCAATACCGTTGCATGACAACCAGACGTCGTATAGAGATGATTCAGGTATCATTGGAAAGCTCTATTACTGTACTTTCACGTATATACTGTATATATATAATTGTATTACGCTATGGTTTTTGCTTATGCATGAAAATGAGCAGGGAATGAAGGTAATTTCAGGCCAATATGCAGCCGAGCTCTGGAACTCTCTCCCAGAATCAGTCTTTCCCTCTTCCTATGACATGAATTGCTTCAAACTCCGTGTGTCCAGGCATTTTGGCTCGAACGTCCCTTGATTTTGGCCCTGTCACTCTTTCAACTCTGGGGGAGGCACTCAATACAGGCAGTCCTGCCTTTTGCCTCCCTCACTCACATTGAAAAAAAAAAGTGGAGTGTTAAAGATGAAAATCTAGCTTTTAAGTTTAGCCAAGAGGAATTTACATCGAGTAAGGGGAAAAGGGAGGAAGTTGATAACAAATTGTATTCATGGCAAGTTGTTCAGAATATGGGTGGGAAAGTCACACTCAAGAAGCAAGATAGTAGCATAGGTTTGAGTGTGACTAAACCGGTATCACACGAGAGCTTTTATAGTCTACATTTATCCTCAACACTGGTCTGGCAGCATATGAGGTCAACATTTAATATTTTGCTGTCACCTAAATTCATCTACTATCAGTTTAGTTTCCGGTACCAGTGCAAAGTATTCCAGAAATGTTGCCAAAGAAATTTGATCGTCGAATGTTGACTATAAAATCTCTCGTGTGATACCGGCTTAATGCATATTTTCCTTTGCGAGATGAGTGTGAGGGGAATTCAGAGTCAGGCTACGAGGAGAGATAGTCAAAGCACCTGCTGTCCACAGTCTACAGTCCTCCTCCATCCTCATGTTTAGCCCTATTAGTTATGAGATTTCAAGACATTCGCCCCATTAGTTAGGCGATTTTCAGACCTTTTGCAATATTAAGACCTTTCGTGCCATTTAGGTGTCGATTTTTTCCTGGCGAGCGATAGCGAGCCTGTATTTGAAGAGGCCGGGACGTTTTTCTACCGACAAATTTACAAATTTATATCGAAGGGGGGTCGTGTAGGTGTTTTTTAAAGTTTGATAAAGGTTTAGAGAGCAAAGTAAACCCCATCCTTAAACCATTGAGCCGAACCAGTAAACTATGCTGCACAAGACCGTCTGGGCTCCCTTAAGCCGGTATCACACGAGAGCTTTTATAGTCAACATCCGATGATCAACATGTTTATGGCAACATTTCTGGAAAATTTTGCACTGGTATCGGAAACTAGACTGATGATTGATGAATTTAGGAAACGGAAATATTTTATATGTTGACCTCATAAGCTGCCAGACCAGTGCTGAGGATAAATGTTGAGCGAAAAAGCGCTCGTGTGATACCGGCTTTAAATAAGTACCCCAGGTGGATGAGTAATACTATCAAGCATACGTTATAGGCTTTAAGGGGGGGTCACCGGATTTGTTTTCCGTTTCTCACCCTCTCTCTTTGGCTTTGTATCCATTTGGCCCCATTCAGCCAACTGTTTTAAGACGTTTATCCCCATCCAGGTGTCGATTTTTTCCTGGCGAGCGATAGCGATCTAGCATTGTATGGAGAAATCCGGCTTCGCCGGGGACATTTTTCTATCGAAAAATTTACAAATTTAGCTTGCTGTCAAAACAAAAATATATATATGCTGGCTCGCTACCACTCGCCAGGAAAATATTGACACCTGGATGGGGGTAAACGTCTTAAACTAGTAGGCTGAATGGGGCCGAATGGATACAAGCCAGGGAAAGAGAGAAAAGGAGAGAAAGATAAAAAAGCTGGTGACCCTCCTAAGAAATTATTAAGTTAATCATGGCAGAAAGGATAAAGACGATATTAGGATAGCCAAGCGTTATTGACCACTTGCGAGTTTCAGGCTATAAGGAAGTTGGAGCCGTGAACATCGATATTAACCCTTTCAAGCTCCAATGCGCGTTTCTGTTCTGTTTTCTGGCTACTATTAGACGATTTTGTTCAGATTGGTAACGGTATACGGAAGTCAAAGGGTTGATTGAGATAGTATTTACCCTTTTAATACCCACAGATCCTTCCTAAGCTGCATAAAACCGTCTAATGGTAGCCAAAATAGACTGCTAAAACGCGTTAGAGCTTCAAGGGGTTAAACAGAAACGCAATAATAATGTAAGTTTTTCGAGCAATTTTTACGGGCAATTATGGTGTGGAAGATTAACAAAATCCACTTTATCAGAATTCAGCCGCCTAACATAATCTACCTTCAGTTTAGTTGCCGATACCAGTGAGAAAAAGTCCCGAAATAATACGAGGAAAAACTTGCTCATGGAAAATTGACTGAAAAAGCGCTCGTGTGACAGTGGCTGAACAATTTTGTTCTCGTTATATTTTGGGACTATTTTGCACTGGTATCGGTAACTAGACTGAAGGTAGAGTATGTTAGGCGGCTGAATTATGATCAAGTGTAATTTTTGAAGCTTCCAGACCACAATTGCCCGTAAAAATTGCTCGAAAAAGGGCTCGTGTGACTCCGGCTTTAGTTTCTGTAGGATAAATGGTATGTTGAATTGAGTTTTATGTATTTATAAATGTACTACGACCGTATTTTACCTGTAAATTTGGCTAAATATCGTTGTCTACGGCTCCAACTTCCTTATAGAACGAAACTCGCAAGTAGTCCATTGACCACTGGCGAGTTTCAGGCTATAAGGAAGTTGGAGCCGTAAACATCGGTATTAAACAGAAATACAATAATAAAGTAGATGTCTAATGGATATAACGTGTGTTGAATTTAGTTGTATTTATTAATCAATGTACAGTCGCGCTAATAAGTGATGTCTCGGCACCAATTATATTTTGATAAATAATTGGTATCAGCAATATTTACACATGATTTCTGCTATTTGAGTGAGATATACAAACATGTTCCTACACTTTCTCACCCTATTCAACATCTGACAGACATTAATACAACACAGAGTGAGCCAAACGCAAGGCCAGCGGAGATATGACTTAATAGCACCACTGTACTACAACCGCATTTTAGGTAATTATGTTAGATATCAATGTATAAAACTCCAACTTCCTTATTGGCTGAAACTCGCAATGGTCAATTACGAAATATTTATTACTAGGGAATCCAAATCTTTCTTCCAGTTATACAACACAAAAGTAAGAGACAAAATAGGCCCTCTTAACCCTCTCAGACATATGACGCGATTTTGAGCCTATTGGGGATACTTTAAAGCCTTTGTTACCATCAGGGGTATTAAGAAACCTTTAGTTTAGTTACTTCAACCTCTGCAGTTGTCTTTGAGTTAGCTGTGGGCAGAAAATTAATGTTGGAGAGGTAATTATAAGAGTGAGAGAACTCTATTTCTTATTGCTAATCTGGCAACCTCTGCGTCATAAATGCGTGAAAGGGTTAAGGGGAGGCAGACCGTTTTTCTGGACCCCCTTCTCCCTAATGTTTAGCCCCACTAGTTTTGAGATTATAAAACGTTCGCCCCAATAGTTTGGCGATTTTAACACCTTTCGCCTCATTTCGTTGTCAATTTTAAGACCTTTCGTGCCATTTAGGTATCGATTATTTCCTGGCGAACGAAAGCGAGCCTGCAATTTTAAGAGGAACCGGCCTTCGGCCGGGAAATTTTTCTACCAAAAAATTTACAAATTTGTCTTGAAGGGGGGTCTAGGGTGTGTTTTTCTAAGCTTGATGGAGGTCTAGGGAGGAAACTACAAAAATATATGAATAAATTAATTAATAGACCAAACAAACGGTCAGCCTTCCCTTAACCCTTTGAGTACCAGCGACGTGTGTTATATTTTATTCTGGCTATATTTAGACGATATTATGCAGCTTAAGAAGGATCTGTGGCAGTCAAAGAGGGTTGGTTGAGATAGTTTGAAGCCTTATTATGGCCAGAGGTCCTTCCTAAGCTGAATAAAGTTGCATCATCATTGCTAGCATATAATTAATTGACTTGCGAGTTTTGGTCTATAAGGAAGTTGGAGCCGTGGCCATCAATATTTGTCAGAATTACCAGCTCAAACACGGTCATAATACACATATATAAACACATAAAACACGGTCATAATACATATATAAACACATAAAACACGGTCATAATACATATATAAACACATAAAACACAGTAATACATATATAAACACATAAAACACGGTCATAATACATATATAAACACATAAAACACGGTCATAATACACATATATAAACACATAAAACACGGTCATAATACATATATAAACACATAAAACACGGTCATAATACATATATAAACATAAAACACGGTCATATAATATAAACACATAAAAACACGGTCATAATACATATAAACACATAAAACACGGTCATAATACATATATAAACACATAAAACACGGTCATAATACATATATAAACACATAAAACACGGTCATAATACATATATAAACACATAAAACACAGTCATAATACATATATAAACACATAAAACACGGTCATAATACATACATAAACACATAAAACACGGTCATAATACATACATAAACACATAAAACACGGTCATAATACATATATAAACACATAAAACACGGTCATAATACATATATAAACACATAAAACACGGTCATACATATATAAACACATAAAACACGGTCATAATACATATATAAACACATAAAACACGGTCATAATACATATATAAACACATAAAACACGGTCATAATACATATATAACACATAAAATACGGTCATAATACATATATAAACACATAAAACACGGTCATAATACATACATAAACACATAAAACACGGTCATAATACATACATATATAAACACATAAAACACGGTCATAATACATATATAAACACATAAAACACGGTCATAATACATATATAAACACATAAAACACGGTCATTCAATATCATACATAAACACATAAAACACGGTCATAATACATATATAAACACATAAAACACGGTCATAATACATATATAAACACATAAAACACGGTCATAATACATATATAAACACATAAAACACGGTCATAATACATATATAAACACATAAAACACCACGTCATACATACTATAAACACATAAAACACGGTCATAATACATACATAAACACATAAAACACGGTCATAATACATACATAAACACATAAAACACGGTCATAATACATACATATATAAACACCTAAAACACGGTCATAATACATACATATATAAACACCTAAAACACGGTCATAATACATATATAAACACATAAAACACGGTCATAATACATATATAAACACATAAAACACGGTCATAATACATATATAAACATAAAACACGGTCATAATACATATATAAACACATAAAACCGGTCATAATACATATATAAACACATAAAACAGTCATAATACATATATAAACACATAAAACACGGTCATAATACATACATAAACACATAAAACACGGTCATAATACACATATATAAACACATAAAACACGGTCATAATACATATATAAACACATAAAACACGGTCATAATACATATAAAAACACATAAAACACGGTCATAATACATATATAAACACATAAAACACGGTCATAATACATATATAAACACATAAAACACGGTCATAATACATATATAAACACATAAAACACGGTCATAATACATACATACATAAACACATAAAACACGGTCATAATACATACATAAACACATAAAACACGGTCATAATACATATAAAACACATAAAACACGGTCATAATACATATACTAAACACATAAAACACGGTCCATATACATAAACACATAAAACACACGGTCATAATACTTACATATAAAACACATAAAACACAACACGGTCATAATACACATATAAACACATAAAACACGGTCATAATACATATATAAACACATAAAACACGGTCATAATACATATATAAACACATAAAACACGGTCATAATACATATATAAACACATAAAACACGGTCATAATACATATATAAACACATAAAACACGGTCATAATACATATAAACACATAAAACACGGTCATAATACATACATAAACACATAAAACACGGTCATAATACATACATAAACACATAAAACACGGTCATAATACATACATAAACACATAAAACACGGTCATAATACATACATATAAACACATAAAACACGGTCATAATACATATAAAACACATAAAACACGGTCATACATATATAAACACATAAAACACGGTCATAATACATATATAAACACATAAAACACGGTCATAATACATATATAAACACATAAAACACGGTCATAATACATATATAAACACATAAAACACGGTCATATACATATAAACACATAAAACACGGTCATAATACATATATAAACACATAAAACACGGTCATAATACATACATATAAAACATAAAACACGGTCATAATACATACATATATAAAAACACATAAAACACGGTCATAATACATACATAACACATAAACTAAATACATACAGAATATAAACACATAAAACACGGTCATAATACATACAAAACATCATAGATACAAACACGGTCATAATACATACATAAACACATAAAACACGGTCATAATACATACATATAAAAACACATAAAACACGGTCATAATACAAACACATTAAAAAGGTCATAACATATATTACACATAAAACTCAATACATAAAACATAAAAAACACATACTCATAACGAGATAGATACATACATAAAATAAAAGGCATACATATTAAGACAGGAATACCCATATTACTTATTATTATTATTATTATTACTCATACTACGAGATCCAACTTCCTTATAGCCTGAAAGCAGTGATAGGACGTTAAGACAGACTACAGAGGTTAGGGGAGGTGTTTAGTTCCCTAGACCATCGAGCTTAGAGATACACAAAGACAAATACTCAATTTACGAGATAAAACAGGAATCGGTTACGAGAAAAATGATAATCAGGCTCGTTACGCCGGAATATCGACATTCGAAAAGGTTATATATTGACCTTAGGGTCGTACGAAAGTTCTTAAGACAATCACCAAGCTAGATACTTAAGACAAAAGCAATGTGGCTAAATTAGAGAAGGAGGTAGATAGAAAAACAGGAGGGGAAAATAGTTAAAATTAAGACAGGAATACTCATAGGTTACGAGATAGATATATTAAGACAGGAATACTCATAGGTTACGAGATAGATACATTAAGACAGGAATACTCATAGGTTACGAGATAGATATATTAAGACAGGAATACTCATAGGTTACGAGATAGATATATTAAGACAGGAATACTCATAGGTTACGAGATAGATATATTAAGACAGGAATACTCATAGGTTACGAGATAGATATATTAAGACAGGAATACTCATAGGTTACGAGATAGATATATTAAGACAGGAATACTCATAGGTTACGAGATATAAAAACAAATCCGGTGACCCCCCCTTAAAGCCTATAACGTATGCTTGATAGTATTACTCATCCACCTGGGGTACTTATTTAAAGCCGGTATCACACGAGCGCTTTTTCGCTCAACATTTATCCTCAGCACTGGTCTGGCAGCTTATGAGGTCGACATATAAAATATTTCGGTTTCCTAAATTCATCAATCATCAGTCTAGTTTCCGATACCAGTGCAAAATTTTCCAGAAATGTTGCCATAAACATGTTGATCATCGGATGTTGACTATAAAAGCTCTCGTGTGATACCGGCTTAAGGGAGCCCAGACGGTCTTGTGCAGCATAGTTTACTGGTTCGGCTCAATGGTTTAAGGATGGGGTTTACTTTGCTCTCTAAACCTTTATCAAACTTTAAAAAACACCTACACGACCCCCCTTCGATATAAATTTGTAAATTTGTCGGTAGAAAAACGTCCCGGCCTCTTCAAATACAGGCTCGCTTTCGCTCGCCAGGAAAAAATCGACACCTAAATGGCACGAAAGGTCTTAATATTGCAAAAGGTCTGAAAATCGCCTAACTAATGGGGCGAATGTCTTGAAATCTCATAACTAATAGGGCTAAACATGAGGATGGAGGAGGACTGTAGACTGTGGACAGCAGGTGCTTTGACTATCTCTCCTCGTAGCCTGACTCTGAATTCCCCTCACACTCATCTCGCAAAGGAAAATATGCATTAAGCCGGTATCACACGAGATCTTTTATAGTCAACATTCGACGATCAAAATTTTTCTGGCAACATTTCTGGAATATTTTGCACTGGTATCGGAAACTAAACTGATAGTAGATGAATTTAGGTGACAGCAAAATATTAAATGTTGACCTCATATGCTGCCAGACCAGTGTTGAGGATAAATGTAGACTATAAAAGCTCTCGTGTGATACCGGTTTAGTCACACTCAAACCTATGCTACTATCTTGCTTCTTGAGTGTGACTTTCCCACCCATATTCTGAACAACTTGCCATGAATACAATTTGTTATCAACTTCCTCCCTTTTCCCCTTACTCGATGTAAATTCCTCTTGGCTAAACTTAAAAGCTAGATTTTCATCTTTAACACTCCACTTTTTTTTTCTATGTGAGTGAGGGAGGCAAAAGGCAGGACTGCCTGTATTGAGTGCCTCCCCCAGAGTTGAAAGAGTGACAGGGCCAAAATCAAGGGACGTTCGAGCCAAAATGCCTGGACACACGGAGTTTGAAGCAATTCAAGTCATAGGAAGAGGGAAAGACTGATTCTGGGAGAGAGTTCCAGAGCTCGGCTGCATATTGGCCTGAAATTACCTTCATTCCCTGCTCATTTTCATGCATAAGCAAAAACCATAGCGTAATACAATTATATATATACAGTATATACGTGAAAGTACAGTAATAGAGCTTTCCAATGATACCTGAATCATCTCTATACGACGTCTGGTTGTCATGCAACGGTATTGCACATGTCGACCAAAATCGCTAAAAATTAGCTATATTTACCTGTTTTGGCAATGTGTAATGCTGCAGAGGTGTAAGACATGGCTATGTGTTGCACCAGTATGAGCCCAGACACCGTGGGCTACGGATGAAGCCCCCCCCGCGCTGCCTGCAACACTTGGCCTTGCTCACAGGCCATATAATAGGCGGAAATCGCTGCCCGTCAGGTGACGGTCACCGTCAGGAAGGGGTTAAGCAAGTCAACTTCCCTCTGAAGTTTTACGTTAACCTCCCTTAGCGCCAAGACCTCTTCCTTCACCACAACCATATCCTCCCTTACGTGGAGAATAAGATTCTGCAGATCAGTAACCCAGGTTTGAATCCCGGGAGGATCACATGCGTTCATTAATTTCATTGGATGGTGTTTGGTGTTGGGAGTGAAATATATAAATTAGATTATAGTAATATAATATATACAAGAAAATGTTATGTATCCTTTGTCACGCCTAATAGTGTAGGTTAAAGCATGGACAATCGTCCTGACTGTCGGTGGTTCGAGCCCCGCTGAGAGTATACAAACATTTAGTAACTCACGTGTGTTTGTGAGATATACTCTCTCTCTCTCTCTCTCTCTTTTTCACGGTCACGGTTATTGAACTAGTGCTTAAGGTTACCCCCGCCACACACACACACACACACACACACACACACAGCCATTGAACTAAGGTACCACTTGCCATACACACACACACACACACACACACACACACACCTCCCCGTGGCGTAACTGATAGCGCGTCTGGCTCACAACCAGGAGGTCCCGGGTTCGAGACCCGGGCGGGGAAGAGACATTTGGGCAAGTCTCCTAACGGTGTAGCCTCTGTTCACCTAACAGTATAAATAGGAACCTGGTATAAGTGGACGAAGTTGTGACGACCCATCTGGGGTTGGTGATCGGTTACAAGGTGAGATGGGTATCGTACTGGTCAACCTAAGCTACTGGTCAACCTAAGCCTTCAGGTGAGACTGGTACCGTGGTGAGACTGGTACCGTACAGATTAACCCTAAGCCTTCGTTTCCAAATGTCGCCAATTGGCTAAAATACAGACTACACACACATCCACAGCCATTCCAACGATACATAAACACTTAACATGCATTTCACGCAATACATTCCCAGTTAAGGAGGCGCGATAATAATGAGCTTAGCTCGCATTGCGTGGATTCCCCTTGACGAACAAGCAACTGAGTAACACACGGCCATTGAACTAAGGTACCACTTGCCACACACACACACACACACACACACAGCCATTGAACTAATGTACCACTTGCCACACAACCACACACACACAGACACACACACACACACACACACGGCCATTGAACTAAGGTACCACTTGCCACACACACACACACACACACACACACGGCCATTGAACTAATGTACCACTTGCCACACAACCACACACACACACACACACACGGCCATTGAACTAAGGTACCACTTGCCACACACACACACACACACGGCCATTGCACTAAGGTACCACTTGCCTCTCTCTCTCTCTCTCTCTCTCTCACACACACACACACACACGACCATTGAACTAAGGTACCACTTGCCCCTTACACACACACACACACACACACACACACACGGCCGGCCATTGCACTAAGGTACCACTCACCTCTCTCTCTCTCTCTCACACACACACACACACGACCATTGAACTAAGGTACCACTTGCCCCTAACACACACACACACACACACACGGCCATTGCACTAAGGTACCACTCACCTCTCTCTCACACACACACACACACACACGCAATTGCACTAAGGTACCACTTGCCCCTTACACACACACACACACACACACACACACACACACACGGTCATTGCACTAAGGTACCACTCACCTCTCTCTCTCACACACACACACACACGCCATTGCACTAAGGTACCACTTGCCCCTCACACACACACACACACACACACACACACACACACACACACACACACACGGCCATTGCACTAAGGTACCAGTCACCTCTCTAGCTCTCTCTCACACATAACTCGATAGGACAGTGACAGAGACACACGCTTGGCACTCACCCACCCACCACCACCACCACCATCACTCATATTAAACTTGGAAATCTACATTGGTAGTAAAATTTAAAATGAACTAATTGTCCAAGAACTGCCACATAAACTCAATCAACCTATTGTTTAAGAACTGCTATATAATATAAATGAACTGGTTATTTCAGAACTACAATATTGAATATTGTGCAAATATACGCAAAAACAAAGAGAGAAAAAGGCGTTCACTTCTTACATTATTGAAAAAGAGGATTCTTAGTCAACTCTTCAACAGCGAAAGACATTTAAAATTGAAATATAATTGTGTGGAGGAAATTGGATGGAGCAAAATTGTCATGCGCTAGAAATGTTAACTGCTTTGAGCTCTGACTAAGAGAGGTTCTTCTTAAGCTCAATAAATCGTCTAATGTCGGCCAAAGGAAAGTGAATAATACGTCGTTTTAGTGAAAGGGTTAATATTCTTCAGACATATAGAAAAGAGGATATATTTCCAAGATGGGTTGCACGAGCAGTGTGTCTTCGAACAACAGTGAAGCTCCTGAGGGTGAACGAAGCAGTGAAGCCGGCGAGGGTAGCCAAGCGGCCGCTGATGCCGTGATCGTCCCCATCAACACTCCGGTGAAGACCTCGCCCATATCCAGCAGACTCAATGACGTACAGGAAGAGAAAGAGGACGAGGAGCCAGCAACGGAACAAAACAAACAATCTGAAGCTGATCCGGTCCCTCTGCTGAACGACGCTTTGAAGGAGCGACCGAACTCAGCGGAGTCTAACAAATCCCAGGAATCTGCAAAAAAGAGTCGGTCGCTCCATTCAGTAAGTTCCGAATCAACCAGAAGGGCCGGGTCTGGAGGTTCAAGTAGGTCAGGCAAGGGGTCACTGTCACCTGCTGAACCAACACTCCCTGGGGCAGTACAAGACACGACTGGCAATAAGGAAGGCAAAGAGGCAAAGCAAGAGGAAGCCGACACCGCTAAACTCGACTCAAAAAGCATTGGGAGTAAATCTTTACTCACTAAAGACCTGAAATCCAATGAGACAGGAGACAAGAGCGAAAATCAACACTCTAAAGATCCGGGGAAAGATGCGGACTCCACAACTGCCGAGGAACCTGCATGCAAAGGACAACGCGAGGCGCCCGACGGAGACGAAGGGAGGCAAGAGGTGGCCGAGGTACTGAAGGATGGGGACCAGAGCACAGTCGTCCAAGGGATCACTGCGGAGGTCAAGGGGCAAAGGAAGGACAGCTCTTCGGGTCTACAAGAACACCCAGGTTAGTTCCAGGATTTCAGTTGGTTCAGCATCATACAAACATATATTGTCAAAAATCACACATACATTTTAGGGGAGAATCATTATTCTTTTAGTATTGTTATTATAATTCTTATATCAAATGTTGTTCTATTTTTCTTTTTCTTTTTTTTCTTTTTAGTTTCTTCCTTAGCCCTCCATCAAGCTTAAAATATTATTCTCAAGATCCCCCTTCGAGCTAAATTTGTACATATTCCGGTAGAAAGATGTCCAGACCAAAGGGCAGGTCCTCCAAAATTCTAGGCTCGCTTTGAAGAATTCTACACCTGAATGGCACGGAAGGTCTTGATATTGATAAAGTAATGTGACGAAAGGTCTTAAAATCAACAAACAATGGGGCGAACGTCTTACAATCTCCAAACCAATGGGGCTAAACATGAGAGAGAAGGGGTAAAGAAACAAACCCTCAATGTCTTGGAGCGCATCTATAATATACTATGCTATGATACGGCCGAGACCAGGAATACTTCAACACGGTGGCCATTGATTTACCCCTACTGTACCGGCGACGTCTGTTTAATTTTATTCTAGCTATATGTAGGCGATTTTATCCCTATCCAGGCGTCAATTTTTTCCTGATGAGCGATAGCACCGCTTTTATGCATATACTTCTGAACTCCATCCTTCCACCTCTCTCTCAGTTTACCTCTCCCTCTTCATCTTTCCACCTCACTCGTACACTCTCTTAGTCATTCTCTCGCTTCCCATACATTCCACATGGCCAAACCATATTAAGGTGTTCCTTTCCACACTTTCCAGCACATCTACATCTACACCCCACCGCTCTCCTACTTCTCAATCGTCTGTCTATCCCTCCATGTATCTCTGAACTCACTTCTCAAGTAGCTCATTTCAACCCCTCTCACTCTTGTTTTGTGTCTCTCCAACAACGTCCATGTTTCACTCCCGTATGTCAATGTCCGGATTACCACACTGTCATGCAAGAACTTTTTTACTTCCATGCTGACTACCCTATTTCTTGTTACTGCTTTCAGTGTTCCTACAACCCTCTTCCCCTGTTGCACCCTCTCCTGCACTTCTTTAACCATACTCCCATCTTTATGTTACACATTGCCCAAATATAGCTGGAGTTTAATAGTGAAGCAACTTACATTAATTGAGCAATGACACAACTGTGTTCAGGGAACAGAAGAAGGCCTTATCATTGATTTTTACTAACAGCACTTCTAACAGCGCTCTAACAATAGTCTTAATTGACCTATAGTTGTCAATTACAACTAATAAAGAAGGTGATGGGGCTGGCCTTTCAGTACCAGGGCTTCTCAGCCGCTCGTGGCTCCTTGGGCAGGCAGCTCGTCGTCAGACGTCGGCTGCATCTCCTTCACGGCTTCGGCAGCAGGGTACACTCAGAGCATCGTGAGCAGGCTCTCTCGGGTAGCAGGACCTCTCAGAGCGTCGCCAGGGTCGGCCTCAGTAATATGGGATGGGCGCCTCAGTCGCTGGCCCGGCTTCCTCCTTTAACACTCCACGAGCGGCTAGGTCGGTAACTTCTACTACCTGGCAAGCGGGTGGTTTTACCCTAAACGACCTTGTTTCCGTGCTCTTTTTCATGCATAAACAAGAGCCAGAGCGTAATACAATTATGTATCCCTGAAAGGGCGATAATTGAGCTTTCCAATGACACCAGAACCATCCTTCTATGACCACGCATTTTCTTGCAACGATCGTGCAAGACGAGTGCAAAATCCCTAAAATACGGTAATATCCTTACATAATTCCCTGTGTAGCGAGGCAGTGAGTGTGGATGTGTGTGGAGGGAACGTCAGTAGTCGCACGGGACCCGTGCCGAGCGGTCATGAGCCAACCTACGCTCCTCCCATCGCTCGTCTCTCTCTCAGAGCCATTATTGCTCAAAAATTGCACACGGACTTAAGTCGGGCCCCGCCACTTAGTCCTTGGTTCTCTAGGCCGACTTAAGTCGGGTCCTGCTAAACAAGGGTTAATAGTTTTGGTAGCTCCATTTCCCAGTGAATAGTAAGCTCTTCAAAATAGGAGTCTGGGGTGCCTAATGTGCGACTCTCTATTAGGGCTCGCAGCTCCTGCAGTTCTGGGCAATCAAATCGTCTATTTTATTAGGGCCTCGTTTAGAGCTCTCGTCCACTGACAACACTTTACTGCCGTACACCTTGGGTACTTTAGGAGAGGAGGAGGATTATGGCTGCTGGGGCTGTAGGGGGAGGAGGGAAGTCGAGTCCTTGTGAACAGTGACTGTGTGAGGATGGGATATTTTGGGGTCCTTATATAGCTGGCTGGATGATCGAGCATTTCTCATCCAGCCAATCACAGGGCTTCCAGGATTACCCGGCCTGGATCCTGATCTTGGAAACTGGGTGATGCTTCCATGAGTTTCTGTTTTTTGTTTCCGGTTTCAAATTGTCTGTTCCAGCCAATGGGGTGGAAGCCCGGGCAAGCGTCCTGGCCAATGCGGTAGCCAGCATTCTGTGACATCATCATCTGGATTTCTTTCCCTCGGCCAATTGGAGAGCGAAATGGTTGAGGAAGCTCCGCCCATTTCCCGGAGCTTCCAGTTGAGAAATCTTGGCAATGGCTAGGATACAATATAGCAATGTAGCTACTCCTTCTGTCCTGTCATGTAACTGTCTAAACTCTTCCGTCTAACGCTGTCAAAATCTTGTGTGAAATATATAACACTTAATTGTAATAATATTCGTACAGTAGCGCTAATACATCATGTCTCGGCTGGTGTTACATTTGGCTCGCTCTGTGCTGTATTTAATGTCTGTCAGATGTTGAATAGGGTGGGTAAGTGTAGGAACATAAGGTTGGTCTGGGGGAAAGTGACTGTGGGAGGTTTGGGAGTGTTCATCTGCCTCAAACCAGGAAGTGTAGGTTTTGCTGGTTCCTTCCGAGGCTGTTTGAGGGTCCTGGCCAACTTCTTAACATATTGCAAATCAAGTTCCATCCAAGAAAACAAGCCAGATGGTTATAATTCATAAAGAAAAACATAGAGAGAAGGTGGGGGGGGGGTCTACAATTTTATTTTATGAGGGCCCACCTCGTTTTTTTTCTCTATCTCTTCCTCTCTCTCTAGGTTGTATCCATTCGGCCCCATTCAGCCTACTGTTTTAAGATGTTTATCCCCATCCAGGTCGAGCCAGCATAGTTTTTATAATGTTTTTGAAAGCAGGCTAATTTTGTACATTTTTTGGTAGAAAAATGTCTCCGGCGAAGCCGGATTTCTCCATACAATGCTGGCTCGCTATCGCACGCCAGGAAGAAATCAACACCTGGATGGGGATAAACGTCTTAAAACAGTAGGCTGATTAGGGCCGAATGGATACAAGCCACATAAATAGAGAAAAGGAGAGAACAAAAGCCGGTAACCCCCCTTAAGTAACTGTACTGTATCCCTGCATGAGTGAGCCTCCAATGTCGTGTTGACCTTGCCCGAGTATGACTGGTAAATATTGGATTCCACATTCCAGGTTGCTAAATCCTCTATTATAACGGCTCCCCCTCTGCATACCATGCGGGGAGGGACAAAATCAACGCAGGGGAGGGGGCCGTAGGTTACCCAGGTGGCTTAAGAGGGGGCCACCATGCGGTTTTTGTTTTTTGTCTTTCTCTCCATCTCTCTCTCTCTCTGGGTTGTATTCATTCGGCCCCATTCAGCCTACTGTTTTAAGACGTTTATCCCCATCCAGGTGTCGATTTTCTCCTGGAGAGCGGTAGCGAACCAGCATATTTGTTATGTTTCTGACAGCAGGCTAAATTTGTACATTTTTCGATAGAAAAAAAATCCGGCAATGCCGGATTACTCTATACAATGCTAGCTCGCTATCGCTCGCCAGGAAGAAATCAACACCTAGATGGAGATAAGCGTCTTAAACCAGTAGGCTGAATGGGGCCAAATGGATATATAATTCTCTCCTTAATCCAATGACGACGATAACCATTGATACTATAATATGTGGAATTTGGAGAGGGGGACATGATATCGACTTAGAGCTACTGGTTGAAATGGTCTACTGGTTGAAATGGTCTACTGGTTGAAATGGTCTACTGGTTGAAATGGTCTACTGGTTGAAATGGTCTACTGGTTGAAATGGTCTACTGGTTAAAATGGTCTACTGGTTGAAATGGTCTACTGGTTGAAATGGTCTACTGGTTAAAATGGTCTACTGGTTGAAATGGTCTACTGGTTGAAATGGTCTACTGGTTGAAATGGTCTACTGGTTGAAATGGTCTACTGGTTGAAATGGTCTACTGGTTGATATGGTCTACTGGTTGAAATGGTCTACTGGTTAAAATGGTCTACTGGTTAAAATGGTCTACTGGTTGATATGGTCTACTGGTTGAAATGGTCTACTGGTTAAAATGGTCTACTGGTTGAAATGGTCTACTGGTTAAAATGGTCTACTGGTTGAAATGGTCTACTGGTTGATATGGTCTACTGGTTGAAATGGTCTACTGGTTGATATGGTCTACTGGTTGAAATGGTCTACTGGTTGATATGGTCTACTGGTTGATATGGTCTACTGGTTAAAATGGTCTACTGGTTAAAATGGTCTACTGGTTGATAGGGTCTACTGGTTGAAATGGTCTACTGGTTAAAATGGTCTACTGGCTGATATGGTCGTCTGGTTCAAATGGTCTACTGGCTGATATGGTCGTCTGGTTCAAATGGTCTACTGGCTGATATGGTCGTCTGGTTCAAATGGTCTACTGGTTAAAATGGTCTACTGGTTGAAATGGTCTACTGGTTGAAATGGTCTACTGGTTGATATGGTCTACTGGTTGAAATGGTCTACTGGTTGATATGGTCTACTGGTTGATATGGTCTACTGGTTAAAATGGTCTACTGGTTAAAATGGTCTACTGGTTGATATGGTCTACTGGTTGATATGGTCTACTGGTTAAAATGGTCTACTGGTTGATATGGTCTACTGGTTAAAATGGTCTACTGGTTGATATGGTCTACTGGTTAAAATGGTCTACTGGTTGATATAGTATACTGGTTAAAATGGTCTACTGGTTAAAATGGTCTACTGGTTGAAATGGTCTACTGGTTGAAATAGTCTACTGGTTGAAATGGTCTACTGGTTGAAATAGTCTACTGGTTGAAATGGTCTACTGGTTGAAATAGTCTACTGGTTGAAATGGTCTACTGGTTGAAATGGTCTACTGGTTGAAATGGTCTACTGGTTGAAATGGTCTACTGGTTGAAATGGTCTACTGGTTAAAATGGTCTACTGGTTAAAATGGTCTACTAGTTGAATTGGTCTACTGGTGAAGAGCTACTGGTTAAAATGGTCTACTGGTGGAGAGCTACTGGTTGAAATGGTCTACTGGTTGAAATGGTCTACTGATTAAAATAGTCTGCTGGTTGAAATGGTCTACTGGTTGAATTGGTCTACTGGTGGAGAGCTACTGGTTGAAATGGTCTACTAGTTGAATTGGTCTACATAGCACACGGCACGGTCAAAATCAATAGCCTAGGTATGCAGTCACTCATAAAAATTCGTGGACTTCACCTATTTCTAATTATTGAAGTACATCTCAAGAAACCCATTCATGGATACCATTTTCTATGCATCAACTACAAAACTATATAAAGTGTTTATTTTGAGGGGGGTCACCGGCTATTTTTTGTTCTTTCTCTCCTTTTCTCTCTTTCCCTGGTTTGTATCCATTCGGCCCCATTCAGCCTACTGTTTTAAGACGTTTACCCCCATCCAGGTGTCAATATTTTCCTGGCGAGCAGCAGCGAGCCAGCATATACAGTATATATTTTTGTTTTGACAGCAAGCTAAATGTGTACATTTGTTGATAGAAAAATGTCTCCGGCGAAGCCGGATTTCTCCATACAATGCTGGCTCGCTATCGCTCGCCAGAAAAAAATCGACACTTGGATGGGGATAAACGTCTTAAAACAGTTGGCTGAATGGGGCCGAATGGATACAAGCCAGGGAAAGAGAGAAAAGGAGAGAAAAACAAAACGGTGACCCCTTAAAGCAAGTTCCATCCAAAAAAAATCCAGTTAATTATAATTGCATAACAGAAAAACATGAAGGGGTCCACGAATTTGTGTGAGTGACTGTACGGTTGGTCGAATAAAGCCGGTATCACACGAGCGCTTTTTCTCTCAACACTGATCTGGCAGCTTAGGAGGTCAACATTTATAATATTGCTGTCCTATAAATTCATCTACCATCAGTCTAGTTTCCGATACCAGTGCAAAATATTCCAGAAATGTTGCCAGAAAAATTTTGATCATCGAATGTTGACTATAAAAGCTCTCGTGTGATACCGGCTTAAGGGGAGATTTCCACTTGAGGGATTTTTTTCTTGACTCCTTTTTCCCCCATGTTTAGCCCCATTGCTTTTCTAATTTTAAGACGTTCGCCCCATTATTTTGACGATTTTAAGAACTTTCGACCCATTTCTGTCAAATTTAAGACCTTTCGTGCCATTTATGTGTCGATTTTATCCTGGCGAGCGATAGCGAGCCTGTAATTTAAGAGGAACCAAGCCGGGACATTTTTCTACCGAAAAATGTACACATTTATCTTGAAAGGGGCTCAAGGAAGTGTAATCTTAAGCTTGATGGATATCTAGGGACCAAACTAAAAATCTCCCCTTAAGTCGTGTCGCCGCTGTCATTACGTTTTGCTCGCACGCTGTGTGTTGTATTAATGTCTGTCAGATGTTGAATATCTATTTAATATCGATGTCTACAGATCCAACTTCCTTATAGACTGAAACTCGCAAGTGGTCAAATGATACTTAGATAGTGCTGATACCAATTATTGATCGAAATGTACTTGGAGCCGCGACATCACTTATTTGACCGACTGTACGACCAACCTTGATAGCATATGTGGAATTTGGAGAGAGGGTCGTGACGTTGACACTTCCACCATGGCAAATTAAGGGGGAGATGGTTCACTTTTTGGCCGATTTTTGCATGTATTAATTATTTTTGTAGTTTCCTCCCTAGACCTCCATCAAATTTTAAAGAACATCCATTAGATCCCCCTTCTAGATTAATTTGTACATTTTTCGGTAGAAAGATGTCCCGGCCGAAGGCCGGTTCATCCAACATTACAGGCTCACTATCGTTCGCCAGGGGAAAAAATCGACACCTAAATAGCACGAAAGGTCTAAATATTGACGAAGAAATGGGGTGAAATGTCTTAAAATCGACTAACTAATGGGGCAAACATCTTAGCATCTGAAAACTAATGGGGCTAAACATGAGAGAGAAAAGTGACCAGAAAAACGACCCCTGTCCCCTTCATACAACTACGGTGATAGTTGTTGTTTGATTTCAGCAACATTTAGACGATTTCAGCAACATTTAGACGATTTCAGCAACATTTAGACGATTTCACTAAAGCTCAGGAATGATAGAAAATATATATATATATATATACCTATTAATTGGTTGACTATTATTAATACCTCTAAGTGGGTGGATTATTCTGACCAAAGCAGCCGTTGGAAAAATCGGTAGGGTTGCGTGTCTCTGTAAAGGTTACTCAGGGCTGGGGGAGCTATATTGGATTGCAATAAACGCTCGATACTATCTATCTATCTATCTATCTATTGCCTGAACGCCCCCATGCACCTCTGTCCCCAGTCAGTCAACGCCCCTCCTCCCAACCAGCACCGCCTTCATCCATATACTTCTTCACTCCATCCTTCCACCTCTCTTTCGGTTTACCTCTCCCTCTCTATCCTTCCACCTCGCTCTCGTACACCTTCTTAGTCATTCTCTCGCTTCCCATACGTTCCATATGGCCGAACCATCTCAAAGTGTTCCTATTCACACTTTCCATTACATCTACCTCCACACCACACCTTCTTACTTCCTCATTCGTCTGTCAATCCCTCCATGTAACTCCGCATGCACTTCTCAAGTAACTCATTTCCACACCTCTCACTCTTGGTCTTAGTCTCTCCACCAACGTCCATGCTTCACTTCCGTAAGTCAGTGTCGGGATTACCACACTGTCATGCAAGGACTTCTTCACTTCCATACTGACCACCCTATTCCTTGTTATTGCTTTCAGCGTTCCTACAACCCTCTTCCCCTGTTGCACCCTCTCCCACACTTCTTCATCCATAGTCCCATCTTTACTCAACACACTGCCCAGATACTTAAATGAGCTGACATTCTCCATAGCCTGACTGTTCAATTTCACCTCACACTCTGTGGCTTCATCCCTTTTGAAGACCATAACCTTGCTCTTCCCCGCATTTACCTTCAGATTCCGTTTTTCACACACTGTTCCAAACATATTTACCAGACCCTGCAACTTCCATTAATTATCGCTCATCAGAACTGTATCATCAGCAAACAGCAGTACAGGTAGCTTCCACTCATTTCCCTCCCTAATCAGCGATACACCAACCAACATCCACTGCTCTTCCTTGTATTTCTTTCATGACTCCATCCATATATACAGTAAACAACCACGGGGACATCACACACCCTTGTTTCAACCCAACATTCAGGTCAAAGAACTCGCTCTGCTCATTCTCCACACGTACTGCCGCCTTTGCACCCTCATACATGCTCTTCACTGCTTTCAGCAACTTGCCCTCTACTCCGTATATTCTAAGTACTTTCCACATACCCTCTCTATCCACTCTGTCATAGGCCTTCTCCAAGTCCATAAAGGCAACATACAGCTTTTGTTGCTTCTCCAGATATTTCTCCACAACACATTTCAGTGTAAAAATCTGATCTACATATCCTCTTCCCTTCCTAAAACCGCCCTGCTCGTCACCTATCCATTTCTCCATTCTCGCTCTCACTCTCTCAATCACTACCCGACTGTACACCTTCCCTACTACGCTTAGAAGACATATTCCTCGGTGGTTACCACACACTCCTCTTTCCCCTTTACCCTTGTATAGGGGGACGATTATGCCCATCTTCCCATCATCAGGTGCACTCCCCTTCTCCCATGCTAGTTTGCACATTTTCCATACCCATTCGATCACTATCTCACCACCATAACTCAACATTTCCCCACACACTCCATCTATTCCTGATGCTTTCCCCAACTTCCCTCAAGGACTGCTGTTATGCAATTGCTACGGTATCTCACGAGCCCTACCTTATAAAAAGCCAATTGCCAGTGCATGAAATTTTTATAAGGACCAGAAAGGGGTCTAATAATAATAATAATAATAGTTCTTAAAGCTAGCGCATGCTAAGCTAGCTAAGGATAGCTCAATAAGGCCGATTAGGCGTATTTCCATTGGGGTCCTGTACTACTATCCCATCCCTTTGCTCATGAGGGATGGTAACGACTCAGTGCTTGTGAAAAATCTTTAATGCGCCGAGCGTGGGCGCGAACCCGGGCCTTCTGGGTGGAAGTCCGAGACGCTAGTCACTACACCAAGCGAGCCGCTTGGTCTACTACCGCTAAAGCACACGTCAGTACAACAACCTTCTTTAGCGACAATAATTTCTATTAATCGAGGCGGAAGAATAAAAATTGGGTTGCCATCATGGTGATCCAATAACAATTCCTTTGATGAGCCAAGATAAAAAAATCACCAATAAACCTTTATAGGCCCGTACTTTAATAGTATATTGAGTATAGCCCAAATCTTCCACCTCTTCAAATATCTTCTAGTGAAGTATGTTTTAAGAGCTTTCCAACTGTTATAGATCTTAACTTTGCGCGTCATAGTCTTACCTCTTCTGGCGTTTCTCCTGGTGTCCCTTCTCCAGGTAGGAAGGCCTGCTGTGCTGGGAGGAAGTCCTGGGGGGCTGGGGTAGCCCCTCTTAACTTCTCCATCATGGTGGTGGTGTGGCTTGGAGGAAGAAGGGTGCATGGAGTATTAGGTTTTATGCAAGTTTTTACCTGCCTTGCCTTCCTTGTTGTTCTTCTTTTTCCTGTCACCACTTGGTTGTTTATCGTGATGATTATGTCTTTTCCCGGTGTTGGAGGGAGTGCGGGAGTGACAGAGGCGACTCGGGCGTATTCTGGTGGTGTTGCGCTTAAGGCTTCTTTCCTTGGGGGGGTGTAGGCAAGGGTGGTAATATCACTTGGTGGTGGTGGAGTGTTTTCATCTTCCTTTCTCTTTATTTCATATGTATATATATATATATATATATATATATATATAGTAGATATATATTTATATATATATATTTTGTTTTCTATGTGATTGAGGGAGGCAAAAGGCAGAGTTGCCTATAGCGAGTGCCTCCCCCATACTTGAAAGAGTGACAGGGCCAAAATCAAGGGACGATCGAGCCAAAATGCCTGGACACATGGAGTTTGAAGCAATTTAAGTCATAGGAAGAGGGAAAGACTGATTCTGGGAGAGAGTTCCAGAGCTCAGCTGTTGAGTAGAAGAAAGTTTGAGAGTAACGTTTCACTCTTGGGTTAGAGAGTTGCACAGAGTAGGGGTGGGATCGAGTTGCAAGACGGGTACCACGTGCCCTACGTAAAGGAGGTGGTATGCACTGGGAAAGCTCTGAGGAACACTGATTATTATAGTAGCGATAGAATAGTGAGAGAGATGCAACATTGCGGTGGAGAGAGAGAGATTGCAGAGAGTTGGTGAGTGGATGGGAGTTAATGATACGAAAGGCCTTCCTTTCAACTTTGTCTAGGAGAGCGGTGTGAGAGGAACCTCCCCACACATGTGAACAATACTCAATACAAGGACGCACTATGCCCCTGTACAGAGCAAGAAGCTGTGTTTGGGAAAAGAACCCCCTAAGGCGGTTGAGCACACCCAGCTTCTGGGAGGCTGCCTTAGCAAGACTGGTAATATGGTAATATATATATATATATATATATATATATATATATATATATATATATATATATATATATATATATATATATATATATGAGGAAAAAGAGGGTGCGGAAAATATACCCCCTATTATACTATGCATTCCCAGGCCCAAGAATGCGCCGTTCTCAGAAAATCCTAACAGGAATGTCTTGGTGTCAACATGTACAGAATGATATGTAACTCTCTCTCTCTCTCTCTCATGCAGTATTAACTATGCAGGAATGAGGCAATATCAATATCAAGGTTAGCGACCCCAGTTCAGACGCGGTTATAGCAATGTGCAATGGTCTCTCTCTCTCTCTCTATACATATATATATATACCCTTCTCTCAAGCACAACACAATATTTTTTATTTATGTACACAGTCAAAATATCCCTAAGTTTAACAGTATCAGATCGTAAATTCAGACGTTCGAAACCCTTACTATATTTTACTGTGTCCTATCTGCAGTATATCTCTAAATGACGGTGATAGGATAGTATGAAATGACGGTGATAGGATAGTATGAAATGACGGTGATAGGATAGTATGAAATGACGGTGATAGGATAGTATGAAATGACGGTGATAGGATAGTATGAAATGACGGTGATAGGATAGTATGAAATGACGGTGATAGGATAGTATGAAATGACGGTGATAGGATAGTATGAAATGACGGTGATAGGATAGTATGAAATGACGGTGATAGGATAGTATGAAATGACGGTGATAGGATAGTATGAAATGACGGTGATAGGATAGTATGAAATGACGGTGATAGGATAGTATGAAATGACGGTGATAGGATAGTATGAAATGACGGTGATAGGATAGTATGAAATGACGGTGATAGGATAGTATGAAATGACGGTGATAGGATAGTATGAAATGACGGTGATAGGATAGTATGAAATGACGGTGATAGGATAGTATGAAATGACGGTGATAGGATAGTATGAAATGACGGTGATAGGATAGTATGAAATGACGGTGATAGGATAGTATGAAATGACGGTGATAGGATAGTATGAAATGACGGTGATAGGATAGTATGAAATGACGGTGATAGGATAGTATGAAATGACGGTGATAGGATAGTATGAAATGACGGTGATAGGATAGTATGAAATGACGGTGATAGGATAGTATGAAATGACGGTGATAGGATAGTATGAAATGACGGTGATAGGATAGTATGAAATGACGGTGATAGGATAGTATGAAATGACGGTGATAGGATAGTATGAAATGACGGTGATAGGATAGTATGAAATGACGGTGATAGGATAGTATGAAATGACGGTGATAGGATAGTATGAAATGACGGTGATAGGATAGTATGAAATGACGGTGATAGGATAGTATGAAATGACGGTGATAGGATAGTATGAAATGACGGTGATAGGATAGTATGAAATGACGGTGATAGGATAGTATGAAATGACGGTGACACTGTAGTATGAAATGACGGTGATAGGATAGTATGAAATGACGGTGATAGGATAGTATGAAATGACGGTGATAGGATAGTATGAAATGACGGTGATAGGATAGTATGAAATGACGGTGATAGGATAGTATGAAATGACGGTGATAGGATAGTATGAAATGACGGTGATAGGATAGTATGAAATGACGGTGATAGGATAGTATGAAATGACGGTGATAGGATAGTAGGAAATAGTGCTGTGGTTAAGGGGAGATTTTCACTTGAGGGATTTTTTTTTGGACCGCTTTCTCCCTCTTGTTTATCCCATTGCTTTTGAGATTTTAAGACGTTTGCCCCATTAGTTTGGCGATTATAAGAACCTCCGCCCCATTTCTGTCAATTTTAAAACCTATCGGTCCATTTAAGTGCCTTAATAGCTGAAAACTAATGGGGCTAACCATGAGGGAGAAGGGGGACCAGAAAAACTACCCATCTCCCCTTAAGGGAGATCAGACGGTATTGTGCGGCATAATTTACTGGTTCGGCTCAATGGTTTAAGGAGGGGGTTTAGTTTGCTCTCTAAACCTCTATCAAACTTTTTAAAAAAACCCACAAGACTATATATACAATTCTATACAATTTGTGCATTTTTCGGTAGAAAAATGTCCCGGATGAAGGCCGATTCCTCTTCAAATACAGGCTCGTTATCGCTCGCCAGGAAAAAAATCGACCCCTAAATGGCACGAAAGGTCTTAATATTGGCAAAGAAATGGGGCAAAAGGTCTGAAAATCGCCAAACTAATGGGGCGAATGCCTTGAAATCTCATAACTAATAGGGCTAAACATGAGGGAGGAGGAGGACTCGAAAAACCACCTGCCTCCCCTTAAGGCTATATTTCTTTCCTTTCATATTGCGTCCATTAAGGGGAGATGGGTCTTTTTTCTGGTCTACCTTCTCCCTCATGGTTAGCCCCATTAGTTTTCAGATATTTAAATGTTTGCCCTATTAGTTTGTCGATTTTAAGACCTTTCACCCCATTTCTTTGTCAATATTAAGACTTTTCGTGCTATTCAGGTGTCGATTTTTTCCTGGCGAATGAAAGCGAGCCTGCAATTTTAAGAGGAACCGGCCTTTGGCCGTAAATTTTTCTACCGAAAAATTTACAAATTTATCTTAAAGCGGGGTCTAAGTTTTTTTTTCTAAGCTTGATGGAGGTCTAGCGAGAAAACTAAGGAATAAAGGAATAAAAAGGAATTAATAGACCAAAAAAACGGCCCATGTCCCCGTAACTGACACAAACCTTATAGTTATGATAACTTACAACTATAACTCTCTCCTTTACAGATAACGTGGCATCGTCAGCCCGGGTGAAGAAACAGTCGGCCAAGTCCACAATTGTGTCCATCAGCGACCTCCTCAGCGACAGTGACTTCAACAGCACCACCAGCCAGTCACCGGTCCGAGCCAAGAGCGCCGGCTGCAAGAGTCAGGCCAGCGATGCCAGCAAGAGCCAGCCGCAGAGTGTGATCAATGGCGAGTCTAACGTTGGCACCGAGATCACGAACCAACCACCGAGTGCAATCAAGAACGACTCCAACGATGACACCAAGATCACGAACCAACCACCAAGTGCAATCAAGAACGACTCCAACGATGACACCAAGATCACGAACCAACCACCGAGTGCAATCAAGAACGACTCCAACGATGACACCAAGATCACGAACCAACCACCGAGTGCAATCAAGAACGACTCCAACGATGACCCCAATATCACAAACCAACCACCGAGTGCAATCAAGAACGATGACAGCATAAGCCAGAACCAACTGCCTAGTGAAATCAGTGGGGAGGCCAGCAGTAGTTCAAGTGCGGCGAGTCAATCGGGAGCTCTCAAACTTGATGCGATCTCACATAAGGAAGAGGCCTTGGCATTGGAGTCTGAAATCAAGAATACCGGTGGCTCTTCAGAAGACTTATTAAATGAGAATACAGATCCAATCGGTGGTGAAGTGAGTGGTGTTCAGCCAAGTAATGATAGTAAGAGTTTGCTTGACAAGGAATCAAGTAGCCCAGAACGCAGGAGTCAGGGTAGCGGTGATAGCAAGAGTCAGATCAATAGTGAAGATTGCAAGAGTACAAATGGTAGTGAGAGTTTACCAGCCGCAGATAAGAGTCAGGCAAACAGTCCTGGTCATATGAGTCAGAAGAGCAGTAAAAGTCATTCCACCTCCACCAAGAGCAAGAGTCAGTCTGCAACTCCTAAGCACGAGGCACTCTCTAGCAAGGACGAAACTTCAAGCATGAAATCTGAAAAAAGAAGTGTTGTCGATACTTCAAGCGATTCGTCAGAGAAGGGGAAAGATTCATTGACTGATAACAGACAGGATTCCTCATCTCAAGGAAGCCCAAACGAGGCCAATTTTCCTAGTGCAGAACACAAAGAGATCCCAAATGATGCAAAACCAGAAAGTTCCGAATCAAATGAAAATGTAAATTCAAAACTTACTTCGCCAAAAGCAACAGGAAATATGGATAATTTAATCCCAGAGACTAACGAGGATAAAAAAACAATAGACGAAAAGGATGCGACGAGCTCAGACGCAGAGAGTGATAAAAGTGACAATGGTGAGTCCCAGACCACCGTAATCTCTGCCGATAAGCAAGAAGAGTCCACCAGCCACACCAAAATGATAACTGATAAAGAAGGTATCACTGTAAATCAAACTTCGGATGATAACAAGAATGACGAGCAAGTAATCGATAGCAAAACAAATAACGACCCTGAAGAACACACAAAGAGCCAAAAAGAAGACACAACTGAGGATTCACAAGCTTCAAAATCGAATTCTGGAGCCTTAGGTGAAGAATCAGAAGAGAACCATGATACAAATCTAGATAAGCATTCAAATACAGACAATTCTTCTACTGCAGAGAAAGAATCGGTGAAAGATGCGGTTCCAAGTACCGAAGATCAAGACGGTGAAAACGAAACCAATTCGGGAACTTTAGAAAAGAAAACAGAAACCATAAACCAAGATCTGGCCAAAAACAACACTTCCAATTCCAATTCCCAGTCTAATGATAGCTCCGAAACAAGAGAGATGACAGAAACAGCAGAGAAAGTTTCCGTGTCAAGCATGGTACCGGATTCCGTTGATAACCAAGAGAATTTGAAGGCTATAGATGATATAAGGGATTCAGCAGTCACAAAATCAGATAAAGGCATGGTTTCAGAACCTATTAATAGCCAAGAAGAGTCAAAAGCTACAGAAGACATTAATGAAATGACAGACACCAGATCAGACAACGGCATAGTTTCATATCACGCGGACCAATCAGAGGAAAGTAAAGGCGCAGTTGCTGATCATGAGGGCCAATCAGATGAAAGTAAGGGTGTAGTATCCGATCCCGAGGGCCAATCAGAGGAAAGTAAGGGCGTAGTATCCGATCCCGAGGGCCAATCTGATGAAAGTAAGGGCGTAGTATCCGATCCTGAGGGCCAATCAGATGAAAGTAAGGGTGTAGTATCCGATCCTGAGGGCCAATCAGATGAAAGTAAGGGCATAGTATCCGATCCCGAGGGCCAATCAGATGAAAGTAAGGGCGTAGTATCCGATCCCGAGGGCCAATCAGATGAAAGTAAGGGTGTAGTATCCGATCCTGAGGGCCAATCAAGTGAAAGTAAATACGTAGTTTCATATCCCGAGGACCAATCAGTTGAAAGTCAAGAACAATCAGAAGAATCAACCAAAACAACATGCGTGGATATCGAAGCACTAAGAGGCCCCGGTAGCACTCTCTCTATCGAGGAAATAGCCGAGTCTCCCCTGAAAGAATACGCCACTGCTATAAAGAAGGAATTCAACACCATTGCTGAGGATTCTGGGAGTGCCACATCGGATGCAAGAAGTATTAGAGGATTTTCTTAGAGACAAAAAACACGCCTTTACTCTAACACGCAAGAAGTATTAGAGGATTTTCTTAGAGACAAAAAACATGCCTTTATTCTAACAAGCAAGAAGTATTAGAGGATTTTCTTATAGACAAAAAACATACATTTACTCTAACACACAAGAAGTATTAGAGGATTTTCTTAAAGACAAAAAATATGCCTTTACTCTAACACGCAAGAATTATTATAGGATTTTAATATGCAAAGAGGTATAAATATTTCTTTACTCTAACATGCAACAATTATTAGAGGATTTTTATGTGATATAGCTATATAATGTGTGTGTGTTTATGAGTTTGTATGGGTCGCTCTTCTGTAAATCTAAAATGGTTTACTTAACCCGTTCAGTATCATCGACGGCAGAGAGCCGTCAGTAGATAAATCACTCCCCAGTCCCAGCGACGGCAGAGAGCCACCAGTAATATACTTTCCTTGTAACTGCCAGTATCAGGCAGTGCCTGGTACCACAACTGTTTGAGCACTGCTCTAGAGTTGGCAACATTTCTCAGCTTATATCCAAGCCTATACAGGCTGGGAGAGCCAGTATTCCTCCATCTTTTGAGGTGGGAGGTTGTTATAGCTTGCCATTTTGACCACATTGCTTGGGACTGGGGGGGGGGGAGACTTTTATTACTGTATTCTATGGTACAGTAGGGGTTAAGAATGCGAAAAAGGTGGGACAATTATTATTAATATTAGTATAATTTATATTATTATTAGTATTATTATTAGTATTAGTATTAGTATTATTAGTATTAGTATTAGTATTATTAGTATTATTATATATGTGTTGTGCATGTATTGATTTATAGCTAATCGATTGTGTCAGCATATGCGTCTAAAATTGGGCTTGTTATGTATTCTGTCTGTGTGTGTGTGTGTGTGTGTGTGTGTGTGTGTGTGTGTGTGCGTTGATTTAGTGGTAATCGATTGTGTACGTATTTACGTTATATGTGTGCTTGTTAAATAATTGAATGTGTGAGTGTGAGTGTGTGTATGTGCGTTGATTTAGGGGTAATCCATAGTGTATGCATATGCGTTATATCATGTGTGCTTCTTAAATAATTGAATGTGTGTGTGTGTGTGTGTTTATTAAAATAGATATATATATATTTAAGTATGGTACACACAGATGCCATAGTTTGTAGCCCACTTATAAGAATTACAGGGCCCTCTATGTCTTTCTTTATTTCCATACAAAGCAGGTGAAATCAATGACTTAGAGAGTGTACAAAGGAACTTCACCTCACATATAAACTCAGTAAAACAGTTACACTATTGGAAGCGTTTAAAATCACTAAAGCTGTATTCGTTGTGGCGTAGAAAGGAGCTTTACTCAATAATATACATGTGGAAAATCGCAGAGGGTTTTGTACCGAATCTTCATACCTCGACATTCATGAAATTCGGTGATAGGAGAGGCTGGGAATGCGATATGCCCAGGATGAAAATCGGGGTGCTATAGACTCTCTGCGAGAGGGTTGGTTATCACATAGAGAACCAAGTCTCTTCAACAAACTCCCGCGGCGAATAAGAGACATGAGGGGCGTCTCGTTAGACAACTTCAAGAGAGCCCTCAATGTTGAGCTGAAAAAGAGCCAAACGAGCCCATCTTCGCAGGGGAGCGCTCCACCCCTTCGAACAGTCTGCTGCACCAATTTTCAAACAACAACAAAGGGCGGTGCGCTTCTCGGTGCCACTAGCAGAGTGGCGAACTTCACATAGGTAGGTATAATTAACAGGATTGTATTTTTAATATGAGTTGCTTATCAATAATTAATATATATAGTGTTATAGTTGATGTATGAACAATTATATTCATAGATTTGTTTCCAGAGATATACTTCCATAATTATATATAGGTGAAGTCCACCAATATTTATGAGAGGGTTAGAGACTATGGCATCCGAGTGTACTTTACAGTACATTCATTGTTTATGAGAGGGTTAGAGACTATGGCATCCGAGTGTACTTTACAGTACATTCATTGTTTTATTAATACCATGCTGAGAGAAACATGAAGTGGCAGGTACAGGTTACATATTATTAATCATTTTGACAAAAACAAAAATCTATGTGATTGAGGGAGACAAAAGGCAGAACTGCCTGTAGCGAGTGCCTCCCCCAGAGTTGAAAGAGTGACAGGGCCAAAATGACTGGACACACGGAGTTTGAAGCAATTTAAGTCATAGGAAGAGGGAAAGACTGATTCTGGGAGAGAGTTCCAGAGCTCAGCAGTTGAATAGAAGAAAGACTGAGAATAATGTTTTACTCTTGGGTTGGAGAATTGCACAGAGTAGGGGTGGGATTGTTTTGCTAGACAGGTACTACGTACCCTACATAGAAGAGGTGGTATATACACTGGGAAAGCTCCGAGGAACATTGATTATTGTAGTAGCGATAGAATAGCGAGAGAGATGCAACATTGCGGAGGAGAGAGAGATTGCAGAGAGTTGGTGAGTTGACGGAAATTAATAATACGAAAGGCTTTCCTTTCTACTTTGTCTAGAAGTGCGGTGTGAGAGGATCCTCCCCACACATGTGAACAATACTCAATACAAGGATGCACTGTGACCCTGTACAGAGCAAAAAGCTGAGCAGGGGTAAAGAACCCGTTAAGGCGGTTGAGCACACCCAGCTTCTGGGAGGCTGCCTTAGCAAGACTGGTAATATGGTCCTTCCAACTGAGAGCAGAAGAAAAAGAGACACCGAGAATATTGAGAGAAGATGAAGGATTGATTTGTGTATTGTTGAAGAATAAGGGATAGTCCTCTGGGAGTTCTGGACGGGTAATAACATGAAGAAATTGGGTTTTGGAAGCATTAAAGGCAACTACTACTAGTAGTAGTAGTAGTAGTAGTAGTAGTAGTAGTAGTAGTAGTAGTATATTTAGACATTTTTAGCCTCCTAGGAAGGATCTGTAGTAGCTAAGATGATTAATTGAGATACTTAATAGCCTAATTGCTAGAGGTCCTTCCTAAATTGAAAAAAGTAATCTAGCAACAGCCAGTATACAGTATATTGAAAGACGTGACCCGGACTGCATGTGTTAAGGGGGTACTACTCATGTTTTCTGGACCCCCTTCTCCCTCATGTTTAGCATATTTGTTTTGAGATATTAAGACGTTTGTATCGTTAGTTTGGCTACTTTGAGACCTTTCACCCCATTACAATGTCAATGTTAAAACCTTTCGGTCCCTTTAGGTGTCGATTTTTTCTGGCGAGCGAAAGCGAACCTGTAATTTTAGAAGGAACCGGCTTTCGGCCCGGGACATTTTTCTACCGAAAAATTTACAAATTTATCTTGATAGGGGGTCTAGGGAGTGTTTTTTAAGCTTGATGGAGGTCTAGGGAGGAAACTAAAAGATAAAGGAATATATTATATATAATTCATTAATTATACATAATTAACTCTAAGATGTTTGTAATTAAGATGTGTGTACTTAAGGGGAGAGGGGTTGCTTTTCTAGACCCCCTTCTCCTGCATGTTTAGCCCCATTATTTTTCAGATTTTAAAATGTTTGCCCTATTTGTTTGTCGATAGTAATATTTGCCACATTTCTTTGGCAATATTTAAACCTTTCGTGCTATTTAGGTGTTGATTTTTGTCATGGCGAACGATAGTGAGCCTGTAATTTTGGAAGAATCGGCCTTCAGCCGGGACATTTTTGTATAGAAAAATGTACAAATTAATCTACAAGGCGGATCTAATGGATTTTTTTTTTTTTTTTAAAGTTTGATGGAGGTCTAGGGAGGAAACTAGAAAAATAATGAATACATGGACAAATCTACCAAAACGAAAACCATCCCCCATAATGATGTCTGTATGCTTTCATTAATTAAAACCATGCCCCATAATGATGTCTGTATGCTTTCATTAATTAAAACCATCCCCCATAATGATATCTGTATGCTTTCATTAATTAAAACCATCCCCCATAATGATGTCTGTATGCTTTCATTAATTAAAACCATCCCCCATAATGATGTCTGTATGCTTTCATTAATTAAAACCATGCCCCATAATGATGTCTGTATGCTTTCATTAATTAAAACCATGCCCCATAATGATGTCTGTATGCTTTCATTAATTTCATTGGAGGTGTTTGGTGTTGTGGTGAAATTAACAAAATATAGAATATCTAAGATGTTTGTGATCTCTAAGATGTTTGTGATCTCTAAGATGTTTGTGATCTCTAAGATGTTTGTGATCTCTAAGATGTTTGTGATCTCTAAGATGTTTGTGATCTCTAAGATGTTTGTGATCTCTAAGATGTTTGTGATCTCTAAGATGTTTGTGATCTCTAAGATGTTTGTGATCTCTAAGATGTTTGTGATCTCTAAGATGTTTGTGATCTCTAAGATGTTTGTGATCTCTAAGATGTTTGTGATCTCTAAGATGTTTGTGATCTCTAAGATGTTTGTGATCTCTAAGATGTTTGTGATCTCTAAGATGTTTGTGATCTCTAAGATGTTTGTGATCTCTAAGATGTTTGTGATCTCTAAGATGTATGTTGTAATTGAAGATGTCTATAATTGAAGATGTCATTAAACGTGTTTAATAAACTTGATTGTCTTATATTTTCGTATTTGTTATGCCCTGTTTTTCTACAGGTTTAACTTGGGTAATGTGAGTTCTAAATTGACTGGGTATATAAGGCTGCATGCACAATACAAGATATGAGGAATAGAGAACACAAAGAAACACATGGTAGCAAGTTACATGATCACGTTTATTGTTATACCACTGCAGAATACTTGTGTAAGACAATATAATAGAATTGAACAACACTAGCATAAGTGGATCTGGATGGAGCCTAGTCTCCCACTTCCAACGTTCAGGTATTAATCTTCTGATCACTGGCTTTGATTTCACAGGTTTATATACCGAAGACCATCAATGTTACTTATAGATTCATATTCACTGTTAGATTTATTACTGGTAGCTCTGGTGCACAAGTAGTAGTTCACAGACTAGATTAGACACACGTATTTTTAGAGCACGGGAATTCTAGTTACCTCAGGGGGTACTGATCTAAGTTTTATATCCTTGTTTCAGAAATACATAGAACGCAAATCAGTGGGCGAACGTTAGATATCACTAGTTTTAATATCTGAATAAGGTAATTACGAGAGTCAAGGTCGCCTGTTAATTAAAGAGCACTGATCGCTTAGTACGTCCCAAATGGAATGGTTAAGTATGAATTACACTGGGCCAGGTCTTAGCCACTTCGTAGAAATATTAATTAGTGAATCTAAAACAGCACAGTAATATGTAGTACTGCTCAAGGGAATCTTGGGTAGTATCTGATGGGTCTGGTCCTGGTTATCTTGCGTCCATGATGTTGGGGGCTAACGACTGGTTCCGCGGCCGTCCAGGGGGGCCATATGTGTGAAGTTCTTCAATACGTGGGCAGGTCCTTCTATCCAAATCTGCCACGGAGTCTGCCGGTTCTGGGATCTCACTCCGGAACAACACAAGGGCAGAGCTAGAAATTAACTGCAGGGTAGTGACCCCTGGTTGGTGTCTAGCTTTCAACTGATTTGACTGGGGGCGGGAGTTAGATTTATAGGCTCGGTTCTGGACCCTGCAGACAGTAGGGATCTCGAGTCTTATGGACTTAATTGAGCTCTCAATAGATATGGGGACTAGGTAAGATGGTATTTACTGTTGTGGCACAGGGCGATAGGAAGCCTTTATATTTTCATATAACTGAGCCTTAGTAAGAGGTACTATTTTGGCTATACTGGACGTATTTAGGGGAGAGAGACTGGATCTACTTTGCGAGGAGGATGGGGACAGCTGTGATAGGAGCATCTCTCTAGATTGTTCAATCTTCATTCTATGGTATAGCTGAGGTGCTAATTTAGTGATCAGAGCATGCAAGAAAGGTAAATGGTTTATTGTGAGGTAATAGAGGTTAGTAAAGGTGTTAGTCATTCATGGTTAGTTCATTGATAGGAAGAATTCCTGTGCTACCTGGCAATGACTCGAAAGTCAAAACAGGGGGCAGGTATACCTCCGCGGGGGTGGGGGTCTCCCTCCTCGGGTGGGCAAAAAGGGGGAGCTGGGCGCCCTCTCTCTGATATATTCGTCCGGCGGCTGTGGCTAGGGGCTTGCCATATCACCAGTGTTTGTAATAACCCTCTGTGTATGAGACAGATGTGAGTGTCTTTAATACCAAAACCGAAGGTGCCTTAGCTAGCTGGTTTTACTCGGCTGGTTGTTAATTGTAGGGTTTGCTGGATATGGTGGAGACTGGGTTGCTAACTCTGCCACATTTATCTGGAAGTATGAAAATAGAAGTTAGTTACTGGCGGGGCGGCTAGCCTCGCACCGACGACCATTGGGTGCAGGGTTGTGAATGTGTTGTAAGAGAATAGATGGCATGCAAGGGGCTAGTAAAGTTCTAATGTTGTTCTGGCCTACTAAGTGAAGGTAGGCTGGATAGGAGTATATATATAACGGTTGGAGAGCGTTAGTAACGGACAATTCAAGGATCTTCAAGAGGTATGAGAGAGAGGCTAGGTCGGACAAGAGTCGAGAAGCGCGGGTGTCTTAATGAGAGGGGGGGGGGGGGGGAGTTCAAGGGCTACAGGGAAATTTTGCCCCTAAGGTCCCTGGGCGTGGGGGTGGCATTAGGCTACAATTGATATGGAAGTTTGAAAAGGCAGTAGAATACGTTAGCCAAATGCTACGGGGAATGCAACTATGGGTGGTATATGAGTCTGGAAAAGATAGAGTTATGTGATCAGTCAGAGGGTTATGGATACTATTAGTTGGCCCTGGGAACTACTTTTTCTATTAAATATAAAATACCACCCACAGCGGCAGTTCGTAGGGGTACTTAGTTATTGTTTCGGGGTACTTATGACAGATACTGGTAACCAGGTTATCTTATACAATCTCTGGTTGGGGTAAGAGGTGTAAGACACGAAATAAATTGGCGTAGTGTGGGCTGTGGATACGAAGGAGGCAAGGGGAAGACGTATGACAATTGTGGAAAGTAAATGGAAAAAGGTGAACACAATGGCGGATAAAAATACTTAACCTAAGGATTGCATACATAGATTTATGGGGCGATGGGTCTTCAGAAGCTTAGTCTGGCAAGACAAGATGTTAGGGAATGTTAATATTAATACTTAGTTACTAGAGGAACAGTGCAAGGGGCGACTGGGCACGGGTTACATATATCTATACTCGTCATGGAAAATTATATACGAGGTCTAGGGACAGCGTGGGTGTTTTAACTTCTAAGATATATAACATCTACTTCTCGGATGCAAGAACATACATAGATATAATTATGGCTGTCTGATGTGTTGGCATTGGCTCAACGTCGGGACAGGCATGGGTGTTTTTAATATGAATGTATATTCCTGTTCATCATCTTTGTAGTTGGGAGTGTAGGACACGAGGGGGTTAGTGTACGTGAGGTGTGGAAAATGGTCAGTTTTAGAAAAGGTAAATGGGTGTGTCCTGGAGCTGTTTAGCCCTGCGGGCTTGGGCTGTCTGAAATGGCTGGCTCGGTCAGCTGGTCCTTTCGTTCTGTGGACCTTTCCTTTGGTGTTTCTGTGTGGTGTTCGTTCATGGCTTCTGTGGTGGGCTTCTCGTTCTGGGGCATTTTACTTCCCTCTCCTTCATTATAGGCTCGTCCTCGAGCCTCAAGGGTGAAGTAAAAAGAAGTATAGTCAGAAAAGTGTAGGTTAACAAGAAAAGTAGTATGACTAAGGGAAAAAAAATAATATATACAGTATATGGAAAACATGTAAATTTAAGAAAGGACAGATACTTAAGAACACAGGAAATTAAGAAGAGGTAAAGTGTTTAACAATGTATAAAGCAAATTTAAAAGATAGTCAGAAAAGTGTAGGTAACAAGAAAAGTAGTATGACTAAGGAAAAAAAATAATATATACAGTATATGGAGAACATATAAATTTATAGAATCATGCCCAATCGCTTAGGAATTGAAAACATTCGAAACAATTTAGTACAATAATATCCTCATCATCATCAGGGGGGGGGGGGGGGGGTATTTAGGGTCGCCGTTAGTCTGGGTGACGGTCTGGTAATAGGGGGTGGGGGTTCACTTTCACTTTGGAAGGGCGGGGTGGATATACCGTTAGTTCTTGTCGTTAGGAATGTGGGTCTGGGGGCGAGCTGGCCCGGGGCCAGTTTTGGAGGGGGGGTCTAAGTGGTTTCGGTCGGGGGTAGTGATAGGGGGGTTTTAAAGATGAAACGGGCAGGTCGAGTCGGGGTTGTTGTTGCGGAAGAGGTTGGTGCTGGGGAGGGGTTGAATTGTGTAGAGAGTTGTGGTCGTGAGTGGGGTTTGGGGAGGGGTGAGTAAGGCTGAAGGTTGAGAGTTTACTATGATCGGGTGGTTTGGAGGTTTGGGGTGTGGGGATTTGATAGGGAGATGGTGGGGGGGGTCTGGGCAGGCAGGGTTGTGGTTTGAGAGGGGTTGAATTTAGAGTGATTTTATTTCCGGGAGAGACATGGATGGGATTTCGAGGAGTGGTTGAAGTTGAGAGGTTGATTATGTTGTTTGGGGCGAGAGGGAGAGTATTTTGGGGTTTAGCCAAGGTGGAAAAAGTTTTGTGGTTGGATTGGGATGGGAGTGGTATTTCGTCGAGCGGGATCTTTGGGGGGGGAATTTGGGGCGGGTGGGGTAATGGTGAAGAGGGGGAGGTTGATAGTTTAGCTGGGCTCATGATGGTGGGGGACCGACTGGTGAGCAGGTGTTCGGTACGCATGAGGGGGGGGAATCACTTTGGTGGGGGTCACGCGTGGGGGGGGGATTAACGGCGCGTGTGGGAGGATCAGAGTGGTGGGGTGTGTCGGTGGCAGTGACGGTTTGCTTAGAGGTTATCTGGGGTTGGTGGGTTTGTCTGTCATGAGGGGGTGAGTCAAGTGTGGGGTTTTGAAGTTTATTAGGGGTGTGAATTGTGGGGGGGTGGAAGGGAGCTACTGACGGAAAACTGTCACAAGGGAGATTTTGTTGGTGGGGGAATAGCTGAGTATTTCTGGGGGAAGGGGGGGAACATAGTTGGGTCCCTAGGTCGTCACGCGTGAGGGGAGGGTTTACGGCGCGTGGGGGAGGTCAGGGGTGGTGAGAGGTGAGCGAGTTAGGAAACGGGATTTGTTGGGGGGACTGCGGCGGGTTGGTGGGGGAAGAGTTAGGTGTAGAACAGGGGTTATTGGTAGAGGACTGATGTATAGATTTGGGGTTGTTAATAGGACGAATTTTGGGAATTTTCTTGGTGGCAGTCACGGTCTGGTTAGCGGTTATCTGGGGTTGGTGGGTTTGTTTGACATTAACAGGACGAGTTTGGGGAATCTTTCTTGGTGGCAGTCTTGGTCTGGTTAGAGGTTCTCTGGGACTGGTGAGTTTGTTTGACATGAGAGGGCGAGTCAATTGTGGGGTTTCGAAGTTTTCTAGGGGTGTGAATTGTGTGGGGGTGGAAGGGAGCTACTGACTGAAAACTGTCACAAGCTACCGACGGAAAACTGTCACAAGGGAAATTTTGTTGGTGGGGGATAGCTTGAACATTTCTGGGTCATGTGGAAAATATGTTGTGGTAGGCCTACATAGGTAGGCATAGCTAGAATACGGCTCTTGTTGGGGGGGCTGCTGAGGGTTGGTGGGGGGAGAGGTCGGTAAACTGTCACAAGGGAAATTTTTTTTGTGGGGGGGATAGCTGAACATTTCTGGGGTCATGTGAAAATATGTTGTGGTAGGCCTACATAGGTAGGCATAGCTAGAATACGGAGCTTGTTGGGGGGGCTGCGGAGGGTTTGGTGGGGGTATTGTGTGGGGGTGGAAGGGAGCTACTGACTGAAAACTGTCACAAGCTACCGACGGAAAACTGTCACAAGGGAAATTTTGTTGGTGGGGGGATAGCTGAACATTTCTGGGGTCATGGGGAAAATATGTTGTGGTAGGCCTACATAGGTAGGCATAGCTAGAATACGGGGCTTGGTTGGAGGGTTGCGGAGTGTTGGTGGGGGAAGAGTTCACTGGGGTTGGACTTTCACCGGAAGTCATTTTGGAAGGGTGCACGGAGTCTTGGATAGGGGCTAAAAGGTTGGATAGGGGATTCATCGAACTGCGTAGGCATTCTTCTCTGATGGCGAGCATATGTTCTTCGAATAAGCCATACGGGTCGAGATGGGCGGTGATGTGGGGTGGGAGGATGTTTAACAATGCGGTGAATAAGAGTTCATTTTGTTGGTCGTAATCTTCATAGCTATACGTGGTCCTCACGTATCTGTAGAGTTGTATGAGGGTCACATTTATATCCCCTTCATACTTGATCTCGTCGACTTTTATTATTTTGGGGGCGACGGGGGAACCCAAAAGTGGATCTAAAGTCCGGATCACGAAGGATCGAAACTGGTTCCAGGTACTCTCTGGCGTATTCTGTTTCACCATTTGGTGATAAATTCTTTAAAAGTAGGCTTATCAACAAGTTGGGAAACGGCTTCTCCCAACTGTACAACATGCAAAATTGCCATGGCGATTTTTTCGCGGTCATTATGAAGTACCACATCGTACACTGGCTTTATTATGTCTAAGTAACTGGTGATATCATATGTGTTTACATCATACTTGGGAATGTGTGCGAGTGGCTGAAGATTTCGCGATGTTGCCATGCTTCTACTGTTCCAAACTTGCAGTGTAATGCAACCTTTTATCCGAATCAAGAACCACCGCTGCCGCCAATGTTATGCCCTGTTTTTCTACAGGTTTAACTTGGGTAATGTGAGTTCTAAATTGACTGGGTATATAAGGCTGCATGCACAATACAAGATATGAGGAATAGAGAACACAAAGAAACACATGGTAGCAAGTTACATGATCACGTTTATTGTTATACACTGCAGAATACTTGTGTAAGACAATATAATAGAATTGAACAACACTAGCATAAGTGGATCTGGATGGAGCCTAGTCTCCCACTTCCAACGTTCAGGTATTAATCTTCTGATCACTGGCTTTGATTTCACAGGTTTATATACCGAAGACCATCAATGTTACTTATAGATTCATATTCACTGTTAGATTTATTACTGGTAGCTCTGGTGCACAAGTAGTTCACAGACTAGATTAGACACCGTATTTTTAGAGCACGGGAATTCTAGTTACCTCAGGGGGTACTGATCTAAGTTTTATATCCTTGTTTCAGAAATACATAGAACGCAAATCAGTGGGCGAACGTTAGATATCACTAGTTTTAATATCTGAATAAGGTAATTACGAGAGTCAAGGTCGCCTGTTAATTAAAGAGCACTGATCGCTTAGTACGTCCCAAATGGAATGGTTAAGTATGAATTACACTGGGCCAGGTCTTAGCCACTTCGTAGAAATATTAATTAGTGAATCTAAAAGACCACAGTAATATGTAGTACTGCTCAAGGGAATCTTGGGTAGTACCTGATGGGGCTGGTCCTGGTTATCTTGCGTCCATGATGTTGGGGGCTAACGACTGGTTCCGCGGCCGTCCAGGGGGGCCATATGTGTGAAGTTCTTCAATACGTGGGCAGGTCCTTCTATCCAAATCTGCCACGGAGTCTGCCGGTTCTGGGATCTCACTCCGGAACAACACAAGGGCAGAGCTAGAAATTAACTGCAGGGTAGTGACCCCTGGTTGGTGTCTAGCTTTCAACTGATTTGACTGGGGGCGGGAGTTAGATTTATAGGCTCGGTTCTGGACCCTGCAGACAGTAGGGATCTCGAGTCTTATGGACTTAATTGAGCTCTCAATAGATATGGGGAATAGGTAAGATGGTTTTACTGTTGTGGCACAGGGCGATAGGAAGCCTTTATATTTTCATATAACTGAGCCTTAGTAAGAGGTACTATTTTGGCTATACTGGACGTATTTAGGGGAGAGAGACTGGATCTACTTTGCGAGGAGGATGGGGACAGCTGTGATAGGAGCGTCTCTCTAGATTGTTCAATCTTCATTCTATGGTATAGCTGAGGTGCTAATTTAGTGATCAGAGCATGCAAGAAAGGTAAATGGTTTATTGTGAGGTAATAGAGGTTAGTAAAGGTGTTAGTCATTCATGGTTAGTTCATTGATAGGAAGAATTCCTGTGCTACCTGGCAATGACTCGAAAGTCAAAACAGGGGGCAGGTATACCTCCGCGGGGGTGGGGGTCTCCCTCCTCGGGTGGGCAAAAGGGGGAGCTGGGCGCCCTCTCTCTGATATATTCGTCCGGCGGCTGTGGCTAGGGGCTTGCCATATCACCAGTGTTTGTAATAACCCTCTGTGTATGAGACAGATGTGAGTGTCTTTAATACCAAAACCGAAGGTGCCTTAGCTAGCTGGTTTTACCGCGGCTGGTTGTTAATTGTAGGGTTTGCTGGATATGGTGGAGTCTGGGTTGCTTACTCTGCCACATTTATCTGGAAGTATGACAATAGAAGTTAGTTACTGGCGGGGCGGCTAGCCTCGCACCGACGAACCATTGGGTGCAGGGTTGTGAATGTGTTGTAAGAGAATAGATGGCGTGCAAGGGGCTAGTAAAGTTCTAATGTTGTTCTGGCCTACTAAGTGAAGGTAGGCTGGATAGGAGTATATATATAAACGGTTGGAGAGCGTTAGTAACGGACAATTCAAGGATCTTCAAGAGGTATGAGAGAGAGGCTAGGTCGGACAAGAGTCGAGAAGCGCGGGTGTCTTAATGAGAGGGGGGGGGGGGGGAGTTCAAGGGCTACAGGGAAATTTTGCCCCTAAGGTCCCTGGGCGTGGGGGTGGCATTATGCTACAATTGATATGGAAGTTTGAAAAGGCAGTAGAATACGTTAGCCAAATGCTACCGGGGAATGCAACTATGGGTGGTATATGAGTCTGGAAAAGATAGAGTTATGTGATCAGTCAGAGGGTTATGGATACTATTAGTTGGCCCTGGGAACTACTTTTCTATTAATATAAAATACCACCCACAGCGGCAGTTCGTAGGGGTACTTAGTTATTGTTTCGGGGTACTTATGACAGATACTGGTAACCAGGTTATCTTATACAATCTCTGGTTGGGGTAAGAGGTGTAAGACACGAAATAAATTGGCGTAGTGTGGGCTGTGGATACGAAGGAGGCACGGGGAAGACGTATGACAATTGTGGAAAGTAAATGGAAAAAGGTGAACACAATGGCGGATAAAAATACTTAACCTAAGGATTGCATACATAGATTTATGGGGCGATGGGTCTTCAGAAGCTTAGTCTGGCAAGACAAGATGTTAGGGAATGTTAATATTAATACTTAGTTACTAGAGGAACAGTGCAAGGGGCGACTGGGCACGGGTTACATATATCTATACTCGTCATGGAAAATTATATACGAGGTCTAGGGACAGCGTGGTGTTTTAACTTCTAAGATATATAACATCTACTTCTCGGATGCAAGAACATACATAGATATAATTATGGCTGTCTGATGTGTTGGCATTGGCTCAACGTCGGGACAGGCATGGGTGTTTTTAATATGAATGTATATTCCTGTTCATCATCTTTGTAGTTGGGAGTGTAGGACACGAGGGGGTTAGTGTACGTGAGGTGTGGAAAATGGTCAGTTTTAGAAAAGGTAAATGGGTGTGTCCTGGAGCTGTTTAGCCCTGCGGGCTTGGGCTGTCTGAAATGGCTGGCTCGGTCAGCTGGTCCTTTCGTTCTGTGGACCTTTCCTTTGGTGTTTCTGTGTGGTGTTCGTTCATGGCTTCTGTGGTGGGCTTCTCGTTCTGGGGCATTTTAGTATTGTTTGTATATTTTGTACAGTTTACCCCCTTGTACAGTTTAACCCCTTTGTACAGTTTAACCCTTTGTACAGTTTAACCCTTTGTACAGTTTAACCCCTTTGTACAGTTTAACCCTTTGTACAGTTTAACCCTTTGTACAGTTTAACCCTTTGTACAGTTTATGTACATTTAACCCTTTGTACGTTAACCCTTTGTACATTGGTTTACAGTGTTGTACAGTTTAACCCTTTGTACAGTTTAAACCCTTTGTACGTTTAACCCCTTGTAGTTTAACCCTTGTACAGTTTAACCCCTTTGTACAGTGTACAGTTTAACCCTTTGTACAGTTTAACCCTTTGTACAGTTTAACCCCTTTGTACAGTTTAACCCTTTGTACAGTTTAACCCTTTGTACAGTTTAACCCCTTTGTACAGTTTAACCCCTTTGTACAGTTTAACCCCTTTGTACAGTTTAACCCTTTGTACAGTTTAACCCCTGTGTACAGTTTAACCCTTTGTACAGTTTAACCCTTTGTACAGTTTAACCCCTTTGTACAGTTTAAATACAGTTTAACCCTTTGTACAGTTTTGTACAGTTTAACCCTTTGTACAGTTTAAAAACAGTGATGTACAGTTTTGTACCTTTGTACAGTTTAACCCTTTGTACAGTTTAACCCTTTGTACAGTTTAACCCCTTTGTACAGTTTAACCCCTTGTACAGTTTAACCCTTTTTACAGTTTAACCCCTTTGTACAGTTTAACCCCTTTGTACAGTTTAACCCTTTGTACAGTTTAACCCTTTGTACAGTTTAACCCCTTAGAGGATTATGACGCGTTTTGACAGTGTGTTCTGGTAAACTATATTATACTATACTATAATATATATATATATATATATGAACAAATATCCCAGGTGTTTAGTACTGTTGAGGTCGAGAGTTTGTAGTGTGTGTGTGTGTGTGTTTGTGTGTGTGGTAGGAATGTATCGATGGGGTAGTGATGTGAGGCACTTTAGCTATAAAAGGTTTATAGTGTGTGTGTGGTGTGTGTGTGTGTGTGTGTGTGTGTGGTAGGAATGTATTGGTGGGGTAGTGATGTGAGGCACTTTAGCTATAAAAGGTTTATAGTGTGTGTGTGTGTGTGTGGTGTGTGTGTGTGTGTGTGTGGTGTGTGTGTGTGTGTGTGTGTGTAGAAGGAATGTATTGATGGAGTAATGATGTGAGGCACCTAAGCTATAAAGGTTTATTTATTTATTTATTTTAATTTGTTTTTGTATTATTATTATTATTATTATTATTATTATATATATTTTTTCTTCTATGTCTCAACCTCGGGACTGTAGGCTGTTCAGTAGCCTGTAACTCTTACGAGGCCCTGAGATTATCAATTGAAGCTTCGATATGTTGGGTGATTCATATGTGTCGTACTAAATGGTCTCAGTGGAGCTTCAAGGTGTTGGTACAGTTGGTTGCTTTCTGCCACACTTGATGACGACACTTTATTTATACACGTCACTTGATTAGGAGAGAGCAGCTATACGGTCGTTCACAGCATCTTCCAATATGGTCTTCTATGCTATGAATTGACCACTTGCGAGTTTCGTTCTATAAGGAAGTTGGTGCCGTAAACATCGGTATTAAACAGAAATACATTAATGTAGTAGATGTCTAATGGATATAACGTGTGTTGAATTTAGTTGTATGTATTTATAAATGTACTACAACCGCATTTTAGCTAGTAATTCTGCTAAATATCAATGTAAAAAACTCCAACTTCCTTATAGCCAGAAACTCGCAAGTGGTGAATTGGTGACGGTATAGCGGGTATTTTCTTGACGTGTCGGTGTAGCCAGGTGTAAAGTCAGTAAACATCGGTTAGCCTAAACAGAACCAGATGCGGAAATAACTTGAGCCGACCAGGCCAGAGTAGATATCTTTCTTGGTCTAACTGGTAGAGTGTCTGCCTCATAGCCTTAGGGTACCGGGTTCAATCCCAGCCCATGGCATATTTTCGGGAGGCTATTTCAGCATCTAACGAAGTTTAGGTGTGTTGGTAAAATTGTTAAGATGGTTGAAAGTTAGATCGGAGCTCCAAAACTCCTCTTTCGGGTATGGTGTAAAAACTTATTCCTACACAGGATATTTGTAGAACAGCAGGAACGATCAGATCGCCTCGGAAAAAACCTTGACGTTTGGCGTGGACTCGATCTGAGGTATTTTTGGTCTGCAGTCCACAACGCTATCCACTGTGCTATCGGCTCCCCATTGTGTATGTGTGTGTGCGCATATGTATGTGTGTATGTGTGTGTGTGTGTAAATGTGAGTGTGTTTGTGTGTGAGTGTGTGTGTGTGTGAGTATGGTAACCAGGAATGTATTGATGCAAGGCACTTTAAGTTGCATAGCTTTATATGGTGTGTGTGTGTGTGTGTGTTTGTTTCTGTGTGTAAGTCTGGCTGTGTGTGTGTGTGTACTATGTGTATTTGTGAATGTTTTACTCAAGGTCACTATACTGTACACCTTTCCCTCTCTCTCTCTCTCTCTCTCTCTCGCTATATATATATATATATATATATATATATATATATATATATATATATATGTCTGAGTGGGACGGAACACCAAGGGGATAGATTTTGTTCAGTATCCTCCATGGTCTTTGTTACTGAAAGCTATAGGCAGTGCCAGCGAACTTTACTTATTCTTGACCCTTTAAATTCTTATAACTCGAAATGGATGAAAGCAATCGGGCTGACGTTTCTATCATTTGGGAAGAGTCCACCAGGAAATAGTTGTGGATATTTACAGCCAGTTTGCCTTTGTGAGTTACAGAGAGGTCAGGGGTCACTATTATTGTCAAGTTCGTTGGCGCTACCTATAGTCAGGACCTCGCGCCACCTCCGTATTTACATTGGTGACATCTGGATTCGAAGGCTTGGGGTGACGTGAACGATGCCCTCCAACTATTATCACACCAATGGATTCAAAGGTTGGCTGGAGTGATCTGAACGATAACCCTCCATGAGGGTTGGTCTATCTGATCATCTGGTCATCTGATGGTTCCGATACTCAAGAAACAAATAGTAACTCTCTTCCCCCTCAAGACAACTTCCGTGTCGTGAGGAACCACGTTTGCCCCAAGACCAGGAAACCCATACCGATTACCGAGTGTCAAAACCGCTTCCAGATACTCGCAGACTCAGATGACGAAGCGGAAATAGAAGAAGTCCGGCTCGTGGGAGACTCGATGATACGGGGTCAGCTCACAGAGTTTTGCGCCAGAGCACCTAAGACCAGGAAGCGTTTTTGTATCCCTGGTGGTGGTGTGGACGACGTAGTTGCTGCAGTTGACGAAGTATCTAAGCTGGCCCCTGCTAATACAATGTACGTCATCCACGTTGGATCCAACGATGTACAGCGAACCCGGTCGGAAGATTTGCTTTTAAAGTGCCAGCAGCTGATCAAGTCGTTTAAGGAGAAGTCATCAAGGATCATCGTCTCAGGAATCGTCCCCCGGCTTGGTGTAGAGAGCCGATTTTACAACATAGCCACCAGCACAAATCGTTGTCTAGCAAACCTCTGCAGGAAGGAAAACGTGGGATTCGTCGACACCTGGGACAATTTCTACTACGATGACTATTTGTTTTCGGACAATGGAGTTCATCTGAACCAGGTGGGAGCAGCACGTTTTGGGCGTCTTCTCAACGATGCGGTGAAGGATTTTCGGAGAAGAAATCGACTCAGCACAGGACAACCAGGAAGGAGGACCGAAGACAGCGAGGGCGGCAACCTGCGAAGGAATTAAATGCTAATCTGTCAAGAACCGCGAAATTGGATAAAGCTCCACCAACACGACCCAAATTCAAAACCGCCAGGGATAACGACCGAGGACCGATATCAGCCATGAATGTAAATGTAGATCCAACCAGAACCAAAAATTTGATTAAAGAACGTTCTGTGAGTTCTAAAACCGCAACTTTAAAGGTTTTCTATGCAAACGCTCGCAGCATACGCAATAAATTTTCAGATTTAGAGGAACTAGTGTTTACTGAAAATTATGATGTGATTGGTATAACAGAATCTTGGCTCAATACAGTAGATAGAGACTTTTTAGCAGAGTATTCACTTCCCGGTTATGTAATGTTTGAGAAAAGCCGAATAAATAAAAATGGAGGTGGCGTTTTATTTTATATCAAAGAAAGTCTTAACCCGACCCTCTTGTCAAAACCTCAAATTGTGAATGTCGACACATCTTTTGTGCTAATAAAGAATAATAAAGGTATAAAAATAATACTTGCATTAATATACAGACCTCCACCTCAATCAGTGCAAACTGACCGAGAAATTTATGAACAAATTGCAGATGTAAGTAACTCACAAGATACCGTATTTGGCGACTTTAATTTACCTGTGACCAAGTGGGGCGATACTCTTACTTCACACTCCGGACATGACTTGTATACGAACTTGCAAGAGAGTTCGCTAATATCAATTTGTTCGAACACCGACCCGTGGTAATAACGTTCTTGACATTGTACTTGCAACAAAAGAAGAATTAATAGAGAATTTGAATGTTGGTGATGAATTCAGTAACAGCGACCATCGTACGATAACTTTCACTTTAAACTTTACTAGTAACGAACCAATAGTAGCATCGAAAAAGTCCCTAATTTCAAGAAAGCAAACTTTCATAAACTTAGAGCTATGTTTAAAGAAACTGACTGGAGCTTTTTAATTAACAATAACGACATAAATACATCTTGGAAGTTATTCGAAACCACTTACCTAAAAGCAGTGCAAGACTGCATACCATCGAAAATACGGCGTCCAGGCCATAATAATAAGCCCAAATGGTGGAATAAAGATATTTCAAACTGCCTGCTTGCTAAAAAATTTGCTAATGATAGATTAAAATCCTCACAAAATGACGAAGAACGGGTGAAATTTGTAGAGCTACGACGCAAAGCCAAAAAGTTAATTAAGCAAAGTAAAAAGACCCTAGAGTTACATATTGCGAATCAAAGTAAAACAAACCCGAAAGAATTCTATAGTTATATCAGAAAGAAAAAAGTAGTTACTTCAACTGTTGGACCGTTAGTCGATGAAAATGGAAAATACACCCAAAGACGAAGTACAAATGAGTAATGCCCTCAATACCTTCTTTGCATCAGTTTTTACAACAGAAGACCTCAGTGATATCCCTACACCATCGCCGATTCAGATTGATAATTCAGATGTTCTAAGCAATATCACCGTTACAGAGAGAGAAGTATTGAATTGTTTAGATAAACTCAAGGTAAATAAAACGCCAGGACCTGATACAATCTCGCCTAGAGTTCTAAAGGAAGCTAAGGATGAGCTCTCCAAACCACTGACATTACTATTCAATAAATCCTTGCAGTCTGGAACTATGCCTGATCAGTGGAAGATAGCCAACGTAACACCGATATTCAAAAAAGGCAGCAAATCCCTACCCAGTAACTATCGTCCAATTAGCTTAACCTCAGTTGTATGTAAAATGCTAGAAACGGTCATAAGAGACAGACTCGTAAATCACTTAGAGGAAAATAACATACTTAAAGATACTCAACACGGCTTTCGTAAAAAACGTTCCTGTTTAACAAACCTCTTAGACTTCTTCCACGATATCCTCAACCTCTACGATGAGAGTAAAGCTGTAGATATTATATACCTTGATTTTCAAAAGGCCTTTGACAAAGTTCCCCACAAACGTTTACTGCTAAAACTAAAAGCGCATGGAATAGAAGACGGTGTGTTGAAATGGATAGAAAATTGGCTCAGCGACAGAAAGCAAAGAGTAGTCATAAACGGTAAGGCATCTAAATGGACCAATGTAAGTAGCGGGGTACCCCAGGGATCGGTACTAGGACCAATTATCTTTCTAATTTACATCAACAACATAGATGAGGGTCTCACCTGTACAATCTCAAAATTTGCTGACGATACAAAAATAGCAAATAGCGTACTCTCAAAAGAACAAGTTGACGATATGCAACACAATCTAGATAAATTGTCATGTTGGGCCCAAATTTGGCAAATGAGTTTCAATGCGGATAAATGTAAAGTACTACATATCGGATACCTAAATGAGAAAGCAAACTATTCGATGAATGGCACTCAGCTTAAGAATGTAAACAAAGAAACCGATCTGGGAGTAACAATATCGAGTAACCTAAAACCGAGTCAACAATGTTCAGAAGTTGTTGAGAAGGAAAACAAAATAATTGGCTTTATAGGCAGGTCATTTGAGCATAAATCCAAAGAAGTTATCCTAACCCTTTACAATTCCTTAGTCCGCCCTCTTCTGGAATACTGCATTCAATCCTGGTGCCCTTATTACCAAAAAGACATAACAAGCTAGAACGAGTTCAACGTAGAGTTACCAAAATTATACCTAGCCTAAAGAACAAACCATACGAAGAGCGTCTTAGAGAATTAAATCTATTTCCTTTAACTCAGCGCAGATTAAGAGGTGACTTAATTCAAGTGTTCAAAATCATCAAAAGCATCGACAATATGAACTGTAGTAAGTACTTCACTATCGACCAATCTAATTACACGCGGGGAAACGGTTGCAAAATTATTGGTAAATCTTTTAACTCACACGAATCTAAGAATTTCTTCTTCAATCGAGTTGTCAACTTGTGGAATGGGCTTCCCCGAGACGTTATAGACTGCAGCACCGTTGATTCATTTAAACTCCGCCTAGACAAATATCTCGCATCAAACCCGCGACTGACTGCGTTTGTAAATGAATAACTTTATTTTGTCCTCCCCTCAGTTACTAACCCATATGTCCCCTACTAACTTCCTAGTCCTGCCACGGACATTAGTTCCAGGGCAGTAGTTCCCTTTCCAATGTTCCCTTACCCACTCTAAACCACTGTTTGGACACTTGATCCTCAGTGTTTTGGAGGACAAGCAGCCTAGAAGGGTCACTAGATCTGTTGTTGCTTGATTTCCATTGTACTCCATTGTACTCTATCAGAGTGAGAGTTGAGCAATATCTGCCATACCCATAGCTTTCTCTGACTGTTCCTTTTACTTATATATTTTCTAGATCCCAAGTGATGGCATCTCTTTCGTGGATTGACCTCCCTACTGCCAACCTAGAGGTTGGCAGATTGGGAGCCAAAGCATCACACTTTTCCTTTGCTCCCTCTACTTTCCCTTCATAATTGCTGAGGGGCACAGGGCCTTGGGTGGGCCTTTGGTTTCCCGGGCGTTTCCGCACCCTCCTCAGCTCCCCGCCTTGGAGTGGCTTCGGTCACCTGGGCTTTATTAGTGTTAAGCAGGGAGGATTTTGTGGGGGTGCTCAGTTATGGCCTTGGCCTTGCTCGGGACCTTGGGGCTCCTCGGCCAAATATCCTGGGGAACAGGAACAACAACAATAACCTTCCAACTAGTACCAGACCACGAACCCCAAAGGGAACTTCACAACAGACTGCATATACCAGGTCCCAATTTGATATAACTACTATGGGTTTCAGAGGCCGTGTGGCATCGTTTTTCGGGAATAACTTACAAACAGTTGGATCAGTATGATATTTTGACACAGCTTTTTTCACACCATCCCCTATTTTGTGTCAATATTATGCATTACCAAAAGTGTAGAAATAAGCCACTTGTCCCTGTGTCATGAGGTTAAAGTCGCACATTAATGACTAATAAACGGACAAGGCTTCCGTGGCTTACCTGTAAGAACCACCAAACCATTATTGCTCCTCTATCAAACACGGTAGTTATCAGCCACCACCCAACCCTATTATTGCCTTTAAATTCAAGTAATCTGTCAATATCAAGTATAAATATACAAAAACACATATTGTTTGTATATTTATACTTGATATTGACAGATTACTTCTTGACTTACTTGTTTTCTTTGTAAAGTAGCCTACATGGGTATATTATTACGGACAATATACTACATGGGTTTATTATAGTATCGTTAGTATAAGCTGATGATAAATGCAATCTCCTTACTTTAATTACTCAACTCAAACGAATTTTTGAAGTGAAATATGTTGCTAATTTCAAAATCTTAGTATTTTTATAATGCAGATACCTAGTTGTTTCATAATTATATTTCCATTAGCTATCGATAAATCAGTTGCTAAGGGATTCCATAAATAATCAGCTGGGAATGAAGAGACTATACCAATATATCTTTACTGTATATAGATATATTATTACGGATATATACTCTTTCCATACCTATAATTATTTAGAGTGGCCCAGGTCTTCCACGTATACCAGTAGTTATTGACAAGCACTTACTCCATTACATAGCCTATAGAGATTTATATAATAGAGTCAATATATCAAATTGCTATGTCTTAATATGCTATGAATAATAAAGTAAGGGTAGAGAGAACAATGACTTGATATAATCCTTAACCACATGTTACCCTAAGTTATGTGATATGGAGGTTGATTTACGCATATATATATATATATATATATATATATATATATATATATATATATATATATATATATATATATATATATATTGACAGAAAGATAGATATAAAATAATTCCATAGCAGTAAACTAGACATATAGAGATAAATACCTGCTTGGTAGTAAATATGAGGTATAATAGAGGCTTGGTAGTGTGCAGTAAATGCATGAATAAGAACCAAAACACGCCACTTAGTCATCAGTCACACCGGTACAAGGTCAACAACCCACACACACACACACACACACACACACACACAAGGGACTGGAGTTCTAGAAAGGGGGCTCCAGTCCTGATGCTATTCTTGACTTACAGTGTGCTGGCTTAATAATCCAGAAGGTTTGATAGCCTCTGGGGTGGGATTAGGCAGCTGGGCTGTGGAGGGTGTCGGCTCGTTTGAGTGTTTGGGCAGTGTGTTGAGTAAAGATGGGAGTATAAGGATGAAGAAGTGCGGGAGAGAGTGCAACGTACAGGGGAAGAGGGTTGTAGGAACGCTGAAAGCAGTAACAAGAAATAGGGTGGTCAGCATGGAAATGAAGAAATCCTTGCATGACAGTGTGGTAATCCCGACATTGACTTACAGAAGCGAAGCATGGACGTTGGTGAAGAGACTCAGACCAAGAGTGAGAGGGGTGGAAATGAGGTACTTGAGAAGTGCGTACGGAGTTACATGGAGGGATAGAGAGACAAATGAGGAAGTACGAGAGAGGTGTGGTGTGGATGTAGATGTGCTGGAAAGTGTGAAAAGGAACACCAATTTAGATGGTTCGGCCATGTGGAATGTATGTGAAGCGAGAGAATGACTAAGAGAGTGTACGAGAGCGATGTGGAATTACAGAGAGGGAGAGGTAGACTGAATGAGAGGTGGAAGGATGCAGTGAAGAAGTATTTGAGCGAAGGTGGTGCTGGTTGGGAAGAGGGACGTTGACTGACTGGGAACAGAGGTGCATGGGGGCGTTTCGTTCGTGGCCACCCCTTCGGGAAATAATAGATAGAAAGAACATATTTTTATTTTCTGGCCAGAAAGGTCAAAGGCCATATTATGAAAGAGTATGTGTATGTATATGAGAGAGAGTGAGAGTAAGTGTGAAACTGAGAGAGAGTGTGTGTATGTGTATGATAGAGTGTGTGTGTGTGTGTGTGTATGAGAGAGAGAAGGGGGGGGGGGAGCGAAAGAAAGAGAGAGATAGGGGGGGGGGAGCCAGAGAGCGAGAGAGAGAGAGGGGGAGCGAGCGAGAGAGAGAGAGGGGGAGCGAGCGAGAGAGAGGGGGAGCGAGAGAGAGAGAGAGAGGGGGGGGGGAGAGTGATGGAGAATGGGGCAATGAGAGTATAAATTCTAAAGTCAATTTTTAATATTCTTGGTGTCTCTTATTCTGCTCTGTTGGCAATATCATATTACCACTCTTGCTAAAACAGCTTCTCAGAATCTGGGTGTTCTCAACCGCCTCCGAGGGTTCTTTACCCCTGCACAGCTTCTTGCTCTGTACAGGGGCACAGTGCGTCTATGTATTGAGACTTGAGTATTGTCACACATGTGGGGAGGGTCCTCTCACACAGCACTTTTCATAGGAAAGATAGCCTTCCGCCTCATTAACTCACGTCCACTCACCAATTCTTTGCAGTCTCTCTCTCTTCGCCGCAATGTTGCATCTCTCTCACTATTCTACCGCTATTACAATAATCAGTGTTCCACAGAGCTCTTCGTAGAGCACGTAGCACCCGTCTTGCAACTCAATCCCACCCCTACTCTGTGCAACTCTCCAACCCAAGAGTGAAATTTTATTCTCAATCTTTCTTCTATTCAACAGCTGAGCTCTGGAAATCTCTCCTAGAATCAGTCTTTACCCGATCCTGTGACTTAAATTGCTTCAAAATCCATGTGTCCAGGCCTTTTGCCTCGAACATCCCTTGATTTTGGCCCTGTCACTTTTTCAGCTCTGAAGAAGGCACTTGTCACAGGCAGTTCTGCCTTTTGTCTCCTTCACTCACAAAGAAAGAGAGAGAGAGAGAGAGAGAGAGAGAGAGAGAGGGGGTGGGGGGGGGGGGAGGGGGGAAGGGCAATCAGCGAGTATAAATTCTAAAGTCAATTATTCCAGGAACCCCCAAAATTCCTCCCAGAGCCAGAAAGTACTATAATACAGTATATATACCCATTCCGTGGTCAGTCACCCTCCCCCACATTGATTCATGCACTCAACAATTCACGTTAGGTCCTCGGTAGTAATCTGCTTAAGGGGGGATGGTTCACTTTTTGGGCGTTTTTTGCATGTATTCATAATTTTTTTAGTTTCCTCCCTAGACCTCCATCAAATTTAAAAAAAAACATCCATTAGATTAATTTGTAAATTTTTCAGTAGAAAAATTTCCCGGCCGAAGGCCAGTTCTTCCAACATTACAGGCTCACTATCGTTCGCCAGGGAAAAAATCGACACCTAAATAGCACGAAAGGTCTAAATATTGACGAAGAAATCGGGCGAAAGGTCTTAAAATCGACTAACTAATGGGGCAAACATCTTAGCATCTGAAAACTAATGGGGCTAAACATGAGGGAGAAAGTGGTCCAGAAAACCGGCTCATCCCTCCTTAAAACACTAGTCCCATTACTACCTGCTGACATTATACAGTTCCAACTCCCCCTGCCCCCTTAATTATTTCATCCAACCCCCTTAATAACTCCCGCCAACCCATTTAACTCCCCCAATCCCCTTAGCTCCCTTATCCCCTTAAATATCCCCCCCCCACCCTCTTTTTTTTTTTTTTTTTTTTTTTTTTTCCCCAACTTACTTCCTCTCGGGCATAGGCTGAGAGCCTTAACATTCACCGCTGTACAATGAACAGTGAAGCCCGTGAGGCCTTGTTCCAGTCTAGGGAGTGAGACATGTGAAGCACGTAGAGTACAACGAGCACCTGCCATCTTGCCTTCACATGAGGCACGGTGCTCACTCATGGCCCGAAACGACCCCATCTCTGAAGCCACCTCGTTCCCGTGCTTCACAGTCTCACCCCCTACACTCGGACTCTCACACTTACACACACACAACGCCACCTGTTGAGCAGATAACTCACCAGGCATTGCACCCCTATAGCATATTTTGAATATGGGAATATTCATACAGTGCTATTTAATCAGGGAACAATGAGGGTATTTTATTGACGTTTCGGTGGGCTTGTGGTAATGCACTGATACTAGGTACAGCACAAATTCCATCCCAATAATATCTTCCCATTGATACATCGGGATTTGAACCCGGGACCTTTGGATTACCAGGCCAGTGGCAAGACCACTCCACCACAGCTCCCCTAACTTCCTCTTAACTTCCTAACCCCAGTCTTAACTTCCCTTTCACTTTTTGGGCGATTTTTGCATGTATTCGTTATTTTTCTAGTTTCCTCCCTAGACCTCCATCAAATTAAAAAAAAAAAAAAACATCCATTAGATCCCCCTTCTAGATTAATTTGTAAATTTTTCGGTACAAAAATATCCCGGCTGAAGGCCGCTTCTTCCAACATTACAGGCTCACTATCGTTCGCCAGGGAAAAAATCGACACCTACCCTTAACCCAATTACCCAAGGAATGTTTTACTTTGCGGATGTGACCTTCCTTCTGGAAGATGACACTTAACCTAAGAAGTGCGCATGGGGGTAATTAGAAACGTCTGCCTGTGCTGACGTATTTGAGCTGTTTCCATCACTAAAATATTCATTTTACCATAAATAGCATTAATACTTATCCATACGCGCCTATTATGGGTTGATTATTGTTATGCCCTGTTTTTCTACAGGATTAACTTGGGTAATGTGGGTTCTATCTGACTGGGTATATAAGGCTGCATGCACAATACAAGGTATGAGGAATAGAGAACACAAAATAAACACACGGTAACACGACACACGATCACTTTTATTTAAGTAGATGAATAAAGAGCATAGACAAATAGTAATTCTCGTACAAAACAAATAATAGAAGGGAACTGCTAGCATTAGCGGATCTGGATGGAGCCTAGTCTCCCACTTCCAACGTTCAGGTATACTCTTCTGATCACGGGTTTAGTTAGCAAGTTTTATTATACTGGAAGACCTCAATATTTATGTATTCAATTTCACTGATTTGATTCTTACTGGCTGGTCGCGTGCCCAAGTAGCAGCTCACAGTTAGGATTAGACACGCGTCTATTTTAGAACACGGAATCTCTAGTAACCTCATGGGGGTACTGATCTAAGGTTTATATTCTTATGGCAGATATACGTAGAACACAAATCAGTGGGCGAACGTTAGATATCACTAGGGTTTTAATATCTGAATAAGGTAATTACGAGAGTCAATGTCGCCTGTTAATTAATGAACACTGATACGCTTAGTACGTCCCAAATGGAATGGTTAGATATGAGTTACACTTGGCAAGGTTATAGCCACTTCATAGAAAGTTAATAAGTGAGTGTCAACTGGTACTATAACACTTAGTACTGGTAACATGAATCTTGAATAGTATTTGTAGGTCTGGTCCTGGTTATCTTGCTTCCGGTGATGTTGGGGGCTAACGACTGGTTCCTCGGCCGTCCAGGTGGTCCAAAATGTAGGAAGTTCTCAAGTCGGATCTCTTGACGATCGGTGCTGGCTACACACTTATATACCCACGAATTTGTGTGAAGGTTATAAGGTGCACGTTAGGACTTGTACATGGACAGCTCTTCTATTTAACTTCTGCCATGGAGTCTGCCGGCTCAGGAATCTCTCAACTCAGGAACAACACAAGGGCAGAGCTAGAGGTTAACTTCAGGGTAGTGACCACTGGTTGGTGTCTAACTTTCAACTGATTTGACTGGGGGCGGGAGCTAGGTTTATAGGCTCGGTTCTGGACCCTGTAGACAATAGGGATCTCGAGTCTTATGGACTTATTTGAGCTCTCAATAGATATGGGGACTGGGTAAGATTGTGATTACTGTTGTGGCACATGGCTATAGGAAGCCTTCAATTTGTGATATAACTGAGCCTTAGTAAAAGGTACTATTTTGGCTATACTGGAAGTATTTATGGAAGGGAGACTGGATCTACTTTGCGGGGAGGACTGGGACAGCTGTCATAGGGGCGTCTCTCTTATATTGCTCAGTCTTTGTTCTATTGCATAGCTGAGGTGCTAATTTGACTATCCGAGTATGCAAAACAGGTGGATGGGTTATTGTGGGTATAGAGAAGTGAGTAAGGGGGTTAGACATGCATGGTTAGTTCATTGATAGGAAGAATTCCTAGGCTACCTGGCAATGACCCGGAAGTCAAAACAGGGGTCAGGTATACCTCCGCGGGGGTGGGGGTCTCCCTCCTCGGGTGGGTAAAAAGTGGTAGCCGGGCGCTCTCCCTCTGGGATGGTCGTCCGGCGGCTGTGGCTAGGGGCTTGCCATATCACCAGTATTTGTAATAACCCTCTGTTTATGAGACAGATGTGGGTGTTCTTAATATCAAAACCGAAGGTGCCTTGGCTAGCTGGGTGTACTCGGTTGGCTGTTAATTGCATGGCTTGCTGGATGTGGTGGAGACTGGTTGCTAACTCTGCCACATTTATCTGGAAGTATGGCAATAGAAATTAGTTACTGGTGAGGCGGCGAGCCTCGCACCGACGACCATGGGGTGCAGGGTTGTGAATGGGTTGTAAGAGAATAGATGGCATGCAAGGGGTTAGTAAAGTTCTAATGTTGTTCTGGCCTACTAAGTGAAGGTAGGCTGGATAGGAGTATATATATAAAAGGTTGGAGAGCGTTGGCAACGGAAAAATCAAGGATCTTCAAGAGGTATGAGAGAGAGGCTAGGTCGGACAAGAGTCGAGAAGCGCGGGTATCTTAATGAGAGGGGGGGAAGCTCAGGGGCTACAGGGAAACTTTCCCCTAAGGTCCCTGGGCGTGGGGGTGGCATTAGGCTACCATTGATATTGGAGTTTGAAAAGACAGTGAAAGTACGTTACTCAAATGCTACCGGGGGATGCAAATATGGGGTGGTATATGAGTCTGGAAAAGATAGAATCATGTGAACTGTGGGGCGGTGGGGGAGAAGGAGGTTAACTGTAGGTGTGTGCGTGACTTGTGGATAAAGTAAGGAAAAACATGGTGTATTATTTCTCGTACATACGAGGGGTTATGGACCTATTATTTGACACGCTTTTTTGTACGTCTAGGTGTCCCTGGGAACTGCGTTTTCTATGAAATATAGACCCAAGGAAAGCGGCAGTTCGTAGGGGTACTGCGTTATTGTTTCGAGGTACTATGATAGATACTGGTAACAAAGGTTATCTATACAATCTCTGGTTGGGGTAAGGATTACGTTACAGCATGGTGGCTAACATCTGTAGTCATGGCTGTCTAAGTCTTATGGGGGCAATGGTTCTATATCTTGGTGTACCTGTGGGTATCTTTAATTTCTTATGAGTTTGGACATGTGGTTTCTTTTTCACATCTACTTCTCGGATGTAAGAACATAAATACATATAGGGCTGTCGGATTGGTTAGCGTTGGCTCAACTCAGGGACAGGGCATGGATGTTTTTAATATGCATGTATATTCCTGTTCATCATCTTTGTAGTTAGAAGTGTAGGACACGAGGGGGTAGTGTACGTGAGGTGTGGAAAATGGTCAGTTTAGAAGGGGTATGTAGGTGCGGCCTGGAGCTGCTTAGCCCTGCGGGCTTGGGCCTGTCTGAATTGGCTGGCTCGGTCAGCTGGTCCTTTCGTTCTGTGGACCTTTCTTTCGGGTGTTTCTGTGTGGTGTTCGCTCGTGGCTTCTGTGGTGGGCTTCTTGTTCTGGGGCATTTTAATTATAAAGGTATTAACCTGAAACAACAATAAAACGAGTGAAAACAGCGTTTGGATGGTCAAAATCGGAGATACAGGCCGCGAGTTGTATAATGTATGGGTGAGGCAACCTGCTTTCCCCTCCAATTTCCCCCAAGGCCACTGAGACACAGTCGATCGATACTCTCTCTCTCTCTCTCTTGCACTCGCTTGCTAACAGTGATGACAATGCCCTGCTTGCAACTCGCTAATGTTAGCACGAAAATATACCTCAGAATAAGGGAATAACAGGGAAAATAGGTGATAAGTGAAGGAGGGGAGGAAAGTTGGGAAGGAGGGGAGGTAGAGGAGTGATATTTTGCATGGCCCAGGGGCAAAAAAAAAAAAAAAAAAAAAAAAATCTATGTTTAAAGTTGATTTATTTTTTCTCTGACTCTTTAGAGTCTTCCCGCAGTTCGCCGGGGGAACTCTTAAGAATCTTCCCTCAGTTCCCGGGTTAAGGGGAGGCAGACCGTTTGTTTCGTCTATTTATTCATTTATTCATATTTTATTTTAGCTTCCTCCCTAGACCTCCATCAAGCTTAGAAGAAAAAAAAAACCTAGATGCCCGTTAAAGATACATTTGTACATTTTTCGACAGAAAAATGTCTGGTTCCTCTTAAAATTGCAGGCTCGCTATCGCTCGCCAGGAAATAATCGACACCTAAATGGCACGAAAGGTCTTAAAATTGACAACGAAATGGGGGAAAGGTGTTAAAATCGCCAAACTAATGGGCCGAACGTCTTATAATCTCAAAACTAGTGGGCTAAATATTAGGGGGAAGGGGGTCCAGAAAAACGGTCTGCCTCCCCTTAAAAACAACAACAACAAAAGACGCACCAGTGCTTTTTGAAATGGAAGCAATATGTGATTAGGTGAAATATCTCACTACCACCTCCTCCCTTCCCCTTACATGTGTCTCACCATCCCTCTCCATCTCCTCTTCCCTGCTCCCTCTACTTCCTCCCCTGAAATGAAATTTGCCTAACAGGGTTTCTTGGACACAATACCCAAAAATTACACAGCCTTCATATCTTGAATAAATTGTCAGGGTTTATTAGGCCTGGTTCTACGCCATACAACCCGCCAAAGGAACAACTCATATATTTTCATTGTTCGGGTAATGTTTCCTTTCGAAACTGAGTCTTTTTTTAGTCTTACTATATTCAGGAAGCCCTACTGATGTTCCACTTGTGGGAGTCTGGGGAAAGCAGCCCCCAAGTAAGTTGGGTTGTCATGTTAGATCAATGTTTCCATTGAAAATGAGAGTCGGCGAGGTAGACACTCGCGGTCGCGGACCTCTTTTTCTTGATGTTTAGGCCTATATGTGCAGTTTGCTCGGAGTATTTCAGATCTCCAGATTACTGCACAGGCATAGAGTTGCTTGCTGAGGGGAAGGGAAGTTTGTTAGCCTAGTTGAAAAGGGGGCAAAAATTGAAGAGACCCCGGGGCCCGGACAGCCTTTTTACTAGTTAGGCCTAGCCTACTTACTTAATTGCCTTAGGCCCTACTTGTCGGAAGTTCTGGTAGAATCACCACGGCCAACCTGCTAGTCCGCCGCCTCCACACTTTCGTTCAATCTTCATGTAGGCTACTGCAGCTGCCAGCTGGTCAATTATACTGTTTGACGCTGCAGTGCTGCACCCCGTGGGCATGGGCTGTATGGAATAGGAGGCTCGTCTGCTATGTTTTTCAAAAATTTATCGAGCCTCCTTTTAAATGCTTCTGTGCTGCATTTTGTTTTGTCCCTTATTTCTCTAGGCAGACAGTTGAAAAGCCGGGGACCAAAGTTATTAAAATGTTCTGCCTCCACTGTTTTCAGTCGTTGTGACACAGAAGTGAGAGTTTTTCTGCAGCATGTTCTACCAAACCTGGGATGGGTCTGGCTCTTGATTGCATCTTCTTTAGCCTATGTGGAGATGGACATGGTACCACACCTTCCTGGATCTTCCAGGTATAGATGATGCAGGTACCGCTCTCTTCTTCTTTGTAGGGAGTACATACTGTACATTCCCAGCTCCCTCAACCGGTCCCAGTAGCTCAGAGATTCACTTGCAATTTTTCTGGTGAACACCCTCTGCACCTGCTCCAGTTCCTGAATGTCCTTTGTTCAATAGGGACACGGTCACCATAATTGGCACACATAGGCCTACTCCATTTTTGAGACCACCAGGGACCTCCATAGTGGCAGAAGATGTTCAGGATCTCTGGACAGGAAGGTGCGAAGAATCCATCCTGACATTTGTTTGGCTGTTTTTGTGATCTCTTGATTCTCTTGGACATGCTCACTAAAAGTGCAGTCTTTACTCATCCGTACTCCCAGATCTTTCAGGGTGTCCTTATCTTCGATGGTGTTTTCACCTGCAGTGAAGGTGTTTTCCTGCAGGATTTTGTCGTTTCCGTACCGAATGAGTTCAACTTTTCACTATTAGGCTAGGCATGTTGTTTGATGATGCCCAAGTATAATTTTTTTCTAAATAACTTTGTAAATTCTTCACATCTTCTTCTGTCCGGATGGCCTTGGAGATCCTAGTGTCGGCTGCAAATGATGTTACCCTTGGCCTTGAGTGTGTCACTTCTTGGTTGATATCCCCTATCATGACGAGAAACAGGAGAGGTCCAAGTACAGATCCTTGGGGTACACCACTTATTACTTCTGAGCTACTGGACTGTGCTCCCTCTACGACGACATTTTGCGTTCTTTAGATTTTTGTTTATTTTTCTTTGATAGGCCTATAGCCTAGGCTAGTGTTGTAGTGTTGTTAAGTTATTTAATACCGAGGAGTGGCGAGGACCATCGCATTTTAGTATTTTCAACATTAGCCTAACCTAACCTAACTTAACCTAACCTAACCGAAAACTAACCGAGCTTACCGAAGGTCTAAACCCAGCTCACGTTCCCTGTTTATGGGTGCGTGACTCACAGATACTCACAGAAGATACCCGGGTAGGAGGCTGTTCAGCCTATGAGACCCGGCTCATCATTTATTTCATTACTTGGTGTGTGGCTTGGGTGGACGTGCCTTAATTTCTTAATTTTGGCTTTAACCCTCCAGCCCCGGCTATGCATTACATAAATATTCCCCAAAACCCGGGTGTTTTGGCCGAAAAACGTCTAGGCTAGGCTATCGTATCTTTGTTATTCTGACTGCTTCCGCATTCCCGCGCATCCCCAAGCGTAGCTGTGTTATTTACCTGTAGAATGGCGTTAAGTAGAGCTCTCTAAGTCAACTGATTCAGTTGTGATGATGATTTCATTGGAGATAACTTACGGCAACAACAGCCACTTTACACTACTTTTCGATACTTAACAACAACATACAGGCACACCCGAACAAGCGACGCTCTCCTTCTTGTGGCCGGAGATGCGGGGCGTCGGTCCAGCCGGCTGTTGTTTACATGCGTCGGACCGACGCCTCGCACACCAAGCTCACAGGCTTTCAACCACTGGGCGTTAAAGAGCCCTTCCGGGCAGCTCGTGTATGCTTTTTTATGGGCGTTCAAGAGCCCTTCCGGGAACAGAGGGTTAAAATCATTGAACTTTAGCTCTTGGTCACCCCAAACTATATCTAATGCTTTTTCAAATTTTAACACACTGTTCACACTTATCACTTCTTCAGGAAGGTCATTCCAGTTCTCCACCACTCTATTACTAAAAAAGTTCTTCCTGACGTTGAGTCTTGACTCTTCACCTCCTCTTAAACTATTTCTTGCTGTGTCCTCTGGTGCGACCATCCTCCTGCAGCGTGAAGAGTCCCCTACTCGCCTCCTCCTCATACACCCCTTGTTAGATTTTGTAAGTTTCTATCATTTCCCCTCTGGCTCTTGCCGCTCTTCTATATGCCAACGTTGGTAAATTTAGCTTTCGAAGTCTCTGTTCATACCGGTATGTTAAGTCCTTTAAAGATGGTACCAACTTAGTCGCTCTCCTTTGCACTTTTTCAATAGCCGTGATATCCTTAATTTTGTAGGGACTCCAGACAGGACTTGCATAGGCCTACTCCAGAATTGGTCTGACCAGGGCCACAAACAATGGTTTAAATTTTTTTTCATCCAGACTAACAATAGTACGTCGAATAAGCCCCACAATCCTATTAGCACAGTTTATTTTTTCTGCCATATGCTTTTCAAAGGAAAGGTCATGATCAATTATAATTCAGAGATCCATTTCTGCCAAGGTAAGCTTCATACTCCCATCCATACAATAATTTCCATCAGGCACCTCAGATTTTCCAATTCTCATTGTTTAAAATTTGTCAGGATGGAACTTAACCCTCCAGCCCCGGCTATGTATTATATATATATATTCCCCGAAACCCGGGGGTTTTGGCCGAAAAACGTCTACGCCTAGGCTACCGTATCTTTGTTATTCTGACTGCTTCTGCATTCCCGCGCATCCCCAAGCGTAGATGTGTTTCTTACCTGTAGAATGGCATTAAGTAGAGCTCTCTAAGTTAACTGGTAAAGTTGTGATGATGATTTCATTGGAAATAACTTTATGGCAAAAACAGCCACTTTACACTACTTTTTGATACTTAACAATAACATACAGGCACACACGAACAAGCGACGCACTCCTTCTTGTGGCCGGAGATGCGGGGCGTCGGTCCAGCCGGCTGTTGTTTACATGCGTCGGACCGACGCCTCGCACACCAAGCTCACAGGCTTTCAACCACTGGGTGTTCAAGAGCCCTTCCGGGTAGCTCGGGTGTGTTTTTTTATGGGTGTTCAAGAGCCCTTCCGGCCCCCGGGTCTGAGGGGTTAAGGAGCCATTTGTCTGACCATCCCTTCAGCGCAGTAATGTCCTGCAATCTTCTACAGTCCATAATGTTCTCGACCTTCCTAAATATTTTTGTGTCATCAGCGTAGAGAAATATGTCGCTATTATTTTCTGTAACCCCGGGCATATCGTTTATAAACATGACGAACAACAGAGGCCCAAGTACGGAGCCTTGCGGAACCCCACTTATGACATTTCTCCAACCCGACGTTTCACCATTAACTATAACTCTCTGCTGCCGTCCATGCAAAAACGATTTGATCCACCCTAAATATTTTGGCCCCAAATTGTACATCCTTATTTTTTCTATAAGTCTTCGGTGTGGTACCTTATCGAACGCCTTCATAAAATCGCAGTATGCGACATCCACAGCAAGTCCCTCGTCTAATGCCTCTGTCCACCTTCCGATCACTTTGAGCATCTAAACCCAGCTCACATTTCCTGTTTATGGGTACGCGATGGTCTAAACCCAGCTCCCGTTCCCTGTTTATCGGTGAACAATCTAACAGTTTCTCGTATTTCACTTATAGTGAATTTGCGACGGTAATTACATGTACACCAACATAGTATCGTCCATGAAACTTCTAGAACACTGATAATTATCGATGGGGCTTGTATCCGGGTTGTCTTCAATTTTAACCGAAAAGGGATCTAGCCTACAGATAGGATGTCTAAATAGTGAGTACAGGTATTGTACCCTACATAGTTTTTACTATAGGTCATTACATACATAACATACATACATAACATTTTAAGACTGAGTGTTCCACACATAAGTGCAGTTTCAGTCTCTTGTCCTAATGGCGGCGTTCCAGGCAACCCTGTTAAGGGCTGCTTCACTTGTCAAGTTCTTGGATTTGAGATCGGCGCGTATAGTCCGATCCCAGGTCTTCCTCGGTCCACCCCTTGGTGCAGCTCCCTCCACAATCACAGACCTGCATTTTTTCACCCAATTTTGTTCATCCATTCTCTCCACATGTCCATACCATCCCAGTCTACTTGTACGCATCACCTTGCTAATACTCTTTATACCTAAACGTCTCCTCAGCTCAACATTTGTTATTCTATCCTGTAGCCTGGCCCCACACATCCATCTCACCATTCTCATCTCATTACGCTCCATTCTGTTGACATCCTCTACTTTAACGGCCCATGTTTCTGAGGCATACGTCATTGCACTTCTAACACATGAGGCATACACCTTTCCCTTCAGGGGGAGAGGCATTCTTTTCATGGTCAGGATTGGCATCAATTCTCTGAACTTCCCCCAGCCACACCTAATTCTAGCAACAGTGGCAGCCTCGGCCCCACCACCGGCAGAGATGGTATCTCCTAGGTAACAAAACTTGTTCACCAGCTCCAAAGACTCATTTCCAAAATTCACAGCCACAGGATCATCACTTAACACAAGCTCGCCTTTGCACACTACGCACTCAAATTTCTCTATTTCTGACTTATCCTTCGGCAGGGGCCCCTTTATTCTACTACAGCGCTTACTCCCATGGTGTACCCAACATCGACAGATGCTACATTGAATTGAGTTAACGCCCACTCCCTTTCCACACACTGCACATGGGTATGCACCGCCCCAGTCCATTAAGGACTGGAAAGTGTTTAGGGGTAAGTAGGTAGGTAGAATGAGGATTGGTTATTAAGGTCTTATAGGACTAGGAGGTAAGTCGTTATGTCTCGTCGGGTTGAGTCAGGTTCGGGTTTTGTAGGGTTGGCAGAGCCGCAGAGGTCTAGTACAGTACAGTACCGGTTTGGGGGGTACTGTACTGTATTGGTTAGGGGTGGCGTGGTTATTCTGTGTGTTGGAGTTGTTAACTTGTTTTGTTATTGATGTTATTAGATGTCTGAAGTTTTATTTGTGGCTCTCGGATCGGATCGGATGATAGGCGGGGAGATAGCCTTTTACAACGGCTTCCCCTTTGTTCTTTACTATGTGGTTCTAGTGGTTGAGCTTTTGATAAATCTACAGTTATACTACCCCTATTTTGTCGCTATTCTGTTGGTACTAATGGGTTAATATTATTAGTAGTAGACTTAGTATGGTTTGATGATGCACAGAAATGTACATTTGACTTGAAATAGATACATTGAAGTATTACAAACCTTCGCGAACCCATAAACAGGGAACGTGAGCTGGGTTTAGACCGTCGCGCACCCATAAACAGGGAACGTGAGCTGGGTTTAGACCGGTCACGAGACAGGTTAGTTTTCGGTTAGGTTAGGTTAAGCTAATGTTAACCCACTGAACCCCAGCTAGTTAATAATAACTGTACCACCCAGGACCGGCAGGTTGTAAAAAAAAAAAAAATCTCCAGAAAACACCAGGAATGGGTTAGAAATGAAGGAAAACCCACAAAAAAACGATCCCCTAGGTCATTAAGGGGTCCTACGGTGCGCCCGAAAGTCGGAATTAACATGGGGAAATAGGTAGGCAAAAACAGGTTTTTGCGCGCTCACGCGCATGCGGTTGAACTTTGAGAGTTTTCAACCATCGGCATTGTTGCGTGGGATACATACACAGTTCCCATACAAATCTGAGCCCTCTAGGTGCCATAGGACCGAAGTAATTAACCAGGACGCACCTTATGCATCCCTGGGGTTTAGCGTTACAAACATTTTGGACGCAAACAATGCGTCGCTGGGGCTCAGTGACTTAAAAATACTAAAATGCGACGGTCCTCGGTATTAAACAACACTGTATGTCAAATAAAAAATAAAAAACAACAACAAATTTCCTGAAAAACTTGTACAGTAAACCCTCGCTATCTCGGACCTCTAGAAGTCGGAAACTCGGACTACTCGGACTGGCATCGGCCTCTTGGAAAGTTCGCCGTATATCTCGGAAAATTCCGAGATGTAAGGGGAATACTCCGAGGGCCCACATGGTCTGTCGGACAGGTGTCATATATCTCGGAAAATTCCGAGATCTAAGGGCAAATTCCGAGATCTAAGGCTACAGTGAGGTGGAGAAGGACAGTGAAATGGAGAAGGAAAGTGATATTTATAATATATGTCTGCTGGATACTGTACAGGTACTGTAATTTATCTTGAATCAAAGTTGTTAGTGATAGGGAAGTCTCCGTTTTCTCTGGTGGCTCGGACTCCCTCTTCCAATTCGGACATTTTCCTCTCTTAAGTCGGACATAAGTCGGACTTCGGACATCTTGGATTTTCGGTCATCTCGGACTGGGTCTCCCCCCAATTATTCCGAGATAGCGAGGGTTTACTGTATCTGGTTGGTGATAAATTTTTATCAAAATATGTTTTTTTCCAGTTTCCGCGTCTGCTGAAGCATCCAAGAACACGCTAAAAGGCGTGTTTTGAAGGGGGGAGGTGGGGGAGAGGTAGTATAACTGTAGATTTACCGAGCTTTTTAGTCTATGTTATTTACATGGTCGATTTTCTTATTTTTTCTCTTTCTTTCCAAAGTTTATATATAATCCTTTTCACTTTTTCTTTGTCTATAGCATCACTAAACAACAGTTCTCCTAGCCAGTTTTCTTGATATGGTTGTTTAAAAAGTTTACAACTGTTTCTTATGTTTTTGTACTGTGGGCAGAACAGAATGAAGTGACTCAAATCCTCGTATTGTTCATCACAGTTTATGCACTTTGTTTCTCCATCGACAAATCTATTTCGGTCATTTAACTTGAGGGTGTTGGAGCGGCATCTGAAGAATATTGTTGATGATGGGTTGTTGTCGTAGAATGGAGCTTCCTTAATTTTGCTTTTATAAGTCGCATACAGGTTTACACTTTTCTTGGAGTAGAGTTCTTTTTTCCAGTTTGTATGGTCCCAATCATAAATTATCTTCTTAATTTGATCGCTTTTTGTCTCCTTTGAATTATATTTACTTAAGCCTGTTTCATTACTGAACTTCACTATTTTGATAAGCCACTGATCTTTCTTATGATTTTCCCGCAGGTTTCTCCACACATGACCAATTAGACTTTCTTCTTTTTCCAATATATACTTTACATATGATATCTTCCCCCTCATAATCCTTGAATACATGGTTGAGGCACCCACTTGACTTCGCAGCACACAGACGGGTGTATAGGAAGGAGCTCCAAGTATAATTCTAAAAACTTTATTCTCAATTCGTTGGATTTGTTGTACTTCTGACTTGTTAACCCTCTCCGACATATGACGCAATTTTGAGCCTATTAGGGATACTTTAAAGCCTTTATTACCATCAGGGTTTTTTACAAACCTTTAGTTTAGTTACTTCAACCTCTGCAGTTGTCTTTGAGTTAGATGTGGGCAGAAAACTAATTTTGGAGAGGTAATTATAAGAGTGAGAGAACTCTATTTCTTATTGCTAATCTGGCAACCTCTGCGTCATATATGTCTGAAGGGGTTAAAATGAATTACATTAGTACCATGTAGGATGGAGGGCAAGGCTACATTTTTCCAAAAAGTTTTGCCAATAATAATTTTATTACAACTCTTGGCTATGATGGAGGGTACCTGGTTAGCTAGGTTATTGGCTTTTGATATTAATTGTGTTTTATATTTCTTAAAGCAATCCCTCTCTCCTGATATAGTTACTCTATCTATCTATCTATCTATCTATTTATTGCCTGACGCCGTGATCCCCAAAGGGGTGGCTTACTCCTAAGTACTTAATACTATCAACTACCTTTATCCCGGCTATATCTGCAGGTTTTTCTTTCATATTTGCTATTAATATATTACTTTTTTCTACATTTATTTCTAGACCGATGTCTCCAACTATTTCCCTAATTAAATTAATACTTCTCCTTGCTTCTTCCACTGACTGACAAATTTAGTCCATCATTGGCATAGAATAGAGTATTTATATAAAATGAATCGTCTTTAAAGCCTAGTCCTGTTTCGATTAATCTATTGATTATTATATATGTGACTAGTTTAAATAAAGTTGTAGAGCCTGTGCAGCCCTGTTTGATTCCACTGGTGATGTTAATTTCTTTCTCAATGTCTTTGTTTAATTGTAAATTTGTCCTATCTCCTGTATATATTTTTGCAACTATGTCTATTATTTGAGGGTGAACCTTGTAGTAGATTAAAGCTTCTAATATTTTGTCTCTTTTGATCGAGTTGAACGCCTTTTTGAAATCTATTGCTGTAATTATTAAAGGTTTTTTGTTCTTGTAACTATTTGTAATACAGTATTTCACTATAAATAAATTATCTTCTAGCCTACTACATTTGGTAAACCCTGATTGGGTATCTATTGTCAGGTCATTCTCTTTAATATGCAGGTCTATTTTGTCCCTCACTATAGCCATCATCATATAAGAAATATTTGAAAGCGCTATAGGTCTTAGTTCCTTAGCGGTAGTTTTTTTGTACTTTTGGTATTAATTTAGTGTTGGAGGACATCCAGCTTTCTGGTATCTCAGTTTCTCCTCTTAGCAAATTATTTAGCGATTTTGTTAAAGCCTTTTTACAGGTAGTACTTTTCTTTAATGTTTTGTACAATTCAGGTTTTATGTTATTGGGTCCGGCTGCTTTATTATTCTTAAGGCTTGTTAAGTATTTAGTTTTGTCACTGTCTGTTATTTCTGGTGTGTCCATATAGTTTATGTTATCAAATTTATGTACCATATCTACATGTTCTTCTAAATGCTTTGAAGCTGTATATTCACCTGTTCCTGTTATGTCAGTAATGATTGATGTGTCCATGTTTAGAAAATCTTCTTTGTACTTTTCTTTAGTTTCATCATTCCATATCTGACCAATTTTGTTTTCATGTTTTTGGTAAATACCTGACCAGAACTCTACCAATTCTCTTTCAGCACCCGTCTCACTCAACTGTTCACCGTCTACATTATATATTGTGTTCTTAGCTATTCTTGCATTGCCTTTCATCTTTTTTATGCATTCCCAAACCTTCTTATTGCTTTTATCCCTTCTTATCTCTTCTGCCATCTTGTTTTCATGTACAGTAAACCCTCGCTATCTCAGACCTCTACAAGTCGGAAACCCGCACTACTCGGACTGGCATCGGCCTCTCGGACATTCACTTCCGTATTTCGGACATTTCCGGCATCGTTCCGACCGTCTCTGACGTTGTCGGACTTTATATAAGTATTCGGAATATGTCCGTCATAACCGTCCTCTGATATCTCGAATATTTCCGAAATGTGTCGTAGCGGTGTCCGACAAAGGATGACGTCTCAACACACTACATGGTTGGTGCACTACAAACAGACTTAATCTAGCCCCAGCCAAATCCACCGCAACCCTGCTCACAAGTTGGACAGGAGAACACGAATACATCCCTCAACTCACCATAAACAACACACCCCTAACACATACACACACACCCAAAATCCTAGGAGTAACATATGATACTCATATGACATTCAAACAGCACACCACAAACATTAAAAAGAAACTGACACCCAGACTTAACGCCCTCAGGTCACTTGCTCACACAAAATTTGGACACAACAAAGAAACTACCACCACAGTATATAAACAATACATAAGATCAGTGATGGAATACGCAAGCCCAGCTTGGGCTTCTAACCTAGCTGAAACACATCATAAGACCTTACAGACTATTCAAAACAAAGCCCTGAAGATCATTACAGGCTGCACAGCTACTTCACCCACAGATCACCTACATCAAGAAACCAAAATTCTCAAAGTCAAAGACCATCTGGACATGAGAGGCACTCAATTCCTGGCAGCAGCCTCCACGAACCAAGACCACCCACTAAACTACATGGCAACACACCCACAGACACCAAGAAATATCAAAACAACACCCAGCACACGGTATCACACACAATTATTGTCCTCTCTCCCTCCCTGCCCACCCCGAACCAACTTCCAGAAGCACATCCATACTCATATCTCACCGATCCATCCACTCACTCACAGACAACACGCAGCTGCATGCACGACCTCCCGAAATCCATCCTTCCGAATCCTCCCTTCCTCGCGAGGACAGAGTCCACCTGGCCAGGCTGAGATGCGGACACCATCCAGCTCTCCTGAGCTATCAGAAGAGACTGGATGACTCCGTTGTCGACGCCTGCCCGGGATGTAACACAGCACCCCATACCATTAAACACATCATAGAAGACTGCATTTCACACAACCACTTACGCCAACAACACAATCTACACTCAATGAGAGCTCTGTGGGAAAGCCCGATCGTGGCCATGGCCTTTCTCAGGGACTCGGGGCTGTTCGGCCAGGCAGCTTAGGGAACAACAACAACAACAACAACAACTAAAATACATGTACTGTGTTTTCTATTACAGATTATAGGGTTCGAATAGGGTTGTCTTCGTTTTCTAGGTTGACGCGGACGTCTCTCTTGAGGTCGGATTTTTTCCGTAGTCTCCGATTTCATTGTTGTCTCGGACGGACATTGGTTAGGTCGGATTTTATCCTCTCTTAAGTATCGGACATAAGTCGGACCCCGGACATCTCGGATTTTCGGTCATCTCGGACTGGGTCTCCCCCCCAATTAGTCCGAGATAGTGAGGGTTTACTGTATTTCTTTTTCTATTTTTACCATGATTTGAGCCTTTTCCTTTTGTCTTTCATATAACTCCCATAATTGTTGTTTTGTTTCTATTCTTACAGTTTCTTACAGTAGATCCTCTGGAAAAAGGCAAACTATGCCTGTGTATCCAGCTCAGTACCAGTACTTGCACTGCTGCGGTCGTTCACGGTGTTGGCGGCGGCGGTAGCATTCTATGTTTTGCTCATTTCTCCTTCTCCTATTCAGCTCTCTAATTTTTTTTAAATTTCCTTCCTTATATCATCATTTTGTCCTTGCATGACAGTGTGGTAATCCCGACACTGACTTACGGAAGCGGAGCATGGACGTTGGTTGAGAGACTCAGACCAAGAGTGAGAGCAGTGGAAATGAATTGCTTAAGGAGTGCGTGCGGAGTTACATGGAGGGATAGACAGACTAATGAGGAAGTAAGAAGGAGGTGTGGTGTGGAGGTAGAAATGCTGGAAAGTGTGAAAAGGAACAACTTGAGATGGTTCAGCCATATGGAACGTATGGAAAGCGAGAGAATGACTAAGAGGGTGTACGAGAGCGAGGTGGAGGGACAGAGAGGGAGAGGTAGACTGAATATGAGGTGGAAGGATGGAGTGAGGAACTACATGAACGAAGGCGGTGCTGGTTGGGGGGGGGGGCGTCGACTGACTGGGGACAGAGGTGCATGGGGGCGGTTCGTTCGTGGCCACCCCTTCGGGGATCACGGCGTCAGGCAATAGATAGATAGATAGATAGATATCATCATTCATCCATATCTGCTCCTTAACCTTCCTATCCCCATTAACCTTTGCTCTTATTGTTCTTTCCATGAACTTTCCTGCTGTTGTTAGTATTATGTCATCAATTTCCTTTATACCCCTTATATCTCTACTTCGAATTAATTTTTCTACATTTTCTAGGAATATGTCTTTAGTTGTGTTATCAAATTTTAAGTAATTTTTTATCTCCCATGTGTTTCTATTAAAGACTGAGCCGGTATTGGTATCTAATTCAAAGTTTACAGTTAATAAATTATGATCTGAAAGATCAAAGATGTACTTATTCTCATCTATGTGCATATTAAAGGTGGGTGTGCACTGTGCATGCTATTATTTTCCTCCACAATCATTACCGGCAGTGTGCACTATAGCTTTTGGTGCAATATTTTCTGCTACAATGGCTTAATTATTTATATAATGGCCAAAATAGGATATGGGTGACACTTTTCTGGATTCGGAGTTTAAGCGCTCTGATGACGTATGCCCAGGAACACAACAAGCTCTTCTGACAGGTGGAAATGGAGGATAGTGACAGTAGTTCCGATTCGTTTGCCAATACTGAGGGTGATAACCGTGATTATGGCAAAGAACCTCAAGTGATGAACATTGGTGGTGTCCAGGCTTATATGTATGAACCTGTAGGACGAGATCCAGCAGCAGGAGAGGAGGGAGAAGCAGCTGTGATTACCGCCCGCCTTGTTTACACTACTCGGAGCCGCGGCGGACGCTAGCGATCATGTCCCCGTCTATTTTGACTGCATTTGGATACAATAATGAAAGCCCGCCTCTCACGCCTCCATGACTAATTGTCATCATCATATACATTGCCAACAGGGTGCAAATAACAGAAAAAATCGCCGTAAAAATAGACGGGAACTTAACCCTCTGTTCCCGGAAGGGCTCTTGAACGCCCATAAAAAAGCATACACGAGCTGCCCGGAAGGGCTCTTTAACGCCCAGTGGTTGAAAGCCTGTGAGCTTGGTGTGCGAGGCATCGGTCTGACGCATGTAAACAACAGCCGACGACCGCATCTCCGGCCACAAGGAGAGCGTCGCTTGTTCGTGTGTGCCTGTATGTTGTTGTTAAGTATCGAAAAGTAGTGTAAAGTGGCTGTTGTTGCCGTAAGTTATCTCCAATGAAATCATCATCACAACTGAACCAGTTGACTTAGAGAGCTCTACTTAACGCCATTCTACAGGTAAATAACACAGCTACGCTTGGGGATGTGCGGGAATGCGGAAGCAGTCAGAATAACAAAGATACGGTAGCCTAGCCTAGACGTTTTTCGGCCAAAACACCCGGGTTTCGGGGAATATTTATGTAATGCGTAGCCGGGGCTGGAGGGTTAAACCGCGGCGATCGACTTATTTTTTTATTTATTTTTAGCCTAGTTGCTAGTACTGTAGTTGAATTTCAGCCAATAAATTTCTTTAGCCTAGGTTAGGCCTATATCCATCGACACTGACTGTATAATTTGGGCTAGGCTTAAGTTAGCCCATATTATCCACTCTCCTGACTCCTGAAATTGGCAAGCATGTATGGGTGGGAGGGTGGTTTGGGGGATGGTGGGGGGAAGGTAGAAGGGTAATTGACTCGTGTTACAAATATGGAGCCGATTGGTGAGGTAGTTTCGCCACCACGGATTTTATTTGTTTTATGTGATGATCTACGGATAGGCTGGAAGTGGGTGGTGGGAGGAAGTTGGGGTTGTGGTGGGGGGGAAGACAGAAGGGTAGGGGACTTGTCACACAAATATGGAACCAATTGGTGCAGTCGTTTCGCCTCCACATATTTTCCTTTTTTTCCTTTGTGATGGCCTGATTCGGCGACCCATGGTCGGCGAGTGGATTGGGGGAGGGGGTTGGGGTGGTGGTAGCAAGACGCCAGAAGGGTAAGGTACATGTGGTAGAAATATGAAAGCTATAGGTGTAGTCGTTTCGCTGCTACGATTTTTTTTCGGCGATTCCGTATATATACGGACCTGGCACTGGGCGTGACAAGACCCCAGTCCGTATAGGCAATCAGCGGGTGCATCTAGCCATACCCATACTCCACTGCACTTTATTGTCAAAGCATTCATCACGAAAATGTCCATTGCATATGAAGCTTGTTTTGGGCTTTGCCTCCCACACTCTGGTTCTTTGTATAAACTTCACCCATTTGTTACAATGGTATGGATCACTTGGAAACTTGTGTAGTGCTATGTTTGGTCCAGGGATGTTGCTACACCCGAAAACAGCACACCTATTCACCATTTTTGCTATACTTGCTGATGTTTACTTCCCAAATGTTTGGCTGGGCGTACGTCACATCCTCACGTGAGTACTAGTTGCAAGGGGTCGCAATTCAATATCTATTTTTGATTTGTTCTCTAATATTGAAGATTAGTTTTGACAAAGGAGTAGTCAGGTTGATTACTGGAGATCTAAACATCTCTTTAAATACATTATCAATTAATTTTAACTTCGGACGCCCCACCACCTTTAACAAACTTTTCTTGCATTTTTGTATTTATCATGGCATAGTCTATGACACTTCTCATGTTATTGTTATTTGTCCACGTGTATACACCTTCACATTCTCATACATCATTCAAAAGTGTAAGGTTAAAATTTTCCATAAACTCTAAAATAAACTTCCCATTTTGGTTTAGGTGTTGTTCACCTAGAAAGCCCAAGTGGCCATTAAAGTCCCCTAATAAAATTAATGGATCATCCTCTCTGTCTCTCAAGACTTTCTCAATGTTAGTTTTAATTTTTATATTTCTGTCCTTATCATTTATAGAAAAATAAACAAGAATCATATAAAAGAAAATCCTTGGATGCTAATTTTTGCATACAGTAGATCACTATGTTTTGAATTTAGTTTCTCTATTTCAATTTTATCAGTATCCCTGTGTAACAACATTAGGCCTCCTCCCTTCCTGTCGTCAATATTTCTAAACTGCTCTTATTTATGTTCCTAGAGCTGAGGCAATTGCACATTTGCCTTGTTGGTCGATATCTCCTCCTCCTAGGATAAATGTAGATTGAAGGTGGCGGTCCCTCCGTGTTGTGCCACTGTTCTTCTCAGGTGGGTGCGAGCGCTGTAATGTCTATGGCAATGAGGACCTCGGCGGACGCCGAGCAACATAAACAAACCAATCACCCGCCTCCTCTGATGACAATATTGGCATTAACCATAGGTGGGCACTAACGCGATAAAGTAACGCGTTAGCGATTTCGGGTTAACGTTTATCGGATAAAAAAAAATCCAGCTTTAACCCTTCCTACCCGGGCTGCCTTAGGTAAGGACAGCTCGGAATAAGGGCCGCTACCCGGTCTGCCTTACCTAAGGCGGCAGCTTAATAGCCTAATTAAGCTTGGTCTGAACGCCGTGCGTACGATGTACTGTATGTCAACAAACCCAAGCGTTGCGTCACCGCACCTCCGAAAACAAGAAGGAGAAGACTTCAATGTTATTGTTCTGACGTAAGACGAAATTAGTGTCTGAAAAGCCCCCATATTGGCAACATCTCTGCAATATTTGCTCCACTGAAATCATCATCACAACTGAACCAGTTGACTTACAGAGCTCTACTCAACGCCAAAATACAGATTGAAAACCGCACTACGATTATAGATGAGTGGGAAAGTTCTAGCAGTGAAAATAAACATAAATACGGTAGCCTAGGCCTAGACGTTTTTCAACCATTTCGCCCGGGTACGGGCAACCGTCCTTAGCTAAGACTGCCCGGGTAGGAAGGGTTAACGAAATTAACGGTAACGTCGATACTTTTTGTTCCAAAATAGCGATAATCGTTAATTAATTGCCAAACAGGCAGAAATCCGCAGAATAGTCAATAAATAGGTAAACTAAAAGCCAAACCGAACCCTCGTAATTTCTTCTCCACCCATGCGGGCCGCTTGGGGGGTCAAGCTCTTTAGCGGAATGTATGCAATGGCCGGGAATATGAAAGTTGCTCTGAACTATTTGGATGAGACCATGGTAGCGAAAATTATGAAGAGTATGATTAGACCAAGATTGGAGTATGCAGCAGTGGTGTGGTCCCCGCATCTAAAGAAGCATATTCACAAGTTAGAAAGAATCCAGAGAGCAGTCACTAGATTGGTTCCAAGTCTCAGAGAACTGCCATATGAAGGGAGGCTAGACAAATTAAATCTACCGAGTCTAAAAGAGAGGAGAGAGAGGGGAGACATGATAATGATGTACAAATGTACCCGGGGGCTGGAGAGGCTGGATAGGGAGGATATATTAATTATGGATACAGGAATAACTAGAGGCCACAGCTACAAAGTAAAAAGACCTACCTGCAAGAACGATATCAGGAAGTTTAGCTTCCCCTATAGATGTATTGACAAATGGAATGGGTTGGAGGAGGAGGTGGTGGGGGCAAGGAACATCCATATTTTCAAGAAAAAATTGGATAAAAAGTAGACTGAGAGACGGGACAACACGAGCTTAGCTCAACTCCTGTAAACTACAATTAGGTAAATACAATTAGGTAAATACGTGACCACGAGTCCACGACGCACCCTCGTTCCTCCTCACTCTCCATGCAGCTCTCGTCGCAGTAACATCTAGCAGTTCCCCGTCTCGTATACTTTTGTGTTACAGTGTTCAACGTGTTTCTCGGCTTGCTCCTTCACATTATTTATTATTATATTTGCATTGAATCACTATTACTAGTGATCATGTCGTCGCAAGATACTGTGTCGCAGTTGGTGCCCGCATTGAGCGGATCGAGCCAAGATTTAGAGTCTAATGACTCTGAGCCTGAGGTGACGCCGATGGTGACTGACGAGGCTCGGTCACCCGACTCACCCTGGCCATTCCTTGGCAAGTGGGTAGCCAATAAGAGGTTAGTTGGCGACAACTACGTCTTTCAGTGCTTGTCCTGCCTCCCCAAGATCACCGAATTGAAGGTGCACAAGGGCACCAAGGCCAACATTAAAAGCCACTTCAACCGGATTCATCCTAACAAGATAAAACTGGTTGAAGAAGCTTGCAAGGCTGGCGGCCGCAGCTGCAGGACCAGGACCTCATCCGAGCAGTCAGCAGACGGCGGGGCAAGTACTAGCAAGAAGCGGCGCCAGATGTCCATTGCCGAGACCTTTGGCATCATGGCCCAGGGTAGCTCCGTCCTGCAGTCCTCCGTCGATAAGGCCATTGTCAGGTTTGTGGTGGACAACATGCTGGCGCTGCAGATTGTTGACAGCGAGACCTTCAGGGGCCTTGTCAGCGTCCTCAACCCTAATAAGGAGGTACCCTCCAGGAGGACAATGAAAAGAAAGCTTTGGATATTGATTAGAAGAAAGAAACGATTGTGGGAAAGATTAAAATTGTTAAAAAAGAACAGGGGGTCTAGTATAGAGGCTAAGGAAGTGGATCTGGAACGTAGACAAATAAACAATAAAATAAGGTGGGAAACAAGGAGGGGGGTGAAGGAGAGGGAGAGAGAGATAGCTAGAAATGTGAAGGATAATCCAAAAATATTCTGGAAGTACATTCAGGAAAAATTAACAAGAAGAGTAGGGATCCCAGAGCTGGTGGGGGGTTGAATGATGGGAGTAGAGCGGAGACTGATAAGGAGAAAGCAGAGGTGCTGGGGAAATACTTTGGGGGGGTACTAACAGTGGAGTCAGAGGATGCAGTGCCTACTATTCCCATCAAACAGGCACCGGCGCTAGAACTAGTAGAGTTTTCCCATGCTAGAATAAGAAGGGCTATAGAAAAAATGAACAGAAGTAAGTCACCGGGACCGGATGGGATACACCCAAGAATCATAAAGGAAGGAGGGGAGATGTTAGTAGAGCCATTGAAAATGTTATTTGAGGTATCGTTTAATACAGGACAAATCCCGATGGACTGGAGAGAGGCGAACATAACAACTATATTTAAGAAGGGAAAGAGAAATGACCCAGGGAATTATAGACCAGTCAGTTTGACAAGTGTTGTGTGTAAACTAATGGAAACGGTAATTAGAGAAGGAATAATGGATCATATGAAGTCAAACCAACTTTTCAGTGGGAGACAGTTCGGATTCTTGCCGGGGAGGTCGACGGTACTACAGCTAATTAAGGTGGTAGATGATTGGATGCAAATTCTAGAAGATGGTGATGTAATAGACGTGGTATATTGCGATTTTATGAAGGCCTTCGATAAGGTCCCACATAAAAGGTTAATAGAGAAAGTTAGAAGCTATAATATAGGGGAGAAATGTGTGAAATGGATAGAAGCCTTCCTGAAAGATCGGAGACAGAGGGTATTGGTGAATGGAATAGGCTCGGGGTGGAGGGAAATTACAAGGGGGGTACCTCAGGGATCTGTGTTGGGACCGCTGCTGTTCGTTATATTTATCAACGACTTGCCTGAAGTTATAACTAATGGAAGTGAGGTATACCTGTATGCGGATGACACTAAACTGTATAGAAGAGTGAGGAGTAAGGAAGATATGGGTTTGCTTCAAGGAGATGTGGAGGGCATGAAGGGATGGTCTGAGCATTGGTTAATGCCTTTTCATCCAAAAAAATGCAAGTACATGCGGATTGGGACCAGCAAGATAGACAAGGTAGGATACAGTATGTATGAAGCGATGGAGGAAGTGAGTGCAGAAAAGGATATAGGAGTAGTGATAGACAATAAGTTAAATTTCTCAGAACATTTAGCGGAAAAGATAAACAAAGCCATTAGAATTGTAGGGCTGATAAGGAGGACATTTGTGTCACTTGACGAAGAAATCTTCAGGAATCTATATACAGCGCTGGTTAGGCCGCACCTGGAATATGCAAACCAGGTGTGGGCTCCATATATGGTAAAGGATATAGAAGCAGTGGAGAAAGTGCAGAGGAGAGCTAGCAAGCTGGTACCAACGTTGAAGAACGCGGGCTATGAGCAGAGGTTGAGGACACTGGGGCTTCCGACACTGGCATATAGGAGAAAGAGAGGGGATATGATAGAGACTTTTAAGATAGTGTCAGGAAAGTACGATGAGGATGTGTGTGAAGGTATCTTCTTGATGCGGGAGAGAACAAGAACGAGAGGACACTCTAAGAAAATTTACAAAGAAAGAAATAGGCTTGAGAAGGCAAAGAACTCATTTTGTGATAGAGTGGTAAATGAGTGGAACGCACTGCCCCAGTATGTAGTCGATTCCGAATCAATAAGGGAGTTTGAAAGTAATCTTGATAAAGCATGGGGAAGACAAGATTTGAAGTTTGATTATAAAACAAAAATACAGAATAGTAAAAATGTTGCGTCTGCTACCGCCGCCGCCAACACCGTGAACGACCGCAGCAGTGCAAGTACTGGTACTGAGCTGGATACACAGGCATAGTTTGCCTTTTTCCAGAGGATCTACTGTAAGAAACTACTGTAAGAAAAAGGACGCTGGGGAGAAGGCTCCTCAAAACCTATGAGGAGATAAAGGAGAGCCTCACCAGGTAAGAAACTTCGAAACAACAGTACAGACTACAGTGGTCCCTCTCACAGTCACGCCTAATTAATGTATAATAAATAATTAATATGAGAGAAAATGCGGCGTAAATGAATTAAATTTAAACCGCCGCCATAGGCCTAGCCTAGCGTGCGGCCCAGGCCTAGCCACAACAAACGACCTAACCACGTGTGACGTTAGTAATATTCTATAATTCTATTCTTATCGTGGCATTCCACTAATGCATTAATCATCTATCATCACAATTCATCCTGTTGTAAGTAATTTATATTTATATAATTATATTCATCAAAACAATACCGCTACGGTACGCGCTACTGATCGCCTGGGAACCTGGCCACTGCCTTCCACCCCAAGTTTCGCCTCAGGTGGATGGGGGCTTCTGAGGAGACTAGGGTCAAGCAGGCAGAGGTCAAGTCCCTGATGGAGAGGAAGGTGGAGGACTTCCTACGTCAACATGACCAGGTGACCGCCATCAACAACAGCAGCAGCAGCGAGGAGGAGAATGACGACTACTACTCCTTCCTCTGTGGCGCTGCGGAGGAGGAGGTCATGATCATCACAGGTCGACTAAATACAAGGCTGCCTACATCGTGAAGGTATGGCTGCAGGACAAACGGACTAACAGTCTTGCAGACCCAGCCTTCAACGATGAGAAGGTGCTGATTGACCTCTTCCTTCGGTACAATACAGCGATGCCATCCAGTGCCGCGGTGGAGCGCTTGTTCTCCCTTGGGAAGGACATCTTCAGGGCCAAGAGGAGCTCCTTTTCAGATCACAATTTTAATATGTTAATGTTTCTGAAGGGGAACATGCGGCAGAACCTCTGAGGCTCTGAAGTCTGAACCTTCAACCTTGTGTAAATCATCAGTAAATCATGTAAATGTAAATTATCTTCCAAGTACTACTAAATCATAAATCAATGATCATAAATAATAAATGAAGTGTCAGGAAATAAATATCCATATGAATAATTGAATATGAATTATATGATCCATATGATCCATATGACATATCTTCAAATCATCCAGGAGAAATGCCTAGAGATCCAGCTTAGACATCACTAAATCTGAAAATCATCTAAATGATCTACTGAATCAAATGAAGTGTCAGGTGTTTTTTTTTCTAATAAAATAATGATAGCATTGCTGCATTTAAGATTTGTTATTTAAAATATGATAAATATCCATATCTTCGATAAATAACGATACTAACGAAGTAACGATATCGTTATCGAAAGGACCGAATTTAGCGATTTAACGGTTAACGGTTAACGACGTTAAGGTTTTCGTTAACGAAATAACGGTTAACGAAGTTAAGGTTTTTGGTTATCGTGCCCACCTATGGCATTAACCAACCTAACGTGGCCCCCCCAGAGGGCCCAGACCCTCGCTGCTCTAAATAATGATGTAGAAGACATAAAATCACTAAAAAAGTACTGCAGGAGAGCGAAAAATACCTTCGAGATCGTGTGTCGGAAGAAATGAGTCAACAGAAAACGGAAGTTTCGGGGGTACATTCGTCAAACCGGGGATGTACCAGGCTGGGAAATTAGGTATAGCCCGGCAGCCCGGCTAGCCCGGATATGTTGCCGGGCAAGTGCTTTTTAATGTTGGTCTGCCCGGCGGTTGCCCGGGGGACAAGTCAAATTTTTTGCCTTTTAACCCTTGAAAAATGCTAAAATTAATATAAAAACAAACATACACACTTTCCATAAATATAAATAAAGTATAAGAGACAGGCAGATGTATCTACTATTTCCACTTTCAACGACCATTGGTTACTGGTAACGTAACGGCTGGTTTTCGATTCACGTTAATTTCACGTCACTATTCTCTCTATCTCCTCTCCTCCTCCTCCTCCTCCTCCTCCTCCTCCTCCTCCCCCCCCCCCCCCCCCGTAGGCCTACATAATATTATAACCGTTGGACGGTTGGATAGAGAAGAGGTACTTCCGAATAGGCGGCTCGCTCGCCGCTCTTTATCAATAACATTAGTGTTTCAATTATCGCCGGGGAAAGCACGTGTTTAGTGAGAAAATGTACTATAATGAGTGTGTCTAAGAAATAACAGGCTTCCTTGACAAGATTCTTAACACTAAAACAACCACCATCAACAAGTACAACTAGGTAAAACCGTTGTTTTAAAATAGTTTGTTAACTTTTTTGTATCTAGCCTAGTCAGTCTGTCAGACGATAGATTTCTCATATTGACTCGCCTCTTAAGTGAAAATTGTTGATAAGCTACTCCACCTATGTTTTCTACCTACGATATTTACTTAATGTTACAAAAATGTGTTTATAAACAATCTTAAGGATTTAGTTACAAAAATTTTAATACAAAAATATATATATATGATACTCTGCAGTCTCTGTTCTCCTACTGTACAATGTAAAGTATGCCTAAATAAAACTATATTTATTGCCAGACAACTTGATCCCTGAGGGGATGGCCACAAACTAAGCTCCAGCATAGAGGCAACGTTCAGTTCGTTCGATTTTGTATCTTGTTTCGTGGGAGTGTTGGTAATTGATAATGTCTAACCGTGAATTATTATTTGTGTTTGGGGGTTCAAGTGAAATGTGTGTTATCATACTGTTGGAATGGCTGTGGTGGTGAATTTAGTTTGTAACCAGTGTAATCAATTCGATCATGCTGATCAGGGTCTTGTATTCACGTTGTAAATACAACACTGGTCTACTTCACCCCTAATGTCTGCCATTGCAGACATTGGTTGGGAGGCCATGGGCTTAAGTAATAAGTACCGAGTGTCGAATGTCGATTAAAGATGACTTTATCACTCACTTTCTGGACATATTTCTATTTTCTATATAGCCTAAAAAAAAAAAAAAAATCAGCTATATTTAATAAACTAAAGCTAGTCCTTCGCTTTCATTAGAGATGTGAACCATGAATTTTGCAATATAATATCTACACTTACACACACACACACACACACACATACAGACAGATACATAGATAGATAGATATTAGATAGATAGATAGATAGTTATTTATTTAGTTCAGATTTCAGAATGAGTTTTCTGCAGAGGTTTACCTTACTTAATATTCAACATGAGTATGATTTCATAAGTTTTCTATAATATAACTGTACACTGACAGCTTATTACTTACTGGTACCGTATTAGTTATTTTTGACATATTAATTCGATAACTAATCATCTGATGGTATTGCATTGTTTGTAACTTTGTCACTGTCTTTATATGCTAACTTGTGAAAGCTATTGTTTTGCTATGTGCAACCTTTGTATTCCCCTAAGAAAAAAAATCTATTGAATAAAACAAAATAACTAAAAAACATTATATACTGTATATACAGTATATAGCATAATTTGTATTAATTCAACAAATTTCATATTCAGGGCAAGTACAAAAATATCAGGGCAAGTAAGGAATATATCAGGGCAAGTAAATTTCTGAATTCACTAGCCCGGGGCAACTAGATCTGGAACACTAATTTCCCAGCCTGGGATGTACGCAGCCACATACCTTACCCCCTGCGCGTGCGCAAAAATGTAAGCCTCCCTTGGCCCCTCCCCCCGTTTCCCGCGTTTAAATATAGCCTTCAAACTGTTACTGCCAGGTCGCTCTGTAGCCCAGTCAGTAGAGCTCTCGCCCGACACCCAGAAATCCAGTGTTCGATCCCACTCGAAATTTAGTGTATTTTTATATTTTTATTTTGTTATTTGTGTTAGGCCAATATGTTATATTACTGTATATTATATTAGGGTTAGGTTAGGTTAAGTTAGGTTAATCTAATATAATATTTGTACATTTTGGGCAGTGGGCGGGGCCGCGCATGCGCAGGGGGTAAGGTATGTGGCTGCGTACAGACCCTCCCCGTCAAACCGCGGCGGACGAGTCTCACTTTAGGCTAGTGAAGGTTTTTTGGTAGCATTCAAGGAGACTACAGCAGGACTTACCACTGACCGGCAGCTCAGACCGGCTATAGGCCTAGGCTATCCTATAATCCTAGTGTTTACTATACCCCTTTGAAATGAAAGCATTGGAAGGACATTAGCCTAATAGGTTAACGGCAAGCTCGGCCCATTGCCAGCTCGGCCCATTGCCAGCTCGGCCCTTTGCCGACTCGGCCCACGTGATTGTCAACTCGGCCCACGTGAAAGTCAACTCGGCCCATTCAGTAATACCAACTCGGCCCACCATATAGAACCTTTTATCTATCAAAAGTGTTCGAGATCTTGTTCTTGTTGATTTCTAAAGGCGAAGGTGAAGGTATTGATGGATAAGCCATCACAACGGCCCCTCGTAGCTACTATTTCCTCGGACGCGAAGTGTTTGAAATGCTTCAAAATCTTCAACAATTTGCTTCACAGACAGTTCACCAGAAACTAAATCAATCGCTTATTATTTCATTCCATAGAAACACCATTACTGGACTGACGGGAACATTTTTTTCTCGTCTTGTAAGTTTAACCCTTTGAGAATCGAGATGTAGGCCTATTTGTGATATTTTGTGAGATAATTGATAGTTTTTATTATTTTAATTCCCACATATCTTTCTTATTTTCATTCCCACGTGGCGATGTCCTTCTGGGTGGCATATAAGTTGGTCTGGTAGGTTATATGTTTCATTACCTGTGGAGTTATGAATCGGGCAAAATACTGGTGAGGAGCCTCGATGTACTGAGGAGGTTTGTGGTGTTATTTATAACGTCTAATGCGAGCCAGAAAATATAAAGCTTCAAATAGTTAGTGGTTCAAATTCAATTATTATGCAATCTCTTTCGATTCAGAAAGATCTGTAAGATTTAAATGGGTAAAAAACTTATCACAAATACATCTCAATTATGAATTATGAATTATGAAAGGGGTTAAACTTATGAGACGAGAGGAAAAAATAATATATATTGGGAGGTTTGACACTCTCCCAATACCAAAGAAGGAAAACCTTCTATTTGGTAGGTAGCCTCGGAGTATCCAACATAGAGCTATATACTTATCGTATAATTCCGTTCCGCTCTGGGGCGGGCAATTATCGTAATCACTAGCGCGATTAAATCGATAACATCTAGAGTAGCACCTTACTCTCTCTACTAGGTACGTTGTACATACTTTTGAGGCTACTATTTTAAAGTAAAATTAAAATATTGATGAGAAAGAAAAGAGAAAATTGTAGAACATTGTCCATCCTATCTGGCTCCTTAAGCCGTTGTCAAGGGTCCACCGCACAACCCGACCGGGTTCATTAGATCATCCAGGTATCAAGTTAATTAGACAAGATTGGATGGGCAGGGGTACGGTGTGAGGGCGGGATACTATGACGTTGGATACTCCGAGGCTACCTACCAAATAGAAGGTTTTCCTTCTTTGGTATTGGGAGAGTGTCAAACCTCCCAATTTAGTAGTAGCCTCTCGTCTCCAACGTAGAGCTAGAGTAACAAATTGGAGGCGGACATCCAAGCGAAAAAACACAAACTTAGCCCTTAGGAAATATCAGGACCATGGAAAGACCGACTTAAAGAAGAGAGTTTATATAAAGAGTGTACTGACAGGTGCATATCAAGAGAGGTCAAGTCTTATTCCATGAGATAACTTAACCTAAAGAATGATGCATTTCATAATGATGAATATAAATTCCAGGATGCCCCCCCCCCCTCCTTCCAGAAGAAAGCAGGACGACCCATACTGTAACGTTCGAGTAAATACCGACATACGCCGAATAGGAGTACTGTACAGGATGTGACGAGAAACTACATGAGCAGTGTCATAATTAAAAGTCATAAGAGAATATTTCAGTGATATGAGGACAAGACATACCGAAAGAAGGTAGTATACTTACGACTAGAAAGTATATCAAAATCTTAACCCAGTTATTAATCTTTAACTTAGGTGCAAGTATGGGTATAGTTTTTTTTTTTTTTTTTTTTTTTCTATATTCCAACTACTCCCTCTCGGGCATAGGCTGAGAGCCTGTACATTCCACCGCTCAACACGGTGAAGCCCGTGAGGTCTTGTTCCAGTCTGGGGAGTGAGACATGCGAAGCATCCATCATGGCTCGAAGCAGCTCCATCTCTGAAGCGGCTGGTTGCTTCGCTCAAGTGCTTCACCGTCTCACCCTCCAGACTCAGACCCTCACTCTCAGAACGCCACCTATTGAGCAGTGAACTCACTAGGCATTGTCCCCCTGTAACATATTTTGAATATGGGAATATTCATACAGTGTTATTTAATCGGGGAACAATGAGGGTATTTTTTTGGCATTTCGGTGGGCTTTGTGGTAATGCACTGATACTAGGTCTATCTATCTATCTATTGCCTGACGCCGTGATCCCCGAAGGGGTGGCCACGAACGAACCGCCCCCATGCACCTCTGTCCCCAGTCAGTCGACGCCCCTCCCCCCAACCAGCACCGCCTTCGTTCATGTACTTCCTCACTCCATCCTTCCACCTCATATTCGGTCTACCTCTCCCCCTCTGTCCCTCCACCTCGCTCTCGTACACCCTCTTAGTCATTCTCTCGCTTTCCATACGTTCCATATGGCCGAACCATCTCAAGTTGTTCCTTTTCACACTTTCCAGCACATCTACCTCCACACCACACCTCCTTCTTACTTCCTCATTAGTCTGTCTATCCCTCCATGTAACTCCGCACGCACTCCTTAAGTAATTCATTTCCACTGCTCTCACTCTTGGTCTGAGTCTCTCAACCAACGTCCATGCTTCGCTTCCGTAAGTCAGTGTCGGGATTACCACACTGTCATGCAAGGACTTCTTCACTTCCATACTGACCACCCTATTTCTTGTTACTGCTTTTAGCGTTCCTACAACCCTCTTCCCCTGTTGTACCCTCTCCCGCACCTCTTCATCCATAGTCCCATCTTTACTCAACACACTGCCCAGATACTTAAAAGAGTTGACGATCTCCATAGCCTGACCGTTCAGCTTCACCTCACACTCTGTGACTTCACCCCTTTCGAAGACCATAACCTTGCTCTTCCCCGTATTTACCTTCAAATTCCGTTTTTCGCACACTGTTCCAAACTCATTTACCAGACCCTGCAACTCCCATTCATTATCACTCATCAGAACTGTATCATCCGCAAACAGCAGTATAGGTAGCTTCCACTCAATTCCCTCCCTTTTCAGCGATACACCAACATCCACTGCTCTTGATAGTATTTCTTTCATAACTCCATCCATATATACAGTAAACAACCACGGGGACATCACACACCCCTGTTTCAAACCAACATTCAGGTCAAAGAACTCGCTCTGCTCACTCTCCACACGTACTGCCGCCTTTGCACCCTCATACATGCTCTTCACTGCTTTCAGCAACTTGCCCTCTACTCCGTATATTCTAAGTACTTTCCACAAACCTTCTCTATCCACTCTGTCATAGGCCTTCTCCAAGTCCATAAAGGCAACATACACCTTTTGTTTCTTCTCCAGATACTTCTCCACAACACAATTCAGGGTAAAAATCTGATCTACACATCCTCTTCCCTTCCTAAAACCTCCCTGCTCGTCGCCTATCCATTTCTCCGTTCTCACTCTCACTCTCTCAATCACTACCCTACTGTATACCTTCCCTACTACGCTTAGAAGACATATTCCTCGGTGGTTACCACACACTCCTCTTTCCCCTTTGCCCTTATATAGGGGGACTATTATGCCAGTCTTCCAGTCATCGGGTGCACTCCCCTTCTCCCATGCTAGTTTGCACATTTTCCATACCCATTCTATCACTATCTCACCACCATACCTCAACATTTCCCCACACACTCCATCTGTTCCTGGTGCTTTCCCCAACTTCACTCTTTTCATGGCTTCCCACACTTCTGACCTCCTGATCCCCACCTCCTCCTCCACTACTTCTCTTCTTCTCCCTCCCATACCATATCCAGCTATGTTTGCTGGCTCTTCATTCCTTTCATTTAGCAACTCACTGAAGTACTCCCTCCATCTTTCGACTCTCTCTTGCTTCTCGGCTAGCATTCTCCCATTCTTATCTTTCACACCCTTACTGTTTCCCTTGCTACCTTCCCTAACTTTCTTGACTTCTTTCCAGAACAGTTTCTTACTCTCCCTCCATTTTACACTCAGATTCCTTCCAAATTCCTCATCTACTCTTCTCTTACTTTCCTTCACTACTCTCTTCACCACCCTCTTACTCTCCACGTACCTCGCTCGTTTCTGTCTCTCGGAATCTTCATTCCCTCTACTACCCAACCACTCTCTATATGCTTTCTTCTTTTCTTCCACAGCTATTCTTACCTCTTCTGTCCACCATGCTGTACCTTTCACTCCCCTCCCTCTTCTCCTCACTCCACACACCTCCTCACATGCTGCACAGATCTCATCCTTAAACACCTTGCTCATCTCCTCCACTTCCTCCATAACTTCCAGGTCGAACCCACCTAGTCGTCTTTCCACTGCTCTCCTATACTCCTCCCTGATTTCCTCCTCCTGCAACCTCTCCACCCTCCTCACCATTCCACCCTCCTCTCGCCTCCCTCCCGCTCTCCTCACCCACTTCTTTTGTATCCTAACCTTAGCTACCACTACATAATGATCAGACAGACCCCCTCCAATACCCCTATACACCCTAGCATCCATCACAGATTTCTTCATTCGTTCATCCACACATACATAATCAATCAATGACTTTCGTTCCACCACTGTCTTATCCTTCATCGTCAACATCCGTTTCCACGTGTACCTGTGGATCATTCTGTGTCGGAAGAAGGTGTTGGCTATCCACAGCCTCCTCCCCACACATACGTCCACAAGTGCACTACCATTCCCATTCACCTCTGATGGTACCCCCCACCCTCCCACCACTCCCTCAACTTTCCTATCACCCACCTTACCATTCATATCCCCAATCAGAAATATTCTTTCGTTCTTGTCAAACTTCTCCAGGCACGCCTCCACATTCATCCAGAACTCCTCTTTCTTTCTTTCAAGTATATCCTCTGTCGGGGCATACACGCATACAATCACCCACGTTTGTGTTCCTACTTTCATTCTCACCCACACAATCCTTGAACCCACAGACCCATACTCTCTTACACATTCCTTCCATTTGCTACTTACAAACAAACATGCACCTTCTCTCGCTGTTCCTTCACTCACTCCAGCACACACACCCATTCCACACTCCCACTCTCTCACATCTGAACCTTTCCATTTGGTCTCTGTCATTCCACATACATCCAGCCTGGCATTCACTAACACTTCCAGAACCTCTCTCTCTTTTGTGCCATCATTCATGCCACTAACATTCCACGTAGCCATTCTCAGAATGTCCGAAGGCATGTCCTTAGTCGGTCGTGGTTCGTCAACGTTGGTTCCGTCCGCATCCGAGGCTGTTCGTTCGTTTTTCCTTGCTTCGATATTTTTTCCGGGTGGGGGTCGCAAGCCCACCGACCCAACCTCTTTAGTCGCCTCTTACGACACGCAGAAGGCACGTGGGGCATATTCTATTCCCTAACCCCCAGGGGGGGGATACTAGGTACAGCACAAATTCAATCCCAATAATATCTTCCCATTGATATATCGGGATTTGAAACCGGGTCCATTGGATTACCAATCCAGTGGCATGACCACTCCTCCACACCTCCCTTGCAATACCCTTCCCCCCCCCCCCCATAAGGGAAGGACAGGACAGGAGAAGGACAAGAGACAGAAGGAACCCTGCAGGTATACCTTGAGGGAACCTGCTGGCCCAACGCACTACAAGGACATCCAGGTCTGCCCGTGGACATGGACAGAGGAGGAGACAAACGTGGTGGGGGACGACCAAAGCCCTGTGTCGGCAAAGTTCGGGCGAGAAAGATCAAGTAAAACCTGAACGTAGCAGCGTACGAACGGACGTCATGAGCTGTGCCCTGAACGTCCGGGTTACCGGCCCGAGAACCCGACACAGGCGAAGTCCCACAGCACGGCGATCAAGCCTCCTACCGGTCGTAAGCGCCACCCGTAATGTCAACCCCGACACTGGCCTGGCCGAATACACATACAGTACGTATGCAGGGTTTGAACCGGGCATAACGGACGATGAACCCTACCACGTGTGGAAGCCAGTACAGGAAAGGCTTAAAAAACGGGAGTGTCGAGTACGGTTGTAGCTACCAAACGAACAGACGGAGCCAAAGTAACTGACCCAAGGACGGGAGAAAATCGTAAGCAATGTCGGGTCCTAGACATGGCAGCCATCTCCGAGACTCCTTCACCAAAGCCAGAAACAACAGTGTCATGGCATGGAAGTGTCCAGGCGTGGGGTAAATAGTGTAAGAGGCAGACGAGAGCAGTGCGAGAGCCTCCGCCAGAGACCACTGAGGAGGAATCTGACGTGGGGTTGGCCTAAGCCCAAAGCAGGCCCGCATGAGGAAATCCAATTCCTTGTGAGGAACGACCAACCCCGTGAACGACTCAAACGGTACCCGAATGGCCGACAGTCGGGTCCTAAGCGAGGTGCATATGTTGGGATGCGTCTCAAAAATAACCAAATGAGGTAGGGAAACACGAACGCCACCGATGGGCGTGTCCGTGATGTGTTGTTCATCCCAGAAGGAAAACTGTGCCAGTGAGAGACGGAAGTCTGCCACTGAGAATGTGTCCAGTGGAGAGGATTTGACAGTCAAAGACCGACTAAACTTCGGCAGCCACCCTGCCTCACAAACATCCACGATGTGAAGGCCAACGAGGTCCCTAGACCACTAATCAATCCCAAGTGGAAATCGGGGAACGATAGGGGAACAGGACTCGGGCGCCACCGCTACTGCTGAGCGGACCAGGCTTGTGCCGGCCAGATGGAAGTGAACAACCAAACGAAGTCCACGTACCCACTCAGCCTGTGGAAGACTATTGCACATCAAAAAGGGCGTCGGGAGGCGGAAACACATCGAATACGGTGTGTTGGAAAGACCATACTACCCGGGTGCTCTGTCCCATCGACAGAGCAACCGCCCATAGGTTGGCAGTCCCGGGTAGGTAGGTTGCACGCAGTGTGACGGTGTAAAGGTGTGCGTGGTAAAACAGGTACCCCGCCAGGTCCTGAAGAACGAAAGGACTACGCAGTCACCTGACTCTAGGTGACAGTCGCGTTCGTCCTGTCCCAGTCGAGGCCCGCCCACGGCACATCGTGCGACGGTGGAAGGCAAGACTCGGGAACGGTGACTAGTAAACCTAACCGAGGGACGAGGCGGAACAAGGAGAGTGTCGTGTACACAGTGTGTGGGAGAGTTCGCGGAGAAGATCCCACCCACCAAGGAAAAATAGGAGCGGAAGACCCTGATTGAGCAGGGGAGGCAAGGCCTGTCCGACGAAGGTCGTAAAGACACGAGGTGCGACATGGAGACCGAAGGGCAAACCGCCGAACGTAACATAATGAGAGTCCTCAATACGAGGCACGACAGGTCGACCACCGGTCGCAACACCTCGCTGTCCGTCACGGAGACCAGAAAGACATGCGACAGGAAGCTCCGCTGTTGAGGCGAGACTTCCCGAATAATCCCATCCACGTGCATGGACAGAATAACCTAGGCGACGTCTGGGGAGACAGGCCGATGTCATGCAGGTCGTCGGAGTGGAAACGTGGAACGACACCTCGAGGACAGACCCGGCCGTATTACCCAGCGTGCCCACGAACGGCGAAGCTAAACTGAGAGTGGGGACGCAAGAGCCGGTAGGGGCTCCGAGCCTGGCGGCCTCGTTACGAGCCGGTCTGCCGACCTTAACTAAGAGGAAGCGGTTGAGGAGGGTCGTGACACCCCAGGCGGACGGGGAGCGAAGAGCCTCGCAGCAGCAAAGAGGGAAGACCCCTGCCATGCAGGGGCAGAGAAGAGCCCCTCCGGAGGGAGCACAGAAAGCAACAGCGACGTGCGGATCTCAGCCGGCGTCAGTGTACAGAAGGAAAACCACAGACTGGCGACAACGCGCAGCCCCATGGAAGGGACACTGAAGGTTGCCGACGGAGGCTACGGCGAGCTGCAGTTGCACTCGCCCGAATTGGTCCCCACCCTTCCCGAGCACCCTAGTCGGTCGGGCCACAATAAGGCTGAGGGGAAGCCGAGCTAGGTGCAGTCGCTTGAAGAGGGTGGAGAGCATGCGAGCAGTGCACCGGCAGAGTTTGTGAACCCGTTCCAGGGCACTCTTCTCTGGTGGTGTGAAGGAGCGTGGCCTACGTTCAGAAAGATAACGTAGGGGCAAAGAACCAGGCCCAAAATGGAGGTAATATCCCGGATGAAGTCATGACGAGGCTCGACACGGAGGAGCAGCCGACCGGAGGGAGTGGTGATGAACCCATCTCCGACCTAACCCCGAAGGTGACGCCTCCCCCAAAGGGGAGGTGACAGGTGTGGTAGGCACAAAAACAGAGCACCAGAAAAAAGCGTGTTGTCATTGAGTGTAGCGCGAAAAGGATGATCTAATGAACCCGGTCAGGTTGTGCGGTGGACCCGTGACAACAGATAGGATGGACAATGTTCTACAATTTTCTCTTTTCTTTCTCATCAATATTTTCATTTTACTTTAAAATAGTAGCCTCAAAAGTATGTACAACGTACCTAGTAGAGAGAGTAAGGTGCTACTCTAGATGGTATCGATTTAATCGCGCTAGTGATTACGATAATTGCCCGCTCCAGAGCTGAACGGAATTATACGATAAGTATATAGCTCTACGTTGGAGACGTAGAGGCTACTACTAAATACAGTATGTTCCCGCCAATCCTTAAGCGTGATGAATCAGATGAAATGATGGTACCGATGAAAAGGTGATAGGCTACTATCATACTTCCAAACCTTACATCATCATTGCATTATAGTTATATGATAGCTCACTGTTGCATGCATTATAACTTCATTTTTTAATGGGTAAACGTTCTTTCTAAACTGTGTGGGCCGAGTTAGTGGGAAGAGTTGTTTGTGGCTGGGCCGACTTGGTTGCGGGTGGGCCGAGATGGGGATGGGCCGAGTTGACCCTACCCCGCCTAATAGCCTAACCTAACAACCTTACCTAACCTATCCTAGTATTATGGGTGGGGGCTGTCGCCCCCACATCCCCGCTGTTTGACATCTTTGACTTGGATTTTTGGTGTATTTGTCTGTGAAGTGGGTATTTTTTCAATTTGTCGATAACGAAAATCCTCCATGCGGACTAGGCTATATGGCGAATCTATTGGTGCCTATTTTCCCTAATAAATTGTTTATCATAGGCTAACGCTGCAGTAGTGTCGTTTAAAATAACCGTTTTTATTTATAGCCTACTTGAATGTATCTATTTCAAGTCAAATATAAATTTCCGAGCATCATCGATCCATACTAGGCCTAAGTCTACTACGAATAGTTTTAATCTATTAGGAGCAACAGAATAGCGACAAATCAAGGGTTGTGAAGCAGCTGAAGCTGTAGAATTTTCGTTCAATTTATTGATTAGTCTAGGTCCAGTAATTTGTGTTGTTATATACGGCAAGGATCGTGGGATGTAGTAGGCTATGCGGGTGTAGCCTACCGCCCGCCTTGTTTACACTACGCGGACGCTCGCGATCAGGTTCCCGTCTTTTGGGCCGTCTATTTTGACTGCCGTGGGATACAATAATAAGTTGAGGGCGCTTTGCCCCCCCTGAGGCCCTGACTTATTGTCATCATCATATACAGTATATTACCAGGCAATGCCAGCAGGGGACAAATAACAGAAAAATAGACGCGAGCGAGCGACCTATGTAAACATGACGACCGTCAGGCATCGAACCATAGGCTACACCCGGCTACCTCATAGTATACTTCACAGTACAGTACTAGCCCACATCCTTCCCTTATTTTCTTTTGCCACAACTTTATTTATTTTATTTTTTAAAGTTTTGGTAAGATTTGTGTTAGGCATTGTTTACGTAGTCGCACGCTTGCAGTTACAATCGAGTCTAATTTGACTGCTATTATTTACCCCATTTTGGTACTACCAGGTACCGTAGTATACCGTATATGATGATAACAATAAGTTATGGGGGGTGAGGGGGGCAAAACCCCATCAACTCATGTTTTATCCCACGGCCAGGTGTTGGGTAAATTGTTTTGTTACCGGCCGTGGGATACAATAGCCTAACGGTTTGACTGGGGGCCCTCACACCCCATTACTTATTGTTGTCATCATCATATATACTGTAGCCTAATACCAGCAGGGGCAAATAACAGCTGAAGGTGGGATAATTTTGCATTATAAAAGGAGTCAAATGACTCATATTAGACGCGAATGGGGAAGGATGTAGTATCCGGGCCGCTGGGCGTATGTATTGCCAACTTTGTTTACATTACTTGGAGGCTCGCGGTTATGGTCCCGTCTGTTTATAGGCCTACTTTCTTTTGCCCCCTGCTGGAAATAGCATATAGGCTATGATGATAACAATAAGTCATGAGGGAATGCTCCCCTCAACCTATTATTGTATCCCACAGCAGTCAAAATAAACGGAAAGGTGATCCCGAGCATACAACTAGGCTAATGTAAACAAAGTTGGCGATACGCCCGAATACTACATCCATACCCACGAATGTAACTAAGAGCGTGGATCGACCTCCCTACTGCCAACCTAAAAGTTGGCAGATTGGGAGCCAAAGCGTCACATTTTTCCCTTGCCCCTCAACTTTCCCTTCATAATAGCTGAGGGGCACAGGGCCTTGGGTGGGGCTTTGGTTTCCCGGGCGTTTCCGCGCCCTCCTAAGCTCCCTGCCTTAGAGTGGCTTCGGTCACCTGGGTTTTGTTAGTGGTAAGCAGGGAGGGTTTTGTGGGGGCGCTCTATGGCCTTGGCCTTGCTCTGGACCTTGGGGCTGTTCGGCCAGGCAGCCTGGGGAACAACAACAACAACTAAGAGCGTGTGACTATGTAAACAAAGCGGACGGTACGCCCGCTAACACAACCCTTACCGGCTAATACTTCAGTAGACTAATTGGTAAGGATTAGGTAAAAATAAAGGATACTTTAGCACATTTGAGAGGTGATTTTTTTTAGTAAGGGTTGTGACAGTCACAGTTGGCTAGTACCGATAAGCACTAAGCATGGTATTATTCCAGTTTTACACTGGAGGCAAAGTTATGATTATTATTTAGGGGGGTGTCATTCCCCTTCTGTTACTGTTGTTTCTGGTGTTCCACAAGGCAGTGTCCTTGGGCCTTTGCTTTTTATTATTTTTACTGCTGACCTGTGTTCCGAGCTTGAAAATAAACTAATCTCCTATGCTGATGATACAACTTTATATGCGTCAATTGCATCACCAATAGATCGACACGTAATTGCTACTGCTCTGAATAGGGATTTAGCCAAAATTACATCATGGTGTGAACTTTGGGGCATGAAACTTAATGCTAGTAAAACACACTCCATTATCATCAGCAGATCTCGTACCTTGGATCCTCCCCATCCTTATCTACAAGTTTCTGGCGAGCAAATTGAGAATGTGGATACTCTGCGTTTGTTAGGAGTTACTCTTGATCCCAAACTTACTTTTGAAAAGCATATTCGTTCTTTCTCCTCTTCCATTTCCCAAAAAATTGGTCTGCTTCGCAAGGTTTATAAAATATTTGCTTGTGACGCCACAGTTATCAAGTCTTTTTATTCTTTTATTTTGCCACATTTCGAGTACTGCTCACCTGTCTGGTTGTCAGCAGCTGACTGCCATCTCAAGTTGCTTGACAGGTTGCTAAATTCCATCAGTTTTATTCTACCTAATTTGTCTCTTGATCTGTGTCATCGACGTAAAGTTGGTGCCCTTAGTCTTTTATTTAAAGTTTTTAACAACCCTCAGCATCCCTTACATGGGGTTCTGCCTGGGCCCTATGTCCGGGCTCGTGCAACTAGATTCACAAGCAATCTTAATTATCTTGCCATGAGCCGTGTTAATTTTTCTACTACACAGTTTTCACAGTGTTTTGTGCCGGCCATGGTTGACTTGTGGAATAAGTTGCCAAATGAGCTAGTCAATTCAGCTAATATCTCCATTTTTAAGTCTAGAGTTAATGCTTTTTTGCAGCATTAATTCTAATTTTTAAACTTATTTTATTCTATTTTATTGTATTATATTTAAGCTTGATATCCTCCACTGCATAATATGTTCTCTGTGTTTAATATGTGTATATGTACAGTACAGTATACAGTGTATGTTTTTATTTTTTCCTAAGTTGCCATAGTCTCTCTCCAGTGCCTCCGGGTGTTTTGTGTGGATTGATCTTGATGGTGTTTCTGCACCCTGGTTGGAGACTTCGGCATCTCATATAATAATAATAATAATAATAATAATAATAATAATTATATATTAGTTATATCACATGGTGGGCTTGATCTATCAGAGTGAGTTGGTGTCCTCTATTTCCCATAGCTAGTTCTGACTTTACCTTTTTCATCATTCTTATTTCTATATTTCTTCCTGAGATTGGTGAAGGCAGTGGGGCCATAATGGCAGGTGTGCCCCAAGGTTCCCTAGTCCTTATGATGGTCCTTATGATGTGTTCGCCACTCTTCTAGCGGCACCAAGGAGCGCGACGCCCCTCGTTTTGGGTGGTGATTTGGTGCAGTAGACTGTTTGAAGCGACAGCTCCCTCCCTTGCAAGGATGGGCTCGTCTGGCACCTTTTGCAGTTCGACATTCAGGGCTCTCTTGAAGCTGTCTAACGAGACGTCCCTCATGTCTCTTACTCGCCGTGGGAGTTTGTTGAAGAGACGTGGGCCTCTGTGTGATAACCAGCCCTCTCGCAGAGAGCCCATAGCACCCCTGTTATTCATATAGTGTCTTACTCTCACAGCCCACTGGCACAAGTCGGCCTTTCTCTGGCGTAGGGATGCAGCGACCCCACCGCCTGCCACTTTGGTGGTGCAGTCAGCCTCTGTAGCAGTTACTGCCTTATTGCAGCACAGTTAAGGCTGGTGTGGTGCGATTCTGCCAGGTGCAAATGCTTCAGGGGGACTATTGAGTTCTGCTGAGACACTGTTAGTGCTATACCAACATCAGCCACAGTGATAACATGATGGGGCATTGTTGTGGCAAGACTTTGTTGTACTGTGCTGCAGTAGAGACTGAGCCACCGTGTTATGATTGCTGTGCACTGTGTGCAGTACTGTGATTGTACCATGGAAGCCACATTCACTGTGGACGGTGCGATCTTTAAACCCGTATCCGTATGTATGTACTGTATGTAGCCTACTTCATTGGCATATATGTCAAACCCTTCGGTAATTCATTATAATATACCTGTACTCCCTAACAAAAAATTGGGATGGATGTAGTATCCGGGCGTACGGTCGTCATGTTTACATAAGTCGTACGCTCGCAGTTTAATTTTTTTTTTGGGGTGGGGGGGGGGAGGGGTAGAATGTAGAATCCGGGCGTACCGCCAGCCTTGTTTACACTACGCGGATAGGCGTCGGACGCTTGCCATCATGTTCCCGTCTATTTTGACTGCCTTTGGATACAATAATATGTTGAGGGGGGGAAACATAGGCTACCAAGAGCGTACGAGTAATGTAGGCTAAACAAAGTGTCAATATACCCGCTAACATAACCCTTGCCCCTATTTTTGTATCCCACGGCCAGCTATTGGGTAAAATCTTTAGATAATCTGACTTTTAGGTGCGATTGTGATTTTAGCAATTATGTTTGTTATTTTCTGTTGGCCACTAATGCTGTTATTCTATTTTACAGAATGGTGACTCTACCTCAAGAAGAACTATTATGAGCTACACACCGCTCACTCATACTCTCGAATATGTATGGTAAGTGTGTAAATTACAAACAAATGTATCATTGAATACAGTAGATAGGTTTGTATTTTATAGACATGTTTAACCCTTTCATTCACCAGGGGTTGCCATTTAGTATTCAGAAATAGAATTCTCATAATCTCATAATTACCTCTCCAAAATTAGTTTTCTGTGCACAGCTTGCTCAATTTCTCAAATCCAGATTATCTCCTTGTGTTTCTCTAAATACTTCTCGTATAGCTGTCTTACTGCAACAATCTGATCCACATACCCTCTTACCCTTCTAAAATTGCACTGCTCTTCTCCTATTGCACCTTCTGTACCCTTTATTATCCTCTCTATCAACACCCTGCCATGCAGCTTTCCAACAACATATATTAAATTTGCTTGGGAAACAGATTAACTTGCTCATGTAGTAATGTACACCCTATGTGGTGGATTGTGTTCTTTTATTTCATAAATTTTAGGCAAGAATGTTACGAGCCGGCGTACCTCCATCATTGTTTACACTACGTGTATTGGCGTCGGACCTTTGCCATCATGTTCCCGTCTATTTTGACTGCCTTTGGATACAATAATATGTTGAGGGGGGGCTTTGTCCCCCCTCACCCCCCATGACATATTGTCATCATCATATTTAGTATTGGTTCCTTCGTCAATGACGAAGAGCCTATACTATACAGTATATAGGCTGAGATTCCGGGACCCGTTCGGGATTCCACGGAGTTCTTATCACAACCGTTGCGTATATAGCATAAAAACAATCCTTGGTTAATACCCATTAAATCTTACCAAGGGCTCGTCATTGAAAATGAATACCACTAGAAATAAAATTTAAAGAAGAATTTAGTAGCAGTCTCTACGTTTCCAACGTAGGGCTTATGATCTCAGCCGCTACCACAGCGGGCCGATTTATCGGTACTCACGCGAAGTAACCAAATAATCTCTAGAGTTGCACCTCAATTCACTACTAGGCACGTTGTACACACTCCGAGACGACTAAGAAGGAAGAGAAAGCGAAGGAGAGAAAGAATTGTTATAGTTACTCATTTAATCTAGCTGCTCTCCTCTAAGCCATGCTCCATGTTCTATGAGCCTGCGCCAGGACCTGCCAAAGTATCAGTCACTTCGCGCCCACCGTCGATGTCACACGCCTTTTTTGTCTGTGCTTCGCGAGTGCCTGCTTTGCATCCCCTTCGCTTCAACTATTAGTGAGTGTGAGCCTTTTCAGGCTGTTGAGGTTTTAGAAGGATGTTCAGAGATGTAGGCAGCACTTTATATGGATTTATGGCGTGTTAACTGGGTGTGCGCGTAGTGCTGGAGACGTGTTTATTTATTTGTTTTCTTCGGGGGTGTTTGGTCCGCGACGCCACGTAGCGGTCGTTGTGTGTCGATTCTACCCTCGCCTTCGGGTTCATGTTCACTTTAACTACCCTTAACGTAACTTGGGGGGGGGGGGGGGAGATGCTTCCCGCGGGATGCATTGTGTTTCTTTCCCTTTGTGCCTTTTTGTTTTATTGTTTTTTCATATGACTACGTGTCGATGTTTTACAAGACTTGAGCATGAGGTTTCTCTGGATTCTGCTTTTGTGTGAGCATAGGCCACACAGCCTTTATTCTCTCACGAACATGCTGCTTTGGTCTCAACTGACCTTTAGCCCTTCTGACTTGTTTATTAAGCCTGTCCATAGTTGGTGGTCTTGTATTTCGTTCGCCTGTTCACGCTTTTGTCAGTTCCTTTTCGTTTCCCCGGGCCTACTTGGCTCGTGGATACGTGGTTCTGGTGAAAATGTCGGTCAAACCCTAGGCTATCCTCCTTTTATTTTATTAATTTAACGTAATTGTGGGGCTTCTCGGGCAGTGTTTAGCTTTGTTACTAGGTTTTTTCACTCAGGGATTGATGCTACCCTAGTGTTTTCTCTTTTATGTGAATTGTGTAACTAGGCTAGGCCTGTGTTTTTTAACTTGAGCTGACCACAGTCGGATTGGGCCACATAGTCCTGTCCTTCTGTTTTCCTCTTGTCTCTACTGACTTGCTGGTTGGTCTTCTACGCTCTTGTTAAAATTCTCATTATATTGTGTGTTTAAGCTAATCGGGTTTTTGCCTTGAGCTGCCCGCCGTTGGAATGATCCACACAGGTCCTTTCCTTCTGACTTCCTTTTGTCTCAACTGACTGGGAGGTCTCGGTCTCGTAGCTATCGGTTTAATTCTCGTTTTTCTTACATTTTACATGTTTCTGTTCTTCCCCTGCCTGTGGTTACTTGATCACTGTAAGGGGGGGGGGGATGTCTGGAAACTGTACGCGATAGGGGCCCCGCTCACAGGGAGGATATGCTTGGACAAGTTGACTCGATTTTCGTGTTTACTCACGTTTTTTCGCCACACAGGCAAGGGTCTTCTGGTGTCCTCAGCTCCTTCATCTTTTTAAATCCGCCCTACAAGCGCCTTTATCTTTTTGATGTGCCCTGTGCCTTGTCAAGGCCTAGGCCACATAGCCTTTTCACTTGACTTGGTTTATGCGCCCTGTTCTGCCCCCTATTTCATGTTCTTGGACAACGGCTGATTGTCTGTTTTTCCTATCCCTTCTGTCCTGTTCCTTGTGTCCTCCTCCTGTACCTGGTTCCCGCCCTACAGGTGGCCTCCTTGTATACTGGGTGGACCCAGGGACCACCTGAAAAGTCCTAGGACTCGACCCAAAGTGGCGATGTCCTGTGTGTTTTGGATTCCCTCCCCGCCCCTATTTAAACTTATAGGGTACTGTTGGGTTGCTCACACTTGACCTTTTCCTTCCAGCTGGTGCCCGCTCTACTGCCGGCTGTCCCTCCGCCGCCGCCACTTCGCCGCCTCCTCCGTCCGCTCTCACAGAGGGTTCTCAGGTATTTCGGATGGGACAAATTTCCCCAAACTTTGGTTTGGACCTGTTCCCAGGGTTGGGCCTCGCTAAGGGGCTTGTCCCAGCCCTGGTGTTGAGGGTCTCCGGTGTGGGTGGTTTTTATTTGACTTTCCTGATATACTTGCTACTTAGCTTCTTACTGGATATTGTCTTACTGAGTATTACATGCTGATTTGGCTATACTGCCTCATATTATATTATTATATTATTTTAGACGACGTCGATCAACTGCAGACATTCTTTGCCTTCTTACGCATCAAATCAACCAAGCTACAGACCAACATGGTGAAACACATACAATAGCACTGGATATATCAAAGGCATTTGATAGAGTCTGGCATCAATCCTTATTGTCGAAGATGTCACACTACGGCCTTGCATCATTAGTTCCACTAATATCTTCTTATCTTCATAACAGAAAAATACGTGTAATGGTAGATGGCCTTTATTCTCAATTTCACTCAATAAATGCTGGTGTTCCCCAGGGATCAGTTTTGGCCCCAACTCTGTTCCTCATTCATATCAATGATCTCATATCTACCACTCATAATCCAATACATTCCTACGCAGATGACTCAACACTCCACAGTTCCTTCACATTTACCAATTCTTTCACCCAACCCGATCTTATAAATTCAAAAATAAACACTGCAATTTCTCTGAACCAGGACCTTTCTAGAATTAATGAATGGGGACAAGAGAATCTAGTTTCCTTTAATGCACAGAAAACCAAGTACATTCAATTTTCTAACCGACAGAATCTCACTGACTCCCATATATTTTTTAATGATGTAAATATTCCCACTTCCCCTAGTATTGACATTCTCGGTGTAACATTAACTACTAACTTGAGCTGGACACATTATGTTAGAAGCATTGCTAAGAATGCCTCTAAAAAACTGGGACTCCTGTACAGAGTTCGAGAATTCTTCACTGACGAGCAGTTGGCCGTAATATATAAAAGTCATGTGCGCTCTCAGATGGATTACTGTTCACCTCTGTGGGGTGGAAGTGGAGTGGTTGCATTGAGGCAGTTGGACAAAATTCAAAATAAAGCTATTAGATTAATCAATAACCCTGCAATCACACAGGACCTTCCTACATTAGCCATACGAAGAAACGTTGCATCCCTTGCATTATTCTACAGATATTTTCACAGCAATTGTTCCGAGGAACTTGCTTCAATTGTGCCGCCTCTCCACATCTTTCCCCGTAGAACTAGGGCAGCTGAGAGCGCCCATGAATTTACACTTTCTCCTCCACAATTCAGAACTTCTGCTTATCAGAATTCATTTATCCCCAGAGCTACTACTCTTTGGAATTCACTTCCCTCGAATTGCTTTCCACAAACTTACAATCAACAAATGTTTAAATCCAGTTGTTACAAACATTTTATGAATGGAGGATGCCTTTAGGCACATGGACCTTTTTGTTTTATCTGTGTTTTTCCTTCCTCCGTTCATTGTCTCTTAAAAAAAAAAAAAAAAAATATTGCCTGTCTCACCTGCACTGGTGGGTAATGCTTCCCCCATTTTTCAGTGCTGTGATGCTGGCTCCTCCCTGCTCTCGGCCAACATGTCATGCCCTATACCTTGTCAAGGCTTAGGCCACATAGCTTTTTCGCTTGCCTTGGTTTTCAGCGCCCTGTTCTGCCACCTTTTTTCATTGTACCTGGACAGGACTCCTTGGACGACAGCTGCTTGGCTGTTTCCTCTTCCTTGTGTCCTCCTTCGGTACCTAGTTTCCGCCCTACGGGTGCCTCCTAGTATACTAGGTGGCCCCCAGGACCTCCTGAAAAGTCCTAGGAATCGACCCAAAGTGGCGATTGTCCTGTGTGTATTGGATTCCCTCCCCTTCCCTATTTCCTCTAATAGGGTTCTGTTGGGTTGCTCACACTTGACCTTTTTCCTTCCTGCTGGTGCCCGCTCTCCTGCCGGCGAGACCTTCACCGCTTCGCCCCCTCCTCCCTCCGCTCTCCCGGAGGGTTCTCTTACAGTTTCTTACAGTAGATCCTCTGGAAAAAGGCAAACTATGCCTGTGTATCCAGCTCAGTACCAGTACTTGCACTGCTGCGGTCGTTCACGGTGTTGGCGGCGGCGGTAGCAGACACAACATTTTTAATATTCTGTATTTTTGTTTTATAATCAAACTTCAAATCTTGTCTTCCCCATGCTTTATCAAGATTACTTTCAAACTCCCTTATTGATTCGGAATCGACTACATACTGGGGCAGTGCGTTCCACTCATTTACCACTCTATCACAAAATGAGTTCTTCGCCTTCTCAAGCCTATTTCTTTCTTTGTAAATTTTCTTAGAGTGTCCTCTCGTTCTTGTTCCCTCCCGCATCAAGAAGATACCTTCACACACATCCTCATCGTACTTTCCTGACACTATCTTAAAAGTCTCTTATCATATCCCCTCTCTTTCTCCTATATGCCAGTGTCGGAAGTCCCAGTGTCCTCAACCTCTGCTCATAGCCCGCGTTCTTCAACGTTGGTACCAGCTTGCTAGCTCTCCTCTGCACTTTCTCCACTGCTTCTATATCCTTTACCATATATGGAGCCCACACCTGGTTTGCATATTCCAGGTGCGGCCTAACCAGCGCTGTATATAGATTCCTGAAGATTTCTTCGTCAAGTGACACAAATGTCCTCCTTATCAGCCCTACAATTCTATTGGCTTTGTTTATCTTTTCCGCTAAATGTTCTGAGAAATTTAACTTATTGTCTATCACTACTCCTATATCCTTTTCTGCACTCACTTCCTCCATCGCTTCATACATACTGTATCCTACCTTGTCTATCTTGCTGGTCCCAATCCGCATGTACTTGCATTTTTTTGGATGAAAAGGCATTAACCAATGCTCAGACCATCCCTTCATGCCCTCCACATCTCCTTGAAGCAAACCCATATCTTCCTTACTCCTCACTCTTCTATACAGTTTAGTGTCATCCGCATACAGGTATACCTCACTTCCATTAGTTATAACTTCAGGCAAGTCGTTGATAAATATAACGAACAGCAGTGGTCCCAACACAGATCCCTGAGGTACCCCACTTGTAATTTCCCTCCACCCCGAGCCTATTCCATTCACCAATACCCTCTGTCTCCGATCTTTCAGGAAGGCTTCTATCCATTTCACACATTTCTCCCCTATATTATAGCTTCTAACTTTCTCTATTAACCTTTTATGTGGGACCTTATCGAAGGCCTTCATAAAATTGCAATATACCACGTCTATTACATCACCATCTTCTAGAATTTGCATCCAATCATCTACCACCAATCAAATGTAAGTAGCGGGGTACCCCAGGGATCGGTACTAGGACCAATTCTCTTTCTAATTTACATCAACGACATAGATGAGGGTCTCACCTGCACAATCTCAAAATTTACTGACGATACAAAAATTGCAAATAGCGTACTCTCAAAAGAACAAGTTGACGATATGCAACACAATCTAGATAAATTGTCATGTTGGGCCCAAATTTGGCAAATGAGTTTCAATGCGGATAAATGTAAAGTACTACATGTCGGATACCTAAATGAGAAAGCAAACTATTCGATGAATGGCACTCAGCTTAAGAATGTAAACAGAGAAACTGATCTGGGAGTAACAATATCGAGTAACCTAAAACCGAGTCAACAATGTTCAGAAGTTGTTAAGAAGGCAAACAAAATAATTGGCTTTATAGGCAGGTCATTTGAGCATAAATCCAAAGAAGTTATCCTAACCCTTTACAATTCCTTAGTCCGCCCTCTTCTGGAATACTGCGTTCAATCCTGGTGCCCTTATTACCAAAAAGATATAAACAAGCTAGAACGAGTTCAATGTAGAGTTACCAAAATGATACCTAGCCTAAAGAACAAACCATACGAAGAGCGTCTTAGAGAATTAAATCTATTTCCTTTAACCCAGCGCAGATTAAGAGGCGACTTAATTCAAGTGTTCAAAATCATCAAAGGCATCGACAATATGAACTGTAGTAAGTACTTCACTATCGACCAATCTAATTACACGCGGGGAAACGGTTGCAAAATTATTGGTAAATCTTTTAACTCGCACGAATCTAAGAATTTCTTCTTCAATCGAGTTGTCAACTTGTGGAATGGGCTTCCCCGAGACGTTATAGACTGCAGCACCGTTGATTCATTTAAATTCCGCCTAGACAAATATCTCGCATCAAACCCGCGACTGACTGCGTTTGTAAATGAATAACTTTATCCTCCCCTCAGTTACTAACCCATATGTCCCCTACTAACTTCCTAGTCCTGCCACGTTAGTGGCAAGGCAGTAGTTCCCTTTCCAATGTTCCCTTACCCACTCTAAACCACTGTTTGGACACTTGATCCTCAGTGTTTTGGAGGACAAGCAACCTAGAAGGGTCACTAGACCTGTTGTTGCTTGATTTCCTTTGTACTCCTTTGTACCACCTTAATTAGCTGTAGTACCGTCGACCTCCCCGGCAAGAATCCGAACTGTCTCCCACTGAAAAGTTGGTTTGACTTCATATGATCCATTATTCCTTCTCTAATTACTGTTTCCATTAGTTTACACACAACACTTGTCAAACTGACTGGTCTATAATACCCTGGGTCATTTCTCTTTCCCTTCTTAAATATAGCTGTTATGTTCGCCTCTCTCCAGTCCATCGGGATTTGTCCTGTATTAAACGATACCTCAAATAACATTTTCAGTGGCTCTACTAACATCTCCCCTCCTTCCTTTTCCCAGGTATTTTGGGTGGGGTCTTTTTTCCCCAAAGGACTTGGACCTGTTTACCAGGGTTGGGTCTTGCCAACTGGGCTTGTCCCAGCCCTGGCGGTTGTGGTCTACTGTGTGGGTGTCTTTTAATTGACTTTCCTTGCTACTTGGCGTCTTACTTGGATTTCAACTGCTATTTTGGCTCTACTGCCTCATACTTTTCCCCTGTCTCACCTCCACTGGTGCATGATGCTCACCCCCCCCCATTTTTCGGTGCCGTACTGACGGCTCCTCCCTGCTTTCGGTCGTGGGTGCTGCCTCCGCACGGCCTGCTACGCCACGGATGTCTACGACCCCCGCCGATGTGAAGTTTGTCTCTCCGCCCTTCACCTCCTGGACGCGCCCTGCTTCGGAGGAAGGCCGACGGGCCTAGATCGCCTCACAGGCGAGGATCTCCTGGTGTCCTCTGGCTCTTCATCTTTTCTAGAAGTCTGCTATACAAGCAAATTTTCTACTTTTTGATGTACCCTGTATATCTGTATCTGGGAATCGGCCACATCGCCTTTTTTCTCGGTTATTGATGGAGTTGGTGCCCTGTCTCAGTTTGCATGTACATATGGTCCTGGATATGGCTACTTGGCTGATTTCCTATCCTCTGTGTCCTCCTGTGCTTCGTTTCCACCCTACAGACGGCCTTCTAGTGTACTAGGTGGAGTCTGGGACCTGTTGCCTAGTCCCAGGACTCTGCTCACGTGGCGATTGTCCTGTGTGTCTTGGATTCCCCCTCCTATTTGTACCACTTAGGTGTCGGGTAGCTCACACTTGACTTTTTACTGCCAGGGGGGTTCGGCCTTGACTCCGCGTTGTGTTTACACACGTTTTCCGCCAAACAGGCAGGGTGTCATCTGCCTCTTCCTCTAGAACCTCGCTCCACAGGTGGGTTTTATAGTCTTGAATGTACCCTGTGCCCTGTATCTGTCACCAGGAATCGGCCACGTGTCTTTTTCCTCTGGTTCTTTATGCCCTTTGCATTCATATGCACCCAGGGACCGGCTGCTTCGCTGGGTTTCCCCCCCTTGATGTTTCCTCTGTTACTTTCCTTCTGTATTTACCTAATTGTATTTACCTAATTGTAGTTTACAGGAGTTGAGCTAAGCTCGTGTTGTCCCGTCTCTCAGTCTACTTTTTATCCAATTTTTTCTTGAAAATATGGATGTTCCTTGCCCCTACCACCTCCTCCTCCAGCCCATTCCATTTGTCAATACATCTATAGGGGAAGCTAAACTTCCTGATATCGTTCTTGCAGGTAGGTCTTTTTACTTTGTAGCTGTGGCCTCTAGTTATTCCTGTATCCATAATTAATATATCCTCCCTATCCAGCCTCTCCAGCCCCCGGGTACATTTGTACATCATTATCATGTCTCCCCTCTCTCTCCTCTCTTTTAGACTCGGTAGATTTAATTTGTCTAGCCTCCCTTCATATGGCAGTTCTCTGAGACTTGGAACCAATCTAGTGACTGCTCTCTGGATTCTTTCTAACTTGTGAATATGCTTCTTTAGATGCGGGGACCACACCACTGCTGCATACTCCAATCTTGGTCTAATCATACTCTTCATAATTTTCGCTACCATGGTCTCATCCAAATAGTTCAGAGCAACTTTCATATTCCCGGCCATTGCATACATTCCGCTAAAGAGCTTGTTAATATGTTTCTCTGGCGACAAATTATCTTGTATAATCAACCCTAAATCTTTTTCTTTTTCGGCCTTGCTAATTTTATTATCTGCCATCCTGTACTCCCAATTTGGTCTATTCACACTTCTTCCCATATTTAACACATGACATTTACTTATATTAAATTTCATTTTCCACTTGGTGCTCCATTCGTATATTTTATCTAAATCCCCTTGCAGCTCCTCACAACTACTTTTATTTGTTATTTGTCTCATAATTTTTACGTCATCTGCAAACATTGACATGTAAGAGTTTATGCCTATCGGCAGGTCATTCACGTACATAAGGAACATGAGAGGTGCCAACACAGATCCCTGCGGCACACCACTCTCAACTTTCCGCCACGATGAGTAAGTTCCTCTAATGTTGGTCCTCATTTCCCTATCTGTTAAATAGCTCTCCATCCATTTCAGCAAACTCCCCCTGACACATCCTAGCGTCTCAAGCTTAGATAACAATCTCTTATGTGGTACCTTATCGAATGCTTTGGAAAGGTCTAAGTAGACGCAGTCCACCCATCCGCCTCTTTCTTGGAGTACATCTATCACCCTACTGTAATAACATAGCAAACTGGTAACACAAGATGTCCCTTCTCTGAATCCAAATTGCTTTGGGGTTATTATTTTCTTTCTCTCCAACATTTTCATCCATCTCTTCCTAATTAGCTTTTCACAAATCTTGCATACAATACTAGTAAGTGAAACTGGTCTATAGTTTAGAGGGTCCTCAGGGTTTCCATTCTTGTATATCGGAATGATATTAGCTCTTTTCCATTCAACAGGAACCTGTCCTTTATCTAAGGAAGCTTGAATTATGTCCCTCACTGGCTCCACTAATTGCTCTGCACACTCCTTTAAAACCCAGGCAGACACTTCATCCGGTCCCATAGCTTTCCTTACTTCAAGTCCTCTCATCGCAGATAACAGCTCATCTCTAGTTATTTCAATCTTACTAAGACCACTCTCCAGTGCCTCGAATCCGCTCCACAGTTGGCCTCTTGCTCCTAGATCGCCGCGGAGCCTCGCTGACAGGTCCCAGGCCTCCGCTCACGTGGCGTTGGTCCTGTGTGTATTGGATTCCCTCCTTTCTTCATTGACCTTTTACCGTCCATCCCCACCGTGGCCTCCACTTTTGTGTCTGGCCTGCTGCTCCGCTCCTCGGCCTTCACTGGGTTCTTCAGCCCTATGTTGCATTCGCTTTTCCTGCCCAGTCCAGGACGTTCGCCACCCATTGCCGTCGACTGGTTCGGGTGGTTTCTCTGCTCGTCAGCCCCTGCCGACTTCCACAGCCACCTCCTCCTGCCGGCCCTTTTAAGTCCGGGACTGACGTTCCTGGGGGTGGCTTGGCAGGAGGCTTTCTTGCTTGTGCTCAGCGACACATGCTCCGCACAATGGGAGGTCGTGGCGAAGCCCTCGTCGTCCTCCTCCAACCATGTGAGTGGTGGTCCGTCGCCGGCAAGGAGCCCTGGGGCTTGGGCTATGGGACGGGCCGCGGGGGGCGTTGTATACGCTCCTCCCGTGGCCGTTCGTACCCAGTTTGCCGTTCCGTCCTGTGGGTGGCCTATGCTGGCAAGTTCCGGGACCCTCGTCCTCCGCTGCCTTGCTCGGACGGGAGGGGGACAAGCCGGAGCGTGAGGCCCGCTCTCCGTTTTCGTCAGGACGGCCAGGTGGACGGGGGTTTGGCCATGGTAGTTCCTTTCTCCCTGACAACTTAAGGGAGGCTATGCTCCGCACGGCGCGTAGCTCCTCCTGGCCCATACCCTCTTCCCTCAACCGGCCGTCTCATTGACTTGGTGGTGGGCCTGACGCAAAGCGCCCGCACCGGCTTCTCCCGCCCCCACTTCCTGCGCTAGCCACGCCGGTCGTGGGCACGACGGGGTATAGTAGGGTCTGGCCTGGAAGTGGAGGTCTCAACCTCCTCTCGGGCGCCCTCCCCGTCATCGACGCAGTGTCTCAGGAGGTGGCCCAGGTACTCCGGTCCATGTATGGGGAAGGTGCCGTCGCGATGACATCTCCACACATTGTGTCCTGGGCACACTCGCTGTAGTCGTCCGTGTCACAGGCCTGGGGTTCACCCTCACTATTTCACATGGCAGTCCTCCCACCTTCACACTGGGAGCCATGGAACCTCCACTGTGCTCCTGTTCCCCCGGGTCGGGTGTCCACGTCAATACTTGTCGTGTTCTGCCCGTTCTCGTTCACGAACGTGTTCTGGGTGTTTTCCCGGCTGGGATCTTTACCTTGGGTGGCACTGACCGTGCCTTTAGGCCAGCTCGGACTCGACTACCTTGTTCTACTGGTCCCCTAACACTTCCCTGTATCGCCCCCCCCTTTACTGGCTGTGGCCGGTACCGCGCTTGCTACATATGAGACTATCACACTGGGTCGCTCGAGGCTCGCTCGCGGCAGCGGTGCCCTGGCCTGCTCCCCCGGCGGCCATCTGGATAGCCACAGATGCGTCGTGTGAGGGGGGTGGGGCTCTCGATCTAACATGGGTCTTCGCCACCACGGCAAGTGGTCAGGGCTCTTCGCTTTCGCGTCCGGGCCATGATCCTGTTGGTACCGTTCTTCTTCCTGCGGGATCGCTGTCTTGCCCTGGCGGGCTTGTCGGTGGCCTTTCGGTTGGTCTTCTTATCCGCTGATGCCTTCGGCACGGACTGGAGTGGGTGACAGTCGGTGTCCAGATTGCCTCCGACCGTCGCACTCCTCATGTGCTACGTCCTCCTCGGGCTGGGATTTTTCTGGCGCGGAGTTTGGTTGATCGCGCCCATGTGGCCGGCCCGTGCTTGGTACGCTCCGCTATACATACGTGTACTGGGTTCCCGTCCTTTGTCCGTTCACATGCTTTGTAACGGCTCAGACGGGTTGCTTTTCGGTAGTTGGGGTGTACTGTAGGACGATCTGGTCCCACCTCACCACTGCCCCGCCCAGTCGTCACTGTGGATGATGTTGGTGTGGTGCTCACCGTGCCTCAGCACGACTCGCCGGAGTCCCCCCCCGCTGCACTTGCTCCTGCAGTCTCGGTTACCACGCCAGCCTTAACAGTGTTCCAAAGAGACTGCACCTTCACAAGACTCTCCTGTCGGTTAGACAATTGGCCTATGGAACACTACAGTCCTGCCCCACCGCTGCTCCAACATGTAAACTCTGTTGCCGCCGCAAGTGTGTTGCCACACGGCTGAAACAATGGTATCCGTGTTCCGTTCCCCTCCCTGTCTCCGGCTTCCTCTTGGGCCGGATTGGGGCCCTAGGGCCCTTGTTGGCATTTGTGTCATAAATGTTTGTGTGGCTGGGTGGTTGCCGCCTTTTGACCTCGGCTTGGCTGATATGCTTCATCGGCGCTGGCTGATGTCTCCGTGGAGGGCTTCAGTCATCTTGGATTGGGTTCCCTAACTGGCTCCGTGATGCTGGGTAGTGAGCACACAGCTCCCTCGGTTACGTTTGTGTTCCGTTCCCTTCATCACTGGTTTGGGACACTCGCCGGCATGTACGGTCCTACATCTTTCGAGGCCGCCTGCCCGCTCTTGGGGTACCCTTAGAGGCCTTGACGGGGCTGGTGCTTCCTCACAAGGGGTGTCACCTTTCTGAAGACCTGCTTTAGGCTCCGTCCGGCTCCAAACCATAGCCAGGGCCCCTTCCCTCGGGTTCGTCACTTTGACCCCTTCTGTTCGTTTTGTAGACTCGTATGGAACTTCGGCTATGCCAGATTCACGCCCTGTTGCTTCTGTGTGTGCCACTGTGCCGGGACGGGCTTCGGTGTGCACATACCTCTCCATGCCCACGGTGAGGCTTCATATGCCTGGGGTCGCGTTCCATCAACGTGTCCCCTGCTTCGTCATCCATCCTGCTTCTCTTCCTGCTGTCTTCGTCCCATACTGTATTTTCTTCCTTTCCCTGACAAGGGGGGGGGGGGGGAGGTCTTTTTTTGTATGCTTGTACAAAGCCTTTCTTTCAATACATGTCTGTTTGGTATGGAGGATGTCGCTCTTACGGTTTTTACATTATGACTACACTGTCTACGGGTTTTACCTTGGTATGCTTATGCCGAATACTTACAGTTTCTTACAGTAGAACCTCTGGAAAAAGGCAAACTATGCCTGTGTATCCAGCTCAGTACCAGTACTTGCACTGCTGCGGTCGTTCACGGTGTTGGCGGCGGCGGTAGCAGACGCAACATTTTTACTATTCTGTATTTTTGTTTTATAATCAAACTTCAAATCTTGTCTTCCCCATGCTTTATCAAGATTACTTTCAAACTCCCTTATTGATTCGGAATCGACTACATACTGGGGCAGTGCGTTCCACTCATTTACCACTCTATCACAAAATGAGTTCTTTGCCTTCTCAAGCCTATTTCTTTCTTTGTAAATTTTCTTAGAGTGTCCTCTCGTTCTTGTTCCCTCCCGCATCAAGAAGATACCTTCACACACATCCTCATCGTACTTTCCTGACACTATCTTAAAAGTCTCTATCATATCCCCTCTCTTTCTCCTATATGCCAGTGTCGGAAGCCCCAGTGTCCTCAACCTCTGCTCATAGCCCGCGTTCTTCAACGTTGGTACCAGCTTGCTAGCTCTCCTCTGCACTTTCTCCACTGCTTCTATATCCTTTACCATATATGGAGCCCACACCTGGTTTGCATATTCCAGGTGCGGCCTAACCAGCGCTGTATATAGATTCCTGAAGATTTCTTCGTCAAGTGACACAAATGTCCTCCTTATCAGCCCTACAATTCTATTGGCTTTGTTTATCTTTTCTGCTAAATGTTCTGAGAAATTTAACTTATTGTCTATCACTACTCCTATATCCTTTTCTGCACTCACTTCCTCCATCGCTTCATACATACTGTATCCAACCTTGTCTATCTTGCTGGTCCCAATCCGCATGTACTTGCATTTTTTTGGATGAAAAGGCATTAACCAATGCTCAGACCATCCCTTTATGCACTCCACATCTCCTTGAAGCAAACCCATATCTTCCTTACTCCTCACTCTTCTATACAGTTTAGTGTCATCCGCATACAGGTATACCTCACTTCCATTAGTTATAACTTCAGGCAAGTCGTTGATAAATATAACGAACAGCAGTGGTCCCAACACAGATCCCTGAGGTACCCCACTTGTAATTTCCCTCCACCCCGAGCCTATTCCATTCACCAGTACCCTCTGTCTCCGATCTTTCAGGAAGGCTTCTATCCATTTCACACATTTCTCCCCTATATTATAGCTTCTAACTTTCTCTATTAACCTTTTATGTGGGACCTTATCGAAGGCCTTCATAAAATCGCAATATACCACGTCTATTACATCACCATCTTCTAGAATTTGCATCCAATCATCTACCACCTTAATTAGCTGTAGTACCGTCGACCTCCCCGGCAAGAATCCGAACTGTCTCCCACTGAAAAGTTGGTTTGACTTCATATGATCCATTATTCCTTCTCTAATTACCGTTTCCATTAGTTTACACACAACACTTGTCAAACTGACTGGTCTATAATTCCCTGGGTCATTTCTCTTTCCCTTCTTAAATATAGCTGTTATGTTCGCCTCTCTCCAGTCCATCGGGATTTGTCCTGTATTAAACGATACCTCAAATAACATTTTCAATGGCTCTACTAACATCTCCCCTCCTTCCTTTATGATTCTTGGGTGTATCCCATCCGGTCCCGGTGACTTACTTCTGTTCATTTTTTCTATAGCCCTTCTTATTCTAGCATGGGAAAACTCTATTAGTTCTAGTGCCGGTGCCTGTTTGATGGGAATAGTAGGCACTGCATCCTCCGACTCCACTGTTAGTACCCCCCCAAAGTATTTCCCCAGCACCTCCGCTTTCTCCTTATCAGTCTCCGCTCTACTCCCATCATTCAACCCCCCCACCAGCTCTGGGATCCCTACTCTTCTTGTTAACTTTTCCTGAATGTACTTCCAGAATATTTTTGGATTATCCTTCACATTTCTAGCTATCTCTCTCTCCCTCTCCTTCACCCCCTCCTTGTTTCCCACCTTATTTTATTGTTTATTTGTCTGCGTTCCAGATCCACTTCCTTAGCCTCTATACTAGACCCCCTGTTCTTTTTTAACAATTTTAATCTTTCCCACAATCGTTTCTTTCTTCTAATCAATATCCAAAGCTTTCTTTTCATTGGCAATTCTGGGTTAGTTCTTTTCCTCAATTTTGTTTTATCCTTATATTCCCTTACTGGTACACTTTTGGATACCGCATTCTCCAGTTTGACTCTAATTTTCCTCCACATTCCTTCAGCGTCTTCACCGTTCAAATATTCCCCCCAGTCAATGTCCAAACACCGTCTCAACAGCATACCCATGTCTTGTACATGACGAATGTCGGATGATGTCGTCAGCCGGCTATACCGTGCCATTTTGTTTTGTAAACACTTAACACCTGCCTTCACTTACGGTTTTCGCTCTTACACTTTTTCCGTTCTGACTCCACTGTCTCCGGGTTCTGTGTGGGTAAACTCATGCCTCCTACCCGTGTCATGTACCTCCAGAGTGTCGTCTGATGGCGTCCGCCTGCTCTGCCGTGCCTTGTGTTTTTGTGAATACTTTCCACTTGGCTTCACTTTAGGATTTCGCTCTTACAGTTTTTCCGTTCTGACTCCACTGTCTACGGGTTTTGTGTTGGTATGCTTCTGCCTCCTACCCATGTCGTGTAACTACAGAGTGTCATGTGGTGACGTCCACCGTCTCCTGTGTCTCTTCCTCCCGTACTGTATTTTCTTCCTTTCCCTACAACAGGGGAGGGGGGGGGGGGTTTGTATGCTTGTACAAAGACTTTCTCTTTCAATACTTGTCTGAACAGTACTGTCTGTTTAGTGTTACGGATGTAACTCTTAAGGTTTATTACGTTTGGACTATACTGTCTACGGGTTTTTGTATTGGTATGCCTATGCCTCATACCCATGTCTTGTACATAAGAGTGTCTTCGGAGGTCATCCACATGCTGTGCCGTGCTGTTTGTTCTTGTACTACTTTACAATTGACTTCACCTTTCCCATGTTGGTGTGCCATTCCAAGGTCGACATGACCTCTTCCTTTACCTGCCTGTGCATTTTAGACCCTAGACTGATACACTTGTAACATGTACTTTCTTAATATGCACCGTACTGTTACGCTCTTTTTCCTATAAACTGATTTGTTTATTTGTGTCTTTTCTTGGTCATCTACTTTTGCTAAGGCTTGGGGTTTTTAAGGTTTCTTGGATGTCCGCCTCCAATTTGGGATTCAAGCCCTACGTTGGAAACGTAGAGACTGCTACTAAATTGGGAGGTTTGACGACCTCCCTTATAACCAAATAAGGAAAACCTCTTATTTGGTAGCAGTCTCGGAGTATCCAACGACAGAGTATCCCGCCCTCATGCCGATCCCCTGCCCATCCAATCTAAACTGTTTACTTGATACCTCGATACTTTGGCAGGTCCTGGCGCAGGCTCATAGAACATGGAGCATGGCTTAGAGGAGAGCAGCTAGATTAAATGGGTAACTATAACAATTCTTTCTCTCCTTCGCTTTCTCTTCCTTCTTAGTCGTCTCGGAGTGTGTACAACGTGCCTAGTAGTGAATTGAGGTGCAACTCTAGAGATTATTTGGTTACTTCGCGTGAGTACCGATAAATCGGCCCGCTGTGGTAGCGGCTGAGATCATAAACCCTACGTTGGATACTCCGAGACTGCGACCAAATAAGATGTTTTCCTATTTGGTTATAAGGGAGGTCGTCAAACCTCCCAATCTATCATTTCAAACCTCCCGGTGCCTCAGCCCTCCAGCTGTGCTGTCGTTATGCTTCCCTTGCACGTGATGCCAGACTTTCTAGCGTGTTTATCTGCCTCTTTACGGTTGTGATCCAGACGAGTCGGACGTGTGCCCCCTTGCTCTGGGCGTCTCGGCGTTTGCCTGGCTTTCTCACTCCTGGTGAGTCCTTGTTATATATTATTTGAGTTAGGTCCAAACATGAATTGAGTAATCGCCCTGTATGTTTCAGAGGGCCACCGTCCACGGCTGTCCACACCGAAAGTATATGGATACTGCTTCGCCATTCTTAATATTGGTTGTTCGTCGTAGTAAGTGATTATTGTTATATTAGGCTATATCCTATACAATGCTTGCATTTAATTATTTACTTATGTAGGCTATTATTCATCTTATTCGTGTGCCCTCAGGATACACGTTGAACTCTAAGGATATTATTAATTCAAAGTTTTCCTTGTAAAGTAGCCTACACGATTTCCTGAATTCTACAAGTATTAAATTTTGAAAGTCGCTTCACTTTATAGTTTGCATGCTTCTAGCATTACTTCGAGCTGATAGGGTCTTATTGATTCCCTTATATGTCCCATTCTTGCACCAGTACTTATTTATAAGGCCATGCTTTGTTCGCCACCTCGGACAAGTGTCCACGAGGGCGGCCAATAGGCCTAGCTAGCTCGGCTTCCCTCTACTGAATTTTACATGAGGGACCAATTGTTCTCTTCCTATATGAGTAATATGTTATGAAGTGCTTCGATACCAATGATTCCTAAGAGTTTGCATGACCAAGTGCAAGAGCACCAACTAAAAACCTATACAATTTGCATGCTTCGAGTCCCGGAGTCGGCGGGGCTCCTGTGTCCCTCCGTTCTCTCCGGGGCTCCGGGTTTAGACCTCCGGGTACTAAATGGTTTCGAGTAAATAAATATAAGCATCAACACAATTATATGTTAATTTTTTTAAATAGAAAGAGTTTGCATGAAACCAAATGGAGCAACAAAGTTTCCTCCAGTGCAAGAGCACCAACACAATTATGTGTTAATTTCTTAAAATAGAAAGAGTTTGCATGTAAACAAATTGACCAACAAAGTTTCCTCCAGTGCAAGAGCACCAACTAACCCTATACAATTCCATGCTTCGAGTCCCGGAGTCGGCGGGGCACCTGTGTCCCTCCGTTCTCTCCGGGTCTCAGGGTTTTAGACCTCCGGGTACTAAATGGTTTCAAGGAAACCGAGGAACAATAAAAAAAAAAAAAAAATGCACAAAGAAGTTCCGGTTAAATGGAGAAACAAAGTTTTCCTCCAGGTGCACAAAACACCAACAAAACCAAGGAACCAAATGGTTCAGGTTAACATAAAGGAACGAGTGCTTCCTCCGGGTACTCCGAGTAATACAAAAACCAAGGAACCAAACGTTCAGGTTAAATTAAGGGACGAGAGCTTCCTCCGAATACTCCGGGTACTACTGAAAACCAGGGAACCAAGAAGTTCAGGTTAAATTTAGGAACAAGGCTTCCTCCAAGTACTCCGGGTACTAAGGGTACTCAGGGTACTCCGAGTAATACTGAAAACCAAGGAACCAAGAGTTTCAGGTTAAATTAAGGAACAAGAGCTTCCTCCAAGTACTCTGGGTACTCCGGGTAAACACTGACAACCCAGGAACCAAGAGGTTCAGATTAAAATAAGGAATGATAGCTTCCTCCAAGTACTCCGGGTACTCCGGTTAAACACTGACAACCCAGGAACCAAGAGGTTCAGATTTAAAAAAAAAAAAAAAAAAAAAAAGGAACGATAGCTTCCTCCAAGTACTCCGGGTACTCCGGGTAATACTGAAAACCAAGGAACCATGAGGTTCAGGTTAAATTAAGGAACGAGAGTTTCTTCCAAGTACTCCAAGCCCCTCAGCTTTCCCTTCTTAATTGCTGAGGGGCACAGGGCCTTGGGTGGGGTTTTGATTTCCCGGGCGTTTCCGCACCCTCCTCAGCTCCCTGCCTTGGAGTGGCTTCGGTCACCCGGGCTTTGTTAGTGGTAAGCAGGGAGGATTTTGTGGGGGCGCTCGTTTATGGCCGTGCTTGAGACCTTGGGGCTGTTCGGCCAGACAGCCTGGGGAACAACAACTCCAGGAACTCCGGGGGGGGGGAACAATGTTTTCCTTCAGAAACAAGCATCTGATGTACCAAAAGGTTCCGGTTAAATTAAAGACCAACGTTTCCCTCCGAGTTCTCAATGTAGAACAATGAATGGAAAAAGAAGGGAGGAGAGTACTCCAGTGGCATTTATGATAGCCTATAGACTATCCCACTTAAATCCATTCTTATATACGATGTAGCGAATATGCTACCCTACTCTAAATTCTTTAAAACATTCATAGGGCCAGCAGGCTACTCAACATTACATGAGCCTTATACATAAGGAACTGGTGCATGCTTTGGTTCTTTGCTCTTATATTATGTAACATTGATTCTTGGCCTTTTTCTGACAGGTGGGCTATAGCTCTCCTCAGTAATCTCCGCCCCCTCACCTGAGCCACAACTGACGAGGTATGTGCGCCAGATGTCTTGTGTGAATTGTACATTGACTAAGTGGGCTCCTAAAAAATTTACAAATTGTGCACTCTTCGTGTAACACTACCACAATCCGAGTGGCCACATAACAGCAGCGGGGGCGACTCAGGTATTACTAAACATTTGGGATGAAGTGAAAGTAATATCCTCAAAAAAAAAAAAAAAAAAAAAAAAAAATACCAGACATGGTCAGTAGGGACTATGCTTATTTCTTACTGGACGCTCTGTGTCTTCCACAAAAGAAACCCCTAAACAGAGGTCTATACCTACAGAGTTAACCCCTTCAGACTCATGTGGCGCAGAGGTTGCCAGATTAGCAATAAGAAATAAGAGTTCTCTCACTCTTATAATTACCTCTCCAAAATTAGTTTTCTGCCCACAGCTAACTCAAAGACAACTGCAGAGGTTGAAGTAACTATAAACTAAAGGTTTCTAAATACCCCTGATGGTAACAAAGGTTTTAAAGTATCCCCAATAGGCTCAAAATCGCGTCATATGTCGGAGAGGGTTAAAAGGCACTTCCTCCCCTAACTGTCCTCGCCCCAAACTTGTTAGGCTTGACCTAGATAAAGATGAGGAACAATGTTTTCCTCATGATACTATCCCGATTAGATAGCACTCTAATTGTATTCATGATAGCCGATAGAATATATCCCCCTGGAATCCATTCTTATATAAGTTATGGCAGATACGTATTACGTACATAGTCTGCAGTTTACGTGATCACTACTTCTTTGCTCATATATCAAAGTATTCTACACTTTCATAGTTACACACTGGTAACATTAATTTGAGCGGATATGCTCTGGACTCTACTTATGGATTCTTATATCGGGATATTCTCACGCGAGCGCGCGATCACGGAAGCGGCCAATTACAAATTACTTAACAGAATCTAACCACATAATAGAACGGAAAGACAGTGTGAAAGACCTTGGGGTATTAATGTCGGAAAATATGGGTTTCAAAGTACATAACCAGGTCAAAGTGGCGGCTGCGAAACGTCTAACGGGTTGGATTCTGCATACTTTTAAAACACGCGGTGAATTGCCTATGATAACGCTCTTCAAATCTCTAGTGCTACCGCGGCTTGAATACTGTAGCGTATTAACATCCCCATACAAAGCAGGTGAAATAAATGACGTAGAGAGTGTACAAAGAAATTTCACTTCGCATATAAGTTTGATAAAACATCTACACTATTGGGAGCGTTTAAGAGCACTGAATCTGTACTGACTGGAACGTAGAAGAGAACGTTACCTAATAATATACACGTGGAAAATCGCAGAGGGTTTAGTACCAAACCTACATACTCCGATAGTCATGAAATTCAGTGATAGGAGAGGCTGGGAATGCGAAATCCCCCGGATGAATAACAGGGGTGCTATGGGCTCTCTGCGAGAGGGCTGGTTATCACACAGAGGCCCATGTCTCTTCAACAAACTCCCACGGCGAGTAAGAGACATGAGGGACATCTCGTTAGACAACTTCAAGAGAGCCCTAGATGTCGAACTGCAAAAAGTGCCAGACGAGCCCATCCTCGCAAGGGAGCGAGCTGTCGCTTCAAACAGTCTACTGCACCAAATCACCACCCATAACGAGGGGCGTCGCGCTCCTTGGTGCCGCTAGAAGAGCGGCGAACACATCCAAAGGTAAGGTATCCAAAGGTAATAGGCCTAGCTCGAGCATCACTACTGAATTTTATAATATATGAGATAGATGATGTCTTCCTATATAGACATATAGATATATAAATATTATATTATGAAGTTTTTCGAGGGGTTTACTTAATTTTTCAACATATAAGCGGGGGCCAATGGTTCCGATATTGTTGACTTATAAGGAACACTGTTCCTCCGGATACTATTCCTATTTTTAAGCCAAATATCGACTCGATATTATGAAGTTTTCTCACGCTCGTCACATCGAGCGCGGAAGTGGCCAATAGGCTATAGTTCAGAGCCTCACTCTACTGAAAGTTACAGCACAAGAGATAGATTGGTATCTTCCTAGATATAAGTATTATATATAGATATATAAATATTATATTATGAAGATTTTCGAGGGATTTACTTAATTTGTCAACATATAAAGACAAGAAAAGAGAACTGATATGTAGGTTGCAGGATGAAGAGGAAAAACCTGATGTCATAGCCCTACAGGAAGTAAGACCAAAAATTTTTAGAATTGAAAGGGAACTGGTGGAATATAGTTTGGAGGGTTTTGAGATATATGAGAGAAATGCTATTAGAGCAGAGGTTGGAAGAGGACTGTTTATTTATGTAAGAAAAGAGCTCAAGGTTAATGAGGTGGATATGAGACAGCAGTATTGTGAGTATTTGTGTATTGAAGTAAAATGTGTAAGAGGATCAATTCTAATTGCCTCTATATATAGAAGCCCAAATAATAGCATGGGAGAGGATGATAACCTACTGAAAGCAATGGAGGAGATAGATAATAGATAGAACAAATATAAAATTTTGATTGCAGATTTCAATTTGCCAAGGATCAACTGGGCAAATTGTACTACTCCAGCGGGACAGGGTAGCCTGGAAAATAAGTTTATAGAGAAAGTGAGAGATTGTTTTTTAACGCAACATATTGTAGAGATGACAAGATATAGAGATGGGACACAGGGGAGTGTACTTGATTTGATTTTTAGCAATGAAGAGGATATAGTGGAACATGTTAATGTGGATAGCCCTATAGGTCGTAGTGACCATGCCTGTATAAGCTTTAGTTGTAACATTAAATCAGAGAGGGATAATAGAAGCAATAGACAAATATACATGTATGATAGAGCAGATTATGAGCTGCTGAGACGGTGTTTGGACATTGACTGGGGGGAATACTTGAACGGTGAAGACGCTGAAGGAATGTGGAGCCTTGCTCTCCGCAACATAGAGTCTAGGCCCTGATGTCCGGCATGCAGGTTCGCAGCTACCTGGTGACGGAGGCCCTTTGGGATGACAAGGCGGACACAACCTTGATCGAAAGTGTAGGTGAGCAGGCCCCGAACCACAGCCAGCCGGTCCCTTACACTGTAGAACTGACGGAGGCAGGCAATTTCCTGGGATTTTTGTTGATGCCAATTCCCAGCCACAACCTTGGCTAACAGTAGCTGGTATACGGGGTCCTCTGCGGCCGCCTTTATGACTGTCTCCTCGTCCATGGTGTAGCCATCATGCACCATTGTTGCCACGGTAGCTGCTACTGCAGCCATTGTGAGGTCTTCATCAAGCTCAGCATCGAGTGTGTCGGGAAGTGCACGGAGGGCAGGGTACCGTGATAAGAAGTCGGCAGCACTATTTTTCTTTCCAGGCAGGTACTTGATCTGATACTTGTATTGCAAGGTTTTCTCCTTTAGTCTAAACAGCCTTGGGTTCAGAATATCTCCCAGGGCCTTGTCTGCCAGAAGCTTAACAAGTGGGCGGTGATCAGTGACAATTGTGAGGTTAGGGCATCCAAGGAGAAATAGCCAGGCCTTCTGGAGACACCACACAACTGCTAGGGCTTCCCCTTCCACTGCCACATACCCCGCCTCTGCAGGAGTAAGGTGACGACTACCACATAAGGCGAGACGCCAGCCGCCTTTGCAGCAGAAGGGTGACTCGGCAGAAGTGCACATACAGTATTGCTGTAGAACAACGAATCCAATCCCTTCCTTGCTCCAGTCTGTAATGGCTGCCGTAGGTCTAGTCTTGTCGTAGTATGCCAAGCCATCCTTGGCTAGCTGGCATATGGTGTCCTGGGCTTCGCGGAGCTTGGCACGTAGTTGGTCATCCCAATATACCCGTTTTCCTGATGGTTTCTTGAGTAGTTCCCTAAATGGATCCATGATTGGGGCTGTGGCAAGGAAAGGGGCCAACTGGTTGACGAAGCCATACCAGGAGCGTATGTCAGTGATGGTGGGCTCAACTGGCATGGGGAAGTTCCTTATTGCTGCCAGTCGGTCATCTGATGGTTTATAGTGGTCCCAGCCGAGGTGAAAACCCACAAACTCATCCTCTTTCCTACCAAACTGAAATTTCTGTGGTTGAAGTGTTATACCCTTAGATGCACATGATGTTAGGAATTCATATGTGTGCCAGAATGCATCTTCCACACTTATATCATAAAGAAGGGTGTCATCTACACACTTGTATTTTCTTAAGATGTCTTGAATTGCATCATCAAAGCGTCGAGTGTAGGCATCTGAGGCTGAACAGTGGTCCATGGGGGTTCTGCAATATTGATAACGCCCCCACGGCGTGATGAAAGTGGTGAGGCGGCGACTTTCCTCGTCAAGTGCCACTTGATGGAACCCCCAGTAGGCATCAGCTACAGTCTTGTAGGAGTGTAGTGGAACTCCAGACACCATGTCAAAAGGAGCAGGGGTATGGTGGGTCTCTCTAAGGCAACTTGCATTTAGGCGCTGGTAATCCACTGTGCGTCTTGGCTGACCGGACTTCTTGGCTACCACCACCATCCTTGCACCACTCTGTGGGTTCTCCTGCAGGAACAGGCTGGATGACACCTCTCCTAATATCATCATCCAGTTGTCTTTTGACTTCATCTTGCCAGTGCTTAGGGACAGATGCTGGTGTGTGGCAGGCATGTGGAGTAGCACCAGGTAGTAGATGGATGTGGTGAGGTTCACCGGCCATTACTGGAAGGGGTTCCCTGTTAGTATTGAAAGTGGTTGATGAGAAGTATTGCAGCAGCCACTCTTCCAGCCTCGGAACATTTTCATCTGAAGGTGCCAGTGGAATGGTTAGTGGCCTAGGTGGTAAAGTTGTGGATGTGGGTGGCAATGGTGTGTAAATCATCTCCCCAGCTTGAACTGGAGCTACCCAGGGGATATGGTGAGGAAAAGTGGCAGGGACCAGTCCCAGTTGCATGCAGGCACCCAAGGAAAGGTAAAAATTCTTAGCAGACTGGATGAAGTAAATATCTTGAAGTGTCGATTGTCCTCCTAGGTTTATCCTGCAAGGAGCTGAACCCAGGCACTTTAGATGCAGGTCTGCCACGTCTCGTAAGCCAGCCTGTTTACAAAGAAGTGAAGGCTTGATGTGTTGGACAGCCTCCAGGGGGGACCACTTGCAGAGTTGTAGCCAGCAAGCCATTGACCGCCTCCATGACCTAAAGGCAGAAGATGACATTTCCAACTCACACTTTTCAGGGGCAGCTGACACTGAGCTTCTTGATCTGGTTCCATGGCCCTGTGTGGCAAGGTTGACCATGTTGGCTTGGAGGGATTCTATGGCACGCTGCTGGGCCGCAATTACCACCTGTGCTTGAGTCATGGTGGTTGCTAGGTCGTGAGGCACTGCAGGACCCATGGTAGGAGCTGACCTGCGTCCCCTGGGGGTGCTGTGGAATATCCTGTGAGACCGAGGCATTGTTGAAGGTCATAGGCCTTGGTCAAACACACTGCGCCATGTAGGATCTTCCAATAATGCTAGGGGAACTCCATAAATAAGACATGAAGATCTAGCTCTTGTTTACTTCTCAAGCGGTAGCTGTACATCGGTGCCAGATCGGTATCCCAGTGTTGCCAAATCCTACACTTATGTTATCACTTCTGACTTGGAAATAGTTCAGAAACTTTGAGCCCTGGAGTCGGCGGGACTCTTGTGCCCCAGTGGGCTATTAGGGACAGATGAGGAGCAAAGCTTCCTCCAGATACTATCACTATTATAAGCCCAATATTGAATTGATATACACGGACTAACCAATGGTGTCCGGGTACCGGGTACCCAACGGACCTCCGGTGACATTGATAATCTACTGATTATTATTATTATTATTCCATTGTTATAACTTAAGTTACTGCAAATTGCAATTACAGTCTCTCGAATTGAATTGAACTGATATAGACCTTGACTCTTAGCTACGGTCCACTCTCTCCAGTTCCGTATTCCCGATCGGGTTGCTATGAAGGTCTTCGGGCTTCACCTCCATCTCCGAGTGATGCCCAATGGCGTGTCTTTCCGGGTCAATGATAAACATCTTTCCCATAAGTTCTCACTGGAGGACAATGAATTTATATAAGAGATAGCAGATACGCTACTCTACTCTAACCTCTTTTACGGCATTCATATAACCAATAGGCTATTCACCGCCAGGTGTTGCCCAACGTAATTTCTTGTTGAGTCGCTGTTAAAAGTCTTCACCTTGGGTTCTCAATGTAGAACCACGAATGAGAGAAAAAGGGGGGGGGGGATACTCTAATCATATTAATGATAACCATTGACTATCCCACTCTAATCCATCTTTATATAAGATGCAGCTGATGTGCTACCCCGTTTTAACTTCTTTTACTGCATTCATATAGCCAACAGGCTACTCGGCATTCCATAGGCCTTGTGCATGACGAGCCGGTACATGTTTTTGTTCTTTGCACTAGTATTATGTAACATTAATTCTTGGCCTGATGAGCAACAGCTCTCTCTTGTAATCGCCACGACCATTGTGCAGTGGTTCGGGTTCACAAGATGCAACAAATTCCCCCTTCTTGGACGTACGAAGTATGTACGCCATCTGTCTTGTGTTGATTGTAAGCTAGCTAGTGGGCTACTAAGAAGTGTACAAACTGTACACCCTTCGTGAAACATCACAATCTGATGGGCCACATAACTCCGGCTGGGGCGCCTTAGGTTTTGCTCAATATTTGGAGTGATGTAAAAGGTTACATATCCTAAGCCCCAGACATTATTCATAATGCCTACGTGAGTTTCCTAAACATTCTTTTGCCCACGTCCCAACGAAGTTGGAGACCCTGTTCCAAACAAAGGTTTTAGCAGCAATTAAGTCCAAGTTTAGTTAGAGACAAGAGTCTCTGACTCCCCAGGTTAGGCTGTCCTCTCAGCTAATGCCTTCTACGCTACCTACTGTTCCTTTACAACCTGTCCTTATATGAATAAAGACCACCACACTGCCTCGTCTCTCAGGGTCAATTGGTCCTAGTGTTCCCTAACCGGTGAATCAGTAGCGATTCCGACCCTTGACAGGTGGGGCTATTCCTAACCCCTTCACTCCGGGTGCCCTTGAGGAGGACCCGGGGTTTCCCAACAAGCCAATGTCTTTGCTTTATGATCCTGCCCGAGTTTGACAACCAATCAGTGATCCTCCTATTCCGGAAGACGCGGAGACAGGTATCCCTGAACTTTACCAGGTCCCTCAAGCCGGGGTCCTCGAGGTAAATGAGTTAAAACATCTGCGAGCAAAAGATGCTGAAAGGCGGGGAATGGAATTAGTCGTGCCTCCTTTCCCTTCCAGGTCTGATATTCAGTTTTGTGGACAACCCTGCCCCAATGTTTTCTGCCACAACATCCCGGGAGTCTCGGTCAGATTTCTCTAAGCTTGCTGCTCTTAATGCTATAAAGTCCCTCCTCAGTGTGTTCTACAAAGATAGAAACTGTTGCTACAGACCCTCAGTCTCGCATGTTCCCTTAGAAGGAGTGGGACAAGGGTCCGTGGGTGGAATGGGCAGTAGAGGCGGCAAAATTTGCTCTAGCCATCACTGCAATTGCCCCACTAAAGCTTCAAATGAGGAACATAGATTTGCTACTTGTCATATGTGATCTGCACAACAATACAATGATACTTTCACCAAACGTCATAGAAGTAATCAAAGAATGATTAAAGCCGAAGGTATTAGTGCCAGTTCTAAAAGGAACCACAGTTTTCCTATCCCGCACTTTTCTTGTTCCCAAATGAGACGACTTAAAGATGAGACCAGGCAGAGACCTCTCCTCACACAAAATTACAGATTTTGCATGCTCACAGTGCCTCGGATACAGCTACTCCTTCATCAGGACGTGTGACTGATAACGTTGAACCTCAAGGATGCCTTTTGGCACATTCCGTTCTTCACAAGAGATCAAAGATTTCTTACGGACACCTTATCCCGGTGCAAGTGCAAGTCAGTGGAACGGGCACTCACACAAGAAGCTTTCAGCAAGCGGATTCACCCCTACATTTCAGCCTAGTACCTCCCGGGAAGGGCCAACCTTTGGGGTGACACCTTATCCCGGGGCAAGAGTAGGCTACTCCAGTGGTATGGGCACTCAAACAGGAAGCTTTCGCCAAGCCGACTCTTCCTTCCCATCCACAAGTATACCTTTTGGCATTCCACACATTAGCAAAGACCCCTCAATCTATAACCCGGTGGTCAATAACCCCGGCGCAGGGACTGGCCTCTTTTGCGGTCAATTCTCCCTACCGACAATTCTTCGAGACCTCTGGTGAACGCTTCGGAACTAACGCCAGAGCTACGACTTTAGACATCACTATACCAAACACCTATAGATGTACAGTTTATCTCAAGATTTGTGTGATTCTACACAATTTTCTTATACAGTATACGACTACACTACGTTCTTGTATAGTATAGTAATAAAGGGAAGGTCCATATGAAGCCGATAATGACTACAAACATAATTGTAAGCTGATTATAAACAATTATCAATTATTAATTGACAAAATTGGAAGGAAAATATCTGCTAACTTTGCATTGCATATACTGTATATGTTATGGGCGATTTTAAATATATAAAACAAAAGTATGCATAGGCCAAAGTATGTGTCAGCTACACAGAACACAGGGTCGTCCATCTACCTGTTCCCTCCCCCAGGCACGACACTCAGATGCACAATCAGACAAGGGTCTAGTGTGTCACTTTGCGCCAATTTGGCCCATACAAGAGGGATACAACCGCCTGAGCCTATAGTGCCCGTATCCAGTGAAATTTCCAATCTCTCAATTCCTCTTGGACCAAGCTGGAAGCCTTCAGATTTCTCTAACTTTTGCATTATGGACGTTTAACGGGCCAAATGGCTAAGAGCAAAATACGATCCTATCTTTCACCCTAAATCGAAGGCCTAATAGTCGGTAACCACTATCAGGCAATAGGCGTCACACTGAAAGAGTTTTATTCACCATGACTAAGTAAGAAGACAAAGGATTTTTCTTCTATAGTAAATAGTAAGAGTTGTATGTACTGAATGAGTCTGGTTCTCCTTTCCGCCTTCGGAATCTCCAAAAAAAAAAAAAGGGGGGGGATGTAAAACATAAATAAGTATACGAAGACAAAGAGTTTTCTTCTATAAGGAATAAGTACGAGTTGTATGTACTGAAAAAGTATGAACAAATAGTTAATTTTTGGTTTTTATACCAATGCAAGCAAGAAATGCGCTTGCTAACTTGTTGCACAGCTTCAGGAGCATTATAGTATGAGATGTTTTGACATTAAAGCATCCGTTCATACACATTTTTACATCTTGTTCTCCTCAACACATTTTAAGTTATGACTATTCTTCCATCTTTCCTTCTTTATGAGGCTTCCCAGTATACCCGCCTCTTCTTTCTCTAATAGAGTAATTTGAATTTCTCCCGGTGTCAGCCTATCTGTTAATTGGTTCTCTCTGGATACGTTGAGCATCTGATGTCCCACCTCCGGTCGTGATATTCTAGGCTCTTCGTCATTGACGAAGGAACCAATACTAAATTACGGGTTTGACAACCCGTAGGGAAGGAAGGAAAACCTTCTATTTAGGAGTGGTTCCGTAGTCAATGACGTAAAGGTTCCCTCCCACCTTCCCATGCACATGCCCAACTTGATATAACATTTGAGGCAGATAAACACGCTACAAAGTCTGGCATCACGTGCAAGGGAAGCATAACGACAGCACAGCTGGAGGGCTGAGGCACCGGGAGGTTTGAAATGATAGATTCTTCTTTAAATTTTATTTCTAGTGGTATTCATTTTCAATGACGAGCCCTTGGTAAGAATTAATGGGTATTAACCAAGGATTGTTTTTATGCTATACTGTATACGCAACGGTTGTGATAAGAACTCCGGGGAATCCCGAACGGGTCCCGGAATCTCAGCCTATATATAGTATAGGCTCTTCGTCATTGACTACGGAACCACTCCTAAGTAGAAGGTTTTCCTTCCTTCCCTACGCGTTTTCAAACCCGTAATATATTGCCAGCAGGGGGCAAATAACCGAAAAAATCGCCGTCAAAATAGACGCGAACTTGAACCACGGCGATCGACAAATGTAAATATGACGGCGGGGGAGGCGTAGGACGCTTGCAGTCAAGTTCCCATCTATTTGAATGCCATTGGATACAATAATATCCAAAGCCCCCCCCTCATCCCCCCCATGACATTTGTCATCATATATATTGCCAGCAGGGGGCAAATAACAGAAAAAATCGCCGTCAAAATAGACGCGAAGTTAACCGTGGCGATCGCCCTATGTAAACATGACGACCGTACACCCGGTAACTACATCCATCCCAAATTTTATTTTAGTAAGCGTTGTTTCCACATAGCAATTTTGATAAGTTATTTTGCCCTTATATTTTCTTTGTCTAAGTTTTGGTTTGTTTAGTTTGCAAGTTCTACATTTTAATTTTAAACTAATACCTTTATAACTTGAACACTCTTGCCAGTCTTCCTTCCCCTTGTACAACGGCACAATACATGCACTCCTCCAGTCTAATGGTACCATCGACACAACAAAGCACACATTGAATTGTCTCACCAGCCAATCTATTATCACATTACAGAATCTTGGTTAAATACGGAAGACAGAGACTTTTTAGCCGAATATACGCTTCCTGGTTATACAATGTTTGAGAAAAGTCGGATCAATAGAAATGGAGAAGGAGTTCTGTTTTTTATAAAGGAAAGTCTTAATCCCGTCTTAATGTCAAAACCTCAAATTGTGAATATAGACATATCTTACGTACTATTAAATATTAAACGAGGAACTAAAATAACACTAGCTTTATTATACAGACCCCCATCTCAATCAGTGCAAACTGACAGTGAAATTTATGAACAAATTGCAGAAATAACTAACATACAAGATACCGTAATTCTTGGCGATTTCAACTTACCCGTGACTAAATGGGGCGATATTCTTACTTCACACTCTGGACACGACCTCTATGCTAACTTGCAAGAGAGTTCACTTTTTCAATTTGTACAATCTCCGACCCGTGGTAATAATGTGCTTGACCTTGTACTCGCAACAAAAGAAGAATTAATAGAGAATTTGAATGTTGGTGATGAATTCAGTAACAGCGACCATCGTACGATAACTTTCACTTTAAAGTTTATTAGTAACAAATCAAATAGCAGCATTGAGAAAGTCCCTAATTTCAAGAAAGCAAATTTTCATAAACTTAAATCAAAGCTTAAAGAAACTGACTGGAGCTTTCTGACTAACAATAACGACATAAATACATCTTGGGAGTGTTTCACAACCACTTACCTTAAGGCAGTGCAAGATTGCATACCATCGAAAATACGGCGTCCAGGCCATAATGATAAGCCCAAATGGTGGAATAAAGATATTTCAGACTGTCTGCTTGCTAAAAAATTTGCTAATGATAGATTAAAATCCTCACAAAATGACGAAGAACGGGTGAAATTTGTAGAGCTACGACGCAAAGCCAAAAAGTTAATTAAGCAAAGTAAAAAGACCCTGGAGTTACATGTTGCGAATCAAAGTAAAACAAACCCGAAAGAATTCTATAGTTATATCAGAAAGAAAAAAGTAGTTACTTCAACTGTTGGACTGTTAGTCGATGAAACTGGAGAATACACCAAAGACGAAGTACAAATGAGTAATGCCCTCAATACCTTCTTTGCATCAGTTTTTACAACCGAAGACCTCAGTGATATCCCTACACCATCGCCGATTCAGATTGATAATTCAGATGTTCTAAGCAATATCACCGTTACAGAGAGAGAAGTATTGAATTGTTTAGATAAACTCAAGGTAAATAAAACGCCTGGACCTGATACAATCTCGCCTAGAGTTCTAAAGGAAGCTAAGGATGAGCTCTCCAAACCACTGACATTGCTATTCAATGAATCCTTGCAGTCTGGGACTATGCCTGATCAGTGGAAGCTAGCCAACGTAACACCGATATTCAAAAAAGGCAGCAAATCCCTACCCAGTAACTATCGTCCAATTAGCTTAACCTCAATTGTATGTAAAATGTTAGAAACGGTCATAAGAGACAGACTCGTAAATCACTTAGAGGCAAATAACTTACTTAAAGATACTCAACACGGCTTTCGTAAAAAACGTTCCTGTTTAACAAACCTCTTAGATTTCTTCCACGATATCCTTAACCTCTACGATGAGAGTAAAGCTGTAGATATTATATACCTTGATTTTCAAAAGGCCTTTGACAAAGTTCCCCACAAACGTTTACTGCTAAAACTAAAAGCGCATGGAATACAAGACGGTGTGTTGAAATGGATAGAAAATTGGCTCAGCAACAGAAAGTAAAGAGTAGTCATAAACAGTAAGGCATCTAAATGGACCAATGTAAGTAGCGGGGTACCCCAGGGATCGGTACTAGGACCAATTCTCTTTCTAATTTACATCAACGACATAGATGAGGGTCTCACCTGTACAATCTCAAAATTTGCTGACGATACAAAAATTGCAAATACTGTAGCGTACTCTCAAAAGAACAAGTTGACAATATGCAACACAATCTAGATAAATTGTCATGTTGGGCCCAAATTTGGCAAATGAGTTTCAATGCGGATAAATGTAAAGTACTGTACTACATATCGGATACCTAAATGAGAAAGCAAACTATTCGATGAATGGCACTCAGCTTAAGAATGTAAACAGAGAAACCGATCTGGGAGTAACAATATCGAGTAACCTAAAACCGAGTCAACAATGTTCAGAAGTTGTTAAGAAGGCAAACAAAATAATTGGCTTTATAGGCAGGTCATTTGAGCATAAATCCAAAGAAGTTATCCTAACCCTTTACAATTCCTTAGTCCGCCCTCTTCTGGAATACTGCGTTTAATCCTGGTGCCCTTATTACCAAAAAGATATAAACAAGCTAGAACGAGTTCAACGTAGAGTTACCAAAATGATACCTAGCCTAAAGAACAAACCATGCGAAGAGCGTCTTAGAGAATTAAATCTATTTCCTTTAACCCAGCGCAGCAGATTAAGAGGTGACTTAATTCAAGTGTTCAAAATCATCAAAGGCATCGACAATATGAACTGTAGTAAGTACTTCACTATCGACCAATCTAATTACACGCGGGGAAACGGTTGCAAAATTATTGGTAAATCTTTTAACTCACACGAATCTAAGAATTTCTTCTTCAATCGAGTTGTCAACTTGTGGAATGCGCTTCCCCGAGACGTTATAGACTGCAGCACCGTTGATTCATTTAAACTCTGCTTAGACAAATATCTCGCATCAAACCCGCGACTGACTGCGTTTGTAAATGAATAACTTTGTTATCCCCCCCTCAGTTACTAACCCATCTGTCCCCTACTAACTTCCTAATCCTGCCACGGACATTAGTTCTAGGGCAGTAGTTCCCTTTCCAATGTTCCCTTACCCACTCTAAACCACTGTTTGGACACTTGATCCTCAGTGTTTTGGAGGACAAGCAGCCTAGAAGGGTCACTAGACCTGTTGTTGCTTGATTTCCTTTGTACTCCTTTGTACTCCTTTGTACATCTCCACCCATCTTAACCCTTCCTGCCCGGTTGTCATTTTAAAATGACACCACGAAATAAGGGCAGGTGCCCGGGTGTCCTTTCAGGACTTTTAAGCTTGAAAGCCTATTCAGCTTGGTCTGAATGCCGTACGTCCGACGCATGTAAACAAAGCCGATCGTTGCGTCACCGCACCTCCGAAAACAAGAAGGAGAAGACTCGTTTGTTATTGTATGTCTGTATGTCGTTGTTTCAGTAGTGAAAAGATCGTCGTATTGCTAACATCGCCTGAAAATGCTCTCCACTGAAATCGTCATCACAACTGAACCAGTTGACTTAGAGAGCTCTACTCAATGCCAGTCTACAGATTGGAAACCGCACTACATTTATAGATGCGTGGGAAATTTCTAGCAGTTAAAATTAACTAAAATACGGTAGCCTAGGCCTAGACGTTTTTCGGCCAGATCGCCCGGGTAGCCCACCCTGTCCTTTGGAGATACAGCCCGGGCCAGCAGGGTTAATGCACTCCAAAGTAATACCATCCATACCTTCTGCTTTTCCCTCTCTCATTTGTCTTACTGCTTCTATCACCTCATCCTTTCCAATCATTTCATTCATTCCCTGCCTCCTGGGTAGCCTGGTTAACATACGTCCTTCTTCCACTGCTTCAATCACTACCTCCCTTCCCTTTCTTGCATGCTAAGATTCAAAGTATATATAAAATATATATATATATATATACAGTATTATGTGCAGTATATATATATAAAAGGCTGTACGATATTGTCTTGTATCTAATATATGATCTTTTTCCAGGTAACAAAGAAATAAGGAGTGTGAAGATATCAGGACGTATAGCAGTCTGTCATCATCAAACTTAACTATTTATTGGACTTAAATTTATTAAAAATAATTATAATTTTACGGTTGTATGATATAAAAAAAAAAGGATCAACTGACTCAAAACAAAATACTGTACCGGTACCCGACTCGAGTAATTCACTTTACTTGTGTGATAAGATGATCTGAGATGACAAAGGCAAGGCTGGTTGTAGAGTGTGGAGTTTGCACAGTATGATTAGGGACTTGAAGCTTCTGCACTTGTATGATGGTGAAAAATTCATGCTTTATGATGGAAGTGGTGACAGATGCAGGATCCGTTATTCAGGTCAATAACGAGGAGATCCTACAATATGATTTGGATCTTTGGGATTCTGAATCTGTTCAAGCTGAGTGTGAGGAAGAAGATTGGGCTGACTATAAGGAGAACGTGATGTGCCAACAAATACTTGAGGGTAAAGATGTTGAAATAAAGTGTGAAGAAGTGTTGGTGGCTGAAGATGTTAAGATAAAGTGTGAAGACGTTGAGATCAAGTGCGAAGAAGTGTTGCAGGATGCTGATGTTGAGATCAAGTGTGAAGAAGTGTTGGTGGGTGAAGATGTTAAGATAAAGTGTGAAGACGTTGAGATCAAGTGTGAAGAAGTGTTGCAGGATGCTGATGTTGAGATAAAGTGTGAAGAAGTGTTGGTGGGTGAAGATGTTAAGATAAAGTGTGAAGACGTTGAGATCAAGTGCGAAGAAGTGTTGCAGGATGCTGATGTTGAGATAAAGTGTGAAGATGTTAAGATAAAGTGTGAAGACGTTGAGATCAAGTGTGAAGAAGTGTTGCAGGATGCTGATGTTGAGATAAAGTGTGAAGAAGTGTTTAAGGGTGATGTTAAGATAAAGGATGAAGAAGTGTTGGAGGGTGTAGATGTTAGAACACAATATGAAGAAGTGTTCGTGGGTGATGATGTCGAGATTCAGTATGAAGAGGTGTTAGTGGGGGATGATTTTGAGATAAATTGTGGAGAAGTGTTGGAGAGTGAAGATGCTAATGATTTTGAAGGTATTAGGGAGGATGATTATGTTGAGATAAATTGGGAAGAAATGTTCAAGGATGATGAAGATGATATTAATGATTTTGAAGGTTTTTCGGAGGGTATTGTGGAAGAGATAAAGTGTAAAGTGTTAGAGGGTGAGAATAAGTTGACAGTAGAGTGTGAAGACATTTGTGAGGACGTTGAAGTGGCAAATGGTAAAACGAAAGATATTTTGAAGTGTGGAGACATTTTGGACAGTAAAGATTATAATGGAATAATTAAGTGTGGAGATGAGTCCCGCTTCTCTCAAAACTATGGCATTACTGACACTAGAGAAGCTTTAGAGAGTGATGAAGTAACGTATGTGGAGTGATGAAGTAACGTATGTGGAAGAATATGCCAAATGTACCAAGGAGGCTCTGAAGTGTGGAGATGATTCCCTTGTCTCTGAAGATGATTCATTTGTCTCTGAAGATGGTAGCGAAACTGAGTCAGCTTTGGAGAGTGATGAAGTAACATATATGGAAGAAAATGTCACAAGTACCGAGGAGACCCTGAACTCCGGTGACGCTGAACTTGTGGACAGCGTAGATTGGGTAGACGCCTCACTCTCCGTCACAACAAAAACAGCAGCAGCAGCAGCAGTTAAGAGTCGGTGTGAAGTGTGTAATAAAGTGTTCAGCAGTGTGGACATCCTCGCTAGACACGCTATAGTTCACTCGGGGGAAAAATACTGCAAGTGTGTTACATGTGGTGAATTACTTAGTTGTCAGAGTGATATGATCCTACACACTGGCTGTCATTCTGGAACAAGTAAATACAAGTGTCAGGTGTGCCTGGAACAGTTTGGTTGTCATGGCAACAACAACACCACTCAATATATTGTAGTTCACTCAAGAATGGGCATGTACAAGTGTCAGGTCTGTCACAAACAGTTTACTCACAAAATCCATCTCGACACGCATTCACTCCTTCATTCAGGAATGACTACATCCAAGTGCAATAAGTACCAGAAAGTACTTGTCTTTAGAAGCAGGCAAGAAACACATGCATTACTGTTACATTCAGGAATGAACAACAATAATTGTGAAGTATGTGGGACACAGTTTACTGACTCGGAGAGCCTCACCAGACATGCTTTAAGTCATACTTACTACCCATACACGTGTGTAGTCTGTGGCAAACGGTTTACTTGGAAAGAAACCCTCAAAATACATTCAGTTGATTGTACCATACCGACAAGACGTTCATTGATTCACACAAAAACAAAGGAACCGTACGAGTGTAAATTTTGTGGGAAACAATTTCTACAGAAATACAAAGTGAAACGTCATACATTAACTCATACTAAACTAAAGTTTCAGAAGTGTCAAGTGTGTAAAATACAATTTCCTTATGAAAGTTTCCTCAAAGTGCATTCATCCTTTTACACTGGAATAAATGATCACAAATGTATGATGTGCGGGAAAGAGTTTGCTTCCAGAGAACATCTCATCTTGCATTCAGTCATTCACACTAACAAGAAGGGCTACAAGTGTGAGGCATGTAAGAACCCTTCACCAGTACCGGTACCCACTGGCGGGAAGGCCTACAAGTGTCAGGTGTGTTATAAAACATTTCCCAGGAAAAACTCACTCAACCATCATTCATTAATTCACACTGGAGTGAAGAATCACAAATGTGAGACCTGTGGCAAAGCATTTATCTGGAAAGGAGGTCTCAACAGACATTCATTAACACACACTGGAGTAAAAGACTACAAATGTGAGACCTGTGGCAAAGCATTTATCTGTAAAGGAGGTCTGAGCAGTCATTCATTAATTCACACTGGAGTAAAAGCCTACAAATGTGAGACCTGTGGGAAACAATTTGCCAGGAAATATAATCTTGAGAAACATTTATTAGTTCATACTTAAGTAAAGCCTCCTATATGCATATATTTATGTTAACTAAAGTGCAATGTATCAAGGAATTTTTGTGACAACAGTGATGTATGGGGCTGAGACATGGGCTCTGAAGAAAAAGGAGAGAAGAAAGCTGGATGTGATGGAGATGAGCTGCTTGAGGAGTACCGGTATGTGTGGAGTTACTCATAGAGACGGATTGAGGAATGAAGAGATACGTAGGAGAGTGGGGCAGCAGGAACATTTATCAGCCAGAGTGGACAGAAGGGTGCTGAGCTAGTATGGTCATGTTGAACGAATGGGAGATGAAAGGCTTACAAAGAGAATATATGAGTCAGATACAAGGGGAGATAGAAGGGCAGGAAGACCCCCATTGAGATGGAGAGACTGTGTAAGACAAGCTTTGGATGATAGAGGAATGACTATAGATCAGGCAAAGGAAGTGGTAATAAACAGGAATGCATGGAGAATGCTTGTGAATAGTTGAGTGAACACGTCAGTTGGGGGAAGGGGTCGGGCGCAAGTTGGACTAGATAATAGTCCATCAGGCACCTGGCCCGGGGAGACGATTAATATGAAGGGTGCGCCTGGAAGTGTGGTGGGCGGTCTTGTGGCTTTGGCTCCGCTACATGTCTGCCTGCCGAGATCGGAACCTCTCCGGGTGGTCGGGGGCCGGGGGACCCTGGTCTCTGGGTATTCTCCTGGGTGACCTAGATGTGTGTGAATGTTGTGTTTTGTCTGTGTTTGTTCGCTATTTTGTCTTGTGTTTTGGGTTTTCCTGTTCTTGCTCTGTCTTGAGTCGGCCACCCCCAAGAAAATACAAAAAAAAAATAAAAATAAATAAAATAGAGGGAAAAACAAAAAATAGGAAAAGTGGGGATTGGGCCTGAGCATATAGATATAGATAGATAGAATTCCTTGCTGACTAATTCCTTGAACTTGACAATAGTGCGTTGTTATGTGTGCGATTAGTTTGCTTTGGAAACAGATCAACTTGCTCATGTAGTAATGTACACCCTATATGGTGGATTGTGTTCTTTTATTTCATAGATTTTAATTTAGTAAGTGTTGTTTCCACATAGCGATTTTGATTAGTTATTTTGCCTTTATATTGCCTTTGTCCCAGTTTTGGTTTGTTTAGTTTGCAAGTTTTACATTTTAGTATTTCCTATATTTTGATAAGAAGTTCTTTTGCCTTTATATTGTGTCGTCCCTGTTTTGGTTTGTTTATTTTGCAAGTTTTACATTATTATTTTAACCCGTTGAGCCCCGGCTAGTTATAATATTTTGTTCACCCCAGTCCCAAGCCATTTTCACTTATTTTTTTTTGTTTGCTAAAATGGAAGACAAGGATGAGAAATGAAAAAAAAAAAAAATCACCTCTGACATTTTTTTGGGGGGGGGGCCCCCCCCCCCCCCCAAAAAAATGTCTCAAAAAAATTTGTTGAGCCAAAATGGAAGAGAATGGTGAGAAATGAAGACAAAAATAAAAAAAAAATCATTTCGGTCATTTGGGGGGCGGGGGGGAAGTTTCAATAGTTCGTCTCCCCCGCATGACCACCCGCCCGGGAGCACTAGGGTAAAAACTGAGTATGGCATTGTACGGCATACATCCTAAGGAGTGTCTCACATAAATCTAAAGCCTCTAGCTCCCATACGACCGGAGTAATGAAGGTTCAAATTGGCGGTGAACTAGGGGTGTAAACTATCCCCACTAAGCCCACCACCACCAGCCGCGCGGCTGTCTCGGCCCGCTCACACCTACTGGCCCGGCTCCCACACACACTACGGTACCTCCCCCTCCTATTCTCCCGCCATTTCCTACCTTACGAGCCACGTAAGTGTTTTTTATATGTCGGACGCACGTGATGCGTCACTGGGAGTTGGTGATCAAAGACTGCCGACGCAACACGTGCGACGCTGGGTCTCACCGGGTTAATGAAAAACTTGCAAAATTTAAAACCAAAACAGGGACGACACAATATAAAGGCAAAAGAACTTATCAAAATTGTTATGCGGAAATAACGCTTTAATAAAATAATATGAATTGAAATAAAAGAACACAAACCAACGTAAACTGGGTTAATTTCGGAATGCTGTCATAACTTCAGACATCGGCGATAATAAGTAATTAGCCATTGTCATTATATAATGGAAACGCTTTTTATTATTTTTGTTTTTGTGAGGTCCGTTTATAGAAATGGCAAAGGAAGGGCATGTAAAAGTCCTAGGGAACTGACATGAGTGCACGAAAAAAATATTATATACATGACGAAAAAATTTACATTTTTCGCTACCCTGCCAAACTTCTATCACCCCGAAGAAATTTGTTTGTATGAATGATGTTGTGACTGATATAATTTTGTAGTAAAATTACCAGAGACAACATCCCCCCAGGGGGTAAGGGGTCCTTCATCTAATGGTGGAGGAAAAAAAGAATATGCCTCACGCATCCTACTGCGTGTCGTACAAGGCAACTAATAGGGGGGATGGCGATAGACTTGTGGACCAACATCCATTACTATGCAACATCCATACTCATATCTCTCACCGATCCATCCACTCACTCACAGACAACACGCAGCTGCATGCACGACCTCCCGAAATCCATCCTTCCGAATCCTTCCTTCCTCGTGAGGACAGAGTCCACCTGGCCAGGCTGAGATGCGGACACCATCCAGCTCTCCTGAGCTATCAGAAGAGACTGGATGACTCCGTTGTCGACGCCTGCCCGGGATGTAACACAGCACCCCATACCATTAAACACATCATAGAAAACTGCATTTCACACAACCACTTACGCCAACAACACAATCTACACTCAATGAGAGCTCTGTGGGAAAGCCCGATCGTGGCCATGGCCTTTCTCAGGGACTCGGGGCTGTTCGGCCAGGCAGCTTAGGGAACAACAACAACAACTATGCAATAAAGTCTTTATCTTCGCACTGTCTTTGTATGGCACTGCCGAGGCTGGTGGGGTGCGGATAGGTGCCACAGGGGACTGCATCTTACCTGGGCGCTGTTTGGCACCACACCTGTGTCGGCAACAGTGTTTGCATGTTGGGGCAGGACTTTATTGTTCTATAATCCAATTGCCTAATATACAGTAGAGTCTTGTTATGGTGCTGTCTTTTTGTAACACTGTTAAGGCTGGTGAGGTTGCAGATACTGCAGGTGCAAGTGCTGCAGGGAGACTGTCGAGTCTTGCTGAGGCACGGTTAGCACTATACCAACATCAGCCACGTACAGTGATAACTTGGTGGGGCAGTGCTGTGGCAGGACTTTATTGTACTACAGTACAATCCAACTACTGAAAGGCAACCCCCGTCTGAGCCGTTACAATGCATGTAATGGAAAAATGACGTTAAACCATTGTATGTATGTATGTATGTATCCACCAAAGGAAATTTGTTACACTTGTATAACGCTCTACCTAGAACACTATCATTTAACCTATTGTGTTTTCCAAAAAAAAAAAATGGTATCGGTAACTTCGGACATGGAACAAACAAATCGTTTGTTATTATTTGCCCTATGAAAATCATTCATATTACTTGTCCATCATTAAAATGGTGGTTAAAGATCAAATAATCATTCTCTGAGTCCAAAAACCCATAAAAATATGATAATATGCTAACCGATTTATGTATTTTGGATAATTCTGGATATATAATATATATAAATTAGGAGAGGCATATATCTTGTCCAAAAAAATTTATCTGCCGAAAGAAACACCAACAAATACGTTATACCTATAAAAATGCTCAAATTCATAAAAATGTATATGCAGTGATAGAGTATACATACCTATATATTTTCACTATGCCTAGTTAATTTTTGAGTTATTGATTTGACAGCATTGGTTATTTTTCCTGCTCAATATTTTCTAAGAGTGAGTTCAATGCCTAACGAGAACAGATCCAAAAAGAATATCTGTTAACCCATTGAGGCTAGTTATAATATTTTGTTCACCCCAGTCCCAAGCCATTTTCACTTCTTATTTTTGTTTGCTAAAATGGAAGACAAGGATGAGAAATGAAAAAAAAAAAAAAAAAAAAAATCACCTCGGATATTTTTTTTTGGGGGGGGGGCCTCAAAAAAATTTGTTGAGCCAAAATGGAAGAGAATGGTGAGAATTTAAGAAAAAAATAAAAAAAAACTCACCTTAGTCATTTGGGGGGGGGGGGTCGAAAGTTTGTCTCCCCCGCATGACCACCCGCCCGGGAGCACTAGGGTGAAAACTGAGTATGGCATTGTACGGCATACATCCTAAGGAGTGTCTCACATAAATCTCAAGCCTCTAGCTCCCATACGACCGGAGTAATGAAGGTTCAAAGTGGCGGTGAACTAAGGGTGTAAAGTATCCCCACTAAGCCCACCACCACCAGCCGCGCGGCTGTCTTGGCCCGCTCACACCTACCGGCCCGGCTCCCACACACACTACGGTACCTCCCCCTCCTATTCTCCCGCCATTTCCTACCTTACGAGCCACGTAACTGAATTTAATATGTCGGACGCACGTGATGCGTCGCTGGGAGTTGGTGATCAAACACTGCCGACGCATCACGTGCGACGCTGGGTCTCACTGGGTTAAACATCGTATATAACCCCCTCCTATACTGACTATACAGGCCTAAAAGTGTTGACTGCATTATCCACTAAAACATCGGACAGGAATTAGCAGCAATAATAAAATATTCATATAAAATAGTAGGAGCTGAAAAATGAATGAAATAAAGCCACGAACGTACAGTAAACCCTCGCTATCTCGGACCTCTACAAGTCGGAAACCCGCACTACTCGGACTGGCATCGACCTCTCGGACATTCACTTCCGTATTTCGGACATTTCCGGCATCGTTCCGACCGTCTCTGACGTTGTCGGACTTTATATAAGTATTCGGAATATGTCCGTCATAACCGTCCTCTGATATCTCAAATATTTCCGAAATGTGTCGTAGCGGTGTCCGACAAAGGATGACGTGTCGGACGACCCCTCACGTAACCGGACAATAAGGGTGAATATCCGAGAAACAGAAGGGAGGTCCGACGCCATCTTACATCCGGGGCCCAAGCGCCCGGCTCGGATGCTGGGAGCGTCAGTCCGCACCAAGCTCTGTTGTGTTACACATCGACGCATGCCATTATTTAGTTCACCATGCCTCCCAAGGATAAGCCTAAGCGTAAGGTGACTTCTGTATCACTTGAAACAAAGCTACAGATGCTAAAGGATCTGGACAGTGGGATGAAAGCCAAGCAGCTTCAGGAGAAGTATAGCTTAGGCAGATCAACAATCTACGACTTCATCCGAGACAAGGAGAAAGTCCGACATCATGGCGTAGCTGTGCTTCATGGTCCTTCCACCGCCAAGATCTTTCGCAAGGCTAAGCTAGCCTATCAAGACATCGACGACGCAGTGCTGAAGTGGTACCAACAACTTCGTGCTGAGGGCGTACCAGTGAGAGGCATAGAGATCCAGCATGCAGCAGAACGTTTCGGCCAGCATCTTCATCACCAAGACTTCAAGGCTAGCGAGGGGTGGTTGTGGAGGTTCCGAAACCGCCATGGCCTCTTAAACAGGAGTATTTGTGGTGAAATCTTAAGCGCCGATACTTCGGCCATAGAACCCTTCACTGATCGCTTCCACGCCCTTATAACCGAGGAACACCTTCAACATTGGCAGCTCTATAACGGTGACGAGACTGGCTTATATTGGCGTTCTCTACCCTCCAACACACAGGCCCACCGAGAAATCACGTCCACACCTGGCCACAAAACTGTGAAGGAGCGCATTTCAGTGCTTTGCTGCGCTAATGCCGACGCAAGCCACCGTGTGACCCCTACAATCGTCGGCAAATCTCAGAAGCCGAGAGTAATTAAGGACCTCATCATTACCAAGCAACTCCCAGTCGACTATTATGGATCAAAGAAAGCTTGGTTTAACCAGGTCATCACCGAGGATTTCTTTCACAAGAGATTTGTACCCGACGTTCGCTCGTTCCAGAATCGAGTGTATGGTGTACCCTATGACGAAGCTGTTGCCATTTTGTTGCTCGACAACGCACCTGCCCACCCTTGTACCACGAAACTGGAGAGTGCAAACGGCAAAATTAAGACAATGTTCCTGCCTCCTAATACCACAAGTGTTATTCAGCCTATGGACCAAGGAATAATTGAAGCTTGCAAAAGGCGATACAAGAGGAAGTTCCTGGAACAATGCCTTGTCATCATAGAAGATGGGATGGACGAAGAAGGTTATGTGGATACACGCAGAAAGAAATCTCTACAAAAACTGAAGCAGTATACCCTGAAAGACTGCATCTACAATTGGGCAGAGGCGTGGCGCGAAGTGTCTTTCAACACACTGAGGAATGGTTGGACCAAGGTCTTAAATATCCCGAATGTGCAAGATCCGGGTTTTGAAGGGTTTGGGGCAGCTGACTTCAGGAACCTCTTGAACCAGGGTAACCAGGGTGACCTCCCCGAAGAAGAAGTTGACGACTGGCTGCAAGAGGACAGAGACCTACCTGGACACGAGCATAAGACTGACGAACAAATTGCAGCCGGGGTGTTGGGGGTAGCCCAGGAAGAGACCCAGGATGAGTCGGACGAAGAGACAGAGGGGGGCCCAAGATATCAGTCTCGCATGCCCTGGACTCCTTTGACACCATTCTTCAGTATCTGACTCAAGTAAATGACTCAAAGTTGCAGTCCCTATACGAACCACTCCGTAATGGTCGATTCCATATTCAGAGGGCACACCTTGATCGGAAAAAACAACAGAAAATCAGCTCCTTTTTTGTACCCTCTGCTCCTCCCAGACCTCGTACTTCGTCTGCTACCAGTGGTGTGTCGCTTGCTAGCACCACCTCCCTCCCAAGTGTTTCCTCAGTTGCTAGCACCTCGTGGAGCACTGTTGACACTGTGCCACTCTCAGACTTAGACATGGATTTGGATGAATTAATGAGTAGCACGCCTGTGCCCATGGATATACCTGAACCTGACATTGTTTGTGAGGTGGAGAAGGACAGTGTGGGTAAGGGTAAAGGTAAGGGTTCCATGACAGGCAAGGGATATGGTCCTAAGAGTGGGGGTGTGAAGAACAGGGAGGTGGAGAAGAACAGTGCGATGGACATTGAGGTGGAGAAGAACAGTGAGGTGAAGAAGGACAGTGAGGTGGTCATGGACATTGAGGTGGAGAAGAACAGTGAGGTGAAGAAGGACAGTGAGAAGGGGAGTGAGGTGGTCATGGACAGTGAGGTGGAGAAGAACAGTGAGGTGGAGAAGGACAGTGAGGTGGAGAAGGACAGTGAGAAGGGGAGTGAGGTGGTCATGGACAGTGAGGTGGAGAAGGACAGTGGGGTGAAGAAGGACAGTGAGGTGGAGAAAGACAGTGAGGTGGAGAAGGACAGTGAGGTGGAGAAGGACAGTGGGGTGAAGAAGGACAGTGAGGTGGAGAAGGACAGTGAGGTGGAGAAGGACAGTGAGGTGGAGAAGGACAGTGAGGTGGAGGTGGGGGGTGAAAAGGGGATGCTGCAGTAATTAATGCAGTGTTGGGGAGGGGGGAGGGAGGACATCAAGACTACAGACAAGAGCTATGAAGGGGTAAGTGTAATATAGCCTACTGTACAATACATATTGTAAAACTAATATACATGTACTGTGTTTTCTATTACAGATTATAGGGTTCGAATAGGGTTGTCTTCGTTTTCTAGGTTGACGCGGACGTCTCTCTTGAGGTCGGATTTTTTCCGTAGTCTCCGATTTCATTGTTGTCTCGGACGGACATTGGTTAGGTCGGATTTTATCCTCTCTTAAGTCGGACATAAGTCGGACCCCGGACATCTCGGATTTTCGGTCATCTCGGACTGGGTCTCCCCCCAATTAGTCCGAGATAGCGAGGGTTTACTGTACATCCGAAGTTCTCCTCCGTTTGTCCGGAGTTATCCTAGCTTTCTTGGCAATCATTTTCCATAAGAAATCACTGTATGTCCGAAGTTTTCAACTTTTCAAGCATACTTAGGACATCATTAGCTCTCTTATTATGGGGGATAATTTTCGGAGGCTTCCTGGATTACGGCGCACTATAACCACACATCACTTGACCTAGATAAATCTCTATAATGTGTTTACAGTCAGGAGAAATTGTTAAAAAAACTTGAAAAATGTCCGAAGTTACCCCAGGTTACGGCACCACTTTGGGTGTACATCACTACATGATCAAGTTAATCTGTTTCCCAAGCACATTTATCACACATATATAATTTTTTTTTTTTTTTTTTGAGACAATGAACGGAGGAAGGAAAAACACAGATAAAACAAAAAGGTCCATGTGCCTAAAGGCATCCTCCATTCATAAAATGTTTGTAACAACTGGATTTAAACTTTTGTAGATTGTAAGTTTGTGGAAAGCAACTCGAGGGAAGTGCATTCCAAAGAGTAGTAGTTCTAGGGATAAATGAATTTTGATAAGCAGAAGTTCTGCATTGTGGAGGAGAAAGTGTAAATTCATGGGTGCTCTCAGCTGCCCTAGTTATAATAATAATAATAATAGTTCTTAAAGCTAGCGCATGCTAAGCTAGCTAAGGATAGCTCAATAAGGCCGATTAGGCGTATTTCCATTGGGGTCCTGTACTACTACCCCATCCCTTTGCTCATGAGGGATGGTAACGACTCAGTGCTTGTGAAAAATCTTTAATGCGCCGAGCGTGGGCGCGAACCCGGGCCTTCTGGGTGGAAGTCCGAGACGCTAGTCACTACACCAAGCGAGCCGCTGTTCCCCTGTTCTACGGGGAAAGATGTGGAGAGGCGGCACAATTGAAGCAAGTTCCTCGGAACAATTGCTGTGAAAATATCTGTAGAATAATGCAAGGGATGCAATGTTTCTTCATATGGATAATTTAGGAAGGTCCTGTGTGATTGCAGGGTTATTGATTAATCTAATAGCTTTATTTTGAATTTTGTCCAACTGCCTCAATGCAACCACTCCACTTCCACTCCACAGAGGTGAACAGTAATCCATCTGAGAACGCACATGACTTTTATATATTACGGCCAACTGCTCGTCAGTGAAGAATTCTCGAACTCTGTACAGGAGTCCCAGTTTTTTAGAGGCATTCTTAGCAATGCTTCTAACATAATGTGTCCAGCTCAAGTTAGTAGTTAATGTTACACCGAGAATGTCAATACTAGGGGAAGTGGGAATATTTACATCATTAAAAAATATATGGGAGTCAGTGAGATTCTGTCGGTTAGAAAATTGAATGTACAGTCAGGACCCCCAATACACGATTCCACAATTCGCGAAAACCCTAATACACGAGTTACCCCTCGAAAATAACATTAATTATTAAGCATTAATTATGCGAGGTGGTACCACAATACACGAATCGAGAGCTAAGAAGGGGCCAAATCCGCTATTCCCGCTTGATACCCGAGCACGTCTACGTTTCGCGAGGCCCAGGAGTAGCTCTGAAAAAAGAAGAAGACGGGCATACGCCTGCCTTTCCTCCCGCTTACCCTCCCTCCCTCCCTCCCACAGTCCCGCTCAAGCGCTCATAGCCGTGCGGAGTGCCTGCCACTTTTTTCGCCATGCCACGCCAATATAAGAAGATAACACACAAAATGAAGGTGGAATTGTTGTTTCGCAAGAAAAGAGGAGAAGGAAACTGTGCAATAGGCTTGTCAGAGTAAACTGTTCGTACGATTTGGTTAGGGAGGGAGAAGTTGGAGAAAATCGTGAAGTCCTACGGTCCTAGTCCTAGTCCTAGCCTAGCCTATCTACTACTAATTTTAAGGATAGTTTCATATTTTTATTCATTGTTCTTCTTATATATAAGATATAGACTGTACTGTAGAGCCAAAAATGTCGAAAATAGGGCCAAAAATTTCGAAAATAGGCCATAATTGAGAGATGTCACCCAATCTAATTATTCCCATTTAAAGTTAGTTCCACAATACCCGAATTCACAATACGCGATGCCTCCTGTCACCCCTATTCTCGCGAATTGGGGGTCCTGACTGTACTTGGTTTTCTGTGCATTAAAAGAATTGTTGAGTATCACTTGGATTAGGATATTATCATTATTACAAATGTTTTGTAATGTGTGATGTCCCCGTGGTTGTTTACTGTATATATGGATGGAGTCATGAAAGAAATACTATCAAGAGCAGTGGATGTTGGTGTATCGCTGAAAAGGGAGGGAATTGAGTGGAAGCTACCTATACTGCTGTTTGCGGATGATACAGTTCTGATGAGTGATAATGAATGGGAGTTGCAGGGTCTGGTAAATGAGTTTGGAACAGTGTGCGAAAAAATGGAATTTGAAGGTAAATGCGGGGAAGAGCAAGGTTATGGTCTTCGAAAGGGGTGAAGTCACAGAGTGTGAGGTGAAGCTAAACGGTCAGGCTATGGAGATCGTCAACTCTTTTAAGTATCTGGGCAGTGTGTTGAGTAAAGATGGGACTATGGATGAAGAAGTGCGGGAGAGGGTACAACAGGGGAAGAGGGTTGTAGGAACACTAAAAGCAGTAACAAAAAATAGGGTGGTCAGTATGGAAGTGAAGAAGACCTTGCATGACAGTGTGGTAATCCCGACACTGACTTACGGAAGCGAAGCATGGACGTTGGTTGAGAGACTCAGACCAAGAGTGAGAGCAGTGGAAATGAATTACTTAAGGAGTGCGTGCGGAGTTACATGGAGGGATAGACAGACTAATGAGGAAGTAAGAAGGAGGTGTGGTGTGGAGGTAGATGTGCTGGAAAGTGTGAAAAGGAACAACTTGAGATGGTTCGGCCATATGGAACGTATGGAAAGCGAGAGAATGACTAAGAGGGTGTACGAGAGCGAGGTGGAGGGACAGAGAGGGAGAGGTAGACCGAATGAGAGGTGGAAGGATGGAGTGAGGAAGTACATGAACGAAGGCGGTGCTGGTTGGGGGGAGGGGCGTCGACTGACTGGGGACAGAGGTGCATTGGGGCGGTTCGTTCGTGGCCACCACTTCGGGGATCATGGCGTCAGGCAATAGATAGATAGATAGACAAATTTTTGTTTGTTGTGTGTTGTGTTGTCCCAGTTTGGGCTCTGTCTCGAGTCACCCACCCCCATACAAAAACAATATATATATATATATATATATATATATATATATATATACAGTATATATATATATATATATATATATATATATATATATATATATATATATATAAATAACATAACAAAATAAATAAAAAATAAATTTCATAAAGATTAAAATCCAAAAATGGGGTAATGGTATGTGCCAGAGTATAAGGTCTCCCTCACTATCCGATGCCCCAATTTACAATATTATTATAGGTTTCTTGGTGTTTGGGTTTGGGGTTTGGCTGGTCCCAGGACGCATCCCCATTTACCCCTTTAATATTAGGGTTTGCTATATGAATCTTTCTATGTACTGTATGTATGTATGTATGTATGTATATACTCAGGCCCAATCCCCACTTTTCCTATTTTTATTTTTATTTTCGATTTTACTCTATTTAATTATTTTTTTGTTTTTATTTTCTTTCTATTTGTTAGTAGTCTTGGCAAATCCAACGTCAAGGCTATTAACCGAATTGCAATGACGACTTGTCTATTTTGACTGCTATGTCGTCATTCCAACCGCGGTTAAAAAGAAAACGTCTAGAGTCTACTCCTTATCTTGCTCTAGGAGACGTACATTAACCAAATCTACCACCGAAGGTGAAAAAAGCATAGAAGAGAAGAAAAAGGGGTTTACCTTAGTTACCGCTTAAGGCCCATCCCGTGTTCCGTGTTTCTTTTTTTGTTAGACAGATGTTACGTGATCTAGGGCACACGTAAATGGGCTCCTAAGTGTGTATAATGGAGACGCGTGTGGAAATAGCCTACCGAAGGTACGGGGGCGCCTGGCGTTCCTCGTATATGTTTTTAATTCTTTCTCTTTTCATATTCTTTTTTCCTGTTAGTCTGGGCATAGTTTAGCTTTTAGCTTAATTTAGCCTAGATGGTTTTCTCATTCAGGACTTGCTATGCCCCTATGAGTTTTAATTTTTTCATAGCCTAAGGTGTACCGTTGGTAAACAATCTGAGATTTCGTTGGTGGCGGTGCTGTTTGTAGAGTTTGTGTCGGCCGCATTATTAGCGTTATTCCCGAGTCCCCCCTTTCGAGCCTTCACTGTGTCTCAAGGGCCTGGGCGACAGGTGGTTCGTGATAATCCAGGGGTACCCTACGGGGGCCCCTCCTACACCACAGGGTTTTTCGCCCCTGACACATTCTCTGCTCACGGCTAGGCCACCCTTTTTCTCGCCAGTTTCATTTACTGGTTTTTGTTTTCTCTTCCTGTTTCACCTCCATCCTTTCATGGTCTTTTTTGCCCAATCCAGGGGTACCCCACGGGGGCCCCTGTTTGTGCGAAACCACCCTCCCTGCCACTTCTCCTCATGGGCTTTGCTCTATCTCTGTGGGTTGGGTGGTTCCTGGGGGATGTGCCTCCTCACCCCTGGTGTGTCTTCCTTGCCTCTCCCTTTACCGGTTGAGTTAGGATAACTTCAAGGAAGACACTGCTCAGCTTGATGGCCATCATCGCTTGGAGTTCATAAGGAGATGACGCTTTTTTGGGGCCTTTTTTGGTATTCCCTAGACGCTCCTCTCGCTTTTTCGGCGCCGGACCATCTCGGCCGGTCCCGCAAATTTGCGGGAGCTCTATTCGGTCCTCTGGGATGTTTCGGCTCCCCGCAAATTTGCGGAGATCGCTGGGGGGTCCCGCAAAATTGCGGGAGGGTGGTGTCGGTACGGTTATGCCTCCATTGGCCCGCAAATTTGCGGTAATAGTTGGCTATCACTATTAACCTTTTTTATGTCATCTTGTTGCCTGATACTATTTGGTGTGTGCACTTTACTGGTGTTATAGGCCCTGCATATAAGATGTTGAGTGGTGGTTAACACTTTCTCCATCTTTGCAGGTTCTGCTAGTGCTCTTCCACCTCGCCCGCCCTACTCACCTACCTCTGCTCCCGGTTTAGGGTGAGTACGGATACCTGTTTGCATGTGTGTTCCTGTTTCCCCATGCTCCTTCCCTGGTTCTTCTTGGACATTCTCTCCACTTACTCCTTTGACGTGCTGATTATGCTGTGTGTTCTTCCAGTGCAGGTAGGCTGCCTTGCTTTCGCCATGGTTGTAGCTCCCCGTGCTTGGTGAGCCACAAGTCCTGCTTGCGCCACTCGCACTGTGTGTCCTCTACGGCCTACCTCCCTGCTCTGTGTGGCCTGTGTCTGGCCCTGGTGGATGTGGTGTACCATAGCCCTGGTTCCTCGGCGGCGGCATGAGTGGCCTCTGCTTCCCTTCAGTCGGTATGGGCGATAGTCTCCCGCCACTTTTGGACTGTGGGCCACCGTTCCCCGGCCTTTGTTGCCGCCCGGATCCGCGTCGCCATGGGTATCCCTGACCCGCCGTTCGCCTGGCCCTCTCCCCTGGGTCCCGCAGCCGGTCGTCACATCGTCGGGGGGATCCCCTGCTCCGTCCACGCTCTCGCTCGCCTCGCCGCCCGTCCTCTCCTGCCCCTCATTGTCCTCCTGATCGCCTTGACGGCGCCCATCGCCCTCGTCATGGTTCTCGCCCTGCGGCCGGGGTTAGCGGCTCTGCCCCTGTGCGCCCTCCCCTGGCCTCTCCGGGTCGGGGCTCTACTACCTTCCGCCCGCTTCCCCTGCTCGTACAACGTCCTCTTCCTTTGTCCTCTACGCGCGCGGAGGTTCAGGTTGTAGCTGGCCCTCTGCTCCCTCCTCCTACACTGTCCAGGAGGGTCCGCCAGGATGTAGTTGCTTCTCCTCCTACTTCACCTGCTTCGGTGCCTATTCTTCCTTCACGGTCTCGTCCCACGGTGGCGGTCCCTCCCTCCTCCGCCTCGGTGTCGGGCCGCCCGGTTATCTCTGCCCCGGGGATCCTTGCTCTGTTTCCCCCCGCGGCTACTTCTGACCTCTTTTCAGCCAACGGCCATACCGCGTTGACTGCACCGCTTCTCGTCCGATCAGCGAAGTTAAGCAACGTAGGGTCTGGTTCGTACTTGGATGGGTGACCGCCTGGGAACACCGGATGCTGTCTTTTCACCCGGCCAGCCTTCCCACTCCCGTCGTCCTGCTCCTCCTCCTTCTTCTCTCCCTGACCTTCACTTACGTCTCGCCACGGGGGTACCCCTCCTCTTGGCTTGGTGGGGTATCGCGTGGTTTCAGGGTCCCCTTTCTCAGGGGCTGACGTGTCGCTGTAAGAGGGGGATAGTGCTGTTTCCCCCTCGGGCGTTCGTGTTCAGGGACGAGTCCCTCTGCGGCGACACAACCGTGGTCGCTCGCCTTCCTTGGGCCGCGACTCTGCTGGTTCGTGTCGTGGATCTCGCTCCCGCTCGCGCTCACCCCTGCGGGCCGACCATTCTTGGTGGGGGGGGGGTCGCCTCTCTCGGATCGATTGTCGGCTATGCAGGGGTGGCTTGTGTCACGCATCGACGGGCGCTTGGAGTCGATGCAAGACTCCCTCTTATCGCGCTTCGTGGCGGTGACACACCCTCAGCGCCTCACCATACCTACCCCTGCTACGGTCCCCCTCCCTTCTGCAGGCCTATGCTCTGGTCAGACTTCAGCCGCCGGGACATCCTTCAGGTTGTTCAGTCCCTGGCTGTGTTGACGGGACTGTCCTCCTATGGGACGGGTTTGTGCGACGACGGTACGCCTGGCTTAGCCATCTTGCTCGATCACCCTCTCCCGTTGGGGGCCTGGTTTGCTGAGGCCTTCGTCTTCGCCGGCCGTTCCATCGCCGGCTCTCCTTCAGTCCCTCCCCCGGAGTCATCACTGCTTTTGCCTCCTCTTGTGTCTGTCGGCGGGTTGGACGGCGCGTTCTGGTCCTGGTTCAGCGCGCCCGTTCTTGAACTTTGTTCTCTTGCTACCCCGTTCTTCTCTCACCCAGTTCCGTCCTCTGTCGACAGGGTTTTTCCCTTGCGGCGGTGGGTGCCGAACTTCTTCTCTTGTCTTTTGGTTCCCTCCAGACTTCTGTTCACCACCTGCGGCTTCTCGCGGCGTCTGCACCAGGCGATCTTTGCGAGGGTTTGGGCCGCGTTCGGCGGATCCCCCTTCGGCTCGCGGTGTCTTTGGTTCCCGAGCTGAAGGCGGTTTTGTGCGTGGCGCCTCGGCAACGCCGGACGGACGGTCCTCGTTCTGCCGGACAGCGCCCTTGGATATTCGTCAGGGTTTGTTGTCCTCTGCGCTCTCTCCGTCGGAGCTTTTTTGCGGCCGCTACGCTTCTCTATCTGCGGACCCTGCTTACGACACGCAACGACGCGCTGTGTCGCGAGCGGGGTCTTCTCAGTCCCGTCCTTCTGCCGGTCCTCTTCGGGGTGCTGCTGCAAGTGCTGCCGCCATGCGCGGGCGCAGGACAGGGACGTTACAGGCCAGTGCGTCAGTTCCGCCTCGCCCTTCTGTTCTTGCCCCCTTTTCATCCCCGCCGTGTCGGGGCTGGCCGGCCTTCCACTTCCGGCCGCCCTTCGCCGGGGTCGGCCCCGCGACGGCCAGGGGTTGGGGTGGCCCACCCTTTTCGACGAAGTTGGGGGGGGGGGGGGGGGGTAGAGGTGGTCAACGTGGCGCTCATGCCCGCACGGACCATACCGGGGGTACCTCCACGTCAAAACAATGTGTAGGTTCTCTGGGTCGGTCTCCTTGTTCTCCTTCTCGCCTGGCCGCCCGGGTCGCTCCCCTCCTCTCGGGAGCTCCCACGGGTTGTTTTCGCCCTTGCGCCCCTCGGTGGCCGCGAGGGAAGTTGGGGGCGGCGGATTGCGCGGAGGGGTCTCCCCTGGAGGTGGACGTCCAGACCCCCACTCCGCTCATGTCACCGACGCCGGCCCATCTCTTCAGAGGTGGCCCACGTGTTCACATCCATGCACGGGCAGGGTATCGTCGAGGGAGTTGACCGCCGGTCACCCGGTTTTCCTCCCCCGTGTATTTCTGGTTCCTGGAGTAGAACTGCGACGCGATGCGCCCGGTGGTGGCTGTGTTGGCCCTCACCGGGCGCATCGTGCACACACGGTTTCGGATGCTGCCGGTACCCCAGGTACGCCTGGCCCTGCGCCCTCTGTCGTGGGTAGTGTTGCTGGCCCTCCAGGCTGCGTCTTGGCTCGTTCCTCTCCATCCTCGATTCCAGCGATTCTTGGCCATTCGGACTTCCGATCGTGTGTTCCTGTTCGCCGGCCTTCCCTTCGGTCTCCACATCGCGCCGCGGTTCTTCTCCGAACTGGTGGGACAGGCTCTGGGTCCTCTCAGGTGCGGGCTCCAGCTCCTGTTTTCCTTGGCCGATTGGTTGATAGTTTCCGAAGCCCTCGAACTGTGCGTACGCGACGCCCTCACAGTCGTTCGCCACGTCGCACAGTTAGGGTTCCCCGTCGATGTTCCCAAGTCACGCTTAACCCCGTTGCGTGTCGTGCCATGGGTCCGTCTCGCCTGGGTTTTGTCCGGCGCTCCGGTGACCCAGGGTCTGCCGGACGCGGTGCCCCTTCGGCGGAAGGTCTTCGCCGTGTTGCACTCGGTCTCCCTCCCGGGGTGGCTCTGGGACTCGTTAGTGGGTTCGCTGCATTGGGCCGCTCTGCCCATTCCCTTCGGGAGCCTCAGGCTACGCCGCCTCCTCCTCATGGGCACCGAGGTGTTTCCGTTGACCCCTATGGATCGGCTCCTGCCGCTCCCGCGTGCCATTCGCGGACACTTCGGACACTGGGTTGCTCGGGGCACGCTCTCTGCGGCTGTGCCCTGGACCGCCCCCTCGCCGATGATCTGGGTAGACACAGATGCGTCGAGCGTGGTAGGGTGAGGTTACCCATCAAACCTGGGCCGTCAACTTCCCGGCGGATGGGTGGGACTCACGCCCCTTACCCATCTATGCCCTCGAACTGTTGGTTCCTTTGTTCTTCCCGAGGGCCCACGCGCTGGCCCTTCGGGGACAGTCGGTGGCCTTCGGGATGGACACTCCGACAGCTGTCCACTGTCTCCTAAAGCGGGGATCCTCCAGGTCATTGACTCTCTTGGGGTTCTCGGTGAAGTTGTTCTTCCTCGCGGACCGACACACCTTCTCCCTGCTTGCCTCCTCCCTGCCCGGGCCTGCCACCCTGTGGGCGGACGCCCTGTCGAGAAGACAGGGCGTTCTTGTCAAATGGGCAATGCAACGGACTGTGTTCGACGACCTCGCGGCTTCCTGGGGTGTTCCGGAGGTCGCCTTGTTCGCATCGGAGGTGCCGCGCCGGTTGCCTCGGTACCTCTCCCTCCGGCCTCGCACTCCGGAGGGGGGTCCGGACGCTTTCATGGTAGACTGGAACAGGTGGCGGCCGACTTCTCCTTGGGGGCCTTACGGGTCCCGCTGGAGGTCTTTTCCTAGGTGGATACGGGACACTCGCCAGCCAGTTGGCTCTCCTTCCCTCGTCCTCCACTCCTTGTTTCACCTTTTCCGTACACGTCACTTTCACGTCGACACTATACGTAACCACTTGTCTGCCGTCCGGGGGGTCTTTGAGTCCGTCGCTGGGCTGGTCGTTCCGCCGCGGGAGCTGGATTCCTTCATGACAGCTGCCTTCCGGGAACGCCCGCCTCCGCGCCAGGTCCCTCCACGGTGGGATCTGGGGTGGGCTCTGGACCTTCTGGCTTCACCCACGTCTACACGGGCCGCTACACCGGTTCCGTTGCTCGGGCGTACACTCTTCCTTGTCGCTCTGCCCACTGGGGATCGCGTGTCTGCACTAGCGGCATTGTCACGGCCCCGGGACTGTGTGCGATTCTCCCCGTCCTTGCATGGCGTCACGTTCGCCTCCTCCCCTCATTTTGTTGCCACGAATGAGAGGGAGACCCACGTTTTCCAGCCTTTCACCGTCCAGGCTTTCCAGCGTGGGCATACTCGCCATGTGTTGTGCCCGGTGTCAGCCTTGCACTCCTCTGTTGCGTCTGTGGCGCCGCCTTCGGGTACTGCTGTGTGGGTGTCTCCTCGGACTGGTGGGAGGCTCTCGCAGGTGCAGATGGGACGCCACATTTGTCGGCCCATTTGTGCCAATAACCCTGTTTGTAGGGGTTCTGCGCACGATGTGCGATCCTTTGCTGCCTCCTTCCGGTTCCTGCAACGTCGATCCTTACCTGACATCGCCTCAGCGGTTTTGTGGTCTTCTCTCAATTCCTTCATCTCCTCCTACCTCTCCATGTCCAGTGTTCGACCCCCTCGTCCGGTGATGGCTCTCGGGGGTCGTGTTTCCTCGTGCTCTGGCGAAGATACCTGGTCTTCCCCCCTTGTCCCTCGTGCTTTTCCTTTGTTTTATTTGACAAAGGGGGGGGGGGGGGAGTACGGGTTTGCAACACTTGATTGCAAGTTTGGGATTATGTATTGTTACAGTACATAAGTGTTTTTGCCACATTGAAAATTGTGTTTTGTTATTGTGTTCAGTGTTTTTGTTGGTTTTGGAAGAAAAGGGATTTTGGGTACAGTACCTTTTTGGTTTAAGACAAGTCTATGTTTTTGCATTACTATGAATGACGGGCATGTGTTAAAACTGTTCTTTTTAGCTACTCCTCAGTTTTTCACTCTTTTATTAAACTCTTGTTTAAATTGTGTCTTTGTCATTCATAATTTTGTTTTATGCATTGTTTTTTTTGGTATGTTGGGCTTGGATGTCCTCCTATTTGTTATGCAGCCTTGACGTTGGATTTGCCAAGACTACTAACAAATTGGGAGGTTTGACGTACCTCCCAACCTACCAAATAGGAAAACCTACTATTTGGTAGTAGTCTTGGAAAATCCAACGTACATAATACCCTCCCTCACGCCGGACCCCTGCCCATCCGCGTTCTTCTGCTGACGTGAGATGTGATGACAAGAGAGGGTCGCTCATGCGCACGTTCAACAGGGATCTGCACATGACGGAACACGGGATGGGCCTTAAGCGGTAACTAAGGTAAACCCCTTTTTCTTCTCTTCTATGCTTTTTTCACCTTCGGTGGTAGTTTTGGTTAATGTACAACGTCTCCTAGAGCAAGATAAGGAGTAGACTCTAGACGTTTTCTTTTTAACCGCGGTTGGAATGACGACATAGCAGTCAAAATAGACAAGTCGTCATTGCAATTAGGTTAATAGCCTTGACTTTGGATTTTCCAAGACTACTACCAAATAGTAGGTTTTCCTATTTGGTAGGTTGGGAGGTACGTCAAACCTCCCAATTTCTTCTATTTTTCATTCTATTTAAAATAAAAATTTCAGGAATGTAACTCGATCGTAAATGGAGGGAGACCTGTAATTATGATATAATAGACATGCTGTTGTTCTGAAGCAATCTGATAGTTGTTGTTTGTTGCACGAGACCACTTTATATTTCTACCCTGAATTTGTAACTATATCTTAATAAATAAAGGTCAATGTTTGTCTGTCAGTTACCCGACCTTTGTTACTAAACTCCTCCCACAGTTTTGGTGCCAGGTGGGAGTGTGGGGCACCGTTGGAAAGCCCAGGCTTTGGAGATGGTTTTAGGCGAGTTTAGTGGAAATCAGAGACACTTTTGTTTAATAAAATTTTCGGCAGAACTTATGTAGTATACGCGAGCGAATTTTTTTTGAAAAAATGGCCGTTTGGGGCAGAAGGAGGCCTCCGATCGATAAGGTGTATGGAACGAAAGTTGTTCGCAGCCCCTCAAAATGGGGGTACGGATGAGGTCAGATCCCAAATCGGAGGTCATTTAGCGGCCGAAATCGAGGTCGCCGTTTAATGAGGCACAGGGAGGTCGAGGCCGGTGATTATGGTAGTAGTAGTGGTGGTAGTAGTGATGGTGATTATGGTGATTACCCGGGCAACGCCGGGTACCCCTGCTAGCACTGTAATATATATATATATATATTGAGAATATATCACAAATACACGTGAGCCACTAAATGTTTCTAATCTCTCAGTGGGGATCGTGGTGTAATTGATTAAAGCGTCGGCTATCGTCCTGATGGTCGACGGTTCGATCCCCACTGAGAGATTAGAAACATATATATATATATATTTATTAGTGGCCCCTCCATCATTGACGAACATGCCTATAACATAAGGCATCCTCTTCAAACACTAATCCGCCGTAGTTTGAATCTACCGCACAGAGCATTTAAAATCTGAGGAGCCTTCATCATGAGCGCACGCGACCTCACTCATGGCTTCAGTCATTATGAATTGGGTTCTCACTACGAAAAAACTTTGTAAAAAAATAAAAACAAAAAGAAAATAAGAATAACTATCCAATAAGCTTTCCATTATATTGTGGATGTACTTGTGTGGATCTTTGACCAGACGCTGATTCAGGCGTCATACTTCCTTCTCTGCTCTGCGGTCAACCGGCCCGGACGTGTCTCTCCACGTTCCGCTGGTTCCGCATTTGCTGCGTCCCTAGTGAGTTTTTTCTCATTTGTTTACTCCGGGATGTATCGAGTAAGGTTAGGATATGTGTAGCAGGAGTGTCCTGGGCTGGTTGCCCGCAGTGCAGTGTATTTTGGGTCGTGTGTCTGGGGCATCTATTTCGGATGTACCCTCGTGGTCCTGTTGTGGACAGGTGAACTTTTTCACAGTTAGCTAGCTTTGTGATGCAGGCGGCTTTCATTACGCATTATTGCTTCCTTTTATCTTTCTGATGAGGTAGCGTATTTTTGCTGACGTTCCCAGCGTATTTGTCTTCACTTAGTGAAGTTTTTTCTGGGTCCCGAGTCAGTTCTTCCCTTTGCCGGAAGTATTTGCTACAGTGGTGTGTTGGCGGTGGTTCCTGTTGTGATATAATTCAGTGCTTTTTGTTTATATTCCGACATGTTACTGTTATCCGTCTGCCTAGGCCTAGCCAGCCTCTCGTAGCTTTTCCACATATACAAGTGTTATTGATTTATTTTCTAAATAGGTACTACTGTGTCATGTGTGTCCTGGTTTAGTTGTGTATTGGCTAATTCCACGGACTATTTTTGTGTCCTGGGTTAGTTGTGTATTGGCTAATTCCACGGACTATGTTGGGCCCGGCGTTATTTGTGTTTTGGCTACACCTCGGTCCGGTGTTGCGTTCAGATGGTATCTGGACGGGGTGGGTTTTTTCCGGCGGGTTTTTCTCGGTTTCACCTTGATAACCCCGGCTGGTTGCCGAGTTTTGGCCACGCGTGGTTTAAAACAGGCTTGTTTCCCCGGTGAGTGGGTGTCTGTGGCTCCCCAGGACTGCGTCTCTGGGGTGCCTGTTTCAGGCTCCTTATGATTCCCGGCGGGTTGGCTGTACCCATCTCACAGTGTTCATACGGATACGTATTGTTTGTAGTTTTTTTCGGTTTTGCAAAGCCAATATAAAACTATGCTGTTGTTGTATTTCCTCCCCGGCGATCTTTTACAAAGAAGTGGGGATAGGAACAATTGGGGTTAACTTTTAAACTTTACATCACCCGGCGGGTGCAACCTGGAAGGGTGGGATGACCGAATTTGCAAAATTCAGTTTAGTTGACCAGACAATTGAGGGATGCATTGTGTATCGCCTCCTTCAACATACGGCGATCTAAAAAGATACTTCGGGAGAAGTTAGATCTCGTATATTTGTCAGGCTTCCCAGTTTTTTATCTACGAGATAATTCGGGGGCCGGCGTCTTTTTTATTTTATTTTTTTTCCAAAATTGAATCTTGAAACAAACACCACCGGAAAGACTTAATCTGTTATAAACGCCATGCTGGTCTTTATATATTATGTCAGAGGGTATTCATAAATCTTTTGGACAAATTAAGATATTCTGATATCTTTTACTTAGGAAACCCCACCGCGTAGCGAGCTGTAGTCGTTGAGTATTACGTCTCGTTACCCGGCGGGTTATTTAACACTTGTGTGCGAACATGATTGGGTTAACCTTATGAGCATGAATTCCTAGAAATTTTATTTTTTTCCAGAGCTGGGTCCCGGCGGGTCTATGCAGAACCTGGAGTAAGTTTCCCACCAGTCTCTGTCATGGCTACCTTTGCCCCGGTTTTTGCTTTATGCATTACGCCCTCCTGTTCAGGTATCCCTATTTTTGCGCACACCCTTTGTATAAAATATGTTAAAATGTCTCGTTTGGTGTGGGTTACCTTTCCGGCGTTTTTCTCGTTGCTCCGAGAACACCGTTTTTGTTTACCGAGTTTTAGTCAGGATGGCTAAAATAGGTAAGTTACCCCGACGAGTTTGGTCGCTTGAGGGCTCATCTGAAACTGCGTTTTCTGTGGTTAAGCCTGGGATCAGGCTTCCTGTGTTATTCATTGCTTTATGCATTACGCCCTCCTGTAATGTCTCGTTTAGTGTGGGTTACCTTTCCGGCGTTTTTCTCATTGCTCCGAGAACACCGTTTTTGTTTACCGAGTTTTAGTCAGGATGGCTAAAATAGGTAAGTTACCCCGACGAGTTTGGTCGCTTGAGGGCTCATCAGAAACTGCATTTTCTATGGTCGAGCCTGGGATCAGGCTTCCTGGGTTATTCCCGTCAAGGGGGGCTCCACACAGTTATCTAGGTGATCATGCTGACACCTGTTGGACATGGTTTTCTCTGCTTTTCAAAGCCATTGAAACAATGCTGTCTGTTTGTTTGGTCTTTCCCTCCCGGCGACCTTTTTACAAAGAGGTCTGGGGCAGGTATAATTGGTTTGACATTGCATATAAAACCCGGCGGTTGTACCTTCGGGTGGTTATATTAACGGATTTGCGATTCGCGATAATTTGCCAAACAATTGATTGATACAATAGGGTATCACGGCCTTCAAGACGGTGATATATGAGGGCTTCTGGGAGAAGCCGGATTAGAGATTAAGATAGGCTTAGACTTTTTATGGGATAAAAAGATGCTTGAATCTTACTAGCCAATAAAAAACTATGCTGTTGTTGTATTTCCTCCCCGGCGATCTTTTACAAAGAAATGGGGATAGGAACAATTGGGGTTAACTTTTAAACTTTAAATCGCCCGGCGGGTGTAACCTGGAAGGGTGGGATGACCGAATTTGCAAAATTCAGTTTAGTTGACCAGACAATTGAGGGATGCATTGTGTATCGCCTCCTTCAACATATGGCGCTTTAGGGCACAATTGGGGTTAACGTTTTTTAAACTAATATTCACACCCGGCGGGTGCTCCTTTGAAGGGTGGGAATAACGAATTTACAATTCAGTTAGTTAACCAGACAATTGAGGGATACGTTTTGTATCGCCGCCTTCAACATACGGCGATCTAAAAAGATACTTCGGGAGAAGTTAGATCTCGTATATTTGTCAGGCTTCCCAGTTTTTTATCTACGAGATAATTCGGGGGGCCGGCGTCTTTTTTAGTTTTTTTTTCCAAAATTTAATCTTGAAACAAACACCACCGGAAAGACTTAATCTGTTATAAACGCCATGCTGGTCTTTATATATTATGTCAGAGGGTATTCATAAATCTTTTGGACAAATTAAGATATTCTGATATCTTTTACTTAGGAAACCCCACCGCGTAGCGAGCTGTAGTCGTTGAGTATTACGTCTCGTTACCCGGCGGGTTATTTAACACTTGTGTGCGAACATGATTGGGTTAACCTTATGAGCATTAATTCCTGGAAATTTTATTTTTTTCCAGAGCTGGGTCCCGGCGGGTCTATGCAGAACCTGGAGTAAGTTTCCCACCAGTCTCTGTCATGGCTACCTTTGCCCCGGTTTTTGCTTTATGCATTACGCCCTCCGGTTCAGGTATCCCTATTTTTGCACACACCCTTTGTATAAAATGTGTTAAAATGTCTCGTTTGGTGTGGGTTACCTTTCCGGCGTTTTTCTCGTTGCTCCGAGAACACCGTTTTTTGTTTACCGAGTTTTAGTCAGGATGGCTAAAATAGGTAAGTTACCCCGACGAGTTTGATCGCTTGAGGGCTCATCTGAAACTGCGTTTTCTGTGGTCGAGCCTGGGATCAGGCTTCCTGCGTTATTCATTGCTTTATGCATTACGCCCTCCTGTAATGTCTCGTTTGGTGTGGGTTATCTTTCCGGCGTTTTTCTCGTTGCTCCGAGAACACCGTTTTTGTTTACCGAGTTTTAGTCAGGATGGCTAAAATAGGTAAGTTACCCCGACGAGTTTGGTCGCTTGAGGGCTCATCAGAAACTGCGTTTTCTATGGTCGAGCCTGGGATCAGGCTTCCTGGGTTATTCCCGTCGAGGGGGGCTCCACACAGTTATCTAGGTGATCATGCTGACACCTGTTGGACATGGTTTTCTCTGCTTTTCAAAGCCATTGAAACAATGCTGTCTGTTTGTTTGGTCTTTCCCTCCCGGCGACCTTTTTACAAAGAGGTTTGGGGCAGGTATAATTGGTTTGACATTGCATATAAAACCCGGCGGTTGTACCTTCGGGTGGTTATATTAACGGATTTGCGATTCGCGATAATTTGCCAAACAATTGATTGATACAATAGGGTATCACGGCCTTCAAGACGGCGATCTATGAGGGCTTCTGGGAGAAGCCGGATTAGAGTTTAAGATAGGCTTCGACTTTTTATGGGATAGCAAGATGCTTGAATCTTACTAGTGTTTCAAGTGTAAAGGGATACTTGAAAGACTTCATCTTTAATAAAGATATGCTTCATCTTTATGAGGATTCAGAAGTTATGCTTAATTCTTTTGGACAGGTAAAAGATATGCTGAAATCTTTAATAAGCCATTGAAACAATGCTGTTTGTTTGTTTAGTCTTTCCCTCCCGGCGACCTTTTTACAAAGAGGTCTGGGGCAGGTACAATTGGTTTGACATTGCATATAAAACCCGGCGGTTGTACCTTCGGGTGGTTATATTAACGGATTTGCGATTCGCGATAATTTGCCAAACAATTGATTGATACAATAGGGTATCACAGCCTTCAAGACGGCGATCTATGAGGGCTTCTGGGAGAAGCCGGATTAGAGTTTAAGATAGGCTTCGACTTTTTATGGGATAACAAGATGCTTGAATCTTACTAGTGTTTCAAGTGTAAAGGGATACTTGAAAGACTTCATCTTTAATAAAGATATGCTTCATCTTTATGAGGATTCAGAAGTTATGCTTAATTCTTTTGGATAGGTAAAAGATATGCTGAAATCTTTAATAAGCCATTGAAACAATGCTGTTTGTTTGTTTAGTCTTTCCCTCCCGGCGACCTTTTTACAAAGAGGTCTGGGGCAGGTACAATTGGTTTGACATTGCATATAAAACCCGGCGGTTGTACCTTCGGGTGGTTATATTAACTGATTTGCAATTCGCGATAATTTGCCAAACAATTGATTGATACAATAGGGTATCACGGCCTTCAAGACGGCGATCTATGAGGGCTTCTGGGAGAAGCCGGATTAGAGATTAAGATAGGCTTAGACTTTTTATGGGATAAAAAGATGCCGGAATCTTACTAGTGTTTCAAGTGTATAGGGATACTTGAAAGACTTCAAAAGTAGTGGTGGAGTGCTACGGTTCGTTGACCGGCGGTTTTGTGGCACATATTTTGTACCATTTTTTGGGTACAAAAAAATGGTACAAAATATGTGCCACAAAACCGCCGGTCAACGAACCGTAGCACTCCACCACTACTTTTGAAGTCTTTCAAGTATCCCTATACACTTGAAACACTAGTAAGATTCCCTATGAGCATTAATCCCCAGAAATCTCTCTTTCCAGGGCGGAGTACCGGTGTTGCACCAGGTGACCAGGTAGTTCCCGGGGGCGGGGTAGTTTTCCCCCAGTCTCTGTCGTGTCGGTACTTGAACCTCTCATTGCTGTATGTTCAACGCCGTTAAGCTCAGGTATCCCTATCTTATTTTTGTTTGTTAATGAAATAATTTAATAGCTGAATCATAATAAACATATATATTTTCTATGATTATATTATGATAATATTGTGTTTATTTATAGTAATTTATTTTAATACAATTAAATATATATTAAATTAATTAGTATACTTTATGATTTTGCTCACCAGCTCTGCTTTCAATGTGTTAATGAGCTATGAGAGCTTTTAATTATCATAAACCTTTACGGGACTCGGACGAGGGCTCCCATTCAGAGAGTATACCGAGCTCGCAAGCGAGGGACAGCCACAGCCAAGGTGTATGGCGATACTCACAGTCCTGGCAGGACAGCACACATCCCTTTGTGACTCAACTAGTGCTGACGTCCACCGGGATGCCGATGTACCATCTTCTATCCCAGTTTTAACATGGCAACATGTGGAGGTCCCGGCTTCGGCGGGATCTTCCCATGATAGGCCAGACTTAACGGATGCAGAACAACGATCTCTGGTCTCAGAGATGGAGGTTGAAGAGTCCAGTCACCTTCTAGGCGACTCTCAGGGTACTGTCGAATCTCCACGGAGTTCGTCATCGGCTAGGTATGTACCGGCGGAAGAGATTGATGGACTACTATTGAATGCACTTAATAGGTTCTTTGGCCCTACGCCGGAAACTCCTTTTGATACGGGAGATCCCGCGATGTCGACGATTGTGCGACCTCTGGCTACATCCTTTGCTTTAGCTAAAATACCTAACCATCCTCTTGTGTCAGATCCAATTTCCAATGTGCCAGGCACAGCAGCTCTCACTACTTCCACTGTGCGAGTCTTATCAGACATATCTCCCCCTCCTTTAGACAAGGCGCCAGTTAAAAAACAGGAGCTATGCCTCTTTTATACGGGCCGGATGAGTCAGGGGTAGCAATGTTACGGAAATGTTTTGGATGTTCATATTAAGGACATTCCAGGTTCTTATAACCATGACTTATTCTTCCCACCAAATCCCTCCAGAACGCCATTCTTGGTTCTCTCTTCAGGTTTTTGGTGCCGGCGGAGTCCCCTCTGCTTGGCTGCCACCCCCCACAATTGGCAGCCTAGAAACCTCGCGGACTTGTTCATTATGGACATTCAGGAGGCCAAGTGGCTAGCACCATATGGTAGCGACGTGACAAAGATATTCACGAATCAATATACCCAGTCTACAAAGCGACAGTTTCAATCGCATTGGCAAGCTTTTACGTCTCGGATTCTTAGAACAAAAACAAACTGTGCCCTCGGTGGCATTGGTTGTTAATTATTTAATTTATCTGTTCATGCAGAAACATTTATCTGAAAGTTATTTATGTGGGCAGGTTTTAAACTCCGCCCACCTCCCCGTCAGCTCAGGCCTACATGGTCTCTGGACAAAGCATCGTCGTTATTCTCGTTCCCGTATGTACCAAAGACTGCAGGTTTTACAAAAGGGCAGTATTCCTTATGGCTTTGGCTACCGGGAACAGAGTATCTGAGCTGGCGGCGATGAGCAACGCACCTAATTGCCTCAGGTTTGATAGGCTTCATGAGGGTATTCACATTGCACCTTCCCCAGGATTCATAGCCAAGATTGAGCACAGTGAACACGTGTTTTCAGAGTTCACGGTGCCGGCGTTTAAAAGGGGAAAGGTGCACCATCTTTTTTGGCCCAGTGCAAGCTCTAACCAAATATTTAAGAGTGGCACCTCTAAATCACCAGGGTGCTTTATGGGTCGCAAGTCCGGGTGAACGCTTGATGGAGCGTACACTGGCTTCTCTCTTGGTCGAGGACTTTAAAGAGAAGAATCCCGGCGTTGTGGGTAAGACCCACGATTTACGCAAGGGGACAGCCTCTTTACGTTTCCTTAATAATCTTTCGGTGGAAGTTATTAAGTCCACACAGTTGTGGGCCTCTAATCAGGAGTTTTTGCCTCGATTCCTTTCAGTAGCTCTGGACAAACCTTCCTTGCCATGTATAGCTTTACGGCAGAGGGTCTAGGTGGCCCTTTTAGTCACGTTTTGTTTAATTTCAAGAAAAAGGGGGGGGGGGGTACAGTCAGTGTGACATAGGACACCCTAGACCCCTCCGGAGCATGTGTTCGGAACATACGAGCTGTGATACTGGTTGTAGGCATTGTATTATAACATTTCTCTGTAGTATTCATTGCAGTAAATTGTGCTAAAGGCCAATAATAGTGTTACAACAATTCTTGTTGTAAGTAGCTTTGGCTGTGAAGCAATAGATTTTTGAGAAATCTCGGTAGTTGCAACTACGACTTTTACTTTTGAAGTAATTACTTCTGCATAAGTACACGAGTTCAGTACTTCTACGAATGTACAAGAATTCATTTATGTTTGGTTATATTTTTAGGAATATATCCACTAGTTTATGGGGTTTATATGTGCACATGTAAACTTATAAGTTTTTAGTTTTCACCACTTACTTTAAGTGGGGTGCCTTCTTAACTAGCAGATCTGTTCACAGAGTCTCAGAGTTAACCCTTTTTCAAGCAGGCTTCTTTGAAGCACGCTCCTGCTTGTACCCCTTTTTGAAGATTTAGGCTGTATAAAGTTTATGCACCCGAATATCTCTTTTTTACAAAAGTAAGAATACTATGTGGTTGTTTGATTATCTGCTTTTCTAGAGTTATGATATGATTACGAATGTCCCCCTCCAGTCTTAGAAATCAGGCATGTTCGTCAATGATGGAGGGGCCACTAATAAATTATAGGTTTGACTCCTGTAAGGAGATAAAGAAAACCTAATATTTAGTAGTGGCCCCGTAATCATTGACGACTGGGGCCCTCCCGACCATCCCCTTCCCATTCGTTGATGTATTAAGGATTTTGGTTTACTTGATATTTCAGTGAAGGAAGTATGACGCCTGAATCAGCGTCTGGTCAAAGATCCACACAAGTACATCCACGATATGATGGAAAGCTTATTGGATAGTTATTCTTATTTTCTTTTTGTTTTTATTTTTTACGAATTTTTTTCGTAGTGAGAACCCAATTCATAATGACTGAAGCCATGAGTGAGGTCGCGTGCGCTCATGATGAAGGCTCCTCAGATTTTAAATGCTCTGCGCGGTAGATTCAAACTACGGCGGATTAGTGTTTGAAGAGGATGCCTTATGTAATAGGCATGTTCGTCAATGATTACGGGGCCACTACTAAATATTAGGTTTTCTTTATCTCCTTACAGGAGTCAAACCTATAATATATACAGTATATATATATATATATTGAGAATACCTGTATATCAAAAATACACGTGAGCCACTAAATGTTTCTAATCTCTCAGTGGGGATCGAACCGTCGACCATCAGGACAATAGCCGACGCTTCAATCAACTACACACGGCAGTCTACACCACTGCCGTGGTGTAGTTGATTAAAGCGTCGGCTATCGTCCTGATGGTCGACGGTTCGATCCCCACTGAGAGATTAGAAATATATATATATATATTTATTAGTGGCCCCTCCATCATTGACGAACATGCCTATTACATAAGGCATCCTCTTCAAACACTAATCCGCCGTAGTTTGAATCTACCGCGCAGAGCATTTAAAAACTGAGGAGCCTTCATCATGAGCGCACGCGACCTCACTCATGGCTTCAGTCATTATGAATTGGGTTCTCACTACGAAAAAACTTCGTAAAAAATAAAAACAAAAAGAAAATAAGAATAACTATCCAATAAGCTTTCCATCATATCGTGGATGTACTTGTGTGGATTTCTGACCAGACGCTGAATCAGGCGTCATTCCTCCTTCTTTGCTCTGCGCTCAGCCTGCCCGGACGTACCTTTCAGGCTCCGCTGGTTCCGCATTCGTGGCGTCCCTAGTGAGTTTTTTCTCATTTGTTTACTCTGGGATGTATCGAGTAAGGTTAGGATAGGCGTAGCAGGAGTGTCCTGGGCTGGTTGCCCGCAGTGCAATGTATTTTGGGTCGTATATATGGGGCATCTATTTCGGATGTACCCTCGTGGTCCTGTTGTGGACACGTGATCTTTTCACAGTTTGGTTTAGTTGGTGATGCAGGCGGCTTTCATTACGCGTTAATTATTGCTGCCTTTTATCCTTCTGATGAGGTAAGCTGTGTGTTTGCTGACGTTCCCAGCGTATTTTTCTTCACTTAGTGAAGTTTTTTCTGGGTCCGTGTCAGGCTTCCCGGGGTTGGGAAGTTATCGCTTCGGTGGTGTGTTGGCGGTGGTTCCTGTTGTGATATTCCAGTGTGTGTTTATATTTCAACTATTTTCATGCCGTCTACCTAGGCCTAGCCAGCCGCTCGTAGCTTTGCCACATGTCTAGTGTTATTATTTATTTTATAAATATGCCCTACTGTGTCATGTGTATCCGGGTTTTAGTTGTGTATTGGCTAATTCCTCGGACTATATTTGTTTCCTGGTTTAGTTGTGTATTGGCTAATTCCACGGATTATGTTGTGACCTTGGTTAGTCGTGCGTGTCTCTCCTCGTGTCGTATTGTTCAGATGGTGTCTGTTCAGGGTGGGGTTTGCCTTCCGGCGGGTTTTTCTCGGTTTCACCGTGAAAAATCCTGACCGATGAGCAGTGTTAGGCCACACGTGGTTTTTAACACTGGCTGGTCCCCCGGCGAGGGGAGGTGTCTGTGGCTCTCCAGGACTGCGTATCTGTGAGTGCCTGGTTTCAGGCCTCCTTTATAATTCCCGGCGGGATGGCTGTACCCATCCTTACATATATATTTAGTTATATATAAAGAAACGACGTTCGTGAGAACACTCGTTTTTTATAGGTTTTTCTACCTGGTTTACGACAAACCACGGGGAAAACCTAGCTGTTGTTTAGGCGTTCCTCCCCGGCGATCTTTTACAAAGTAGTGGGGTCAGGAACTTGTGGGGTTAACTTTTAGACTTCTCACCCGGCGGGTGCACCTTAGCAGGGTGGGATAAAACGACTTAGGTCTCTTATAGTTAACCAATCCATGTGAGTGATACTCTGTGTATCGCTGCCTTTACTCTTACGGCATTTGAAGGATCAGTGAGGTTTAACCAAATCGATTTCCACACCCGGCGGGTGCCCCTAAGTAAAGGATCTAAGGAATTTATAAACAAATTCAATTTCGATTAACCTTAATTGGGTGATACTTTCAGTATCGCCGCCTTCTATTTTTACGACGATCGTTTGGGACAATTCGTTAAAAAATCAGATCTCGTATATTCCTGCCCTGGGCTATTCTACTAAAATATTTCAAGGGCCGGCGTCTTTATGAGGGGGGGCTTTGTTACAAAATTGAATCTTAAGACAGTCACCACCTCCTACAGACTATTAGTGCCATACTGGACCATTATATCAGAGGGTATTCTTCATGTTCTTAGCTAAGAAGACTTGTTTAGCCTCTTTATACCCAGCCGCGTGGCGAGATGTGTTAGCTGTGTCTTTGCATCCCGTTACCCGGCGGGTTATTAACACTTGTATGCGAACACTTGGGTTAACCTTATGAGCATTAATTCCTGGAAATTTTCTTTATTTTTCCAGAGCTGAGCTCCGGCGGACCAATACAGACCCGGCGGTAGTTCCTCACACCAGTCTCTGTCATGGCTAATGTGACCCCAGTTTTTGCCCTGTGCATTACCCCTACTTGCGCGGGTATCCCAATTTTTGCACATACCCTTTGCATAAGGTGTGTTAGATGTCTAGACCGTTCAAGGGGTCTCTGGGTTACACGTAATTGTTCTTTTTGCTCCCAATTAACCAATAAAGTCCTGTGTGACAATGACAAGACCGCGGCGGTAGCGTTGAGAGAGGTCAGACAACAAATGTCGGCCTACACTACCATTGTCGCACATAAGTCACTTCAATGTGACAACGTCCCACTTTGGGATAAGTTGCTGTCAGAGCACCCTCCCCCTAAACGTACCTCTAGAGTAAGGGGTTTTAAGCCGACAGAGACTAGCCAGGATTCTGTATCGTCTGTGGAGACGTTTAAACGCCCGAGAGAGCCTACTCCCCCGGCAGCCACCTCCTCGTCGCAGGCGAGATCGAGGTCAAGGTCACCCCTCAGACAACGGTCTTCAAGTCGGGCCTCTTCCCCGGCTAGTAAGAAGTGCAAGACTGAAGCTTCCCCCAGGGGCCATGGTGGTGATTCTTCCAAACCTAGGTCCAGTTCGCGGTCACACCGTAGCCACAAATCCTCCAAAAAGGATTCCCATAAGAAGTCCTCTCGACATTCTACTAAGTCTAGTGCATCTCATCGTACCTCTACACCTGACAATGTTTCTGTTACAGCCTCAGAGTATAGTGAAGCGCCTGTCCCTAAACAAGATTTACCTATTGATATTTTAACCCTAGAAATGGAGAGTTCAGGATATTCAATAATTGAGAATGTTTCAGACTCTCAAGAGAGCGTAGGCCAGAGCCTCGGTGTTTGGCGGTTTGCTCAGCCAGGGTCTGACCATCCACGTCCGACTCATAAGAGTCACACAGTAGCCGATGTCCACAGGGACGCGGCGACCCCATCCTCTATCCCTGATTTATCTTGGAAACAAGGTGCCCCTGCCTCGGCGGGGTCTTCTCAGGAGGATCGGGAGGAACAAGATGAAGTGTCATTAATTTCAGATAGGGAAGGACAAGGGTCAGGCTCAGGCCTGGACGCCGCCCATGATAATACTAATTCACCTGAAAGTTCTGCACCTAACCAGTTTGTTACAGCACAAGAAATTGATGGGTTACTTACTCATGCTCTATCAAAATTCTTTAATCAACAACGAGAAAACCCCACAATGGACTTGGGGGCTCCCTTGACAGGTTCTGCGGTACGGCCTCTGATAGCGTCAATCGATTTATCTAAGATTCCTAACCCTCCTACTCTGTCACCGGCAGGGAGCTCTAAGCCAGCTACGGCGGCATTCACTACGTCAAATGTCAGGGTCATTACGGATGTTAATCCACCCCCTCTAGACAAAGCGCCTCTTAGAAAGGTAGCTATGCCCCTGCTTTATGGGCCAGACGAGTCATGGGTCCCTTTGAACCCCTCTAAGCCAGAGCTTGCCCAGCCTACCTTGTCAGGGGAACTCCCGGTACCACGTGAGTGGTTTATCCAGGGAAATAAGTCTAAGAAATTAAGGGCATTGGATGCCTTGGGTAATGTTTTGGACGTGAATATCAAGGCTATACCTAGTTATTATCATCAGGATTATTTTGTTTATGCATCTAAGCCTGCTTTACCCCCTGCCTCAGCTTCAAAACTTTTTTCAGACTGGTCTAAGCTGGATGGGTTTAATGATATTAAGGCTCTGTTGGCCATTACTCCTGAACTAGATTTACAGACCGTCACAGACGAGACAGCTAATCCAGTGTTGAAGGTGGGACAGTTAGGACCAGGACCTTGGGTGGATTGGGAGGTAGAGGCTCAAAACTTTGCAACCACTTTCACTTCTAAATCTTCCCACCAGATCCCTCAGGATACACATTCATGGTTCTCAATGCCGGTAGGTTCTGCCGGCGGAGTTCCGTCAGCTTTATTTTCCTTTTTAGCTGCCCCTAAGATTAATCTTTGTGAACTAAAGGAACCATTCATTACCCCTACCCCTTCTCACCTAGACAGAGAATTTAGGCTAAGGGGAAAAGCTTTCCGCCTGTTTTCACAGTACATAGTTTCTCAACAGGTGGCTAAGTCTTTACTCAGGTCTACTCAGGCAATCGCAGACGCGGATGCTCGAAGATCAGTTGAATTATCCCGGCGTCTGATTCTTCAGTCGTCAATTCAATCCTTAGGTGACATACGCACAGCCTTACTTGAGGCGGTGCGAGCACGACAGGATCTTAGAATGTCATTAGTTCGCAAGCTGCCTGATCGCATTGCTAACCAGGTGGTAATGTCCCCAGTACTTACACCTTCTTTAATGTCCCCTGATGTATGGCGAACAGTGTTTAACATGGCACAGGCCGTGAAGCACAGTCCCGCACAGGCTAAGAAACCCGCATTTAACTTCCCCAAACCTAAGCCTCCTACTAAAGCTCAGCCAGGGGGTTCTAAGCCGTTTCTTCCGCCTAAGTCCTCCCAATCCCCCCTGGGTCAGTTCAGGCATAGACAGAGAGGGTTTTCAGGACAGAGGGGACGCGGCCAGTATAAGCCGGGGCAGGGCCAGTCTTCGGCCCACACCAGCCAGCCGGCGAAGCGTCCAACACCACCAAACCCACCATCAAAAAACTAAAGTCTTTCTCACTCCCAGTGCCTACCTTAGAGCCGGAGGAACCGAGGGAAGTACAGCCGGCGAACCCTTGTCTGCTAACTGGGTCGTTCCGAACGTGTCACCAAGCATGGCCGTTAAAAACCTGGGCACGGATGGTGGCACGCAAAGGCATCACTTGGCAGTGGCTCCGGCGACCTCGCTTACGTCAGCCGACAACGGCAAATTGTGTTTCATTAGAGGTGGAGTTGCTGGTCCAGGAGATGATTGCCAAGAATGTCATCATCCCGGTACCCCCAGATTACCCTGTATTCACGTCAAAACTGTTTTTGGTTCCCAAACGGGACAGTGTTCAGATGAGGCCGGTCGTAGACCTGTCGTATCTGAATCTTCACATTTACAACGAGTCTTTCAGAATGTTAACAGTTCATCAAATCAGGCTAACACTTCCGCCGGGTGGGTGGATGTGTTCCCTAGACCTGACAGACGCCTATTGGCACGTGTCGGTCAACAAAAGATTTCAAAGGTTTCTGGCTTTGAGGATCAGGCACCAAAATTTTGTTTTTCAGAGGATGCCGTTCGGTTTGAACCTAGCACCTCGATTATTCACGAAACTAGTCCGGCAAGCCCTGATGCCATTGTTAAAACAGGGAATCAGAGTGTTGTGGTATCTAGACGACTGGCTGGTGGTGGCAGAGACACAACAATTATGCATAAAACATGTCAATATCATTTTAAATCATGTCAAAACTCTAGGCTTCAAGGTAAATCTGGTAAAGTCAAACCTTGTTCCCTCAAGAGTAATTCAGTGGATAGGGCTGGTCTGGGACACCGCCGCTCTCACTCTGAGTCAGAGTGTGGACAATCGCAACAGGTTTCGCAGGAAACTGTTCAGGTTTCTTCACAGTCTGACTACGACACGAAGAGTCTGGGAGTCTCTGGTCGGCTCTCTCAACTGGATTCAGCTAACTGTCAAGTTGGGCCGGTTGAAAGTAAAACGATTAATATTGGAGGGCAACAAATATTTCCCACTCTTACCGGCGGGAAAATTATGGCCCATACCAAAATTAATCCACACCTTACTAGCGGTCTGGGCGAAGAGGGAAACATTGCACTCAATCATGTCATGGACCTCTCCTCCTCCAACGGTATGGGTAGACACGGATGCGTCAGGCACCATAGGGTGGGGATTTCAGTCAAATCAGGGGCACCAGGGTCAGGGACTTTGGTCCCACTTAGAAATCTCTCACATAAATGTCAAAGAGTTACTAGTCCCATTGTATTTCCTTCAGGCTCACGGCCCGGCGTTACGGGGCAAGTCAGTGGCCTTCAGAATGGACAATCTGAATGCAGTTCACTGTATTCAGAAACAAGGGTCAACGAGGTCAAGGAAGTTGCTACTCGTGTCGGAAGAGATTTTTGTTCTAGCCACCAGTCTAGATATTTATCTTCACGCATCTTATCTCCCAGGCGTAGCGAACGTCTGGGCAGACGCTCTGTCCCGGAGACAGAGCACGACAGTAGAATGGGAGCTCAAGCAACCCATTTTCGACCTAATGATTGCGGAGCTCTCCCATCCACAAGTGGATCTTTTTGCGTCCGAGGAGACTCACAAGCTCCCTCTATACCTCACCCGCCGGACGATAACGCCGGCAGGGGGGCCAGACGCCCTAGTGACAGACTGGAACAGATGGAGCTCCATCTATCTGTTTCCGCCGCCAGATGCGTCACTAATGTGCCACGTAGTGAACAAACTACGAGTTTATCGAGGCTTAGTCTCGCTAATCGCGCCCCTGTGGCCAGCGCAGGTGTGGTGCCAGCAGTTAATAATGTGGTGCCCGGACCCGGTATCGCTCCCGGTCGGGTACTTCCACTTAGACACGATTGGCAACCTAGAGACCTCGCTGACTTTTGCATTATGGACATTCAGGAGGCCAAGTGGCTAGCACCATACGGTAGGGATGTGACCAATAAATTGCTCAATCAATATACTCAGTCTACTAAGCGACAATATCAATCTCATTGGAAAGCTTTTACTTCTTGGATTGTTAGAACGGAACAAACTGTACCCTCAGTGGCATTGGTTTTTAATTACTTGAACTATCTGTTTGAGCAGAAACGTTTATCTGTGGTGACTTTGAAGAATCACTTAACTGCGATTAGAGTGCCCTTTTTCGACCTTACAGGTCTATCCATACCGGTGGCGGAGGAAACAGGATTTATGAGAGCATGTTTTAAACTCCGCCCACCTCCCCGTCAGCTCATGCCTACTTGGTCTCTGGACAAAGCTTTGTCTTTACTTCATTCTCGTCTGTATCAAAACACTGCAGACTTTGCTTTAATCTTAAAGAAGGCAGTTTTCCTTTTGGCTTTGGCCACCGGAAACAGAGTGTCTGAGCTGGCGGCGATGAGCAACACACCTAATTGTCTTAGGTTTGGTAGACTTAATGATTCAATTTCCATTGCACCCTCCCCGGCGTTTGTAGCCAAGAATGAGCATAGTGCACACGTGTTTTCTGAATTCACGGTGCCGGCGTTAAAAAGGGGAAAGGTGCATCATAATTTATGTCCAGTGCAAGCTCTAACCAAATATTTAAGAATAGCTCCTCATAACCCCCAAGGTGCTTTATGGGTAGCGAGTACGGGTAAACGCTTACTTAAACGGCGATTAGCCTCTCTTCTAGTAGAAGTCATTAAAGAGAGTAATCCCGGCGTTGTGGGTAGGGCCCACGATTTACGCAAGTGGGCGGCCTCTTTACGTTTCCTGAAAAACTTTTCAGTTGAAGATATTGCGTCCACACAGTTGTGGGCGTCTAATCATACGTTTCTCTCTAGATACTTGTCAGTTGCTCTAGACAAACCTTCCTTACCATGTATAGCTTTAAGGCAGAGGGTCTAGGTGGCCCTGCAGTCACTTATGTTTATTTTCAAGGAAGGGGGGGGGTGCAGTCAGTTGACATAGGACACCCTAGACCCCGCCGGAGTATGAGAGCTGTGATACAATTTAAGGTTGAAATGTGATATGAAAATTTCTCTGAGAGAATTTGTGCTAGTACAAAGTTTAGTACAAAACAACGGTGTTGTTATAGTAGTTTTAGCTGCGAAAGCAATGTAACATTAGTTCAATGGAGTTCATTAGCAATTGATCTCCACATGTATTTTGGGGTTTATGATGTGCACATATAAACTTATAACTTATTATTTGTCACCACTCGTTGAGTGGGGTGCCTTTTGTAACTACAGATCTGTGTTCAGAATCTTCAGGGTTACCTATTTTTGTCAGGCAGGCTTCTTTGAAGCACGCACCTGCCTGAACCCCCTTTTTCTTGTATATTTCCGGCCTACGCCGTATTAAATACATTTTTCAAAAAGTAAGAATACTATGTGGTTGTTTTTATTATCTGCTTTTCTAGAGTTATGATATGATTACGAATGTCCCCCTCCAGTCTTAGATATCAGGCATGTTCGTCAATGATGGAGGGGCCACTAATAAATTATAGGTTTGACTCCTGTAAGGAGATAAAGAAAACCTAATATTTAGTAGTGGCCCCGTAATCATTGACGACTGGGGCCCTCCCGACCGTCCCCTTCCCATTCGTTGATGTATTAAGGATTTTGGTTTACTTGATATGTCAGTGAAGGAGGAATGACGCCTGATTCAGCGTCTGGTCAGAAATCCACACAAGTACATCCACGATATGATGGAAAGCTTATTGGATAGTTATTCTTATTTTCTTTTTGTTTTTATTTTTTACGAAGTTTTTTCGTAGTGAGAACCCAATTCATAATGACTGAAGCCATGAGTGAGGTCGCGTGCGCTCATGATGAAGGCTCCTCAGTTTTTAAATGCTCTGCGCGGTAGATTCAAACTACGGCGGATTAGTGTTTGAAGAGGATGCCTTATGTAATAGGCATGTTCGTCAATGATTACGGGGCCACTACTAAATATTAGGTTTTCTTTATCTCCTTACAGGAGTCAAACCTATAATACTGTATATACGGTATATATATATATATATATATATATTAATGATGATATCAGTGAGTTGTCCTCCAGGATAACGTATTTTCAAAAGGAAAAGGGTAGCCAAAACAAGGAAGATCCCCATCTTCATATTTATTGCAATATTTCGGACTCTGCGTCCATCATCAGGTCAGTACACGATCCTATAAAATGAAATGACCATACATAAAATTTTGTAAATAGAAGGACCCGTATAATAGTTTAAATACAAAGTAAATAAGGGTATAAAATACCTAGATTAAATAAATTTGTTAACAAACACCAGTACCGCATGAATAAAAGGAAAACTAATGCGATATGATTAAATAATAAAGACAAATCCCTACCCACCTAGATCCAACCCCAAGCCCACCTCGAGTACAACTGAATACCATTATTTGATAATTTAACACTTAACACCAACAAAACAAAAGAACATACAAAACAAAAGAACATTTGAAAATTATATATTCTGACTGGGCGTACAATGTGAAATACTCCTAATGAATTTGAAATTAAATTAAACAAACAGGAAACAATTAAAACTAAACTATTTGAAAACTGACTAAACAATTGAATCAGGTCATAGTATTTAGTTCTGGCTTGAGTTGAATTAATATTTTTTCCCCTAAAAAAGTATCTTGTTCATTATTGAATTTACCTATTACAGTATTTCAAAATCATTCTCTGAGAAAAGATGGTCATTCTCATGTGAATCATTTCTTATGGCCGAAAAAGGCATTTTATTTAGATATTGACCCGTTCTATAGCTCCTACCTAAATGTTCAGATATTCTAATTTTGAAATGTCTGGAAGTACATCCGACATACCTAGTATTACAGCTGGGACACAAAAATGTATATACAATATTTGAACATATTAGGTTAGGAATACGGTCTTTAACCCTTAAAGAGCGGCGCTCGACTTAAGTCGTGCACCAATTTGCAGCAAGTTAGGAGCATTATTAAGGCTTTTAAAGGGTTAAAATCGAGTGCAAATGGCCGGGAGAGCAGCGGGCCAGACAGCCAACTCCCAGGGCTTACCGCCGCCCATTAACTCATGTTCCCTGTGTTCTCGAGAGGCCGGCAGTGTAGCCAGTAGTGAGCATAGCTGGGAAAAATATACCGATATATGCTAAACTTCCATGTTCGTGGCACCACTGCAAGAGAACCACGAGTGCTACGTAGCTCGTTAATCTGGTCTCATTTTGAAGCTTTTAGTGCCTAGTTTTTTGCTAAATATTTTTTTTTTCATGCAGATGCTTGATTTATCATGCAGGATGGCCTGAATATGCCCAAATGAGCCCAAAACACCCCACTAGACAAGGGTTAAAATTGAAAAATGAACCTATAGTGAAATCATTATTGAATATTATTCGAAAGTTGACGGCAGGAAATTCAATTTTGAGAAAGGCTAGTAACTTCTTCCTGAACAAGAAACTTTATTCCCCATAAAAAGGCAATTTAACATATTTGATAAGTTTAGGTACTTCCGAAGCTGTGACCTCTAAATTTTGCTTTGTGTATACTGTAGAAATCTTTTAAGTACTGTACTTTATTAAATACATTCATAGTATAATTGTTGGATATAAAACACTGCTTCAAAAACTCTAATTCTAGATGCATAACATTAAAATTAGAACACAAATTGTAAGCACAATTTAAAAGTGTTTTAACCCGTACAGCCCCAGCGACGCGTCTGACGCGTCGGCAATGTATGTAACGCACAGCCCCAGCGACGCGTCTGACACGTCACCCTAATTGCGCCGACCGTAACCTCAGGTGTAGCCACTTAAAAGGGCTCAGATTTGTATGGGAACTGTGTACGTATCCCACGCAACCGTGCCGATGGTTGAAAACTCTCAAAGTCCACGTGCGTGCGCGTGAGCGCGCAATAACCTGTTTTTTTGGGGTAATTGCCTTCAATTTTTTACTCTTGTAAAATACGTTTTCGGGGGCTCTGTAGGACCATTCTTTAAGCTTTTTGAGCGGTTTTTCATGGTTTTTCCTTCATTCCTAACCCATTCGCTATTGTTTCTGGAATAAAACAATTTTTTGAAAACCGGCCGGGTTCTGGTGAACAAACATTACAAAACTAGCCGGGGCTCCACGGGTTAATAGAGTTTATTTTGAAAATATCTGGGCAGAAACTAAGCCAATTGAGACCTAAACCAGTAAAGGTTTGTTTCCTAAACACATCAGTGATCAATCCATTCCCAGTTTTGGTTATTTTGACATCCAGAAAAGCTAATGTATTGTTATCTTCAACCTCCTTGGTGAAATTAATGTTGGGATGTTGTTTATTCAAAAACTCCAAAAACAAATGTATATCCTCATTTCTATTGAAAATAAAAAAACAGTCATCTACATAAATTATATGGTTTATAAAAAAAAAATTGAAATCTTTAGGACAATTATTAAGCCAAATTGCTTCATTGTGGCACAAAAAGGTATCTGCTAAACTAGGTGCTAGGCAAGATCCCATCGCACAGCCATCGATTTGATTTTACATTTCTTTATTGAACAAAAATAATGATTCAGACGTAGCAAATTTTAGTAGATTATTAACAGTTTTCTTATCAAGTCCTTAACATGCTTGTGGATTAGTTTTACCGAGAATGATATCTATGGTTTCTTGTAGTGGTACATTGGTAAATAAAGAATCTACATCAAAGCTGGCCATGACAAATTCAGGGGGTAGAGTTAGTGACTAATTCGTCTACAAATTTCTTAGAATTGTCTACAGTACTGTATATTCATTATTGATAAGGGGTTTAAGTAATGGAATGAGAAATTCACCAAGTTTGTAAGCTGCTGTATTTCTGGTTGAAATTATGGGTCTTAATGGTACATTTAATTTGTGAATCTTTGGTAATCCATATAAAATCCCGGGAGAAGTTCCTGAAGCATACAAAAGGTTAAAATTTGAAATTCCAATATTATCCTTAACCCGTAAATGGGTGCAAAGCTCTTAAGAGGTTTTACTGGGCGATGGCGGCAAAGCTCTTAAGAGGGAGGCCTAAAAAAAACATTTAAACAGCCCCAGTAGCACAAAACAATTATTATTATTTTTGTTTCCCTATACTGTACCTCATATCACTCCTCCACATCCCCTCCTTCCTCCCTTTCCCCTCCCCCTTCAATTATCACCTATTTTCCCTGTTATTCCCTAATTTGTTGGTATATTTTTGAGCTAACATTAGCAAACTGTGTGGAGGATGTGCTTACGTGCCTAGCGGGTGTGTTACATGACCGAGTGTGTGTATGAGTAGGCTCAGTGTGGCTTGAGGCCTCGTGGAGGGAGGGGTTGCCTCAATTTTCTCCATAATTCATGAATGGGCTGGTCCATCTATATTCGCGATTTTGACCAGAAAAATAATATTTTCACTTGTTTTATTGTTATTTCAGGTTACTATCTTCATAGTGAAGGTAAAATAGGCTCATATGAATAAGTAATAACGATATTTATCGTAAAATGACGATTATAGGCCTGAATGGAGCCAATATGCTCGCCCATGGGGAGCTAGTTCAATACCCCCCCCCCCCCTCACCGTTTTCGGGTTAATAGAACGAAGAATTTGATTTAGTTTATCTTCTAATTTAATTATATGAGAAAATAGGTTACCAGTTACTCGCTGAAATTTAGATCTATCCGAAAGTATTTTCTTAATTTTAGTAAAGTACAGTAGTCCATTTTATTTAAAATTACCACTCCCTTTCCTTTGTCTGGCTTGGTAACAATTACCACTCCCTTTCCTTTGTCTGGCTTGGTAACAATAATAGATTCATCTTCACTAAGCTTTCTAAGAATATCAACATCATCAGGTTCAAACACAGGAGACAATACATCACCTTTTGATCGTTTAGCCAAATTAAAACAAAACCGACCTAAATCCTTTATTTTCCGTAGAGTATCTCCTATCACTCTTCCACTCCGAAGTAATCCATTATTAGCACAGTCAGTGACAAAGTTACATAGCTTATCTATACCTAAATTATGTTTAACAAAATTGGTCTTATATTGAGGAATGCAAAAATTCAATCCTAAGGATAATAATTTTTTCTCTCTACTTGTGAGGACTCTACTCGACAAATTAAAAATGCAATTTTCATTCCAGTTTAGCGGTCCAATACCAAGGTCCTTCAGTTTCTTGTCATGGCGTCGTCGGACATCAGTGTATGAAGTACGAGTATTCCTAGTTATTCTTCCAAAAAATACAAAAAAGTCTAAGAAACTGACACTCTGTTTTAATGTATTCTTTAACACTTCCAAACTCTTTTTAACACGTTCAAGTTTTTGTTTATGTTGTTTAAGTTCACAGTCTAAAAGTTGACTTTGCCAATCACGGTAGGTGGGCGTATTTCGAAAATTCTGGTTATGAACTTTGAAATTTACAAACTTAGGCACCACCTTAACCCTCGTCTAGCGGGAGTTTTTGGGCTATTTTGAGCATATTCAGGCCCTCCTGAATGATCAATCAAGTATCTACATGAAAAGAAATTTATTCAGCAAAAAACTAGGCGCTACAAGCTTCAAAATGAGACCAGAACAAGCTACGTAGCACTCGTCGTTTTGATGCAGTGGTACCACCAACATGGGAGTTTAGCGTATAGTGGCATATTTTTTCCAGCTATGCTCACTACTGGCTACACTGCCGGCCTCTCGAGAACAGAGGGAGCGTGAGTCAGTGGGCGGCGGTAAGCCCTGAGTGTCGGCCGTGTGGCCTGCTGCGCTCCCGGCCAGTTGCACTCGATTTTAACCCTTTAAAAGCCTTAATAATGCTCCTAACTTGCTGCTTTTTAGATACGGACTTAAGTCGGGCCCCGCTCTTTAAGTGTTAAAAGCCACATATGTTGAAATGAATGAAGTATCCAAACGAATCTTGATGATCTTGAAGTGTTCCCTCTCCAGTCCCGGTAGACCTTCAGTGTTTCTCGTCCATATTTGTTAATGATGATATCAGTGAGTTGTCCTCCAGGATAATGTATTTTCAAAAGGAAAAGAGTAGCCAAAACAAGGAAGATCCCCATCTTCATATTTATTGCAATATTTTGGACTCTGCGTCCATTATCAGGTCAGTACACGATCCTATAAAATGAAATGACCATACATAAAATTTTGTAAATAGAAGGATCCGTATAATAGTTTAAATACAAAGTAAATAAGGGTATAACATACCTAGATGAAATAAATTTGTTAACAAACACCAGTACCGCATGAATAAAAGGAAAACTAATGCGATATGATTAAATAATAAAGACAAATCCCTACCCACCTAGATCCAACCCCAAGCCCACCTCGAGTACAACTGAAGACCATTATTTGATTATTTAACACTAACACCGACAACCCCAAAGACACAAAACAAAAGAACATCTGAAAATGATATTCTGACTGGGCATACAATGTGAATACAGTAGGGTCTCACATAAAACGAGAAATTGGTCGATAAACGAGGCCGTTCTATGCGATTTCGTTCTATGTGAACACAGCATTTTGGTGGCCCAATATCGTCAATGTTCACTGTAAGCGTAAATTTCCGTCAGGAGCGTACGATATTTTGTACGTTTTGTACGATATTTCGGCGCTCTATATGAAAACTCCTCGGATTTGCCCCACTTTGGCGGCGGACTCGTTTTATGTGATCACATTCGTTCTTTATCGAAAATTAAATATTAATATTTTAGGTCGCTCGTTTTAATCAAGACTCGTTTTATGCGGGACCCTACTGTACTCCTAATGAATTTGAAATTAAATAAAACAAACGGGAAACAATTAAAACTAAACTATTTGAAAACTGACTAAACAATTGAATCAGGTCATAGTATTTAGTTCTGGCTTGAGTTGTTGAATTAATATTTTTTTCCCTAAAAAATTATCTTGTTCCTTATTGAATTTACCTATTATTCCGGGCGTACCGCCAGCCTTGTTTACACTACGCGGATAGGCGTCGGACGCTTGCCATCATGTTCCCGTCTATTTTGACTGCCTTTGGATACAATAATATGTTGAGGGGGGGAAACATAGGCTACCAAGAGCGTACGAGTAATGTAGGCTAAACAAAGTGACAATACACCCGCTAACATAACCCTTGCCCCTATTTTTGTATCCCACGGCCAGCTGTTGGGTAAAATCTTTAGATAATCTGACTTTTAGGTGCGATTGTGATTTTAGCAATTATGTTTGTTTTTTTCTGTTGGCCACTAGTTTGCAAGTTTTACGTTTAATTCTATTTTACAGAATGGTGACTCTACCTCAAGAAGAACTATTATGAGCTACACACCGCTCACTGATACTCTCGCATATGTATGGTAAGTGTGTAAATTACAAATAAATGTATCATTGAATACAGTAGATAGGTTTGTATTTTATAGACATGTTTAACCCTTTCATTCACCAGGGGTTGCCATTTAGTATTCAGAAATAGAATTTTCATAAACTCATAATTACCTCTCCAAAATTAGTTTTCTGTTCACAGCTTGCTCAAATCCATAAAAGCCCAGATTATCTCCTTATGTTTCTCTAAATACTTCTCGTATAGCTGTCTTACTGCAACAATCTGATCCACATACCCTCTTACCCTCCTAAAATTGCACTGCTCTTCTCCTATTGCACCTTCTGTACCCTTTATTATCCTCTCTATCAACACCCTGCCATGCAGCTTTCCAACAACATATATTAAATTTGCTTGGGAAACAGATTAACTTGCTCATGTAGTAATGTACACCCTATGTGGTGGATTGTGTTCTTTTATTTCATAAATTTTAGGCAAGAATGTTACGAGCGGGCGTACCTCCATCATTGTTTACACTATGTGTATTGGCGTCGGACCTTTGCCATCATGTTCCCGTCTATTTTGACTGCCTTTGGATACAATAATATGTTGAGGGGGGGAGGGCTTTGTCCCCCCTCACCGTAAACAAGACGGCGCTTTGGTTGGACGCTTGCAGTCAAGTTCCCATCTATTTTGAATGCCATGGGATACAATAATATCCAAAGCCCCCCTCATCCGCCCATGACATATTGTCATCATCATATATATTGCCAGCAGGGGGCAAATAACAGAAAAAATCGCCGTCAAAATAGACGCTAAGTTAACCGTGGCGATCGCCCTATGTAAACATGACGACCGTACACCCGGTAACTACATCCATCCCAAATTTTATTTTAGTAAGCGTTGTTTCCACATAGCGATTTTGATAAGTTATTTTGCCCTTATATTTTCTTTGTCTAAGTTTTGATTTGTTTAGTTTGCAAATTTTACATTTTAATTTTAAACTAATACCTTTATAACTTGAACACTCTTGCCAGTCTTCCTTCCCCTTGTACAATGGCACAATACATGCACTCCTCCAGTCTAATGGTACCATTGACACAACAAAGCACACATTGAATTGTCTCACCAGCCAATCTATTATTACATCTCCACCCTTCTTAATACACTCCTAAGTAATACCATCCATACCTTCTGCTTTTCCCTCTCTCATTTGTCTCACTGCTTCTATCACCTCATTCTTCCCAATCATTTCATTCATTCCCTGCCTCCTGGGTAGCCTGGGTAACATGCCTCTTTCTTCCACTGCTTCAATCACTGCCTCCCTTCCCTTTCTTACATGCAAAGATTCAAAGTATATATATATATATATATATATATATATATATAAGTAATATGTGCAGTATATATATAAAAGTCTATACCATATTGTCTTGTATCTAATATATGATCTTTTTCCAGGTCACAAAGAAATATGGGAGTGTTAAGATATCAGGACCTATAGCAGTCTGTCATCAAACTTAACTATTTATTGGACTTAAATTTATTGAAAATAATTATAATTTTACGGTTGTAAGATATCAAAAAAGGATCAGCTGACTCCTAACAAACTACTGTACCCGACTCGAGTAATTAACTTTACTTGTGTGATAAGATGATCTGAGATGATGGAGGCGAGGCTGGTTGTAGAGTGTGGAGTTTGCACAGTATGATAAGGGACTTGAAGCTTCTGCACTTGTATGATGGTGAAAAATGCATGCTTTATGATGGAAGTGGTGACAGAGGCAGGATCCGTTATTCAAGTCAGTAACGAGAAGATCCTACAATATGATTTGGATCTTTGGGCTTCTGAATCTGTTCAAGCTGAGTGTGAGGAAGAAGATTGGGCTGACTATAAGGAGAACGTGATGTGCCAACAAATACTTGAGGGTAAAGATGTTGAAATAAAGTGTGAAGAAGTGTTGGTGGGTGAAGATGTTAAGATAAAGTGTGAAGACGTTGAGATCAAGTGTGAAGAAGTGTTGCAGGATGCTGATGTTGAGATAAAGTGTGAAGAAGTGTTGGTGGGTGAAGATGTTAAGATAAAGTGTGAAGACGTTGAGATCAAGTGTGAAGAAGTGTTGGTGGGTGAAGATGTTGAGATCAAGTGCGAAGAAGTATTGCAGGATGATGATGTTGAGATAAAGTGTGAAGAAGTGTTTAAGGGTGATGTTAAGATAAAGAATGAAAAAGTGTTCACAAGTGAAGATGTTAGAACACAATATGAAGAAGTGTTTGTGGGTGATGATGTCGAGATTCAGTATGAAGAGGTGTTCGTGGGGGGTGATCTTGAGATGAATTGTGGAGAAATGTTCAAGGATGAAGATCATATTAATGATTTTGATGGAGATGAGTCACGCTTCTCTGAAAACTATGGCATTACTGACACTAGAGAAGCTTTAGAGAGTGATGAAGTAACGTATGTGGAAGAATATGCCAAAAGTACCAAGGAGGCTCTGAAGTGTGGAGATGATTCCCTTGTCTCTGAAGATGATTCATTTGTCTCTGAAGATGGTAGCGAAACTGAGTCTGGAGGAGAAGCTTTGGAGAGTGATGAAGTAACATATATGGAAGAAAATGCCACAAGTACCGAGGAGACCCTGAACTCCGGTGACGCTGAACTTGTGGACGGCGTAGATTGGGTAGATGCCTCACTCTCCGTCACAACAAAAACAGCAGCAGCAGCAGTTAAAAGTCGGTGTGAAGTGTGTAATAAAGTGTTCAGCAGTGTGGACATCCTCGCTAGACACGCTATAGTTCACTCGGGAGAAAAATACTACAAGTGTGTTACGTGTGGTGAATTACTTAGTTGTCAGAGTGATATGATCCTACACACTGGCTGTCATTCTGGAACAAGTAAATACAAGTGTCAGGTATGCCTGGAACAGTTTGGTTGTCATGGCAACAACAACACCACTCAACATATTGTAGTTCACTCAAGAATGGGCATGTACAAGTGTCAGGTCTGTCACAAACAGTTTACTCACAAAATCCATCTTGACACGCATTCACTTCTTCATTCAGGAATGACTACATCCAAGTGCAATAAGTGCCAGAAAGTACTTGTCTTTAGAAGCAGGCAAGAAACACATGCATTACTGTTGCATTCAGGAATGAACAACAATAATTGTGAAGTATGTGGGACACAGTTTACTGACTCGGACAGCCTCATCAGACATGCTTTAAGTCATACTTACTACCCATACACGTGTGTAGTCTGTGGCAAACGGTTTACTTGGAAAGAAGACCTCAAAATACATTCAGTTGATTGTACCATACCGACAAGATGTTCATTGACTCACACAAAAACAAAGGAACTGTACGAGTGTAAATTTTGTGGGAAACAATTTCTACAGAAATACAAAGTGAAACGTCATACATTAACTCATACTAAACTAAAGTTTCAGAAGTGTCAAGTGTGTAAAATACAATTTCCTTATGCAAGACTCCTCAAAGTGCATTCATCCATTTACATTGGAATAAATGATCACAAATGTATGATGTGCGGGAAAGAGTTTGCTTCCAGAGAACATCTCATCTTGCATTCAGTCATTCACACTGGCATGAAGGGCTACAAGTGTGAGACATGTAAGAACCATTCACCAGTACCAGTACCCACTGGAGGGAAGGCCTACAAGTGTCAGGTGTGTTATAAAACATTTCCCATGTATTCAGTTATTCACACTGACATGAAGGGCTACAAGTGTGAGACATGTAAGAACCATTCACCAGTACCGGTACCCACTGGAGGGAAGGCCTACAAGTGTCAGGTGTGTTATAAAATGTTTTCCATGAAAAAAAAATTCAAGAATCATTCATTAATTCACACTGGAGTGAAGAACCACAAATGTGAGACCTGTGGCAAAGCATTTAACTGGAAAGGAGGTCTCAGCAGACATTCATTAATTCACACTGGAGTAAAAGACTACAAATGTGAGACCTGTGGCAAAGCATTTACCTGTAAAGGAGGTCTCAGCAACCATTCATTAATTCACACTGGAGTAAAAGACTACAAATGTGAGACCTGTGGCAAAGCATTTACCTGTAAAGGAGGTCTCAGCAATCATTCATTAATTCACACTGGAGTAAAAGACTACAAATGTGAGACCTGTGGCAAAGCATTTACCTGTAAAGGAGGTCTCAGCAGACATTCATTAATTCACACTGGAGTAAAAGACTACAAATGTGAGACCTGTGGCAAAGCATTTACCTGTAAAGGAAGTCTCAGCAATCATTCATTAATTCACACTGGAGTAAAAGACTACAAATGTGAGACCTGTGGCAAAGCATTTACCTGTAAAGGAGGTCTCAGCAGACATTCATTAATTCACACTGGAGTAAAAGACTACAAATGTGAGACCTGTGGCAAAGCATTTACCTGTAAAGGAAGTCTCAGCAATCATTCATTAATTCACACTGGAGTAAAAGACTACAAATGTGAGACCTGTGGGAAACAATTTGCCAGGAAATATAGTTTTGAGAAACATTTATTAGTTCATACTGAAGTAAAGGAGTACAAGTGTGAGGTGTGTGAGAAAGAGTTTCGTTTGAAAGGTGGCCTCAAAAGGCATTCTTTTATTCATACAAGAAGCAAGATGAAAGGGTCTGAGGTGTCTGATAAAAAATAACTCCTTCAGGCATAGGCTACAGATGCAAATTATGTCCTAAAGAAGCGTGTCCCTAAATACGCACTGACCAATTTGAGTCCAAGCGAGTCCGACTCGAGACAGAGCCCGAACAGGGACAACACAACATAACCCAAAAAAAAATATATATTTATATTCACACACATCTAGTTTGCCCAGGAGAAGACTCAGAGACCAAGGATCACTAAGGGCCTCCAGCGTTTCCCTGGCCCCAGTTCCCCCGGAAGGTTCCAGTCTCAGCACCGGACACGCAGCGGAGCACACCACAATGCCCACCCACCTCACATCCAGGCATGACCCTTCATATATACCGGCTCCCCGGGCCAGGTGTCTGACGGACTATTATCTAGTCCAACTGGTGCCCGACCCCCTCTCCCAACAACCGCGTTATCACAAGCATTTTCCATTCATTCCTATTTATTACCACTTCTCTTGCCTGTTCTATATCCCTCTATCTAGCCAGAAGAGCCGTGGTCCACACAATCAAAGATGAAAAGAAAGTGTATTATCAGGGAAAAGTTTACTCATGTGATAACGACCAGAGGAGGTTGGCTTCAATTGTAAACAGTTTACTTGGAAAAACAAGAGTCAGCTTAAGACCTTCTGTACCCGATGCCGAGTTGGCTGCCAACTTTGCGTCATTTTTTGCTAGCTAGATAACTCGCATAAGACAGGAACTGGATGATGCTTCTGTTGGTGAAGAACTTTCAGTTGTACTCCAACCCCGACACATTCCTAATAATGTCCTGTCATCCTTTCACTCAGTAGAGGTGGACATGATCTCGTCCTACATAAGAAACCTCAATAAAACATTTTGCCCGTTAGATCCCATAAATGTTTCCAAGCTACCAAGAGTCTATGATCACACAGTTCAGTTTATTTCCAAAATAATTAATAAGTGCTTCTCTGAAGGTAACTTCCCACATTCTGAAAAGCATGCACTACTCCGACCTAGTCTAAAGAAACCTGGACTTGACGTTGAGAACATGTTGAACTATCGTCCTGTCTCCAACCTGTCCTTCATATCAAAGATATTAGAGCGTGCAATACTTGACCAATTACAACCACTACTTCAGCAGAATGAAACTATCCCAATTTTTCAGTCTGCTTACCGACAGCATCATTCAACTGAAACAGCATTGATTAGAGTACATAATGATCTAGTTGAGAACATTTTCAATGGTGTGGCCTCACTATTGGTCTTGCTTGATCTCTCTGCGGCCTTTGACACAGTGGATCACGAGTTGTTATTGAGTGATCTTTATGATTGTGGTGTGCGTGACTCCGCTCTCTTGCTTCTTGGGTCGTACTTGTCAGGTAGATCCCAGAGTGTGATGGTAAATCAAATGGTCTCGGACTCGACACCCCTGCAGTATGGTGTTCCGCTGGGATCAGTTTTAGGTCCTATCCTATTCATAATTGATATCAGCAGTTTGTCTCTTCTGCTTCGTGCACATAATGTCACCTTTCACTTTTATGCAGATGACACCCAGATTTATGTGAGAATCACAAATATAGTTGATATACGGAGTAAGATGGAATTGTTGATGTCTGATATCAAGAAGTGGATGAGAGCGAGAAAACTTAAACTAAATGATGGTAAAACTGATATTCTCATCATCCGAGGAAATAGAAGAGCTGATGATATAGTAGGTACCCTCTCCATCAATGTGGGTGGATCTCAGCTGCGACCGGCCAACTCTGTTCGAAATCTGGGTGTATATGTGAACTCCCGATTAGATTTCAAAGAACATGTAAACCAGATAGTTAAAAGTTGTTACTTGCACATCAGAAATCTCTATTTGGTGAAGCCGTTTATAATCAGACGTTGCCTCCTGACGTTGGTTTACTCATTGGTCTTCTCTCGTGTTGATTATTGCAATGCCCTGTTGGTGGATCTTCCAAATTATATTTTAAAGAAAGTTCAGTCTGTTCTTAACAGGGCCGCAAGACTCATTTTTGGTGTTCCACCTAGAACTCCTACTACATCTCTTCACATAGAACTGCACTGGCTGCCAGTAAGAGCAAGAATAAATTTTAAGTTGTGTTTAGTGACTTTTTAAGGTTCTAAAATTTGGTGAGCCTAGGTACCTTGCGGAGCTGCTCAGGCGTCCACCGGCACACGATGGTGTAGTTGTGCGTCATGACAATGACCCTTTTCGTCTTGATGAACCAAGGGCTTTCCAGCAGTCTTCTTTCTTTGAGAGGTCATTCTCCTACATGGCTCCGAGGTTGTATAACAGGTTGCTGCTGTCCAGGAGACAACTGAGTTCTGTTGAATGATTCAAGAGACAACTTAAGACTTTTCTCTTTGAGAGAAGCTATGATCTTGAGAGAGGTGTCATGACAGATGGCTATAGAGTTTAGGCTATTTTGCCACTGCTAGTGATTGTTAAATGTGTGTTGTATATATATATAAGGTTTCTTTTGATGCATTGATTTTGTTCTTTTTTTCTTTCTCTTTCCGAGCGCTAGTGAATTCTTCGGAAAAATTGGCGCTTATGAGAAATAAGTAACATGCTTATTATTATTATTATTATTATTATTATCTGCCAACCAACGCTTGTACTACACAATATCTCCATCTCAACGGAGGTCTTCCTACCCCTCTACTTCCCCTTATATCTATCTGACTCATATACTCTCTTTGTAAGCCTTTCATCTCCCACTCGCTCAACATGTCCATACCAGCACAGCACCATTCTGTCCACTCTGGCCGACAACGGTTCCTGCTGTCTCACTCTCCTACGTACGTCTTCATTAAGTTAATTTCTCAATCTGTCTGTATGAGTCACTCCACATATACTCCTCAAGCAGCTCATCTCCATCACATCAATCTTTCTTCCTTCTTTTGCCTTCTGTGGTAACGTACATATTAGGCCCAGCAACAGTGATTTCCTATCCAATTGACAGATAATATTTCTTCATGTTTTCATGTATTGATGTACAGTACTGTATGAGATAGGATGTATGTACAGGTCTCCCTCGGTTTACGATTGGCTTACGTTCCTGAAAACCTGATCTTAAATAGAACAATTAATGAGGTAAATGTGGATGCATTCTCGGACCAGCCAAAACCCAAACCCAAACACCTAAAAACCTATAATAAATTGGGCATCTTATAGTGAAGGAGACCTTTATATTTTGTATTTTGAAATGTGATATGATCTTCATTATGTGTTATATTGTAGACATGCAGAATAGTATTTTTCTGATTGTAAATAGTGCAATACTGATCCAGGACTTGAATAGTTTACTAACTAAGAGATTTTAAGCTTAAGGGGAGATAGGCAATTTTTTTGGTCTATTAATTCATTTGTTCCTATACTTCTTAGTTTCCTTGCTAGACCTCCATCAAGCTTAGAAAAACACCTCCTAGATCACCCTTCAAGATAAATTTTTCCATTTTTCGTTAGAAAAATGTCTCCGCCGAAGGCCGCTTCCTCTTAAAATTTCAAGGCTCGCTACAGATCGCCAGGTAAAAATTGACACCTAAATAGCACAAAATTACTTAAATTGACAACGAAATGAGGCGAAGGGTGTTAAAATAACCAAACTAATGGGCCAAAGGTCTTGAAAACCCAATGTGGCTAAACATGAGGAAGAAGGGGGACCAGGAAAACGACCCATCTCCCCTTAAGAGCCATAAGACAGAGATTAGTCCATGTCATTATATGAAATATGTGAATATATATTTGTTACATTTGCCAAGATTTCTTTGAAGCCTCCTATATATGTACAGTATATTTCTTTGAAGCCTCCTATATACGTACAGTATATTTCTTTGAAGCCTCCTATATACGTACAGTATATTTCTTTGAAGCCTCCTATATACGTACAGTATATTTCTTTGAAGCCTCCTATATACGTACAGTATATTTCTTTGAAGCCTCCTATATACGTACAGTATATTTCTTTGAAGCCTCCTATATACGTACAATATATTTCTTTGAAGCCTCCTATATACGTACAGTATATTTCTTTGAAGCCTCCTATATACGTACAGTATATTTCTTTAAAGCCTCCTATATACGTACAGTATATTTCTTTGAAGCCTCCTATATACGTACAGTATATTTCTTTGAAGCCTCCTATATACGTACAGTATATTTCTTTGAAGCCTCCTATATACGTACAGTATATTTCTTTGAAGCCTCCTATATACGTACAGTATATTTCTTTGAAGCCTCCTATATACGTACAGTATATTTTTGCTGACTAATTCCTTGAACGTGACGATAGTGCGTTGTTATGTGTGCGATTAGTTTGCTTGGGAAACAGATCAACTTGCTCGTGTAGTAATGTACAGTTGTACACCCTATGTGGTGGATTGTGTTCTTTTATTTCATAGATTTTATTTTAGTAAGCGTTGTTTCCACATAGCGATTTTGATTAGTTATTTTGCCTTTATATTGCCTTTGTCCCAGTTTTGGTTTGTTTAGTTTGCAAGTTTTACATTTTAGTATTTCCTATATTTTGATAAGAAGTTCTTTTGTCTTTATATTGTGTCGTCCCTGGTTTGGTTTGTTTAGTTTGCAAGTTTTACATTACTGTATTATTGTAATGAAAAACTTGCAAAATATAAAACCAAAACAGGGACGACACAATATAAAGGCAAAAGAACTTATCAAAATAGTTATGTGGAAATAACGCTTTAATAAAATGATATAAATTGAAATAAAAGAACACAAACCACCACTTACGGTGTACATCACTACATGATCAAGTTAATCTGTTTCCCAAGCACATTTATCACACATATATAATTGTTGAGTATCACTTGGATTAGGATATTATCATTATTACAAATGTTTTGTTTGTTGTGTGTTGTGTTGTCCCAGTTTGGGCTCTGTCTCGAGTCGCCCACCCCCATACAAAAACAAAATATATATATATATACTGTATATACAGTATATATATATATATATATATATATATATATATATATATATATATATATATGAATTATTATGTTCTATCCAACAACCAACTCTACTCCTAAAATCGATTAATGAAATATTACAAACACATGTGGCAGTCCGTGGATTCGAACCCAGGACGCTCACACCGAATATCAACACCTTATACATTGCACCACGAAGGCAGTTAAAGAATGGTGGACACTGCCTACGATTTATTATGCAACTTCGAATCCTGCATATCAATCTAAGCATGTACACACATCCCAACTGCAACTCACGTAGGCTATGCATATGTGAATGGAAAGAGCAATTAATGGGGCCTTAACCACTAGGGAAGGCCCAAAAATGGGGTAATGGTATGTGCCAGAGTATAAGGTCTCCCTCACTATCCGATGCCCCAATTTACGATATTATTATAGGTTTCTTGGTGTTTGGGTTTGGGGTTTGGCTGGTCCCAGGACACATCCCCATTTACCCCTTTAATATTAGGGTTTGCTATATGAATCTTTCTATGTACTGTATGTATGTATGTATGTATGTATATACTCAGGCCCAATCCCCACTTTTCCTAGTTTTATTTTTATTTTCGATTTTACTCTATTTTATTATTTGTTTGTTTTTATTTTATTTCTATTTCTTCTATTTTTCATTCTATTTAAAATAAAGATTTCAGGAATGAAACTCAATCGTAAATGGAGGGAGACCTGTAATTATGATATAATAGACATGCTGTTGTTCTGAAGCAATCTGATAGTTGTTGTTTGTTGCAGGAGACCACTTTATATTTCTACCCTGAATTTGTAACTATATACTGTAATATATGTATATATATATATATATATATATATATATATATATATACAGTATATGTAGGCCTATAAATATACAGGTATATATATGTAGACCTATATATATATATATGTATTCTATTCTATTCTATATACTCAGGCCCAATCCCCACTTTTCCCCACTCAGGTACGGTGGCGCTAATAAGTCATGTCCCAGCTGTCATTACGTTTGGCTTGCTCTGTGCTGTATTAATGTCTGTCAGATCTTGAATATGGTGGGTAAGTGTAGGAACATGTTTTTATTTTTCACTCGATAAGAAGAAATGAATCATAGATATTGCTGATACCAGTTATTGATAAATTATATTGTAAAACTTTCAAAATAAACAAACCAAAACTGGGACGACACAAGATTTATGCAAAAGAACTAATCAAAATCGCTATGTGGAAATAACGCTTAATAAAATAGAATTTTGAAATATAAGAACACAATCCACCACATAGGTGCACAGTACATCACTACACCATCGTCATGTTCAAGGAATTAGTCAGTTTGGGAAGTCGAAACATAATTGGTGCTGAGACATCACACCATGAGACATGCCTGAAGTTATAACTAATGGAAGTGAGGTATACCTGTATGCGGATGACACTAAGCTGTATAGAAGAGTGAGGAGTAAGGAAGATATAGGTTTGCTTCAAGGAGATGTGGAGGGCATGAAGGGATGGTCTGAACATTGGTTAATGCCTTTTCATCCAAAAAAATGCAAGTACATGCGGATTGGGACCAGCAAGATAGACAAGGTAGGATACAGTATGTATGAAGTGATAGAGGAAGTGAATGCAGAAAAGGATATAGGAGTAGTGATAGACAATAAGTTAAATTTCTCAGAACATTTAGCGGAAAAGATAAACAAAGCCAATAGAATTGTAGGGCTGATAAGGAGGACATTTGTGTCACTTGACGAAGAAATCTTCAGGAATCTCTATACTGTACAGCGCTGGTTAGGCCGCACCTGAAATATGCGAACCAGGTGTGGGCTCCATATATGGTAAAGGATATAGAAGCAGTGGAGAAAGTGCAGAGGAGAGCTAGCAAGCTGGTACCAATGTTGAAGAACGCGGGCTATGAGCAGAGGTTGAGGACACTGGGGCTTCCGACACTGGCATATAGGAGAAAGAGAGGGGATATGATAGAGACTTTTAAGATAGTGTCAGGAAAGTACGATGAGGATGTGTGTGAAGGTATCTTCTTGATGCGGGAGGGAACAAGAACGAGAGGACACTCTAAGAAAATTTACAAAGAAAGAAATAGGCTTGAGAAGGCAAAGAACTCATTTTGTGATAGAGTGGTAAATGAGTGGAACGCACTGCCCCAGTATGTAGTCGATTCCGAATCAATAAGGGAGTTTGAAAGTAATCTTGATAAAGCATGGGGAAGACAAGATTTGAAGTTTGATTATAAAACAAAAATACAGAATAGTAAAAATGTTGCGTCTGCTACCGCCGCCGCCAACACCGTGAACGACCGCAGCAGTGCAAGTACTGGTACTGAGCTGGATGCACAGGCATAGTTTGCCTTTTTCCAGAGGATCTACTGTAAGAAACCGTAAGAATTTGCGCGACTACATACCCCATTATTATTATTTTTCGTTTATTTTTATTTTAAGCTGGGGAGTGCCGACTATAGAGACAGAGCCCGAACAGGGACAACGCAACACAAAATTTAAAAATAAAAATAAAAAATATAACGCAAATACAAAACACAAATTTACACGCATCTAGGTAGCCTATATATGTACTGTACGTATAACCCCTCTCTTTCGGACTAAGTGGGGGGAACTATAGTCTATTCGCTATTAGTAAGTGAGAAATCATTACCTCTAACCTCTGTAACTCAAAAACGACTAGAGTAATCCAGCTAATATTTCTACCATTTAGGAAGAGTCAGTCAAGGAATAGATGGGGAATTATACAGACAATTTGCTAGCCCTTTTTGAGTTACAGAGGAGAGAGGTCATGATTTTTCGCCTACTTACCGCGAATAGACTACAGTATACCAGTCCAAGAGAGTGAAATTCCGGAAGGTAGAGAATCCGGATTGTCTTCTGTCTTTCAAACTACAATACCAAAGAGAGAGAATGAATTATAGAAGACATAGAATCTGTATACTGTACATGATGGGTACCCACAAACCTCTGCGGTCCCATTAACCCTTTCGCTGCGGGTGACGTTCTGGAACGTACTGGCAAGTTACAGCAATTTCCAGGCTTTAAAAGCCTGTAAAAACCGTAAAAATTGAGTGTCAGTGGGCGGGAGCGTGAGGGGCCCACCTCCGTCCCTCAGAGCAGCGAGCGGCTCACTGAGGTAGACTGTCTCTCTCTTTCACAACAGTATTATAGCCAAGCGAGCGAGTGCTACCAAATAGCGGATTTCCCGCGTTTCACTGGCACCGCTGCGGGTGAACCAGACCACGTACGAGGCCCGTTCTGGTCTCATTTTGAAGCTATTTTCGCCTAGTTTTCGGCAGAATACAGTTAATTTAATTTAATGCAGATGCTTGATTTATCATTCAGGAGTGCCTGAATATGCCCTAAATAGCCCAAACATAGCCGCAGCCAATGGATTAAGGGGATAGTGGCTGTTTTTTTGGTCTATTCATTCATTTATTCATTTATGTTTTAGTTTCCCCGCTAGACCACCTTCAAGCTTAGAAGAACACCCCGTAGACCCCCCTTCAAAATAAATTTGTACATTTTTCGGTAGAAAAATATTCCTGCCAACGGCCGGTTCCTCTTAAAATTACAGGCTCGCTATCGCTCGCCAGGAATAGATTGACACCTAAATGGCACTAAAGGTCTTAAAATTGACAACGAAATAGGGCAAAAGGTGTTAAAATCGCCTAACTAATTGGCCGAATGTCTTAAAATCTCAAAACTAATGGGGCTAAGCATGAGGGAGAAGGGGTCCAGAAAAAGCAACTACCTGCCCCTTAAATTCCCTCTGTTCCGTATTTTTCCGGAAGCGAAGATGCATCCATATTGTATTCTTTGTCTCTCTTGTACTAATTTAAATGTTAAAACTTGCAAAATAGGCCTAAACAAACCAAAACTGGGATGGGACAATATAAAGGCAAAAGAACTAATCAAAATCGCTATGTGGAAAAAAAGCTTTAGCAAAATATAATTATGAAATAAAATAACACAATCCACCACATAGGGTGTACAGTACATCACTACAAGAACACAATCCACCACATAGGGTGTACAGTACATTACTACATGAACACAATCCACCACATAGGGTGTACAGTACATCACTACAAGAACACAATCCACCACATAGGGTGTACAGTACATTACTACATGAACACAATCCACCACATAGTGTGTACAGTACATTACTACATGAGCACAATCCACCACATAGGGTGTACAGTACATCACTACAAGAACACAATCCACCACATAGGGTGTACAGTACATCACTACATGAACACAATCCACCACATAGGGTGTACAGTACATTACTACATGAACACAATCCACCACATAGGGTGTACAGTACATTACTACATGAGCACAATCCACCACATAGGGTGTACAGTACATCACTACAAGAACACAATCCACCACATAGGGTGTACGGTACATCACTACATGAACACAATCCACCACATAGGGTGTACGGTACATCACTACATGAACACAATCCACCACATAGGGTGTACGGTACATTACTACATGAATACAATCCACCACATAGGGTGTACAGTACATTACTACATGAGCAAGTTGATCTGTTTCCCAAGCAAACTAATCGCACACATAACAACGCACTATCGTCACGTTCAAGGAATTAGTCAATTTGGGAAGTCCGGGACGTTCTGGTAAATTTTACTAAATAACAAAAGAAGGAATTGAGTGAAACCAAAATCCGTTCCGTTAGTGACGATATTTGGAATGTGAGGATTCCGAAAGAGATGGGTTTTACTGTGTAAGCTAATGCTAGTGTACTATATTACTTGTTTGAATTTCAAATGGTTACATTTGCCGTGAATCATGTTTGATGAATGCATGTTTAGTGTTTACAAATATTCATTGAAAACTAACTACTGTATTAGGAGTAGGGACTAGGTTATTGTTTTATAACTATAATTCATATTTCTAAAAGTTAGGCTAAAACACCTTAGCCCTATTTGTACCGATGACGTCCTTTTCGTTATATTCTGCCAACTATTAGATGATTGTATTCAACTTACAAAGAACCTATAGCAATTGAAAGACTACAGATTATCTCATTTAATCCTTTTAGCTACGGTACCACAGATCCTTCAAAAGCTTCATAAAATTGTCTAAAGGTAGCTGAAATAAAATAAAAAAGACAGCGGTAAAGAAGGGGTTAAAACACAATACAGGTCTCCCTCGATTTACGATTGGGTTACGTTCCTGAAAACCCAATCTTAAGGGGGGATGGTTCACATATTGGGTTACGTTCCTGAAAACCCAATCTTAAGGGGGGATGGTTCACATATGTTACGTTCCTGAAAACCCAGCTTAAGGGGGGATGGTTCACATATTTTACGTTCCTGACCAATCTTAAGGGGGGATGGTAAATATGAGTTCCTGAAAACCCAATCTTAAGGGGGGATGGTTCACATATTGGGTTACGTTCCTGAAAACCCAATCTTAAGGGGGGATGGTTCACATATTGGGTTACGTTCCTGAAAACCCAATCTTAAGGGGGATGGTTCACATATTGGGTTACGTTCCTGAAAACCCAAACCCAAGAAGTGTGGGGGATGGTTCACATATTGGCAGATTTTGTCATGTATTTATTATTTTTTTAGTTTCCTCCGTAGACCTCCATCAAACTTTCAAAAAACCCATCAGACTGATGGATGTTTTTTTCTAGATTAATTTGTGCATTTTTCGGTAGAAAAATGTCCCGGCCGAAGGCCGTTTACTCTTAAGATTACAGGCTCGCTATCGCACGCCAGGAAAAAATTGACACCTAAATGGCACGAAAGGTCTTAAAATGTATAACAAAATGGGGCAAAAGGTATTAAAATCGCCAAACTAATGGGCCGAACGTCATAAAATCTGAAAACTATTAGGGGTAGGCTAAGCATGAGGAAGAAGGGTGACCAGAAAAACAGCCCATGTCCCCTTAAATATAGCAATCACATAGCAAACCCTACAATTAATGGGGATCCGATCTCAGACAAGACAATACCAAAACCCAAGCACCTAAAAACCTATACAGTAATAATATCCTAAATTGACCACTTGCGAGTTTCGTTCTATAAGGAAGTTGGAGCTGTAGACATCGATATTTAACATAATTTACAGCTAAAATACAGGTGTAATAAATTTATAAATACTGTACATAGAACCCAATTAAACTTGGCGGAAAGTTGAGAGTGGTGTGCCGCAGGGATCTGTGTTGGCACCTCTCATGTACCTTATGTACGTGAATGACCTGCCGATAGGCATAAACTCCTACATGTCAATGTTTGCAGATGACGTAAACATTATGAGACAAATAACAAATAAATTAAAATGTAAAACTTGCAAACTAAACAAACCAAAATTGGGACAAGGACAATATAAAGTCAAATTAAATTATCAAAATCGCTATGTGGAAACAACGTTTACTAAAATGAAAATTATTAAATAAAAGAACACAATCCACCACATAGGGTGTACATTACTACATGAGCAAGTTAATCTGTTTCCCAAGCAAACTAATCGCACATATAACAACGCACTATCGTCACGTTATAAAAGTAGTTGTGAGGAGCTGCAAGGGGATTTAGATAAAATATACGAATGGAGCACCAAGTGGAAAATTAAATTTAATATAAGTAAATGCCATGTGTTAAATATGGGAAGAAGTGTGAATAGACCAAATTGGGAGTACAGGATGGGAGATAATATAATTAGCAAGGCCGAAAAAGAAAAGGATTTAGGGTTGATTATACAAGATAACTTGTCGCCAGAGAAACATATTAACAAGCTCTTTAGCGGAATGTATGCAATGGCCGGGAATATGAAAGTTGCTCTGAACTACTTGGATGAGACCATGGTAGCGAAAATTATAAAAAGTATGATTAGACCAAGATTGGAGTATGCAGCAGTGGTGTGGTCCCCGCATCTTAAGAAGCATATTCACAAGTTAGAAAGAATCCAGAGAGCAGTTACTAGATTGGTTCCAAGTCTCAGAGAACTGCCATATGAAGGGAGGCTAGACAAATTAAATCTACCGAGTCTAAAAGAGAGGAGAGAGAGGGGAGACATGATAATGATGTACAAATGCACCCGAGGGCTGGATAGGGAGGATATATTAATTATGGATACAGGAATAACTAGAGGCCACAGCTACAAAGTAAAAAGACCTACCTGCAAGAACGATATCAGGAAGTTTAGCTTCCCCTATAGATGTATTGACAAATGGAATAGGGTGGAGGTGGTGCAAAGAACATCCATATTTTCAAGAAAAAATTGGATGAAAGTAGACTGAGAGACGGGACAACACGAGCTTAGCTTAACTCCTGTAAACTACAATTAGGTAAATACCATTTATCCATCAGAAGCCTACATTATTATTGTATTTCTGTTTAATATCGAGGTCCACAGCTCCAACTTCCTTATAGCCTGAAACTCGCAAGTGGTCAATTTGGGCATCGGATAGTGAGGGAGACCTGTAAGCAGATAATGTTGTACAGTCGGCCTAATAAGTGATGTCTCGGCACCAATTATGTTTTAATCAATAATTGGTATCAGCAATATTTACACATGATTTCATCTTTTTTAGTGAGATATACAAACATGTTCCTACACTGACCCACCCTATTCAATATCTGACAGACATTAACCCATGGGATCCGGGAGGCCTCATATGAGGCAAAACGTATTTTGGTTAGGAGTCCGGGAGGCTTCATATGAGGCAAAATCAAAATCAAAGGGTTTAAATCGCGCGGGCGGATTTTTGTTTATGCGTGGGCTACCGCAGCGCCACCAAGCACAAACTAACATGCAGCATCAGTTCTCGTCACGCATCCAACATGGATGAAGCTAATCCAAAAAACATCGCTGTGTCCGAATCGACGCCCGCCGCCGCGTACCGTACGCCTAACAAAAGCAAGGCTAAAACGACCAAGAAAACAGTGCTTAGTCCCGATGGTGTTGCACACACTCTGCAAGAACTAAGCGAATATAGTGAACCGAGTGAACTTGGGAGTGACTTTGACGAAGAACAAGTGGTTAGTGAAGATGAGGGTGAAGTGGTGGATGGATTAGAGTTTCTGGGCTTTATTAGTACCGATGAGGACGATAATGACGATGGTGAATGCGGTGCTCGGGAATATAGTGAACTGAGTGAACTTGGGAGTGACTTTGACGATGAAGAAGTGGTTAGTGAAGATGCGGTACCGTACGCTCGCCTAGCCTAGCCTAGCCTAGTAAGTGAAAGTGACACACAAATGTATAACAAGTAATAATAACTCAATAATAACAGTGAGTGACAATAATTCATAACAAGAAGAGTAATAAGAGTGAAAGTGACAAAATAATATCCTATACCTGTAACAGTGAAAGTGCCGAAAATATGTTATAAAAAGTTTCACATAACTCAATAATGGTTGTAAAAGAAATAAATTACACAATAACTATGACATTATAACCATAGAAACATAATATCGTCTACCTGTACCAAAGCCACCGAAGCAACGAGTGACTTAGTGCGTGCTAGCCAGGGCCTCGGCGAAGCGTTCGGACACAGGCGAAAATACGCGGGAAATTACCTCCATTCCCATCATCATATCTCGGCAACCACTTGTTGTAGCGATGTCAACTCAACGCCAGTCTACAGACGAAGGTTGGTTCTACACTATGCAAGTTAGTTGACTGCTCTAGGTGGTCTTAATCAGTAGATATCGAATTGTGAAGATAGCCATTTTTCAGGAATACCCCCGGACACGACGATCGCCTCATATGAAGGCCCCCGGATCCGGAGGGTTAATACAGCACAGAGCGAGCCAAATGTAATATGACAGCTGAGACATGACTTATTAGCACCACTGTACACCTATTATCGTGCATGTACCGTGCGTGTATACTCATTTTGTTATATTCATGTAAAGTTAACTATTGATGAAAGGCAAATTCTGTTTTGTTGTTTTTTTGGAAGTTTATAAATAATAATTGTTAGTTCATATTATACAAACCAATGCCGTCACTCAACATCCCCCCTCCACACACACACTACTACTACGACCCTTTCCGCGGTTGGGGGGCTTCGGGGCCGGCGACTGGGGCTTGATGGGGGAGGGTTTTTGGAATTTTCCCTTTCACTCTCCCCTCGAGCTTTTGTCGTTGGCTTAACTAATTTTGCGTAGTTTTTCATTCCTCTTTCTACGTTTTTCCCCTTCTGTTCTTATTCTGTCCCATTCGGTTGTCCTCAGGTAGCCTATATCACATGACTCCCTGGCCTGGCTAGGTTGTAGGCTCCTGACCTGATTTGTCTCTTCGGTCGCTACTGCAACCGATTTTACTTGATTCCCCTCAATAGTGCATTTTTTTGCATCTCGCTGTGATTTTTTTCTACCTTAGTCCTGATCTCTCATTCTTCACCCTTGATCACTTCTTAGTTGGTGCTGCAGTGTAGCAGTTCTTGCCTTATCCTTCAGCCCTGCCCTATAAGAGCTCTGCTGTGGAGCTCATGTGGTCTGACTGAACTAATGAAATGGTGAGAAATTTCTGTGTGTTTTCACATTCCTAGATTTGTTCACCTCCTGCCCTTCCCTATCTATCTTGACCTGATTAGTTGTCCATCTTGATCTAATCCTTCGGGCCAGCCCTATAAGAGTTCTTTTGTGGAACTCAGTTGTATGGTTAAACTAATTAAAACAAAAATGATTTTTGCCCATGCAAAATTGGATGATGTTGGAAAAACTATGATTTTTTTTTTTTTTTGGCATCACTTTATCGAGAGTGGGACAGCAGGAACCTTTGTCGGCCAGAGTGGACAGAAGGGTGCTGTGCTGGTATGGATATGTTGAGTAAATGGAAGATGAAAGGCTTACAAAGAGAATATGTGAGTCAGATACAAGGGGAGGTAGAGGGGTAGGAAGACCTCCATTGAGATGGAGTGAATGTGTAATACAAGCATTGGAAGATGGCGAAATGCCTATAGATTGGGCAAGAGAAGTGGTAATAAGTAAGAATGAATGGAGAATGCTTGTGAATAGATGAGTGATAAGGCGGTCGTTTGGGAGAGGAGGTTGGGCGCCAGTTGTTCTCTGGATGTGATGTGGGCGGGCTTGTGGTGGTAAAGCTTCGCTGTGTGTCTGCCTGTAGAGACCGGAACCTCTCCGGGAGGTCTGGGACCTGGAAATCTTTTGCTGGGGACCCCAAATGGGCCTGGTTCTCTGGGTCTTCTCCTGGGTGACCTAGATGTGTGTGAATTTGTATTTTGTTTTTGTGTGTGTTTTTTTTTTTTTTTTTTTTTTCGGGCTCTGTCTCGAGTCGCCGACCCCCAACTATGGGGTATGTGCCGGATTATAAACAAACATACATACAACTCTTTGACCCTTGTTTGCCATACCCTCCTTCCATCTTTAGAACTTTACCTCTGCTTCTTGCACATTCATGCAAGTCCATGAATGTGGAGTGAGCTGCACCAAAGGGCGGACCAAGAAAGATGTGGGATCAGACTTTGCGGTCTGATCTGAAGTCAAAGAACCTGACAAGTGAGGCAGCTCTTAACAGGGTTGCCTGGAACTCCGCGATTAGGACGTGAGACCGGAACCGCGCTGTGTGTGGAGCACTCTGTTTATATATTTGTGTATGTATGTATGCACTATCTGGTAAGAACTAGGTCATCTGCATTTAACAACTCCCATGGGAGTCCTGTTCTAAAGTCCCTTTACAGAGCCTCCAGGACCAAAGCAAACAGTATTGGGCTCAGCACAATGAACCTTGGTGAACTCCAACTTTTACTGGCAACTATTCGCTCAGAACCCCATTCACTCTAACTGCTGCCTGTGACCCCTCATACATTATCATTATCACATGCACCAACCACGTACTCCTCTACTAAAAGTTTGATCATGGCCCACTGCAATACTTCACTTGGCACCCGGTCAAAGGCCTTCTCCAGATTTACAAAAACTGGGTGTAACTCCTGTTTTTCTCTAAGAACCTCTCTTACAGTTGCCTAACAATGAAGATAGCATCAGTTGTGCTACGTCTCGGCATAAATCCAAACTGCGTGTCACTGATGGCAACACTATTCCTGATCATGCATTCAAAGACCCTTTCACTGACTTTCATGACTTGGTCAAGCATTTTCAAACCCCTATAATTTCCCCTGTCGAAGGAATCGCCCTTGCCTTTGTACATAATTATTTACTATCACATTTTTCTGCCATGCATTGGGAGTTTTTCCTCCTTTATGATAGCATTAATCAGCTCTGTGACCAATTTACCCCAATATCTCCAGCTGCTTTTAGCATCTCGGCGACAATACCGGAGCTCCTAGCTGCTTTCCCGGACTTTATTCTATCTATACAGTTATACTGTAGCACTTTTAACGGCGTTGCACCCTATCAAAGGCTTTGTACTGGGACTGCAGTGCTGAGCTGTTCTCTGTTACATTCAAACTGCACATTAAGCAGTCTTTCATAATGCTCCTTCCATGCCTCTCTAATTTCGTTTTCTGAGTAAGCAGTCATGCCACTCTCATTATTATTTATGCATCTTACACCCACGACATCCTGGCTACAGTCCCTCACATTCTTAGCTAATATTTAAATCCCATTGGTATTATTAGTGCTACAAACTTGTTCTATCACGCTATCCTGTATGGGTTTCTTTGCCCTGTAGACCTCTCTTCTAGCATTGCATTTGGCGGACAGGTATTCTTCCTTGTTGTCACCTTCCTTCCATACTTTGAAACATCTCTGCTTCTCTCGACTGCAGCTTCGACATCGTTGTTCCACCACCAGGAGAACTTATGCCTGGGTGGCCCCCTTTGTTTTGCCACAGATCTTGCCAGTGGTATCAAGGAGACTGCATTCTATAAAATTCCATTTGCTATCAACATCTGGCCTAGCACCCATTCTTCTTTCAATTTCCATCATTTTGTTGTGGAATCTGTCTATGTACCTTCTCTTTTTCCAAAAAAAACATACTTTCCTTTTTGGCAAATGTAGGCTACTTTCTTTCTCAATGGAACTCTGCATAGGCACATATCACACTCTAGGAGCTTGTGTTGGGGAATGCATTCTTCACCTGGTATGATCTTAGTGTCTCTAACCCATTTCCTGTCAGATTTGCTGATCAGGAAGTAGTCTATCTGGCTACTGAAGCCACCTGATTCATATGTTATCAGATGGCTCATCCTCTTCCTGAACATTGTGTTGCACACCACCATCCCCGTGGCAGCACAGGCTCCAGTATGTATTCGCCTCCCAGGTTCCTTCCGCCATATCCCTGTCCTCTGTGCACGCCCTCATATCCATCGGCAAATGCCCCAACATTCCCATTCAAGTCTCTTCCCACAAATTACTAACTCCCCTTCCTTGCATCCAGCAACCATCCTCTCTGCATCTCTCTAGCACTTCCGCAATCTCACCTGTTCTGCCTCTCATTGTGCCAACATTCCCACTTCCAAGCCTGAACTTGGGGAAAGAATCCACGGTAGTGTCCTTTTGCGATTTGGTATCAACAGACTTGCAACGGCTCTTATTGGTTTTAGTCATGTTCGGTATGGGTTGCCAACGTTGGAGGTCACTATCCCCAGGTATCCAGCTCCAGGCTGCACCGGGTGGATGTCACCCAGAGGCCATCCCAAGATCTTTATATCGGTGGGACCTAGGGGCCTCGGGGCATTTCCGTGCGCATACACGGCACTACGGCTGGCCCGGTATTTTGCGCCTTATTAAGCTTAGGAAGGATCTTTAGCTATTATAAGTCTCAACTAGTTTATTTGATTCTTGGCTACCACATATCTGTGGTAGCCAAGAGAGTCAAATAAGCTAGTTTCGAGCCTTATAATAGCTACAGGTCCTTCCTAAGCTGCATGAAATTGTCTAAATATAGCTAGAATAAAATGTTGATACATCAGCACTGAAAGAATTAATGAGGGCCTGTCCACAGACCAGGAGGAGTTGTCTCCGACACTAATGTGACCTTCACCCTCGCTAGGCATCCCCTATTCTTCCATCATCATTTTCAATCCCACAAAATATAAAAAAAACATTTATTTAACCCTTTCAGTACTGGTGCCGTTCTTTGAACTATATACTGGCTACTATCACACGATTTTATTCAGTTTAAATAGAGCCTCCAGCAATTAACAGGCTTTGAATTATCCCTCCCTATATCTCTCCACAAGCTCTTCACCATGCACCCTACAATCCTTCCTACCTTATTACGTATCTTCCACCTCCCTCCCTGTTTTTGTTCTATACCCAAGTTATCTACCTTCCTCCCTTCCCTCTTTCTTCCTTCCCTACCTTCCTTCTTACCTTACAAAATTGTCGGAAAGGAATTTCATTTAAGTGAAGCAAAGTGATTCTTTTTGAACAGAGTGGTCAACTTGTGGAATAAATTGCCTTGAAATGTTGTAGAGTGCCATACAGTCCAGACATTTAAATATCGCTTGATAAATATCTTGCCATGAACCCCCGACTGACTGCCTTTGTGCCCGAGTAATGTGACCGTGTCAGTATCGTACACAGTAGTATAATTATGTTTTCTGGACCACAGTCTTTCTGGAGCTGAAGCCCTCCAGTTGATGGCTGTGGTAATCTTTGTTTATTTTTACAAGCAGCCTAGTAAGTACCATTATGTCTGTTGTTGCTTGTCTTCCTTTGTATTCCTTTGTACTTATCTCCCTCCCTCCCTTCATCCCTATATATCTCCCTCTCTCTCTTCTTGCATCTATTCCATTAATCGTAACTTTGATCCCTCCCTACCTTCGTCCTCATCTCACTCCCTCCCTCCCTTCGTTCCTATCTCTCTCCCTCCCTCCCTTATTACATCTATTCCATTAATCGTACCTTTCCTCCCTCCCTCCCTCCCTTTGCCCTCTTTATCCTGTTTGGTCTGAGGGGGTTCATTTTGGACCTCCTTTGTTTCGATCCATTGGTTGGATTTTGGAAGACGTTCACTCAATTAGTTTGGCGAGGATAAGACACTTCACTCCGTTCAGGTGTCGATATTTTGCTGAGTGAGTGATAGCGAACCTGTAACTTAGATACCGGGCTCCAGCCAGGATGTTTTTTCTATCGAAAAATGTACACATTGAGCTTGAATTGGGTCTGAGTGGGCATTATTAAATTTGAAGGAAGTCCGAGATGTTTTTGTTAGCCAAGGGGGCAAACTAAAATACTCGAAAATGGCAACCAAAAGCAAGCAAAATCTGGTATGACTTTTGATGTTATAATAATTTTGTTTTCATTATTAGGTTGTTGTTTTTTTCTTGCCATTGTTGAGTAATCTACAATTAGTTTGTCTCCTACAGTAGACTTAAAACAAAAATATATCTTTCCAAGACCCCCTTCAAAAAATGAAAATATAAATATAAAAATCTCCCCAGGCCCCCTTCCAGCTAATTATTTACATATTTTTTATAGAAAAATGTCTCCACCAGAGGACGATTTCTCCTAACATGCAAGCTCGCTATTGCTCGCCAAGACAAAATACGGTACCAGAATTTTGTATGACATACTTCTCCTTGGAATTAATATGTTGGCCTTATTAAACCCTTGAGGATTATGATGCGTGTATACAGTTTATTATGGCTATCATTTGACAATCTTATACAGCTTAGGAAGAATCTGTGAGAGTTAAAAGGGTAAGGATTAACTCCATCAACCCTCTGTCGACTTTCATATACCCTTCCTAATGTGAATAAACTCGTCTCATAACATCAGAATAAAGTATCAAAATACGTCATAATCCTCAAAGGGTTAATTAATAATAGTAAGATATTCCATTCATCAAACTAAAAAGTAAAATTATATATCAGTTATATATCATATGTAGATATAATTAAATATAAAAGATCCTTTCAAATAATTAAATCTTAAAATTAAGAATTTTCTGTTATAAAGAATATTTACTCATCCTCATTATCGGACTGACTCATCCTCGTCATTATCAGACTCGCTCTCATCATCAGACTCACTCTCCTCATCATCAGACTCGCTCTCATCATCATCAGACTCGCTCTCATTATCAGACTCACTCTCATCAGACTCACTCTCATCATCATCGGACTCAGTCTCCTCAACATCAGGGAATGACCGTGGAAGGCCCAAAAGAGAGGGCAGGATGGTGTTCAGCTTAACGATGACTTCAGTGAGGGATGGTCGGTCTAACTGTTCGTACTCGACCATGTCGGCAACAAGTTCCTGAAGACCCTCTGGCCAAGCCTGCACCCGTCCAGCCTTGATCTGCTTCTTTACCGACCCTTCAATCATCATACCAAGACCAAAAATGTCACTAGCAAAAGAAGCCCCCCTGTTGAAGAAAACTTCGGGTGCGTACCACGGATAGAGCATATAATCAGTGGTGTCCCAATCCCCAATATCTGTCATTTGTTCCCCGAGAGTCTCCATTCCAAAGTCAATGAGAGAGGCTTCAACATTCCCCAGGCCAGCCATAGGAACCTTGATGAACACATTATTTGCTTTCAAGTCATGATGCAGAACCCCTGCAGCGTGTACCTGCTGTAGGCTGCGTGCCACTGCCAAGAAAACCTCCACCAAGCCTCGTGCAGTAAGTTGGCCATGAACTTTATCTAGAGTCATGCCCTCGACACAGGACAATAATAGGCAAGGACGGTCAGAGCAGTTAGCCAACAAGACTGGTGAGCCACCAGCACCCTGTAGATGGCCTAGCAACAGGCCTCGTGCCAAAAGCTCTGTACTGTTTCCTGGTTAATATCATTGCCCCTCTTGAATACTGCCTTTTGACCCTTGTACTTAAGCAGAAAGGTGTTGCAAGTCGCTCCAGAGCTGAGAGAACATTTATCTGCAAGATGTGGCTTGAGCTCTTCATAAGAAAAAGTTTGGTTTGGTAGTTGATCTGGCTGGATCAACTTGAGAGTGGGAGCCTTTCCGGGTCCATCAATGAAGCAATCTAGACTGGCAAGGACATGTGCCAAGTGAGGCCTTCGGCAGTTGCTGTACTTTGGATGGTTGTCCATCCATCGGCAGAGCTTTATCAGCTCAACAGGACAATGAGGCACCAAAGACTTAAGCATCAAAACCTTCCATGTGTTGAAGAAGAACCGACCAAGTGCCTTGATATCAACATCAGCACGAGAAACTAGTTGGCTGACCTGGTCATCAATAGTTTGAACTGCAAAGTGTCCCGCTCAGTGCAGTTTGATCTTTCGCTGCACTGTTGCCCGTAGTTTGTTCACCCCCTCCCTCACCAGGCACACCTTGGTGGTCATTTTGTGATGTTTTGTATATAAGCATAGACTACAGTAGATCTACTGTAGTCTATGTTACAAGGAATAATCACTATTTACAAACTACGAATAGACACTTGGAAGAACAAACTAACACACGTCTATCATTTCCGGGGGCCTGAGCAATCTAACCACTTGATCTAACCATCGCGCGCATCTAAGAATTAAAATATCGAGATGCTTTATTTTTGTTTCTGTAACTGTATTTTTGTCATAAAAATAGTTATATATTCCACCTATAATTTAGATATATACAATAGGATTGGTTTGCATAAAAAGTATTTTTTGGTAAGAAATATATAATATAATTGGGCTACCCCAAAAATGGGGATTGGGCCTGAGCATATAGATAGATAGTTAATAAAGTTAGCGTTTCAATAAACTCGTTTTCTCTTAATAATGTAAGACAGAAAATGAACACTATGGATAACTTTAATAAACTTTTAATAACTTCGCAAAACCGAGGATTTTTTTCTGAACCTCTTTCTCCCTCATGTTTAGCCCCATTGCTTGTGAGATTTAAAGACGCTTGCCCCATTAGTTTGGCGATTTTAAGAACCCTCGCCCCATTTCTGTCAATTTTAAGACCATTCGTGCCATTTAGGTGTCAATTTTTTCCTGGCGAGCGAAAGCGAGCCTGTATTTTAAGGGGAACCGGCCTTTGGCCGGGAAATTTTTCTACCGAAAAATCTACAAATTTATCTTGAAAGGGGGTCAAGGGGGAGTAATTTTAAGCTTGATGGAAGTCTAGGGAATCAACTAAAAACCTCCCCTTAACACCACATCAGAAAAGTGGGTTGTTGTTGCCGTTCCCCAAGCTGCCTGGCCGAACAGTCCCAAGGCCCCGAGCAAGGCCAAGGCCACAACCGAGCGCCCCCACAGAACCCTCCCTGCCGACCACAGTAAAGCCTGGGTGACCGAAGCCACTCCATGGCTGGGAGCTGAGGAGGGTGCAGAAACGCCCGGGAAACCAAAGCCCCACCCAGGGCCCTGTGCCCCTCAGCAATTATGAAGAGAAAGTTGAGGGGCACAGTAAAAATGTGACGCTTTGGCTTTCAATCTTGGTAGATTGGGAGGTCAATCCACGGAAGAGACGCCGTCACTTGAGATCTTAAATATATATAAGTAAAAGGAACAGTCAGAGTAATCTATGGGTATGGCAGAGATCGCTCAATTCTCACTCTGATAGACCAGCCCATCACCAGTGGGTTATGAAAAGTGGGTTATGGTGCCTCGTAAATTAGTGTTATTTTATGAGAAAAAGACTGTTTCGGTATATGCATGAAATGCATGGACCTAAACTCGTATTCTTACAAATTCAAACGCTGTATTTTCCACATTTGGTTATTTTTCACCAATTTGTTGTATTCCAGGCAGTGAATTATCCAGGCTATAATCAAAATGGACAAATTTATCATAAAATGCAAGCACACAAAAGAAGATGAACCACCGGAAATACAACCACATTTGGATATCCTAACAAGAATAGCAGTGACAAATTACAAGTACAGCATGGACAAAGTAAAAGAACAGCTGGCTCATTTCCGGTCATCACTACATTAAATGAAAGTATGTATTGTTTAAATTTATATTAGTAAAGTCAAGAATTTCAATATAATTTATTTATACTAAAGAATTTTAATATAATAATTGTTACTAGTCTTATTCTATAAATCTGTGACTATGTAAACCCACAAATATATGTAATTTAGTTCCTATATATTGTTTTTTCTGCTTATCCTTGTGGCTTATTTGCCTAATGCATGGCTTATGCGGCTCTCACTCTGAATATGTCCAAGACTTTATTAATTTTATTTGCATTTTAAAAGCAAACATAGACTATAAAATACTTCATCGTATAGTCACATGAATGATATGGGTTGGGTCTGAATGGGATCTGCCTCGTTGGGCCGGTCGGCCTTATGCAGATTTCCGCTTTCTCATATTCCTATGTTCTTATATAACTTATTTTATTAATCATTATCGACCAGCTTCTTCCTCCCCCCCTCCCTCTCTCTCTCTCTTCATTTAGCTGAGCTAAGGAGAATACTATACCCACCCACTTTTGACATACAGCAATTAAAATGTCATTACTGACAGCTGAGAGCGGAAAGAGACAGAGGTCGCTATATATAGACCGTGTGACCACGTGGTTTAAAATGCGATTTCCATTTCTAGTACAAAGAACAAAGAACATAAGAAAATGGGAGTCTGCAGAAAGCCGATTGGCACACAACTCAACCTACCCTACCATCCCTTCCCTACCCACCTATACCTTACCCTCGCTCCCCCTACCCCTAACCTATATTACCATTCCTCCCCTCTACCCACACGCCCCCACCTATCCCCTCCCCTAACCTACCCTATCCCCTATATCTCTATCCACACGCTCCTACCTATCCCCTAACCCCTCCCCCTGCTCTCACCTATCCCCTACCCCTGCTCCCACCTATCCCCTACCCTCGCTCCCCTTCCCCTAACCTACCCTTCCATCCCCTCTACCCACACGCTCCCCCTACTCTCGCTCCCCCTCCCCACTAACGAACCAGGTGAAATATAGCCCCTTCTCTCCTGAACACAAACCGAGCTTTCAACACCTACCTCTCTCGACCCATAAGCAACCTCTTCCATCCTTCCTCCACTCTTATCATTCCACAAACCCCTCTCCCCTCATACCCTTCCACACCCCTCCTCTCTGATAAATACGAACATAAGACCGCGGGAAACTGCAAAGGCCATGCGGCCCACATGAGGCAGCTCCCATTCACACCCAGCCCATATTATTCATATGGGAATCCAACTTACGATTAAAGCTTTCAACTGTTCCTGAGCTAATCACTACTCCACCCTCCAACCTCTCCCCTCCCCCTCCTAAAGGAAAATAAAATTATATTTAATCAAAAATTAATCGAATTGTTCACTTAATTTTGAGAAATTTTGATTAAGTTAAGTTAAGTTAACCAAATTTTCAAATTTAACTAGTTAAGTTAAAGTTAAGTAACTTAATTGACCCAACTCTGATATATATATATATATATATATATATATATATATATATATATATATATATATATATATATATATATGTATATATGTATATACAGGTATATATCGTCTGTTTACAAATAACATATAAATTCTGCATTTCCGTTCTGAATTTCACTATTCTATGGATTCCTACAGTCTCAGATGTGGACTAATGTTGACGAACCGACTATGGACAATCTTAGAATAGCGACTTGGAATGTGAGAGGCGTGAATGATGACACAAAAGAGAGAGAGGTCCTAGAAGTGTTAGTGAATGGCTGGCTGGATGTATGTGGAATGACTGAGACCAAATGGAGGGGTACAGATGTGAGAGAGTGGGAGTGTGGAATGGGGGTGTGTGCTGGAGTGAGAGAGGGAGTAGCGAGAGAAGATGCGTGTTTGTTTGTAAGTAACAAATGGAAGGAGCGTGTAAGAGACTATGGGTCTGTGGGTTCAAGGATTGTGTGGGTGAGAATGAAAGTAGGAATACAAACGTGGGTGATTGTGTGTCTACGCTCCGACAGAGGATAAACCTGTAAGAGAGAAAGAGGAGTTCTGGGTGAATGTGGATGCGTGCCTGGATAAGTTTGGCAAGAACGAAAGAATATTTCTGATTGGGGATTATGAATGGGAAGGTGGGTGATAAGAAAGTTGATGGAGTGGTGGGAGGTTGGGGGGAACCGTCAGAGGTGAATGGGAATGGGAGTGGTGGGAGGTTGGGGGGAACCGTCAGAGGTGAATGGGAATGGTAGTGCACTTGTGGACGTATGTGTGGGGAGGAGGCTTTGGATAGCCAATTACACCTTCTTCCGACACAAAATGATACACAGGTACACATGGAAAGTGGTGCGGAGGAAGAAGGATAAGGATAAGACAGTGGTGGAACGAAAGGCACTGATTGATTATATTATATGTGTGGATGAATGAATGAAGAAATCTGTGCTGGACGCTAATGTGCATATAGAGGTATTGGAGGGGGTCTGTCTGACCATTATGTAGTAGTAGCTAAAATTAGGATACAAAAGAAGTGGGTGAGGAGAGCTGGAGGGAGGCGAGAGGAAGGTGGAATGGTGAGGAGGGTGGAGAGGCTACAGGAGGAGGAAATCAGGCAAGAGTACAGGAGAGAAGTAGAAAGACGACTAGGTACGTTTGACCTGGAAGGTATGGAGCAAGTGGAGGAGATGAGCAAAGTATTTAAGGAAGATATCTGTGCAGCATGTGAGGAGGTGTGTGGAATAAGGAGAAGAGGGAGGGGAGTGAAGGGTAGCCTACAGCATGATGGACAGAAGAGGTAAAAATAGCTGTTGAAGACAAGAAGAAAGCGTATAGAGAGTGGTTGGGTAGTAGAGGGAATGAAGATTTGGAGAGACAGAAACGAGCGAGGTACGTGGAGGAAAAGAGAGCCATGGTGAAGGAAAGTAAGAAAAGAGTAGATGAGGAATTTGGAAGGAATCCGAGTGTAAAATGGAGGGAGTGTAAGAAACTGTTCTGGAAAGAAGTCAAGAAAGTTAGGGAAGGTAGCAAGGGAAACAGTAAGGGTGTGAAAGATAAGAATGGGCGAGTGCTAGACGAGAAGCAAGAGAGAGTCGAAAGATGGAGGGAGTACTTCAACAAATTGTTAAATGTAAGGAATGAAGCGCCAGCAAACATAGTTGGATGGGGTATGGGAGGGAGAAGAAGAGAAGAGGTGGGGATGAGGAGGTCAGAAGTATGGGAAGTTCGGGAAAGCACCAGGAATAGATGGAGTGTGTGGGGAAATGCTGAGGTATGGTGGTGAGATAGTGATCGAATGGGTATGGAAAATGTGCAAACTATATAGCATGGGAGAAGGGGAGTGCACCTGATGACTGGAAGACAGGCATAATAGTCCCCATATATAAGGGTAAAGGGGAAAGAGAGAGTGTATGGTAACCACCGAGGAATATGTCTTCTAACCGTAGTAGGGAAGGTGTACAGTAGGGTATAGTGATTGAGAGCTGAGTGAGAGTGAGAACGGAGAAATGGATAGGTGACGAGCAGGGAGGTTTTAGGAAGGGAAGAGGATGTGTAGATCAGATTTTTACCCTGAATTGTGTTGTAGAGAAATATCTGGAGAAGCAACAAAAGGTGTATGTTGCCTTTATGGACTTGGAGAAGGCCTATAGCTATGACAGAATGGATAGAGAAGGTACAGTATGTGGAAAGTACTTAGCATATACGGAGTAGATGGCAAGTTGCTGAAAGCAGTGAAGAGCATGTATGAGGGTGCAAAGGCGGCAGTACGTGTGGAGAATAAGCAGAGCGAGTTCTTTTACTTGAATGTTGGGTTGAAACAGGGGTGTGTGATGTCCCCGTCGTTACTGTATATATGGATGGAGTCATGATAGATACAAGGAAGAGCAGTGGATGTTGGTGTATTGCTGATAAGGGAGGGAAATGAGTGGAAGCTGCCTGTACTTTTTTTTTTTTGTTTTTTTTTTTGCTAGCTGTTTGTTGATGATACAGTTCTGAGGAGGGATAATGAATGGGAGTTGCAGGGTCTGGTAAATATGTTTGGAACAGTGTGCGAAAAACGGAATCTGAAGGTAAGTGTGGGGAAGAGCAAGGTTATGGTTTTTGAAAGGGGTGAAGCCACAGAGTGTGAGGTGAAGTTGAACGGTCAGGCTATGGAGATTATCAGCTCATTTAATTAGTATCTGGGCAGTGTGTTGAGTATAAAGATATGGGACACTGAAAGCAGTAATAAGAAATAACTAGGGTGGTCAGTATGGAAGTGAAGCATTCCTTGCATGACAGTGTGGTAATCCCGACACTGATTTACGGAAGCGAAGCATGGACGCTCGAGAAGAGACTCAGACCAAGAGTGAGAGGGGTGGAAATGTGTTATTTGAGAAGTGCGTGCGGTCGAGTTACATGGAGGGATAAACAGACGAATGAGGAAGTAAGAAGGAGGTGTGGTGTGGAGGTAGATGTGCTGGAAAGTGTGAAAAGGAACACCTTGAGATGGTTCGGGCATATGGAACGTAAGCGAAGCGAGAGAATGACTAAGAGGGTGTACGAGAGCGAGCTGGAAGGACAGAGAGGGAGAGGTAAACCGAAAGAGAGGTGGAAGGATGGAGTGAGGAAGTATATGGATGAAGGCGGTGCTGGTTGGGAGGAGGGGCGTCGACTGACTGGGGACAGAGGTGCATGAGGTTCGTTCGTGGTCACCCATTCAGGGATCATGGTGTCAGGCAATTGATAATAGATAGATATTTATTTGGAAAAGATTGTAAGGGAGTAGAATGGAAGCCGTTATAGTAAACAATTACGATATACACTGTCAGGGAAGTCCTAAACCTCGGTTACTGAACTGAGATAAACGCAGGAATCAAAATTCACCAGGGAGTGCCGCTTAAAAGGCAATATTTCCACCATCCAGCTGCGAACTGAGGTAAACAACATGGCGCCTAAAGAAAACCTCAATGTACCCGGAAGGCAAACAGTGACCTATAGAAGTCCAAGATGTCTACCAACCCTCTGCTTGCGTCAGCCAACAATAATTCACCTTTTGAGGGATTTACCAGCGCTGCCTTGCTGCCACCGGCCGCCCAGGATGATATAGGCCTCCAGGGAACAGGTGGGGGCCGGTTGGGGGGTAGCTAGGGCCGGATATTAAGTGTTTTATGTAAATTTATGGTGGGTGACCGTGAAGGAGATGAGGGCCGATCAGCTGTTTTGAGTCATTTCCACGTCGTAGGTCACCATCACCAAAAGGTGTCTGTAGGCTAGTTTAGTCTATAATATACCTTCAACTGATGGTAAATTGCAATAGGCCTATCTTCATCACTTCGCTATTAGCCTAGCCCTAGCCTAGCTATTAAAGCGAAATGTAAAATGTTAATCAGGCTAGGCTATGAAAATTTTGTATTTTGCCTAGGCCAGGCTAGGCTGGCTACATCATTCAAAGAGAAAGACATTGGGTCAATAGGCCTATAAAGTTTACGGGTAAGAGTTGTGTTATCGGGCCAGGGTGTCAAGCGACGCTGTTTTTTTTAGTGATAGGCCTAGGCCTAACGCAAATGAACTTTTTGTATAATGATAACAGAAACTCCCCCAACCCCTTTTGGTTCAATGTTATTTTAATAGGCTACCACAAATGTTGTTGATATAGGCTATTTGAAGCTAAATATTGAATCTATATGCTCTAAAGATCATAAGAAAATTTGTTTTAACCCTCGGCAAAACTTAATAAAAAAGTAGGCCTATGGTAGCCTACTAAAATATCTTTTTTGGGTCAATATTTACGAGTCACACCACAGCTGGGATCTCATTTTTAACGGTAGTTTTGGGTTCCTATCATTCTATGCTTCATTGCTAGGCTAGGCCTATATCCTTTTTATCCACCGGAATTTTTTTTTTTTTTTTTTTTTTTTTTTTTTAGCATTAGCCTAGGCCTAGCCTAACCTAACCAAAAAACCTAACCTAACCTAACCTAACCTAACCTAACCTAACCTAACCTAACCTAATAGCCCCCAAATACATTTAGGTTAGGTTAGGTTAATGCTAAAAAAAACAAAAAATAAAAAATAAAAAAAAACAAGAAAAAATATATATTTTCCAGTGGATAAAAAGTATATAGCAATGAAGCATAGAATGATAGGAACTCAAAACTACCCTTAGAAATGAGATTCCAGCTGTGGTGTGACTCGTAAATATTGACCCTTTTTTGTAACAAGGTTGTCAATAAGGTACTTCCAGAAGTTCCAGTTATCGATAGCTCTAAAGCGCGGCGTTCTCTGATGAGGTTTTGAATTTCTGGTGTGAAGTTGGGGTTGTGTCTCTTTCTGTTACCTCTTGGAATGTGTTTCTTGTCAGCGTTTTGGATAGTTTTATTGAGTATGTGTACAGCATTGTTGATGTTAGTGATGGGTGTACTGTTTAGAGTTGTGGGTTTAATTCTAGTTTCGCTTTCACAGCATACTCATAAATTTCTATGGCTACTTTAGAGTTGTCATATACCATACTTAATTCCTATATATGTCCAAAGCTGCGGAAATGCATTATAAGGAATTATATCTATTGTAAAAAAAAAAAAATATTTTCTCCCCATATGCGGCACCATAGCTATTACATATTACTAGGTTAGGTTAGGTAAGGTTGTTAGGTTAGGCTAATGTAGTTAATGTAGTTTATTATCATTATATTACGTCTTTTACCCAGCAAATTCAGCAATTTCCCTGATCTTCATAGTTGGTCGGGAAGCTATGCCTTTACAACGGCGCCTCCCTTTTATCGCTGTGTACGTGAAACTAGAATTTTACCGAGTTGTGAAGTGTTGTTCTGTCTCATTTGTGAATGCTTCCCAGTTAGCTCTTTTATAATTGGTGTATGTGTGTTTGTGGCTAGCTGGGGTGAGTCTGGTTTTGGTGGTGATAATGATCGGGAGGTGGTCGGAGCCTAAGGTTCTGACCACCCTCCAGAATGTTGTGGGGGCGAGTTCTGGGGAGCAAAAGGTGATGTCTGGAGTCTGGAGATGATGGGTTATAGAGGGCTTGGTGAGGAATATGGGTATGTTGATGGATGTCGTTAAGGATGATGAGGTTATCGGTTTGGTTTTGTAGTACCAGCCCTCTGTCTGTGTCGGGGTTGTCGATAAACCAGGCCGACGTCTTGGCGTTGAAGTCACCACCCAGGATGATGTGTGGGGTGTTTGTGATGTGTTGTAAGTGTGGTCTGTATTCATTTGGTACTGTAGGGGATGTTTGGGGAGGGATGTATGTGTTTATGATGGTTATGTTGGAGTTGTTGCCAGTGCGTATTTTAATTGATTGTATTTCTGTTGTGTTATCATTTGGGGGGAGGAGGGATTTGGTTTGTACACTGGTTACTATGTAAGATATTTCTTTGTGTACCAGGGTGATGAGTCCACCGCCCCTGCCGACAGCCCGGTCTTGTCTGATGGTGGAGAAATTATGAAATGTGGGTGTTTTTTGTGTTGTGCGGAGTTTTGTTTTTTGTAAGATCGCAATGTGTATGTTGTGTTGTCTAATGAAGTGTGAGAGTTCGTGTTTCTTTGTGTTGATGCCATCTATGTTCAATTGAAGAATGTTAATGTTATGTGCACGATGTATGTTGGGTGCTGCTGCACGAGGATGGGGGGGGGGGGGGGGGGGGGGGGGGGATTGGAATAGGATGGGGTGTGGTGTGTTGAGTTGAAGATGTGGATGGTATGGGAAGGTTAGGTAGGTTAGGGAGGAGAGGTGGACGGGTTTTAGGGGGGGGGAGTGGATGATATGGGAAGGCTAGGTGGGTTGGTGAGGAGAGGTGGACGGGTTTTAGGCGAGGGATTTGACTGGGAGAGGGAGGGGCATGAGGAACAGGTCCAGGTGTTCGTGTAGTGTTTCTTGGAGGCAAGTGTTGTACAGGTGAAGTGGGTCCAGTTCCTGCATGAATTGCAGAGAACTGAACCCTTAGTGTGGCGACTCGAAGTGATGGGTTTTGAGCAAGTTGGACATATGTATGTGTACGTGGGTCCTGGGTTGCTCTCAATGTCTCAATTTCTCCCCTATAATACATTTCAGCTCTTAATGACATATATAGCAATGATGTATATGCTCTACCGGACCTATTAGGCCTAAAAAGATCGATGGGCTAACTGTCGGTCCAAAACATCAGTATAACCCTAATCTAATCTAATCTAATCTAATCTAATCTAATATTTGTACATTTTGGGCAGTGGGCGGGGCCGCGGGTATGTGGCGGCGTACAGACCCTACCGTAAAACATAGCGCATTTTAAGACTTTTATTTCTCAGTAAATACTGATTTCTGACCTTCAATTAAGCATCCTACAAGTTCTAACCAGTCCTTTGAACAGTTTTTAATAGGTTACTTGAGGATATTTTAACGGGACCATAGGTAAATTTTTACCGCACCCCCTTAACCTATTATTGTATCCCAGTTCCCACGGCAGTCAAAATAGACGGGGTCACAGGAACATGATCGCGAGCGTCCGCGTAGTGTAAAGAAGCCGGGCGGTACACCCGAATACTACATCCTTGCTGATGATGATGATGGTGATGGGCTGGTCTATCAGAGTGAGAACTGAGCGATCTCTGCCATACCCATAGCTTACTCTGACTGTTCCTTTTACTTATATATTTTCTAGATCTCAAGTGATGGCGTCTCTTCCGTGGATTGACCTCCCAATCTACCAAGATTGGAAGCCAAAGCGTCACATTTTTCCTTTGCCCCTCAACTTTCTCTTCATAATTGCTGAGGGGCACAGGGCCCTGGGTGGGGCTTTGGTTTCCCGGGCGTTTCTGCACCCTCCTCAGCTCCCCGCCATGGAGTGGCTTCGGTTACCCAGGCTTTATTGTGGTCGGCAGGGAGGGTTCTGTGGGGGCGCTCGGTTATGGCCTTGGCCTTGCTCGGGGCCTTGGGGCTGTTCGGCCAGGCAGCTTGGGCAACAACAACAACAACAACAACAACTACATCCTTGCCAAACGTTTAGGCTAATCTGTTTTATTTTGTTTTTATTTATTTTTTCATAGCCTAGGCTATGTGAGTGAGGAAGGCGAAAGGCAGAACTGCCTATAGCGAGTGCCTTCCCCGTAGTTGAAAGAGTGACAGGGCCAAAATCAAGGGACGTTCGAGCCAAAATGCTTGGACACACGGAGTTTGAAGCAATCTAAGTTATAGGAAGAGGGAAAGACTGATTCTGGGAGAGAGTTCCAGACCTCAGCTGTTGAATAGAAGAAAGACAGAGTTGGCGGGTGCCCAACACCGAAAGGGGTTGAAATAGGGGAGCTATCCCTCCGCCAAAGGCGGCTTTCTAGGGCCTTTCCTAGCTGATGCTGAGAGGATTGGGTTCTAGTCATATGGTGATGGGCTGGTCTATCAGAGTGAGAACTGAGCGATCTCTGCCATACCCATAGCTTACTCCGACTGTTCCTTTTACTTATGTCTTTCCTAGATCTCAAGTGACGGCGTCTTTTCCGTGGATTGACCTCCCAATCTACCAAGATTGGAAGCCAAAGCGTCACATTTTTTCCTTTGCCCCTCAACTTTCTCTTCATAATTGCTGAGGGGCACAGGGCCCTGGGTGGGGCTTTGGTTTCCCGGGCGTTTCCGCACCCTCCTCCGCTCCCCGCCATGGAGTGGCTTCGGTCACCCAGGCTTTATTGTGGTAGGCAGGGAGGGTTCTGTGGGGGTGCTCGGTTATGGCCTTGGCCTTGCTCGGGGCCTTGGGGCTGTTCGGCCAGGCAGCTTGGGGAACAACAACAACAACAACAAGAAAGACAGAGTAACGTTTCACTCTTGGGTTGGAGAGTTGCACTTGCATGTGATTCGGTCAATTTTAGGCTAAGTGTCATTATTACTGTCTGACGGGTAGAATGTAAAATTTGGGTGTACCGCCAGCCTTGTTTACACTACGCGGAGCGGCGTCAGACGCTTGCCATCGTGTTCCCGTCTATTTTGACAGCCTTTGGATACAATAATATGTTGAGAGGGGGCTTTGCCCCCCCTCACCCCCCCATGACATATTGTCATCATCATACAGTATATATTGCCAGCAGGAGGCAAATAACCAAAAAAAAAATCGCTGTCAAAATAGACGCGAACTTAACCACGGCCGCGGCGATCGACAAATGTAAACATGACGGCGGCGGTGGCGGCGTCGGACGCTTGCAGTCAAGTTCCCGTCTATTTTGAATGACATTGGATACAATATGATGTTGAGTGGGCGCTTTACCCCCCTCACCCCCCCATGACATATTGTCATTTTCATATATGTTGCCAGCAGGGGGCAAATAACCGAGAAAATCGCCGTCAAAATAGAAGCGAAATTAACCGCGGCGATCGCCCTATGTAAACATGACGACAGTTACACAGTACGCCCGGAAACTACATCCATCCCTCTGACTGTCATATGTTTAGCCTACTGGGTAAATCTAATATCTAGAGTTATACTTCCCCTCCCGTACCCCTTCTCTCCCTCGGACCTCCCCCCCCCCCTACCCCCTTCAATAATTATAACCACAGTTTATTGATAAAAACGACTCAAGACCAGTAAATTAACCCATTAGTCCCTTCTGTACCGGCGATATCTTTATTATTTTATTCTTACTACGGACTATATATATTTAGACTATTTTGTGTAGTTTAATAAGGAAATGTGGTAGTAAAACGAGTTAAGGGAGATAGTTCGAAGCCTGATAATTGCTGAAGGGCTATTGAGGCCCTATTTAAACTGAATACAATTGTCTAATAGTGACCAGAGTACTGTATAATGAAAAATTGAAAAGTACAGTACATCATTGGTACAGAAGGGGTTAAAATATTTGTGGTCGTCTCGTAAATATTTTCACATTCTATCCTATCTTGGGCAGATCTCTCATTCCCCCCGACTCTGGATGTGGATGACCTCTCTGACGGACTACAGGATGTGGATCTGCAGACGCACGTGTCCGGCTCTGGAGGTGAGGGTCGCAGGGCCGGGTCCAAGTTCTTTCTTTTTAGGCCTGGTTGTTCAATTTGTTCATGGATGGAGTTATTAAAGTGGTTCAAGGAAGAGCAGTGGATACTGGAGTGACATTGATAAGAGTACAAAGGAAAACAAGCAACAACAGGTCATGCGACCCCTCGAGGTTACTTGCCCTCCAAAACACTGCTGTTCCAAGTGTTGCAACAGTATTTCGGAGAGAATGTGGGAAAGTTTTTGTTTTTGAGAGGAATGAGATAATTACAGTATCTGTGAGATACGGCTGAATGGTCAGGAGATGGAGAAAGTTAGATCCTTTAAGTATCTAGGCAGTGTGTTGAGTTTAAAGACCGTTTCATCCACAGAGAGTGTGGTTTCAGTGTAACTTCCTAAATGGCAGAACTCCAGGTGACTCTGTTTTGGCTGCCTCTGTTGTCATGTTCTTTGTTTTGAGATTTGACCGAAGTACCTGATCCCACATCTTTCTAGTTCTACCCAAACAATATTTCCTCAGTTTGATACCTTACAGTATATACCAGTATTAAATTAGCAATAGATAGATAGAAATTAGTGTTGTTTCTGTTCGGACTCTGTCTCGAGTCGGCCACCCCCAGCAATGGGGTATGGGCCTGAGTATATACCGTACATATATACAGTACATGTATCATTGTTCTAACTCTTCCTTTACTTAGCTCCTGTAGCAGGGTGTCAAACGAAATGCGAGTACTGTATGTTATTTTTAGTCCTTATTACTGTATATATAAAGACAAAATTATGGTTCTTAGTCAGACTTATGTCTTTGGAAGTGATAAAATGGCCAAAACATTACTAATTCATGTTAATCTTCTTAAATTCCTTCTCATATTAATACAAGTCTTCAAACAAAATTGCTCCGGTTTGACACCCTGAGATTATACTGTACAGTATATGTATCATTGTTCTAACTTTTCCTTTATTTAGCTCCTGTAGTAATGTTCCTTTATCCCTTCCACAGTACCAGTAGTTGCCGGCAGTACCATCCCACCAGTACCACAGCCCGCCAGTACCATCATGGAGCCAGTCCTTCCGTATTCTAATACCATGCCTCCGATACGTACCATACCGCCAGTGTCACCCCCCTCGACGATGACTCCAGTACTGCCGCCATCGTCGACTAGGATCCCACCAGTACCACCATCTAGTACTTACACACCAGTACCACCATCTAGTACTTACACACCAGGACCACCTCCCAGTACTTACACACCAGTTCCGCCATCTAGTACTTACACACCAGGACCACCTCCCAGTACTTACACACCAGTACCACCATCTAGTACTTACACACCAGTACCACCTGCCAGTACTTACACACCAGTTCCACCATGCAGTACTTATACACCAGTACCACCTCCCAGTACTTACACACCAGTATCACCATCCAATACTTACTCACCAGTATCACCATCCAGTACTTACTCACCAGTACCACCACGCAGTACTTATACACCAGTATCACCAACTAGTACTTATACACCAGTATCACCAACTAGTACTTACACACCAATACCACCTTCCAGTACTTACACACCAATACCACCTTCCAGTACTTATACACCAGGACCATCGCCAGTACTACCACCAACCAGTACCATGACACCACCTCTACTACCACCAGGACCACCATCTAGTACTTTTACACCAGTACCACCGCCATCCAGTACATTCACACCACCACTACTACCACCAGGACCATCGCCAGTACTACCGCCATCCAGTACCATGACACCCCCACTACTACCAGCGAGTACCATGACACCACCAGTACTACCCCCACCCAGTACCGTTACACCACCTCTACTATCACCATCTAGTACTTTTACACCACCAGTACTACCACCTAGTACTTTTACACCACCAGTACTACCACCATCTAGTACTTTTACACCACCAGTACTACCACCTAGTACTTTTACACCATCAGTACTACCACCTAGTACTTTTACACCACCAGTACTACCACCTAGTACTTTTACACCAGGGCCACCACCAGTAATACCACCATCTAGTATTTTCACACCACCACTAGTACCACCACCCAGTACCTTTACACCAGTACCACCACCTTCCAGTACCATAATAAATCAGCCAGTACCCTCCCCTACCACTATGTTGCCCCCACCACCACCACCAGCTACCGGTCCCTCGCTGGTACCACCCTCCTCTGTCACCACTCAACAACACCTGCCACCGTCATTTGAAAATATGGTAGGTTTATTCTCTCTTTTACTTGTAGTCTTGGATTCATCTTATCATAGGCCTAATGTAAAACTTGCACAATAAACAAACAAAAACTTATACGAACACATTAAAAAGACAAAACAACTAATCAAAATCGCTATGTGGAAACAACGCTTAAGTAAAATAATAATTTATAAATAAAAGAACACAATCCACCACAAAGAGTGTACATTACTACATGATCAAGTTAATCTCTTGTCAGGTTTGTTTATTCAAGATCAAACTGAAAAGTATGATCCCATGTATTTCTTAGTCCCTCCACGTTCACATTCTTGCACCTTTTCACCCAACTTAGTTCATCCTTCCTCTCCACATGGCCAAACCATCCAAGTGTGCTAATACACATCTCATCACATGGCCTGTCAAAGTGGTTGATATCAACAAAATTGAACGTATCAAGATAAGGATGGTGAGATGGATGTGTAGGGCCAAACTGCAAGATAGGATATCTAAGCCTAGGGAAGAGTTGAGGAGAATGTTAGGTATCAAGAGTATCAGTGATGAGATGCAGATGGGTTGGACATATGGAGAGGATGGATGAACTAAGTTCGGTGAAACGATGCAAGTCAGTGAACTTGGAGGGAGGGAGCTGGGCAAGGATGTAGTATTCGGACGTACCGCCCGCCTTGTTTAGTTTACACTACCTTACCTTTTGATACCTTTTGATACCTTTTGATGTGTTCGCCACTCTTCTAGCGGCACCAAGGAGCGCGACGCCCCTCGTTATGGGTTACGCGGACGCTTGTGATACAATAATCGGTTGAGTAGGGCTTTCCAATCCCCCCCATGACTTATTGTCATCATCATATATATTGCCAGCAGGGGGCAAATAAACAAAAGTAGTCGTCAAAATAAACAGGAACTTAGCGATCGACCTAGATGTAAACATGACGACCATACACCCGGATACTACATCCTTCCTGGGAGCTGCACCAATGGGCAGACCAAGAAAGACAGGGGATCAAATCTTATGGTCTGTTCTTGAATAAAGAAACCTGACAAGTAAGGGCTGTCTGGAACGCCGCCATTAGGACATGAGACTGGTAGTGCACTTGGTGTGGAGCACTCGGTCTGTAAACTTATGTATGTATGTAGGTTATATATATGTATTCTCCCTCTTTCTGGTACCGGTACCTACCCGAAAGCACTATCGTTTGTGAGTGCTAGAAATGAGGAAGAATGGGGCCCAGAAAAAACAACCATCCATGTGCATGGTGGTAAAAACTGCATTACTGTATCATCACCTGTCTTGAGTCGGCCACCCTCAGCTATGGGGTATGTGCCTGAGTACTGGTATATACAGTACATACATACCTGTACATCATTATCATTATCATCAGAGGAGAAGGAGGTTAAAAGTTATCTGTAAAGACATGATAAGGCAGATATTATCAGTGATACCAACTTGTCATCATCCACTCCTCACGGCACATGTTGTAAGCCTTCCACATCTCAACCTTCAAAATATTGGCCTTTCACATCTCGACCTACATCTCTTCCCTCTACATCTCAACCTTTCACATCATAGCCTTCCACATCTCAACCCTCTACATCTCTTCCTTCCACATCTACAGCTCCTGTCCATGATATGATGTGATGAAGAAAGTGAAGAAAATTAAGAATACCACACCTTTATATAAGGAGGTTAATATTTGTTTATGCAAACCACTCAGTAGAGCTGCATTGGCGGACATTAGAGGTGTGGTAGACCAGTGTATGTACAACCGCGCTAATAAGTCATGTCTCGGCACCAAGTATGTTTTGATCAATAATTGGTATCGGCAATATCTAAGCTTCATTTCTTCATATTGAGTGAAATATACAACCATGTTCCTACACTTACCCACCCTATTCAACATTTGACAGACAGTAATACAGCACAGAGCAACGTAATGACAGCTGAGACATGACTTATTAGCGCGACCATACATGTGTATATGCTAGCACCTCATCAACAGGATCAAACTAATTACACTGGTTACAGACTACATTCACATCCACAGCCATTCCTACAGTACTGTACAATAGTATCCCACATGCACCCCCACACACTATACACACCAATGGGTGGTTTGGCTTAACCCAGCCCACCTCGCATTTTTTCTCTCTCCCTCCCTCTCTCTTTTGCTTGTATCCAGTCGGCCCCATTCAGCCTACTGTTTTAAGACGTTTACCCCCATCCAGGTGTCAATATTTTCCTGGCGAGCGGTAGCGAGCCAGCATATATATATTTTTGTTTTGACAGCAAGTTAGATTTGTACATTTTTCGATAGAAAAATGTCTCCGGCGAAGCCGGACTTTCTCCATACAATGCTGGCTCGCTATCGCTCGCCAGGAAGAAATCGACACCTGGATGGGGATAAACATCTTAAAACAGTTGGCTGAATGGGGCCGAATGGATACAAGCCAGAGAAAGAGAAAAAAGGGAGAGAAAGATAAAAAAAGCAGGTGACCGCCCCCCCCCCCCCATAACCCAAGGACTGCAATGATCCTTCTGGAATGTTTTATTGGGCGAATGCAACATTCCTTCTGGAATATGACACTTTAAAACAACAACAAAGTATGCACCAGTGCCGGGGATGTGGATGCAATATATGATTAGGTGGCATATCTCCTTAACACCACCTCCTCTCTTTCCCGTTACATGTGTCTCTCCCCACCCTTCCCCCTTCCTCCCTCAACTCCCCCCTCTTCTTTTATTATACTTTTTCCCTCGCCCACTTCATATACTTCTTCCCGCCTCATATACGTTCAGTCACCCTCCTACCTCCCCCTCTCTCATACAGTGCGAGAGAACTGTGCAAATGATTCAGTGTGGCTATAGCCTCCAGAGAGGGATGGTCTGTGTCGCTTCGGCGCCTATGCACTCGATACACTCGTCAGAATAATTGTTTTTTCACTGGATATTTGCTCTTTACACCTACAGTCCGGTCGCACATAGTGCGAGAATTAGGTCAGCGCAGTGCGTCACACTATCTGATTTGCACTTTCTGATAAACATATTCTATGGGAAAACCCCTAATTGTTCGATCGGTCTTCAATATAGCACACTTATCCTTCCTTATATCATCGACGTAAAGTTGGTGCCCTTAGTCTTTTATTTAAAGTTTTTAACAACCCTCAGCATCCCTTACATGGGGTTCTGCCTGGGCCCTATGTCCGGGCTCGTGCAACTAGATTCACAAGCAATCTTAATTATCTTGCCATGAGCCGTGTTAATTTTTCTACTACACAGTTTTCACGTGTTTTGTGCCGGCCATGGTTGACTTGTGGAATAAGTTGCCAAATGACCTAGTCAATTCAGCTAATATCTCCATTTTTAAGTCTAGAGTTAATGATTTTTTGCAGCATTAATTCTAATTTTTAAACTTATTTTATTCTATTTTATTGTATTATATTTAAGCTTGATATCCTCCACTGCATAATATGTTATCTGTGTTTAATATATGTATATGTACAGTACAGTATACAGTGTATGTTTTTATTTTTTCCTAAGTTGCCATAGTCTCTCTCCAGTGCCTCCGGGTGTTTTGTGTGGATTGATCTTGATGGTGTTTCTGCACCCTGGTTGGAGACTTCGGCATCTCATATAATAATAATTACTTAATTGTTCGATCGGTCCTCAATATAGCACACTTATCCTTCCTTATATCATTACTTAATCATTATTTATACAGACACAAGCATACCAAGAACTATTATTAGGCCTAATGATAAATAAGCATATCAATGATAAATTGGACCTTTCCTTACCTTACATTTTACACTTGATACGATCACAAACCTGAGAATGCGAGATAGCATCACACAGTACTGGGCAAAGAGTGGCTGACTGACCAGCCTCCCTCCGTGCCCAAACTGCTCAAACACCAGTGTCGTTACGCTGTGCATCTATGTCACGAGTCGGGCGGGAAAATCGATCGCACGATGCAAATTTTTGCCACTCTAATATAAAACTCCCCAAATTTCACCCATATTGCCACCTGATTCGCACTAACAGATCGTATTCGTATTGGTTGATAATTTTTTTTTTAATACTTTCCATTGCTTGCACTAATGGAGAATCGCACTGTTTGTACACGCTTTATACGGGACCCGACTATTTTCTGGTTCTTCAATGTTCACATGTTCATTATACAAGTAAAATTTATGCATATGGTGCAGTAATATTGCTTTATTTGGTAAATATAACCAATTATGTCCGAATTTAAACTAAGTCTTTCGCAATGGCAGACCTGTCCGAATGTGGTCGATCGCATTTGTCAGGTTAAGGGGGGATGGTTCACTTTTTGGTCGATTTTTGCATGTATTAATTATTTATTTAGTTTCCTCCCTAGACCTCCATCAAATAAAAAAAAACATCCATTAGATACCCCTTCTAGATTAATTTGTACATTTTCCTGTTGAAAAATGTTCCGGCTGAAAGCCGGTTCTTCCAACAATACAGGCTCACTATCGTTCGCCAGGGAAAAAATCGACACCTAATTAGCACGACAGGTCTAAATATTGATGAAGAAATGGGGCGAAAGGTCTTAAAATCAACTGACTAATGGGGCAAACATCTTAACATCTGAAAACTAATGGGGCTAAACATGAGGGAGAAAGTGGTCCAGAAAACCGGCCCATGTCCCCTTAACCCACCAGACCCGGTTGGGCTCTGAGAAACCCATAACAAATGTGCCCGCGGAACCCGGTAGGGCTCTGAGGCACCGGCAGCTTGAAAGCCTGTAAGCTTGTGTGCGAGGCGTCCGTCCGACGCATGTAAACAACAGCCGGTTGGACCGACGCCGCGCATCTCCGACCACAAGAAGGAGAGGCGTCGCTTGTTCGTGTGTGGGTGTGTGTTATTGTTAAGTAGTGAAAAGTAGTGAAAAGTGGCTGATATCGCCACAAAGTTCTCTCCATGGAAATCGTCATCACAACTGAACCAGTTGACTTAGAGAGCTCTACTCAATGCCATTCTACAGGTACGAAACACATCTACGCTTGAGGATGCGCGGGAATGCGGAAGCAGTCAAAATAACAAAGATACGGTAGCCTAGGCGTAGACGTTTTTCGGCCAAAACCCCCGGGTTTCGGGGAAATTATAGAATACAATAGCCGGGGCTGGAGGGTTAAGCGACCCTCCCCCATGAACAGCTACAAGCTAGATTATCGAGTAGATTACCTCGGCATATGGAAGTATATGAAGACGATTCATTCGCGGTCACCCCCTTTCAGGGATTACGGTGTCTGGCAATAGATGATAGAATAGACTAAGCATACACAATCGGAACCTCCCTTGGTGGTCGGGGGCCGGGGGAGTGCTGGAGCGACCTTGGTGAACCTGGTCTCTGGGTCTTCTCCTTGGTGACCTAGATGTGTGTTAATTTGTGTTTTGTCTGTGTTCGTTGTTTTATGTTGTGTTTTCCCTGTTCTTGCTCTGTCTTGAGGCGGCCACCCCAAGAAAAAAAAAATAATAATAAAATAGAATTAAATAGAAAATAAAAAATAAAAATAGGAAAAGTGGGGATTGGGCCTGAGCATATACTGTAGATAGATAGATACACAATTTAACCTATTCAGTACCGGTGACGTCCATTTCATCATATTCTGGCAAGCAATAGACAATTTTATTTTGCTTAGGAAGGATCTGTGACGGTGAAAAAGGATTTATTGAGAGAGTCTGTAGCGTTATAATTGTTTGAGATCCTTCCTAAGCTTAATAATATCATCTAATAGTTGTCAAAATACTGTATAACTAAAAGAACGTCGCTGGTACAGAAGGGGTTAAGATCATGCTTCACAATTAATATTTTGTGTTTGGAAGTGATAAAATGACCAAAACAATGTACAGTAACTACGTGTAAATTTTCCTATACAGGTGTCCCTCGATAAACGATTGGGTTACATTCCTGAAAACGCGATCTTAAATTCTCGGACCAGCGAAAACACAAACACCTAAAATCCTATAATAATATCGGATAGTGAGAGAGACCTGTATTATTTCGGGAAGGATGTAGAGTCCGGGCATACGGTCGTCATGTTTACATATGTCAATCGCAGCGGTTAAGTTCGCGTCTATTTTGATGGCGATGTTTTCGGTTATTTGCCCCCTGCTGGCAATATATATGATGATGACAACATATCATGGGGGGGGTGACGGGGGGCAAAGCCCCCCTCAACATATTATTGTATACAACGGCAGTCAAAATAGATGGGAACATGATCGCAAGTGTCCTCCGCCGCCGCTCCGCGTAGTGTAAACAAGGCGGTACGCCCGAACTCTACATTCCTGCCATTATTTCTCATCATCAATCAAATCTTAAAACAAAATTGTCCCTGTTGCTATTGTTGTTGTAGTTCCCCAAAATGTGTGGCCGAACAGTCCCGAGTCCGGTAGACCGAAGCCGCTCCAGATGCTCGGTTTGACACACTGATGTATCCTGGAATTCCACACTAATACTGTTGTTCATCTTCCTTCCCCTCAGGCGTCCCAGTACCACCCAGTAATGTCCCACTGGTTCTACAAAGCGTCCGGGAAAGCCTACGAATGGCGGCCGTTTAGCTTCCAGGACTCCTTCAATCTGGAGGAGGCGCTGGTGGACGGTGAGTGGCGGAGAGAGAGCCAGGCAGGGTGTCAAACCAAAGCCGATCTATTATTTTTAGTCTTTATTATCGTATATGTATAGCTAGAATTATGGTTTATGGCTCAAAATATGTCTTTGGAAGTGATCAAATGGCCAAAACAATGATATTTCATGTTAATTTTGTTGTATATCTTCTCATAGGCTATTCATTCAAGTCTTCAAGTCTCCGGTTTGACACCTTGTTTAGAGAGTGGGAGAGAAAGAGTTACAGAGAGAGGGATATGAGAGAAAGAGTGGACAGCTGGTAAAGGCCCATTTGGGGTCTTCATGATAACTTATTGGATGTTGTATTGGAGAGAGAGAGAGAGAGAGACAGACAGAATGACAGGAAGAGAGTGAGAGTGTGAAAAAAGTTGTGGGGAAAATCTCTTGCATAAATCCGCCTTGATAAAGACTTGACACTCCTACAACATGAAGTATACAGTACTGTACAAATAATAACAAATGAAGATAATCAAGGGAAATACTACATAAAACCCTGGACATACTACGTAATAATTTCATATTATCACCAACCCACCAATTAGCTTATAAATAAACCTAATTAATGAAATCAGTGAAACTAATGAATACATGTGGTACCGGTACTCCAAGGATTCAAACCTAGGATACTCACACCAAAATTCTGCGCACTAACCATTACGCTATCAAGACAGTAAATCAAGAGTTATAAAATTATTACAGGCTACAACCAAAACTAGAACACAACCAATTTACCTTTGGTGTAAAGTGTATTTGGCCTGTGACCAGTTACCATTTCTGTTTCCACAACCACCTTTGGTTGACCAGGGCTCAAACGTACATGTATGTCTGTCATAAATGTATCTACTGGTATACATACATACAAGTTTAAAGACCACTTCATCCACAGAGAATGGGTTTTAGTCTCTTTACTGTAGTACAGTACAATAAAGACTTGCCACAACACAGCCCCATTATGTCATCACAGTGGCCATGTTGGTATAGCGCTAACAGTGTCTCAGCAAGACTACAAAGTCCCCCTGAAGCACTTGCACCTGGCGAAATTGAACCACACCAGCCTTAACCGTGCTACAATAAGGCAGTAAGAAGAAATCACCGTAACTGCTACAGAGGCTGACTGCACTACCGAAGTGGCTGGTGGTGGGGTCGCTGCATCCCTACGCCTTTTAGAATACATTATTAATTTTCTGGTGGATATTAACCCGGGACCTGCGGGAAGACTCTTAAGAGTCAGGGGGAAAAAAAATCAATTTAAAACACCAAATTTTATTTTTATTTTTATTTTTTTATTTTTTTTATTTTTTTTTGCCCCTGGGCCATGCCAAATATCACTCCTCCACCTCCCCTCCTTCCCCAGTTTCCTCCCCTCCTTCAGTTATCACCTATTTTCCCTGTTATTCCCTTTTCCTGTGGTCTATTTTCGTGCTAACATTAGCGAGTTGGTAGCAGGGCGTTGTCATCACTGTTAGCAAGCGAGTGCAAGAGAGAGAGAGAGAGTATCGATCGACAGTCTCTCTCCAGAGGTGGAGGAAAGTGGTGGGCTGGGAGGTTGCCTCAGCCATACATTGTGTAACTCCCGGCCTGTATCGCCGATTTTGACCATCCAAACGCTGTTTCCACTTGTTTTATTGTTGTAACAGGTTAATACCTTTATAATCAACCTATAATAGGCGCATATGGATAAGTATTAATGCTATTTATGGTAAAATAAATATTTTAGTGATGGGAACAGCTCAAATACGTCAGCACAGGAGTGTGGTGTCTCATACCCCCCATGCGCACTTCAGAGGTTAAGCAGATCCTGGGCTAATGTGTGTTCCTCACCTGGTTAACTTGGGAGGTAGACTATTGCCTGGAATTTGACCATGCAAGGATTACATTTATGGCTGGGATTGTAATATAACTGTTAACCCTCAACTATCGGGTAGTTTTGTAGCACTACTACCTGCCAAGCGGGCAGATTTACCTTAAACGAGCTTCATTCCATGCTCTTTTCCATGCATAAAGAGAGCCAGAGCGTAATACTTGAACGGTGAAGACGCTGAAGGAATGTGGAGGAAAATTAGAGTCAAACTGGAGAATGCTGTATCCAAAAGTGTACCAGTAAGGGAATATAAGGATAAAACAAAATTGAGGAAAAGAACTAACCCAGAATTGCCAATGAAAAGAAAGCTTTGGATGTTGATTAGAAGAAAGAAACGATTGTGGGAAAGATTAAAATTGTTAAAAAAGAACAGGGGGTCTAGTATAGAAGCTAAAGAAGTGGATCTGGAACGTAGACAAATAAACAATAAAATAAGGTGGGAAACAAGGAGGGGGGTGAAGGAGAGGGAGAGAGAGAGAGATAGAAATGTGAAGGATAATCCAAAAATATTCTGGAAGTACATTCAGGAAAAGTTAACAAGAAGAGTAGGGATCTCAGAACTGGTAGGGGGGTTGAATGGTGGGAGTAGAGCGGAGACTGATAAGAAGAAAGCAGAGGTGCTGGGGAAATACTTTGGGGGGGTACTAACAGTGGAGTTGGAGGATGCAGTGCCTACTATGCCCATCAAACAGGCACCGGCACTAGAACTAATAGAGTTTTCCCATGCTAGAATAAGAAGGGCTATAGAAAAAATGAACAGAAGTAAGTCACCGGGACCGGATGGGATACACCCAAGAATCATAAAGGAAGGAGGGGAGATGTTAGTAGAGCCATTGAAAATGTTATTTGAGGTATCGTTTAATACAGGACAAATCCCGATGGACTGGAGAGAGGCGAACATAACAGCTATATTTAAGAAGGGAAAGAGAAATGACCCAGGGTATTATAGACCAGTCAGTTTGACAAGTGTTGTGTGTAAACTAATGGAAACGGTAATTAGAGAAGGAATAATGGATCATATGAAGTCAAACCAACTTTTCAGTGGGAGACAGTTCGGATTCTTGCCGGGGAGGTCGACGGTACTACAGTTAATTAAGGTGGTAGATGATTGGATGCAAATTCTAGAAGATGGTGATGTAATAGACGTGGTATATTGCGATTTTATGAAGGCCTTCGATAAGGTCCCACATAAAAGGTTAATAGAGAAAGTTAGAAGCTATAATATAGGGGAGAAATGTGTGAAATGGATAGAAGCTTTCCTGAAAGATCGGAGACAGAGGGTACTGGTGAATGGAATAGGCTCGGGGTGGAGGGAAATTACAAGTGGGGTACCTCAGGGATCTGTGTTGGGACCACTGCTGTTCGTTATATTTATCAACGACTTACCTGAAGTTATAACTAATGGAAGTGATGGAAGTGAACCTGTATGCGGATGACACTAAGCTGTATAGAAGAGTGAGGAGTAAGGAAGATATGGGTTTGCTTCAAGGAGATGTGGAGGGCATGAAGGGATGGTCTGAGCATTGGTTAATGCCTTTTCATCCAAAAAAATGCAAGTACATGCGGATTGGGACCAGCAAGATAGACAAGGTAGGATACAGTACAGTCGACCCTCGCAAATTCGGACTAAAAGAGACTGGGCCTTGTCCGAATTCAGGAAAAGTCCGGATTCAGAAAATAGTGTACGGGGGGGGGGGGGGCACACACGCATACACATACGCACACACATTATTAATATTAATAGCCTAGCAGTAAATAAAAGTTACGTAATATACAGTACTGTACAGTACTCACCTTATCCTAAATCTTCTATTTACACTATGTACAGGGGTTGATTGAAGGGGGTTAATCAGAATCCGAGGTCGAATCCACGACCATCGGATCATCCACTACTGGGACCCGGCTGAGACGGTTTGCTTCTTGCACCCATACTCCTCACAAACCTGGAGCACTGTACGACCATTCTCAAGCTTCCTTATCAGTTCTAGCTTTTGTTCTACACTCAGAGTAACCTTTACCCGCTTGACAGTCTTTTGAGGCTTGGGGGGCATGGTGGCTGGCAATGAAAGTCGATAATAACACCTTAATAACCAGGTAGTCGCACGGCGGGTTGTAAACAAGCTTGAATGACTAGGCGGGAACGGGTGGCGTCACCCGTCGCGAGAGCCACCTACCGGACAAAATTTTAAGTATTCGGACAAGTATGCGTTACGGTACGCACTACCGGACGATCGGACCGGACTCCGGATTGTTGAAAGTCCGGATTGGTGAAGTCCGGATTTGCGAGGGTCGAGTATGTTTGAAGCGATGGAGGAAGTGATTGCAGAAAAGGATATAGGAGTAGTGATAGACAATAAGTAAAATTTCTCAGAACATTTAGCGGAAAAGATAAACAAAGCCAATAGAATTGTAGGGCTGATAAGGAGGACATTTGTGTCACTTGACGAAGAAATCTTCAGGAATCTCTATACAGCGCTGGTTAGGCCGCACCTGGAATATGCGAACCAGGTGTGGGCTCCATATATGGTAAAGGATATAGAAGCAGTGGAGAAAGTGCAGAGGAGAGCTAGCAAGCTGGTACCAACGTTGAAGAATGCGGGCTATGAGCAGAGGTTGAGGACACTGGGGCTTCCGACACTGGCATATAGGAGAAAGAGAGGGGATATGATGGAGACTTTTAAGATAGTGTCAGGAAAGTACGATGAGGATGTGTGTGAAGGTATCTTCTTGATGCGGGAGGGAACAAGAACGAGAGGATACTCTAAGAAAATTTACAAAGAAAGAAATAGGCTTGAGAAGGCAAAGAACTCATTTTGTGATAGAGTGGTAAATGAGTGGAACGCACTACCCCAGTATGTAGTCGATTCCGAATCAATAAGGGAGTTTGAAAGTAATCTTGATAAAGCATGGGGAAGACAAGATTTGAAGTTTGATTATAAAACAAAAATACAGAATAGTAAAAATGTTGTGTCTGCTGCCGCCGCCGCCAACACCGTGAACAACCGCAGCAGTGCAAGTACTGGTATTGAGCTGGATACACAGGCATAGTTTGCCTTTTTCCAGAGGATCTACTGTAAGAAACTGTAATACAATTATGTATCCGAGAAAGGGCCATAATTGAGCTTTCCAATGACACCTGAACCATCCTTGTACTACCACAGGTTCTCTTGCAACGATGTTGCAATACGAAGGGAAAAAACCTAAAATACAGTGATTTCCTCAGTTTTTACCCTGTATCGCGGGACCAGGGAGGTGTAGACATGTGGTGGTGGTGTCAGTGACGGGACGAGATCCACGCTGAACGGTCAGAGCCCGCCCGTGGTCCTCCCACCGCGTGGACTCTCTCTCAGAGCCGATAATGTGCTCAAAATCGCATAGGACTTAAGGTGGGACCTGCTCTTTAGGCCTTGGTTCTCTAATCGACTTAAGGCGGGACCCGCTATTTGAGGGTTAATGATCAGTATGTATGCAAATATGATTGTCCGAAAATGGCCGGAAAATGCAATTCCACCTTTAACCCTCCTGGCCCGGTTGTCATTTTAAAATGACACCACGAACTAAGGGCAGGAGCCCGGATGTCATTTTAAAATCTGTAAGCTTGAAAGCCTATTCAGCTTGGTCTGAACGCCGTGCGTCCGACGCATGTAAACAAAGCCGATCGTTACGTCACCGCACCTCCAAAAACAAGAAGGAGAAGACTCGTTTGTTATTGTACGTCTGTATGTCGTTGTTTCAGTAGTGAAACATTGCTAACATCGCCTGCAAGTGCTCTCCACTGAAATCGTCATCACAACTGAACCTGTTGACATAGAGAGCTCTACTCAACGCCAGTCTACAGATTGGAAACCGCACTACATTTATAGATGCGTGGGAAATTTCTAGCAGTTAAACTAAACAAAAATACGGTAGCCTAGGCCTAGACGTTTTTCGGCCAGATCGCCCGGGTAGCCCACACTGTCATTTTGAGAGCCTGCCCGGGCCAGGAGGGTTAACCCTTTTGACCCGGGCTGCCTTTCTAAAGGACGGAGCTCGTATCCGGGCAATCTGGCCGAAAAACGTCTAGGCCTAGGCTACCGTATCTTTGTTATTTTAACTGCTAGAAATTTCCCACGCATCCCTAAACGTAGTGTGGTTTCCAATCTGTAGACTGGCATTGAGTAGAGCTCTCTAAGTGTCAACTGGTTCAGTTGTGATGACGATTTCCGTGGAGCAAATTTGTCCGCGATGTTGACAATATCGGAGCTTTTCAGACACTAATTTCGTCATATCATACAACAACACCATTGATCCGACATCTCCTTCTTGTTTTCGGAGGTGCGGTGACGCAATGACCGGCTTTGTTTACATGCGTCAGACGCACGGCGTTCAGACCAAGCTTAATAGGCTTTCAAGCTTACGGATTTTGAAAGGACACCCGGGTACCGGCCCATCTTCCGCGGTGTCATTTAAAAGGATACCCGGGCTGGAAGGGTTAAACCTTCACCTTAGTTTACCTTTTTATTAATGTTTTGTTATGATTAACAGGTAAAACAGAGCCAGTACCAGTCCAAGGTGGGCGGTACGATGTCTACGTCCCGGAGCGTAACCGAGTCCCCGTTTACTGGGAGGAGGGAGAGGAGCAGGGAAAACCAGAGGGCGGGAGAGACTGTACCGACAGAGGAGTGAAGAAGACAGAGGGCGGCGGAGGGGAGAAGAAGACGAGCGGAGAGGACGTGCGGCGGTGCAGCTGGTTCAGGAAAGGGGCCATGGACGTGGGGCCGGTGCCTTATTCGGAAGAGCAGGCCGAGCATTTGGAGGTTAGTGAAAAGTTGAAAACATTGAACTACTAGAAGAATGTGGAGGACCTATCTTTCCTAAGCTGAATAAAATCATCTAGTGCTTGCCAGAATATGATGAAAAGGACGTCACCGGTAGTGAAATTTGGAGTACCACATGTATTCATTAGTTTCATTGATTTAATTAATATCATTAATTAGGTTTATTTGTAAGTTAATTAGTGGGTTGGTGAAAAATATGAAATTATACAAGATTATTATGACTAGATTAATAAAGCCGGTATCACACGAGAGCTTTTATAGTCAACATTCGATAATCAAAAAAATTCCGGCAACATTTCTGGAATATTTTGCACTGGTATTGGAAACTAGAATAATAGATGAATTTAGGTAACCGAAACATCGTAAATGTTGATCTCATAAGCTGCCAGACCAGTGTTGAGGATAAATGTTGAGGGAAAAAACTTTTGTGTGGTACCGGCTTAACTATGACTGTCTTCCCTCTTCTTCCAGTCGGCGTACAAGCAGTGTGTGTTGACCGGTCGTTGGCACAGTCAGGTGGATCAGGCGGACGGTTCCCGGGTGGTCATACACTCTCCAAGGTCCATAAAACACTACACCACCACTGAGGCTGAGTTCCCTACTGGGGTGTCCGTTAATGTGAGTTAGGTTAAGTTTGCTGGTAGTTTGTTAAGGTTTGTTTAAGTTTGTGTATGTTTTGTGTAAGTTTACGTATGTTTGTGTAAGTTTGTAATGTATTGTTTAGGTTTGTATAAGAAAACATGTCTTAACTATTTGTGTGTCGACCGGACGTTTGAGTTGTGTCAAGTTTGGTGCAAAACAGGAACCACACAATATATAGACAAAAGAACTTATTGAAATCATTATGTGGAAATTATGCATTGAAGATTTAGCAAACCACTGTTGTTGTTCCATAGGCTGCCTGGCCGAACAGCCCCGATCAAAACACTGTACATACATACATACATAACATTTTAAGACTGAGTGTTCCACACATATGTGCTGTTTCAGTCTCTTGTCCTAATGGCGGCATTCCAGGCAACCCTGTTAAGGGCTGCTTCACTTGTCAAGTTCTTGGATTTGAGATCGGCACGTAAAGCCCGATCCCAGATCTTCCTCGGTCCACCCCTTGGTGCAGCTCCCTCCACAATCACAGACCTGCATTTTTTCACCCAATTTTGTTCATCCATTCTCTCCACATGTCCATACCATCCCAGTCTACTTGTACGCATCACCTCGCTAATACTCTTTATACCTAAACGTCTCCTCAGCTCAACATTTGTTATTCTATCCTGTAGCCTGGCCCCACACATCCATCTCACCATTCTCATCTCATTACGTTCCATTCTGTTGACATCCTCTACTTTAACGGCCCATGTTTCTTAGGCATGCATCATTGCACTTCTAACACATGAGGCATACACCTTTCCCTTCAGGGGGAGAGGCATTCTTTTCATTGTCAGGATTGGCAGCAGTTCTCTGAACTTCCCCCAGCCACACCTAATTCTAGCAACAGTGGCAGCCTCGGCCCCACCACCGGCAGAGATGGTATCTCCTAGGTAACAAAACTTGTTCACCAGCTCCAATGACTCTTTTCCAAAATTCACAGCCACAGGATCATCACTTAACACAAGCTTGCCTTTGCACACTACGCACTCAAATTTCTCTATTTCTGACTTATCCTTCGGCAGGGGTCCCTTTATTCTACTACAGCGCTTACTCCCATGGTGTACCCAACATCGACAGATGCTACATTGAATTGAGTTAACGCCCACTCCCTTTCCACACACTGCACATGGGTATGCACCGCTCTTTTCCACATTGCCTCGTCTCAATCTACAATGCATAACCATGGTTTTGTTAATATTGACTCTTAATCCCTTGCTCGCCATGCCCTCTCTCCACTCTCTAAATTTGGCCTCAGCATCTTGCATACTGTCAGCTATTAGGACTAAATCGTCTGCATAAAACAGTTCCAACGGGAGTCCGCCTCTAAAAACTCTAGACAGTGCCTCCAAGACCATAATAAAGAGGAGGGGGCTTAACACTGAACCCTGATGGACTCCAACACGGACTGCGAACTCATCACTTAGTACACCCTTCACCTCACTTCGCGAATCCTCATACATCTTCATTATCACACGCACCAGCCACTCTTCCACACCAAGTTTCCTCATAGCCCACTGCACAACATCTCTAGGCACCCTATCAAAGGCCTTCTCCAGGTCTACAAACACAAAGTAAAGATCCCTGCCTTTTAGTAAGTATCTTTCCTGTATCTGCCTGACTATGAAGCTGGCATCGGTTGTACCTCGTCCTGGCATAAAACCAAACTGCATATCATCAATGGAGATGCTTTATTTGATCAAACCCTCAAAGACTCTCTCACAGACCTTCATGATTTGGTCAAGCATTTTCAGGCCCCTATAATTTCCTCTATCTAGTGCATCCCCTTTTCCTTTGTATATACTTACCATTACACTTTTGAACCAATCCTCTGGGATTTTCTCATCTGTATTTATGCATATATATACAGCACTCAGGCACATACCCCATAGCTGTGGGTGGCCGACTCGAGACAGAGCTCGAACAGAAGCTTCAAAATGTAATAATACTATGAAATTATTATGTTCCCTCCACCAATGAATATAAGATCACAAAACTATCTAACTTGTTATTCTTTAATCCCCAGGGTAGCCAGACGCCTCTGACGGTACGACGCGGGACGGAGGACTTTGAGATATCGGACGGAGAGAGCGATCAGGTGGACCACTTGATGTTGATAGTCCACGGCATCGGTTCTGTGTGTGACCTGCGCCTCAGACCTGTACACCAATGTGGTACGTGGGAGGGAGGAAGGAAGGGAGGGGGGAGGGAGGAAGGAAGGAAGGAAGGAAGGAAGGAAGGAAGGAAGGAAGGAAGGGAGGGAGGGAGGAGGAAGGAAGTGAGGGAGGGAGCAAGGAAGTGAGGGAGGGAGCAAGGAGGGATGGGAGGCAAGGAAGGAAGGAGGGGATGGATTACCACTCGTTCATTCTCTGCAATGCTTTAAGGGGGAGATAGTTGTATTTTCTGGACCCCCTTCTCCCTCATGTTTAGCATATTAGTTTTGAGATTTTAAGACGTTCGTTCCATTAGTTTGATGATTTTGATACCTTTTGCCCCATTTCTTTGTTAATATCAAGATCTTTCGTGCCATTTAGGTGTCAATTTTTTCCTGGCAAGCGAAAACGAGCCTGTACTTTTAGAAAGAACCGGTACATTTTTCTACCAAAAAATGTACAAATTTATCTTGAAAGGGGGTCTAGGGGATGTATTTTCAAGCTTGATGGAGGTCTAGCGAGGAAAGTAAAATTAAATTAATAAATCTATACATAGACCAAAAAACAAGCCCTAGCCCCTTAACCCGGTAACTGCCGGGAGACTCTTAAGAGTTCCCCCGGCGGACTGCGGGATGACTCTTAACCCTCCAGCCCCGGCTATGTATTATATATATATTCCTCGAAACCCGGGTGTTTTGGCCGAAAAACGTCTAGGCTAGGCTACCGTATATTCGTTATGCTTCCCGCATTCCCGCGCATCCCCAAGCGTAGCTGTGTTATTTACCTGTAGAATGGCATTAAGTAGAGCTCTCTAAGTCAACTGGTTGAGCTGTGATGATGATTTCATTGGAGATAACTTTATGGCCAAAACAGCCACTTTACACCACTTTTCGATACTTAACAACAACATACAGGCACACACGAACAAGCGACGCTCTCCTTCTTGTGGCCGGAGATGCGGGGCGTTGGTCCAGCCGGCTGTTGTTTACATGCGTCGGACCGACGCCTCGCACACGAAGCTCACAGGCTTTCAACCACTGGGCGTTCAAGAGGCCTTCTGGGTACCTGTTATATGCTTTTTTATGGGCGTTCAAGAGCCCTTACGTGGTGAGAGGGTTAAGAGTCAGAGGAAAAAAAAATCAACTTTTGACATCGAATTTTGTTTTGTTTTTTGTATTTATTTATTTATTTATTTATTTTATTGTTTTGCCCCTGGGCCATGCAAAATCTCAGTCCTCTACCTCCCCTCCTTCCCCACTTTCCTCCTCTCCTTCAGTTATCACCTATTTTCCCTGTTATTCCCTTATTCTGAGGTATATTTTCGTGCTAACATTAGCGAGTTGCAAGCAGGGCGTTGTCATCACTGATAGCAAACGAGTGCAAGAGAGAGAGAGAGTATCGATCGACTGTGTCTCAGTGGCCTTGGGGGAAATTGGCGGGAAAGCAGCTTGCCTCACCCATACATTATACAACTCGCGGGCTATATCTCCGATTTTGACCATCCAAACGCTGTTTTCACTCGTTTTATTGTTGTTTCAGGTTAATACCTTTATAATCAACCCATAATAGGCGCGTATGGATAAGTATTAATGCTATTTATGGTAAAATTAATATTTTAGTGACGGAAACACCTCAAATACATGCGCACAGGGAGAGGTGTCTAATTACCCCCATGCGCACTTGTTAGGTTAACCCTCCTGGCCCGGGCTGTATCTCCAAAGGACAGGGTGGGCTACCCGGGCGATCTGGCCGAAAAACGTCTAGGCCTAGGCTACCGTATTTTGGTTAATTTTAACTGCTAGAGATTTCCCACTCATCTATAAATGTAGTGCGGTTTCCAATCTGTAGACTGGCATTGAGTAGAGCTCTCTAAGTCAACTGGTTCACTTGTTATGACGATTTTAGTGGAGAGCATTTTCAGGCGATGTTAGCAATACAACGATCTTTTCACTACTGAAACAACGACATACAGACATACAATAACAAACGAGTCTTCTCCTTCTTGTTTTCGGAGGTGCGGTGACGCAACGATCGGCTTTGTTTACATGCGTCGGACGCACGGCGTTCAGACCAAGCTGAATAGGCTTTCAAGCTTACTATCTCCTGAAAGGACACCCGGGCACCTGCCCTTATTTCGTGGTGTCATATTAAAATGACACCCGGGGAGGAAGAGATTTTATACTGTTTCACATCATTAATTTAGCCCAGGATGCATGGCGAAGTTTGAACCTTCCCACCACCCCTGACCCAGAGAAAATATTGTATTTTCATGATTTTGGCGTACTTATAACTATTATTATGTTTTTTCCACCAACCAACTTCACCTCTTATAAACTCAATTAATGAAATCAAGACATACATGTGGCACTCCAAGGACTCGAACCTAGGATACTCACATAAAAATTCCGCGCACTTATGCATTACGCTATGTCGGCAGGGAGGGTTCTGTGGGGGCGCTCGTTTGTGGCCTTGGCCTTAGTCGGGGCCTTGGGGCTGTTCGGCCAGGCAGCTTGGGGAACAACAACAACAACAACAACAACGCTATCAAGACAGTGACTCGACTTGCCTGCCAGGGTGGCCATCCAATGGTGATGGGTTAGATATTATAATACGTTTCTAGGCAGCGTTACCAATTTTCTGTCAGGTTATCTTGAATACACTTTAGTTGTGTACTACCTCATCAGATAGTAGAAGCCCAGCTAACCTTGAATAACTTTCCCGCAGTTGAGGACTTTCGATCACTGGGTCAGAGTCTGTTATCGTCTCACTTCCGAGGAGCGGTGGACAGAAGGGAGGCGGGACGTGTGGAGATACTACCCATATCCTGGCACAAGGTTGGTTTATATACACTCACACACACAGACACAGCACAGCAAAAGAAGAAAAAGATTTGGGAGTCATTATACAGAGTGATCTGTCATCGGAGAAGCATATCAATAGGATAGTGAGAGGGGCATATGGACTACTGACAAACATAAAGGTAGCTTTTACTTATATGGACAAGGAGATGCTGAGACAGATTATAGTGTCAAGGATAAGGCCAAGATTACAGTATGCAGCAGTGATATGGTCACCACAGCTGAAAAAGCACATTGGTAAACTGGAAAGGGTTCAAAGAATAGTCACAAAGATGGCCCCAGATATGAGGGAACTGTCATACGAAAGAAGATTAGAGGAGCTGCAGTTACCTACACTACAAGAAAGAAGATTAGAGGAGCTGCAGTTACCTACACTACAAGAAAGAAGATTAGAGGAGCTGCAGTTACCTACAAGAAGAAGATTAGAGGAGCTGCAGTTACCTACACTACAAGAAAGAAGATTAGAGGAGCTGCAGTTACCTACACTACAAGAAAGAAGATTAGAGGAGCTGCAGTTACCTACACTACAAGAAAGAAGATTAGAGGAGCTGCAGTTACCTACACTACAAGAAAGGAGAGTGAGGGGAGACTTGATCACAATGTACAACAGTGCGAGAGGGTTGTAACAATTGGATAGAGATTACCTTTTTGTAATAGATGCTGGAAGAACAAGAGGGTATAAGTATAAATAGAGGAAAGGTATTTGCTATAAAGATGTAAAGAAATTTAGCTTCCCGTATTGATGGTTGGAATGGGTTGGGGGATGAGGCGGTGGAGGCAAGGAACATCCATGTGTTTAAAACTAGATTGGATAAAAGTCGTCATGGGGACAAGACAATACAAGCTTAGCTCAAATCCTGTATACTACAACTAGGTCAACACACACACACACACACACAGTTTTATTCTCCCTCTCACACACCTCTTTGCACTTCAAGTTTTTAAATATAGCTTCAGTACATGTCTCCCTCACTATCCAATGCCCCAATTTATGATATTATTTATGATTTTGATTAGTTGTTTTGTATTTTTAATGTGTTCGTCCAAGTTTTGGTTTGTTTATTTTGCAAATTTTACATTATAATTATTAATTTATTATAGAGGTATTTGGGTTTGGGTTTTGGCTGGTCCCAGAATGCATCCTCATTTACCCCATTAATTTTAGGGTGTGCTATACGATTTTTCTATTTACTGTAATATCGGGTTTTCGGGAACGTAACCCAATCGTAAATCGAGGGAGACCTGTACTGTACATGGTGTACAGTATAAGGCTAAAATATTACAGGATTCAGAAAAGGCATATGATTGAGTGGCTTAGAAGGGTCTGTGTTAGGTGTTACCATTAGATAATTTAAAGGACATTAATCTGAATGACTCTTTTGAAGTTAATATGGGATTGAGGCAGGGGTGTGGGTTGTATTTTATCCATGGTATATCTATTTATCTATTGCCGTATGCCTTACTACTCTTTATGAGGGTGGATATACACAAAAAGCCCTCGAGCAGACCTGTCCCCTGTGATAAGGACAATCCGTGCCAGATTATTTAAGGACTTATAGGAATGACCACTCAACTTTGGATCCGTCTGACTCCGAGGTCCTCTACATAGAGCAGGATAATGGATGCCACGGGCCATGGCATTTTTCAGTAGCATATCTGTCTGCTGATCTAAGGGTCAGCAGTTCGATCCCAGCCTGGTAGATTTGGTGAGCTTGGTCTAGCGATTCTTGGCAAATGTCCAATTAAGTCCCTGTAACAAGGGCACGCCCTAGCCCTGTCAATCAAGGAAGTGCACGGTGTTAGAAACTGCATCATCATATTCATGTTTCCTTCACCAAAATTCAAGTAAATTCTCTTCCTAACTATACAAAGTTGGCCTCATAAATTTTTTTCCTCATTGTGATCTTAGCCTATGTATGAAAGTAAAATTAGTATGAATGAATTGCAAGTGTGGTTGTTGTTGTTCCCCAGGCTGTCTGGCCGAACAGCCCCAAGGTCTCGAGCAAGGCCAAGGCCATAAACGAGCGCCCCCACAAAACCCTCCCTGCTTACCACTAACAAAGCCCGGGTGACCGAAGCCACTCCAAGGCAGGGAGCTAAGGAGGGTGCGGAAATGCCCGGGAAACCAAAGCCCCACCCAAGGCCCTGTGTCCCTCAGCAATTATGAAGGGAAAGTTGAGGGGCAAGGGAAAAATGTGACGCTTTGGCTCCCAATCTGCCAACTTCTAGGGTCAGAGTAACAGTCAGAGTAAGCTATGGGTATGGCAGAGATCGATCAGCTCTCACTCTGATAGACCAGCCCATCACCACATAACTAGAACTCAATCCTCTCAGCAACAGCTAGGAAAGGCCCTAGAAAGCCGCCTTTGGCGGGGGGATAGCTCCCCTATTTCAACTCCTTTAGGGGTTGGGCACCCGCCCTACAAGTGTGGTTTATATTGATTATCGGTAGACTAGTCAGATGAATTAAACACTGCTTAAGAAACTACACTTGTAATTCAATAATGCACATTATATTTCCACAGAGAGGAACAGAACTTACTTGGGCAACTGTAGAATGAGTTAGAGAACTTACCGTACATGTCACTGTACTTCCAGGCCCTACATGGTGAAGCAACCGGTCTTGATGCCCGGCTGCGACCCATCACCCTCCGCTCCATACCCAAGCTGCGAGAGTTTACCAACGACAGCATACTTGACGCTCTACTCTTTACCAGTCCTATATATTGTCAGGTAAGTTACGTTAGTCCTTCCTTCCTTCCTTCTTTCCTTCCTTCCTTCCTTCCTTCCTTCCTTCCTTCCTTCCTTCCTTCTTCCTTCCTTCCTTCCTCCTTCCTTCCTTCCTTCCTTCCTTCCTTCCTTCCTTCCTTCCTTCCTTCCTTCCTTCCTTCCTTCCTTCCTTCCTTCCTTCCTTCCTTTCTTTCCTTCCTCCCTTCCTTCCTTCCTTCCTTCCTTCCTTCCTTCCTTCTGGTGTTGAAATTTAAGTTAATATTAAAAAAATATTAACTTAAATTTATTTTTTTGTACCAGAATCTTCCCTGTCCATTTTCCTTTCACAACAAAAATTATTGCTCGTTCAGCTGTTAGACATCGAGCCATGGAAATTATATTATATTAATTAACATCGTTCTTAATGCTAATAAACCCCCCAATGAAAGTCATAAAAGCATGCAATCCTCCCAGGATTCGAACCCAGGATTCCACATACAGAACTTCACACTCTAACCATTATACCACCAAGACAGTTAAAGGTACAGCACATGACCACGAATAATATCTATCTATGGAATATTGGATAACAATCTAATCATGTACTGAACTCAACTGCACTATGATTAGTTAGTTATGTACAGCAGATTAAATAGACCACTGATCTCCATACGGAACTCTCATAGGTCTGGCCTAATGCTTATATGAGACGAAAGATAATTTTATGGGGTACAGACCTACTAGACTAGACAGAAAGGTGCAAGGGAATGTGAAAGTGGTCCCAGACCCTAAGAATTGGAACTTTAAATGTTTCTGTTCAGTCTCTCTATCGAGTTGGCCACCCCCAGCTATAGGGTATACGCCTGAGTATATAAAATGTACATACAGATTTCAAAGGACCGACCTCGCGATGAAAAATAACCAAACCTTTCTCTCTCTCTCTCTCCACAGCACATTATAGACACGGTAGCGTCGGAGATGGAGCGGTTGTACGCCTTGTATAAACGCCGCAACCCTTCCTTCAACGGCAAAGTGTCGGTCGCCGGCCACTCTCTGGGCTCCGTCATACTCTTTGACATACTCAGCAACCAGAAGAAGGAGAAGAAGGAGGAGGAGGAGGGGGTGAAGGACGATCAGGTGAGGCTTATATAGTATTATTTTTTACCCATTCAGTACAGGTCTCCCTCGATTTACGATTGGATTATGTTCCTGAAAACCCGATCTTAAATAGAACAATCATAAAGCAAACCCTAAGATTAATGGTGTAAATGAGGATGTGTTCTGGGACCAGCCAAACCACAAACACAAACTCCTAAAAACCTATAATAATATCCTAAATTGTGGCATCAGCTAATGAGGGTGACCTGTACTATTTTTTTGTTTACCCATTCATTACCAGAAGAAGATGTAGGCGGGGACGGAGGACGATGAGGTGAAGCTTATATTGTTTTTTAACCCCTTGAGTACCAGCGACGCACGTTATGCATTACCTATGTATGTAACCTTAACCCTCGGAATCTGTGAGGCCTCATATAAGGCAAAACCAAAAATTGGCAGGAATCTGAGAGGCCTCATATGAGTCTCAAATAAGTCTCAAATGAGGTGCTAAAAATTTACGCTAAAATTATCATAACTCGGCAACCATGCGTTGTAGCGATGTCATCTCAACGGCATTCTACAGGCAACAAAAAGTTCTAAAATGTGCAATACAATTGACTGCTCTAGGTGGTCTCAATCAGTAGCTACTGAATTATGAAGTTTGCCTGTCCCTAAAGGGCGCCGGACACAGCGATCGGGATCATATGAGGCCCCCTGGATTTCGTGGGTTAAACCCCAGCGCCGCAATGGTTTTGTTCACTTCAATTACTCTTGTCCTATGGCACCTAGAGGGCTCAGATATGTATGGGAACTACTTTAGGATCCCACGGAACAATACCGATGGTTGGCAACCCTCCCAAGTCCAGCCGTGTGCGTGTGGGCATGTGCGGGAGTGATTTTCCAGTTTATTGCCTACCCATCACCCCATGTTAATTGTGACTTCCCCCGCCCCCCAGGACCCCTAAATGATCTAGGTGAGTGTTTTTTTTTGGTTTTTCCTTCATTACTAACCCATCCCATGTGTTGAAAAGAAAAAAATTGACAAGTGGCTGGTCCCTCGTACATTTATTATAAATCAGCCGGTGCTCTGTGGGTTAACCCACTGAACCCCAGCTAGTTTAGAATAAATGTACATCCAGGGACCGGCCGTTTTGGCCAAATTTTGTTTTTTGCTAAAATGGAAGAAAGAGGTGAGATTTGAAGGGAAAAAAAAATACTCACCTCGGTCATTTGGGGGTCGGGGGGGGCAGCCTCATACATCAGATGGTGCCGGGCGGCCTTCAAACTTCCCGCCCGGCCAGCCACAGTTGAGCGCGGCAGCATGGCAGATGTACGATGCGGCCAGTTTTCGAGTGACGGTTATTTACACCACCCGAGCATCATGTGTGCCTTCATAGTTCATATATTAGCAACATGTATCACATAATGTCATTGTAAGTGAAGTTACAGTGTGAAAAGTGCTTAGATATAAGTCTTGTAAGTGCACACGAGTGGCAAGAACGTGGCGCGTCCTCGTTGCCATGAATACTGACGGCCATCATGGTCTCGGACAAGAACAGAACGCACAAACTGTCACACACCCAGCTGACTGACACGCGCCACCAATACTTTCCCTTTTCTTGCGTCTTTCTCTCTTACTCCCCTGCTTTATTCAGTTTTCATGTCTCTTCCCCTCTTTATTCAGTTTATTACTTTATCATATGTTTTATAGTTATACAATATGAGTTTGACACATTGTTTTACGAACGTTTGACTTAGAAATAGTATATATTTACACTTATTGGTGTCCGTCACTGTTTTACGTATATTTGAGTGTCAATCTCACTTACATATTGTGTTCGTCACTTTGTATATATTCATTATTTATAGAGGTGGACCGGATATTGATTTCTTGATATTTGCGGATGCGGATATTTATTTTCAGTATTTGCGGATGCGGATAGTTTTAGCCCTCAAGAGTTTTAGCCACAGATAATGCCTTTACTGGCAATACTTCGTATTGAACGTGTACAAGTGAGAGAGGAGGAAGGAGGGAGAGGAAAGTAACTGAACTAAACTAGTCCTACTATCTAGGCATATAATAGTTATATTTATTATTGATTGCTTAATTTTGATAAACATAAATATATTTCAATATTAGCCCTATTTACTTCTTAACCCTCTGAGGATCCATGAAAAGGACCATGATGCACTTCTTTTTTTTTGTTCTCTGACTATTATTAGACAATTTTTTTCAGATTAGGAAGGGTATAATATGGAAGTCAGAGGGTTGTTGTTGTTGTTGTTTTTCCCCAAGCTGCCTGGCCGAACAGCCCCAAGGCCCCGAGCAAGGCCAAGGCCATAACCAAGCGCCCCCACAGAACCCCCCCCCGCCGACCACAATAAAGCCTGGGTGACCGAAGCCACTCCATGGCGGGGAGCTGAGGAGGGTGCGGAAACGCCCGGGAAACCAAAGCCCCACCCAGGGCCCTGTGCCCCTCAGCAATTATGAAGAGAAAGTTGAGGGGCAAAGGAAAGATGTGACGCTTTTGGCCTTTATTCTCAATTTCACTCAATAAATGCTGGTGTTCCCCAGGGATCAGTTTTGGCCCCAATTCTGTTCCTCATTCATATCAATGATCTCATATCTACCACTCATAATCCAATACATTCCTACGCAGATGACTCAACACTCCACAGTTCCTTCACATTTACCAATTCTTTCACCCAACCCGATCTTATAAATTCAAAAATAAACACTGCAATTTCTCTGAACCAGGACCTTTCTAGAATTAATGGATGGGGACAAAAGAATCTAGTTTCCTTTAATGCACAGAAAACCAAGTACATTCAATTTTCTAACCGACAGAATCTCACTGACTCCCATATATTTTTTAATGATGTAAATATTCCCACTTCCCCTAGTATTGACATTCTCGGTGTAACATTAACTACTAACTTGAGCTGGACACATTATGTTAGAAGCATTGCTAAGAATGCCTCTAAAAAACTGGGACTCCTGTACAGAGTTCGAGAATTCTTCACTGACGAGCAGTTGGCCGTGATATATAAAAGTCATGTGCGTTCTCAGATGGATTACTGTTCACCTCTGTGGGTGGAAGTGGAGTGGTTGCATTGAGGCAGTTGGACAAAATTCAAAATAAAGCTATTAGATTAATCAATAACCCTGCAATCACACAGGACCTTCCTACATTATCCATACGAAGAAACGTTGCATCCCTTGCATTATTCTACAGATATTTTCACAGCAATTGTTCCGAGGAACTTGCTTCAATTGTGCCGCCTCTCCACATCTTTCCCCGTAGAACTAGGGCAGCTGAGAGCGCCCATGAATTTACACTTTCTCCTCCACAATGCAGAACTTCTGCTTATCAGAATTCATTTATCCCCAGAGCTCTTTGGAATTCACTTCCCTCGAATTGCTTTCCACAAACTTACAATCTACAAATGTTTAAATCCAGTTGTTACAAACATTTTATGAATGGAGGATGCCTTTAGGCACATGGACCTTTTTGTTTTATCTGTGTTTTTCCTTCCTCCGTTAATTGTCTCTTTAAAAAAAAAAAAAAAAAAAATCTTGGTAGATTAGGATGACCTCCTAATCTACCAAGATTTTTTTTTTTCACGCAAGAGACGTCGTCACTTGAGATCTAGAAAATATACAAGTAAAAGGAACAGTCAGAGTAAGCTATGGGTATGGCAGAGATCGCTCAGTTCTCACTCTGATAGACCAGCCCATCACCACATGACTAGAACCCAATCCTCTCAGCATCAGCTAGGAAAGGCCCCAGAAAGCCACCTTTGGCGGGGGGATAGCTCCCCTATTTCAACCCTTTTCGGGGTTGGGCACCCGCCCTGTTGTTGTTGTTGTTCCCTAAGCTGCCTGGCCGAACAGCCCCGAGTCCCTGAGGAAGGCCATGGCCACGATCGGGCTTTCCCACAGAGCTCTCATTGAGTGTAGATTGTGTTGTTGGCGTAAGTGGTTGTGTGAAATGCAGTCTTCTATGATGTGTTTAATGGTATGGGGTGCTGTGTTACATCCCAGGCAGGAGTCGACAACGGAGTCATCCAGTCTCTTCTGATAGCTCAGGAGAGCTGGATGGTGTCCGCATCTCAGCCTGGCCAGGTGGACTCTGTCCTCGCGAGGAAGGGAGGATTCGGAAGGATGGATTTCGGGAGGTCGTGCATGCAGCTGCGTGTTGTCTGTGAGTGAGTGGATGGATCGGTGAGAGATATGAGTATGGATGTGCTTCTGGAAGTTGGTTCGGGGTGGGCAGGGAGGGAGAGAGGACAATAATTGTGTGTGATACCGTGTGCTGGGTGTTGTTTTGATATTTCTTGGTGTCTGTGGGTGTGTTGCCATGTAGTTTAGTGGGTGGTCTTGGTTCATGGAGGCTGCTGCCAGGAATTGAGTGCCTCTCATGTCCAGATGGTCTTTGACTTTGAGGATTTTGGTTTCTTGATGTAGGTGATCTGTGGGTGCAGTAGCTGTGCAGCCTGTAATGATCTTCAGGGCTTTGTTTTGAATAGTCTGTAAAGTCTTATGATGTGTTTCAGCTAGGTTAGAAGCTCAGGCTGGGCTTGCGTATTCCATCACTGATCTTATGTATTGTTTATATACTGTGGTGGTAGTTTCTTTGTTGTGTCCAAATTTTGTGTGAGCAAGTGACCTGAGGGCGTTAAGTCTGGGTGTCAGTTTCTTTTTAATGTTTGTGGTGTGCTGTTTGAATGTCATATGAGTATCATATGTTACTCCTAGGATTTTGGGTGTGTGTATGTGTTAGGGGTGTGTTGTTTATGGCGAGTTGAGGGATGTATTCGTGTTCTGTCCAACTTGTGAGCAGGGTTGCGGTGGATTTGGCTGGGGCTAGATTAAGTCTGTTTGTAGTGCACCAGCCATGTAGTGTGTTGAGATAGGGTTGAAGGAGATCTGTTGCTCTTTTTGGGTCATGGTGTGTGCATGTGAGTGTTATGTCATCTGCATAGGAGGCTAAGTTTATTTGGGGCGTATTGGGTGTAGTTATATCGTGCATGTACAGATTGAAGAGTGCGGGCGATAGGACGGATCCTTGTGGGACTCCGTTTGGAAAGTTTTCTTATTTAGATGACTGACCGGCAAAAGATACGTGTGCACATCTGCCTGCTAGGAAGTTGGCCAGCCACCTTTTTGTGTTGTTGTGCATGTTTGTGTTGTAGATTTTGTTTTGTTAGGTTGTGGCGGGGGATGGCATCGAAGGCTTTACTAATGTCGAGTGTGGCTAATAGTGATCTGTGTGGTGGTCTAGCTGAGTTGATGCCGTCTAAGCTCTTTGTGTAAGGTCTGTGAGAAGAGTGTTTGTGGAGTGCAGTGGCCTAAAGCCATGTTGTGTTGGAGCTAGGGGTAGGTCAGGTGTAATTAGTTGTAATACTAGGCGTTCCATGACTTTGGAGGGGGAGCAAAGGAGTGTGATGGGGCGGTGCGAGGAGGGTAGCGTGGGGTCTTTGTTGGGTTTGGGGAATGTGATGATGATACCATGCTTCCAAATGTCTGGTATTGTGTTGTGTGAATAGCTGTAGTTTGATATGTTAGTGAGTGCTTGTATGCCTTGTGGTCCCAGGTGTCTGAGGTGTATGTTGCTTATGTTGTCTAGGCCACAGGCGGGTGAGTGCTTGAGATTGTTGATGATATGCTTTGTCTGGTGATTGGTGAAGGGTGTATAGTCAGGGTCTGTGGGGAATTGTCTCTTACGTCGGATGACACGTCGGTCGTCTTTGTGAGGTTTTAGGTGGCTGACATGTGAGAAGTGATTGATGAGAGTGTTTGCTTGTTGTTTACATGAAGGAGTAGAGTCTGTTGTTGTGATTACAGCATGTGATTGTTGTGTTGCTGTTGGAAAGTGTGATGCTGTTTAGTGTTTTGTAGAGTTTTTTGGGGTTTGTTTTGTGATCAAGTGTTTGTAGGAAGTTATTCCAATTTAGTTTTTGTTGTTCTTGTATTTTGTTGTTAGTTTGGGTTTTGAGTGCTTGAATTTGTTGTGTGATGTCTTGTGTGTGGGGTGCTGGGGAGTGTTTCAGTATGTTGCGTTGTCTGATGAGGTTTTGAATTTCTGGTGTGAAGTTGGGGTTGTGTCTTTTTCTGTTACCTCTTGGAATGTGTTTCTTGTCAGCGTTTTGGATAGTTTTATTGAGTATGTGTACAGCATTGTTGATGTTAGTGATGGGTGTACTGTTTAGAGTTGTGAAGTGTTGTTCTGTCTCATTTGTAAATGCTTCCCAGTTAGCTCTTTTATAATTGGTGTATGTGTGTTTGTGGCTAGCTGGGGTGAGTCTGGTTTTGGTGGTGATAATGATCGGGAGGTGGTCAGAGCCTAAGGTTCTGACCACCCTCCAGGATGTTGTGGGGGCGAGTTCTGGGGAGCAAAAGGTGATGTCTGGAGTCTGGAGATGATGGGTTATAGAGGGCTTGGTGAGGAATATGGGTATGTTGATGGATGTCGTTAAGGATGATGAGGTTATCGGTTTGGTTTTGTAGTACCAGCCCTCTGTCTGTGTCGGGGTTGTCGACAAACCAGGCCGACGTCTTGGCGTTGAAGTCACCACCCAGGATGATGTGTGGGGTGTTTGTGATGTGTTGTAAGTGTGGTCTGTATTCATTTGGTACTGTAGGGGATGTTTGGGGAGGGATGTATGTGTTTATGATGGTTATGTTGGAATTGTTGCCAGTGAGTATTTTAATTGACTGTATTTCTGTTGTGTTATCATTTGGGGGGAGGAGGGATTTGGTTTGTACACTGGTTACTATGTATGATATTTCTTTGTGTACCAGGGTGATGAGTCCACCGCCCCCGCCGACAGCCCGGTCTTGTCTGATGGTGGTGAAATTATGAAATGTGGGTATTTTTTGTGTTGTACGGAGTTTTGTTTCTTGTAAGATGGCAATGTGTATGTTGTGTTGTTTTGATGAAGTGTGAGAGTTCGTGTTTCTTTGTGTTGATGCCATCTATGTTCAGTTGAAGAATGTTAATGTTATGTGCACGATGTATGTTGGGTGCTGCTGCACGAGGATGGGGTGAGGGAGGGGCTGGGGGTTGGGATGGGTGAGGTGGGGATTGGGGTGCAGGAGAGGGGGGTTGGAATGGATTAGGATGGGGTGTGGTGTGTTGAGTTGAGGATGTGGATGGTATGGGAAGGTTAGGTGGGTTAGGGAGGAGAGGTGGATGGGTTTTAGGGGGGGGAGTGGATGATATGGGAAGGTTAGGTGGGTTGGGGAGGAGAGGTGGACGGGTTTTAGGTGAGGGATTTGACTGGGAGAGGGAGGGGCATGAGGAACAGGTCCAAGTGTTTGTGTAGTGTTTCTTGGAGGCAAGTCAGAGGGTTGATTGGGATAGTCTTTAGTTCTTTACCCTTTTAATACCCACATATCCTTCCTAAGCAGCATAAAATCGTCTAATGTAGCAAAAATAAACTGCTAAAACGTGTCAGAGCTTCAAGTGGTTAATAGTTAATTAGTTATTCTGTAAAAGTGTAAATATAATAAGTTTTTATGACTTATTAGTTACGAAAATATCTGCACTATATCCGCATTATTGGATGCAGATGCGGATGCGGATGTACAAAATGATGCGGATGCGGATACGGATATCCGGTCCACCTCTAATTATTTACACTAGGTTTATACACACACTTCACATTTCATAGCGTCTTTTATCGCAGTCTTTGAGTACAGTTTTAGAAATGGTCAAGGGTGTGATACTCCCTGAAGCAGTCCGGGAGACACAGTGGAACATCACATTCTCTGCACATCCACCTGGTATCTGATCTCTCAGGCTCCCTCTGTGTCGTGTTGCGGCACACATGACACCGTCTTCGGGGTTTGTCATTGTTTTCTGTGGGCGGCACATATTCAGGGAAGTGGCGTGGTGTCAGCCTGGCAATCCCTTCTGCTGCTGGGCGTCGATGGGCGGGGGGTTGCTGGAAGTGGGGGGCAGTCATGTATTCCCTCAACACCTCCCTGGACAACTCGATGCAGAAGTTCTCCATCGTTTCCTGCTTGCCGGTGATTGTTGAGTAGAGGATATGGCTTTTATAGAGGGTGAGATCGAGGAGGTGGAAGAATAACTTCTTATACCACCTCATCGTCTTCCTTGCACACTCACATGACGAGATGACAGCATCTGATTTATCCACCAGCCGCATGTTGATGTTATAATCACAGATGGCCAAAGGTTTCTCGATAACTTCGCCAGTTGCTCTGTCACGACGTCTGCTGTCTTGGAAGATGGGAAGGTGGACTGTTGTGAGGACGTTCACATCCCGGTTATCCATCCAGGACAACATGAGGACATTGTTAGCCTGCTTGTGGATGATGGAGCCCTTTTCCCGCCTGGGTGGTAGTTCGGGCATGAAGATCCGATTCCTCCTGACGGTGCCACAGACTCCTGTAGTGCGGCTATGCAGGAACTTGGCAAGGGAGGGGCTGGTGTACCAGTTGTCCAGGTACAGTATGTGGCCCCTGTCCAGGTAGCCCTGCAGCATGGTGATGACGACGGCCCCAGAAATTCCGTATATTCTCGTTTCCACCAATTCTGTTTTCTTGCCCATATACAGAATTAGGTCCTGGATGTAACCGGTTCGACAGTCACACATCACGAAGGTCTTCAGGCCATATCGATGTCGTTTGCTGGGCATGTACTGCCAGATGCTAATATTCCCCCTCCACAGCAGCAAACTCTCATCAATAATGAGCTTCTGATGGGGTTTGAAGGCGGCAGCAAGCTTCAGCTTCAGGTACTCGAAGATGGGTCTTAATCTCTCCATAGGGTCCTTCATTGCTCTAAGTTGACTTTGATTTCTGGTGTGGGCTGCCAGGCTGTCGATGAAATGGAGGTTCCCCATTATGGCCGTGAACCTATTTCTGCTCATTATTTGGCCAAAAATAGGGGTTCGGATGAGGGGATCCCAGGACCAGTACTTTTTTTTATGGAGGATTTCCTTGTGACCCCCATCAGCATTACAATGGCCAAGAATGTGTAAAACTCTGGGACATCTAGGGAGGACCATGACAGCCTTGCAGAGTATTTTGACTGCTCCTTCCCAGCCATGAAATAATAATTGTACCAGTTGGTCTGGTCAACAATTAGAGCCATGAGATATGTAGTGAAGAAGTGCCTGAAGATCTCCAGTCTCGTGGTCTGCCGCCCCTGGTTTGGGAGCGTAGGGCCGGCAATCCCAGCGCCCACAAAGTTGTAGTCGGTGGGCGCAAAATTGTCGCCATCAACCCAATCCCACACGTCGGGTTGAGCGGCACCTTTGTCATCAGAGTTGTCAGGAGGGGAGTCACCATCAGGACGGGAGGGCCTTGCCCTGCCTCTTGCCCCTCTTAGCCCTCTTGCCCCTGCCCTCGGCCTTGGTCGAGCCGGCCCAGCCCTTGCTCTCGCACCGCCAGGGGTGGGGCGTATTAGGGTCACCTTAGACACCCTTCGGCCACGCACACGCACAGGACCATGGGCACGCCCACGTATGTTTATAGGGCGTTGCGCACGATCAGGGCGTTGTGGCGGTCATGGCTGAGTGTCGTGTCTGTGGGAGGTCCCAGGCTGAGGAGAAGGTACAGGTGAGTATGGTAGTGTCCGGGAGGTGATGGTGGGGGCGAGTCAATCCGGGGTGATGAGGGAAACAGGCAGTATGCGGCAGGGCGTGGGTGGCGTGGTGGAGATGATTCTAGGGCAGGCATATCCTCATCTGTTGCTTCTGAAGAAGAAGTCAATGGCTGCGCTGCTAATATGGCTGCACCCCTGCGCAACCCATAGAAAGTGTGAGGGGTTGGCGCTTTGAGTGGCGAGGGAATGAGGGGTGGTGGGGAAGGCAAACGCGGTGGGGGAGCACCACGGCGAGGCACGTGTGGTGTCGGATCTTGGCGCACCTCACCCTCCTCCTCCTCCCCCTCCAAGTCCTCACCTCTTCTCTTCTCTGCCCTACGATGAGAAGGTGGAATGTTGAGGAAGGCCATGGGGTCTGGGTCATCTTCCTCTTCCCCACTTGCTGGGGAGTCCACTATGTTACGGGGGGGGGGGGGAGGGAGAGAGAGAGAGAGAGAGAGAGAGAGAGAGAGAGAGAGAGAGAGAGAGAGAGAGAGAGAGAGAGAGAGAGCAGAGGAACGATAGCTACTCTCCTCCCTTTGTTGTAACCTGGCGTACCGTTCAGCGATGGGGAGATAGGGTTCCTCCTCATGCATTTCATCATACTCGGCCACAGTGGGACTATATTCGTCCTCTGAATCGTCATTTGATGATCCAGTGTCACTATCAGGCACATATCACTCTCCTCAAGTATGGCCAAGGCATCGGCAAATATCAAGCCAATAGACAAGAGTAAATGAGGTCGAAAGTCGTTGGGAGATAAGTGGGTACAGTGTCTGTCATCACCTCCCCCGCATGACCACCCGCCCGGCAGGACTTGGGGATAGCTGAGCATGGTCAAGTAAGGCGTACATCTAAGGTGTGTCTCACACAAATTTCAAGCCTATAGCTACCATAGGACAAGAGTAAATGAGATCGAAAGTCGTTTGGATATAAGTGGGTACAGTGTTTTTCATCACCTCCCCCGCATGACCACCCGCCCGGCAGCACTAGGGTGATAACTGAGTATGGCATTGTAATGTGTACATCCTAAGGAGTGTCTCACACAAATCTCAAGCCTCTAGCTCCCATACGACAGGAGTAAATAAGGTCCAAAGTCGCAGTGAAATAAGTGGGTAAAGTGGCGCCACTAATCCCACCACCACCACCACCCGCGCAGCCTGGCTGGCCGGTTCACGCGTATCGTCCCTGTTCGCCAACACTCTATGGTACCTCCCCTCCAATTCTCAAGCCATTTCCTACCATACGAGCCGAATAATAGATTTTTTAGTGGTGGATGCATGGTTTGCGTCGCTGGGGTTTAGCGTTACATACATTGTGGACGCAAACGCTGCATCGCTGGGGCTCAGTGGGTTAAGTAAAAAAATATATGGATTCTATCAAGTTAGATTAATAGACCTACTGTACAATAAAAGTCAACCAGGGAATAGGTGCAGAAATTTACAGCCCATTTGCTCTAGCCTCTCTTTAGTTTCAGAGGCTGGATATCAAGACTTCTGGCCTACCTACAATGAATAGATTAAAAGTGAAACCTGTGTGAACCTGAAACCTGAGTTCTTTTTCTGACAGTTTTCGATGATCAAGTTTTTTTTTTTGTAATATTTTGAGGCTCTTTCACATTGGAATCGGAAACGAGACTGCAGGTAGATTATGCCAAATGGCTGATTTCGGATATTACTTAAATAATCAAACTTTACAAATTCTCCTACTCATCGAGACAGAGAAAGGGGCGAGGGAACACGAAAGTGGTCCTGGACCCTGAGAATTGGAACCCTTGAATGTTGTTTCTGTTCAAGCTCTGTCTCGAGTCGGCCACCCCCACCAATGGGGTATGTGCCTGAGTATATACATACACACATACAATACTTACATTTTGAAGATGCCAGACTACAATTGACCATTTTCGAACAATGTATTTTTAGTTTACCCCCTAGACTTTAAAAAAAAACGCCTCTCCAAACTAAAAAAATTACGTCCCCCAGCTAAATGTGTACATTTTTCGGTAGAAAAATTTCCCCGCCAAAGGCCGGTTTCTTCCAAATTGAAGACTCGCTATCGCATGCCCAGGAAACATCGACACCTTATTGGGTTGAACCATCATATAATCGCCAAACTAATGAGATGAAACGTCTTAAAATCTCCAAGCTAATGGAGTAAAACTGGGAGGATCTAAATTGGCCCGCCCTGCACCTAATAGAGTTAAGGCGGTGTCACACAATCTCTTTATTCCTCAATTTTTACGGACGAGTTTCGTTCTATAAGGAAGTTGGAGCATGTAGACAACGATATTTACCAGAATTACCGGCTAAAATACGGTTATAGAGCATTTATATATACTGTACATAACAAATAATACGGTTATAGAGCATTTATATATACTGTACATAACAAATAATACGGTTATAGAGCATTTATATATACTGTACATAACAAATAATACGGTTATAGAGCATTTATATATACTGTACATAACAAATAATACGGTTATAGAGCATTTATATATACTGTACATAACAAATAATACGGTTATAGAGCATTTATATATACTGTACATAACAAATAATACGGTTATAGAGCATTTATATATACTGTACATAACAAATAATACGGTTATAGAGCATTTATATATACTGTACATAACAAATAATACGGTTATAGAGCATTTATATATACTGTACATAACAAATAATACGGTTATAGAGCATTTATATATACTGTACATAACAAATAATACGGTTATAGAGCATTTATATACTGTACATAACAAATAATACGGTTATAGAGCATTTATATATACTGTACATAACAAATAATACGGTTATAGAGCATTTATATATACTGTACATAACAAATAATACGGTTATAGAGCATTTATATATACTGTACATAACAAATAATACGGTTATAGAGCATTTATATATACTGTACATAACAAATAATACGGTTATAGAGCATTTATATATACTGTACATAACAAATAATACGGTTATAGAGCATTTATATATACTGTACATAACAAATAATACGGTTATAGAGCATTTATATATACTGTACATAACAAATAATACGGTTATAGAGCATTTATATATACTGTACATAACAAATAATACGGTTATAGAGCATTTATATATACTGTACATAACAAATAATACGGTTATAGAGCATTTATATATACTGTACATAACAAATAATACGGTTATAGAGCATTTATATATACTGTACATAACAAATAATACGGTTATAGAGCATTTATATACTGTACATAACAATAATACGGTTATAGAGCATTTTATATACTGTACATAACAAATAATACGGTTATAGAGCATTTATATATACTGTACATCACAACTAATATGGTTATAGAGCATTTATATATACTGTACATAACAAATAATACGGTTATAGAGCATTTATATATACTGTACATAACAAATAATACGGTTATAGAGCATTTATATACTGTACATAACAAATAATACGGTTATAGAGCATTTATATATACTGTACATAACAATAATACGGTTATAGAGCATTTATATATACTGTACATAACAAATAATACGGTTATAGAGCATTTATATATACTGTACATAACAATAATACGGTTATAAGCATTTATATACTGTACATAACAAATAATACGGTTATAGAGCATTTATATATACTGTACATAACAATAATACGGTTATAGAGCATTTATATATACTGTACATAACAAATAATACGGTTATAGAGCATTTATATACTGTACATAACAAATAATACGGTTATAGCATTTATATATACTGTACATAACAAATAATACGGTTATAGAGCATTTATATACTGTACATAACAAATAATACGGTTATAGAGCATTTATATACTGTACATAACAAATAATACGGTTATAGAGCATCTTATATATACTGTACATAACAAATAATACGGTTATAGAGCATTTATATATACTGTACATAACAATAATACGGTTATAGAGCATTTATATATACTGTACATAACAATAATACGGTTATAGAGCATTTAATATACTGTACATAACAAATAATACGGTTATAGAGCATTTATATACTGTACATAACAAATAATACGGTTATAGAGCATTTATATATACTGTACATAACAAATAATACGGTTATAGAGCATTTATATATACTGTACATAACAAATAATACGGTTATAGAGCATTAATATATACTGTACATAACAAATAATACGGTTATAGAGCATTTATATATACTGTACATAACAAATAATACGGTTATAGCATTTTATATACTGTACATAACAATAATACGGTTATAGAGCATTTATATACTGTACATAACAAATAATACGGTTATAGAGCATTTATATATACTGTACATAACAAATAATACGGTTATAGAGCATTTATATATACTGTACATAACAATATACGGTTATAGAGCATTTATATATACTGTACATAACAAATAATACGGTTATAGAGCATTTATATATACTGTACATAACAAATAATACGGTTATAGAGCATTTATATATACTGTACATAACAAATAATACGGTTATAGAGCATTTATATATACTGTACATAACAAATAATACGGTTATAGAGCATTTATATATACTGTACATAACAAATAATACGGTTATAGAGCATTTATATATACTGTACATAACAAATAATACGGTTATAGAGCATTTATATATACTGTACATAACAAATAATACGGTTATAGAGCATTTATATATACTGTACATAACAAATAATACGGTTATAGAGCATTTATATATACTGTACATAACAAATAATACGGTTATAGAGCATTTATATATACTGTACATAACAAATAATACGGTTATAGAGCATTTATATATACTGTACATAACAAATAATACGGTTATAGAGCATTTATATATACTGTACATAACAAATAATACGGTTATAGAGCATTTATATATACTGTACATAACAAATAATACGGTTATAGAGCATTTATATATACTGTACATAACAAATAATACGGTTATAGAGCATTTATATATACTGTACATAACAAATAATACGGTTATAGAGCATTGTATATATACTGTACATAACAAATAATACGGTTATAGAGCATTTATATATACTGTACATAACAAATAATACGGTTATAGAGCATTTATATATACTGTACATAACAAATAATACGGTTATAGAGCATTTATATATACTGTACATAACAAATAATACGGTTATAGAGCATTTATATATACTGTACATAACAAATAATACGGTTATAGAGCATTATATATACTGTACATAACAAATAATACGGTTATAGAGCATTTATATACTGTACATAACAAATAATACGGTTATAGAGCATTTATATATACTGTACATAACAAATAATACGGTTATAGAGCATTTATATATACTGTACATAACAAATAATACGGTTATAGAGCATTTATATATACTGTACATAACAAAATAATACGGTTATAGAGCATTTATATATACTGTACATAACAAATAATACGGTTATAGAGCATTTATATATACTGTACATAACAAATAATACGGTTTATAGAGCATTTATATATACTGTACATAACAAATAATACGGTTATAGAGCATTTATATATACTGTACATAACAAATAATACGGTTATAGAGCATTTATATATACTGTACATAACAAATAATACGGTTATAGAGCATTTATATATACTGTACATAACAAATAATACGGTTATAGAGCATTTATATATACTGTACATAACAAATAATACGGTTATAGAGCATTTATATATACTGTACATAACAAATAATACGGTTATAGAGCATTTATATACTGTACATAACAAATAATACGGTTATAGAGCATTTATATACTGTACATAACAAATAATACGGTTATAGAGCATTTATATATACTGTACATAACAAATAATACGGTTATAGAGCATTTATATATACTGTACATAACAAATAATACGGTTATAGAGCATTTATATATACTGTACATAACAAATAATACGGTTATAGAGCATTTATATATACTGTACATAACAAATAATACGGTTATAGAGCATTTATATATACTGTACATAACAAATAATACGGTTATAGAGCATTTATATATACTGTACATAACAAATAATACGGTTATAGAGCATTTATATACTGTACATAACAAATAATACGGTTATAGAGCATTTATATACTGTACATAACAAATAATACGGTTATAGAGCATTTATATATACTGTACATAACAAATAATACGGTTATAGAGCATTTATATATACTGTACATAACAAATAATACGGTTATAGAGCATTTATATATACTGTACATAACAAATAATACGGTTATAGAGCATTTATATATACTGTACATAACAAATAATTCCACATACTTTTTATCTATCAGAAACCTACATTATTATTGCATTTGTGTTTAATGTCGATGTGTACGGCTCCAACTTCCTTATAGACCACAACTCGCAAGTGGTTAATTGCCCGTAAAAATTGAGGGATAAAGAGGTTGTGTGACACCGCCTTAACCCTATTAGGTGCAGTGCGGGCCAATTTAGATCCTCCCAGTTTTACTCCATTAGCTTGGAGATTTTAAGACGTTTCATCTCATTAGTTTGGTGATTATATGATGGTTCAACCCAATAAGGTGTCGATGTTTCCTTGGCGAGCGATAGCGAGCCTTCAATTTGGGAGAAACCTGCCTTTGGCCGGGAAAATTTTCTACCGAAAAATTTACACATTTAGCTTGAAGGGGGTCTGGGGGACGTTATTTTTTAGTTTGAAGGGGGTCTGGAGAGGCGTTATTTTTTTAAGTCTAGGGGGTAAACTAAAAATATATTGTTCGAAAATTGCAAAAACAATTAAAACCCTCCATAATTAACCCATGGGATCCGGGGGGGGAGTGAGGAGAAGAGGGAGGGGAGTGAAAGGTACAGCATGGTGGACAGAAGAGGTAAGAATAGCTGTGGAAGAAAAGAAGAAAGCATATAGAGAGTGGTTGGGTAGTAGAGGGAATGAAGATTCCGAGAGACAGAAACGAGCGAGGTACGTGGAGAGTAAGAGGGTGGTGAAGAGAGTAGTGAAGGAAAGTAAGAGAAGAGTAGATGAGGAATTTGGAAGGAATCTGAGTGTAAAATGGAGGGAGAGTAAGAAACTGTTCTGGAAAGAAGTCAAGAAAGTTAGGGAAGGTAGCAAGGGAAACAGTAAGGGTGTGAAAGATAAGAATGGGAGAATGCTAGCCGAGAAGCAAGAGAGAGTCGAAAGATGGAGGGAGTACTTCAGTGAGTTGCTAAATGTAAGGAATGAAGAGCCAGCAAACATAGCTGGATATGGTATGGGAGGGAGAAGAAGAGAAGTAGTGGAGGAGGAGGTGGAGGTGGGGATCAGGAGGTCAGAAGTGTGGGAAGCCATGAAAAGAGTGAAGTTGGGGAAAGCACCAGGAACAGATGGAGTGTGGGGAAATGTTGAGGTATGGTGGTGAGATAGTGATAGAATGGGTATGGAAAATGTGCAAACTAGCATGGGAGAAGGGGAGTGCTCCCGATGACTGGAAGACTGGCATAATAGTCCCCCTACATAAGGGCAAAGGGGAAAGAGGAGTGTGGTAACCACCGAGGAATATGTCTTCTAAGCGTAGTAGGGAAGGTATACAGTAGGGTAGTGATTGAGAGAGTGAGAGTGAGAACGGAGAAATGGATAGGCGATGAGCAGGGAGGTTTTAGAAAGGGAAGAGGATGTGTAGATCAGATTTTTACCCTGAATTGTGTTGTGGAGAAGTATCTGGAGAAGAAACAAAAGGTGTATGTTGCCTTTATGGACTTGGAGAAGGCCTATGACAGAGTGGATAGAGAAGGTTTGTGGAAAGTACTTAGAATATACGGAGTAGAGGGCAAGTTGCTGAAAGCAGTGAAGAGCATGTATGAGGGTGCAAAGGCGGCAGTACGTGTGGAGAGTGAGCAGAGCGAGTTCTTTGACCTGAATGTTGGTTTGAAACAGGGTGTGTGATGTCCCCGTGGTTGTTTACTGTATATATGGATGGAGTCATGAAAGAAATCCTATCAAGAGCAGTGGATGTTGGTGTATCGCTGAAAAGGGAGGGAATTGAGTGGAAGCTACCTATACTGCTGTTTGCGGATGATACAGTTCTGATGAGTGATAATGAATGGGAGTTGCAGGGTCTGGTAAATGAGTTTGGAACAGTGTGCGAAAAACGGAATTTGAAGGTAAATACGGGGAAGAGCAAGGTTATGGTCTTCGAAAGGGGTGAAGTCACAGAGTGTGAGGTGAAGCTGAACAGTCAGGCTATGGAGATCGTCAACTCTTTTAAGTATCTGGGCAGTGTGTTGAGTAAAGATGGGACTATGGATGAAGAGGTGCAGGAGAGGGTACAACAGGGGAAGAGGGTTGTAGGAACGCTAAAAGCAGTAACAAGAAATAGGGAGGTCAGTATGGAAGTGAAGAAGTCCTTGCATGACAGTGTGGTAATCCCGACACTGACTTACGGAAGTGAAGCATGGACGTTGGTTGAGAGACTCAGACCAAGAGTGAGAGCAGTGGAAATGAATTACTTAAGGAGTGTGTGCGGAGTTACATGGAGGGATAGACAGACTAATGAGGAAGTAAGAAGGAGGTGTGGTGTGGAGGTAGATGTGCTGGAAAGTGTGAAAAGGAACAACTTGAGATGGTTCGGCCATATGGAACGTATGGAAAGCGAGAGAATGACTAAGAGGGTGTACGAGAGCGAGGTGGAGGGACAGAGGGAGAGGTAGACCGAATATGAGGTAGAAGGATGGAGTGAGGATCTACATGAACGTAGGCGGTGCTGGTTGGGGGGGGCGTCGACTGACTGGGGACAGAGGTGCATGGGGGCGGTTCGTTCGTGGCCACCCCTTCGGGGATCACGGCGTCAGGCAATAGATACAGTAGATAGATAGATCCGGGGGGGGGCCTCATATGAATTTTGGTAAAATCAACTTCATAATTCAGTAGCTACTGATTGAGACCACCTAGAGCAGTCAATGTTCTTGCAAATTGTAGAACTTTTTGTTGTCTGTAGAATGCCGTAGAGATGACGTCGCTACAACGCGTGGTTGCCGAGTTCTGATGATTATAGCGGCAATTTTTATTTGACCATTTTGCCTCATATGAGGCCTCCCGGATCCCAAGGGTTAAACAAAATACCATAATAACCCCCAAGATGTTGCACCAGATAGTGTTAACTATAAATTGGTGTTGTATCTCTCCCGACAGAAGGAGAGCGTGTCCAGTGGTTGTTCCATGAGCTACGTGAAGGGCGGCGACGGTATAGGTCAGCCGTGTCTTAACTACCCGCAGCTGTCGTTCTGTCCGCAGGCTTTCTTCCTCATGGGATCACCCCTTTGTGAGTATTTAGTTCATTTATTGCTTATATTATTAACCCCTTCTGGTTACTATTAGAGACAGAGCCCGAACAGGGACATCACAACATATCAGATAAAAAAATAAAAAAACACAAAATCACACACAAGATGTGTTATCAAAACTATCAATTATTATATACTCTCTCTCTCACCCCATCTCTCAGTAAGTTCTATAATCCTCTCTCTGTGTGTCAGCCATGTTCATGACGGTGCGAAGAATCGAGAGCATCGGACTGATACACTCTCTTTCTCTATCCCTCTCTCTCAGTTGTATAATCCTCTCTCCGTGTGTCAGCCATGTTTGTGACGGTGCGAGGGTTTGAGAGCATCGGGTTGGACTTCCAGCTCCCCACCTGTTCCCGGGTCCTCAACATCTTCCACCCGTTTGACCCCGTGGCGTACCGGCTGGAGGCCCTGGTGGACCCCGACCTGTGTGAGATCCGGCCCGTCCTTATACCCCACCACAAGGGCAGGAAACGCATGCATCTAGGTAAACAACAGGCATTTAGTTGTGTTTACAGGGTGATTAAACAAAAGTGTAACCATTTCAAATGTGTGTTATTTCTTTTTATTTAACCTGCATTATTCTTCTTTTCCGTATTTGGTGATAGCATGTTACCATTTTAGATCAGTGAAGTACAAGTTGTTATCTGAAACAGTTGACCGAAGCTGTGCCAGATGCTCGGGCCCCCGAAGGGGCCAGGGTGAGATGAGATCTGTCTCTCAGAAGGCAGTGGGGGAGGGGATCATCAGCTCATGGGCTTGAACCCCCAGGCCAATGCCCCCACCATCTGCGGCCCCCCTTGCAGTGCCACCCAATCAGGCGATCTCCCCAGCACCTAGAAGGAAAAGTAGTACAGGTGATAGTTACTGTTGCTGGGCGTCAACAGTTGCCCTTGTGTGTGCTGTGAACAGTATCCTTGTTCAGGGTCGTTTTAAGCCCCTTTCCCACCTACAGGACTCATGCATCGGCTTGCCACCATCTGATAATCTTGGCGACTCCTGCAAAAATTCGGGGCCCAATTGAGAACCTTCTTGGTGGGCCCCCCCTTTGGTGGATCGGGGTGGCCACGAATGAATCGCCTTCATATGCCGAGTCAACTCCTTTGATTATCTAGTTTGTTTCTGTGATAAGATGCATGCTAGCAGGCATGGATGGTATGGACATTTGTGTGGAGAGAATGGATGAACTATGTTGGGTGAAGAGATGTAAGTCCGTGCATGTGGAGGGAACTGCACCAAGGGGTAGACCAAGGAAGGTGTGGGGTAAGACCTTACAGTCTGATCTTGAGTTTAAAAGCCTGACAAGTGAGGCAGCTCTGAACAGGGCTGCCTGGAGCGTTGCCATTAGGACATGAAACTGGAACCGCACTTTATGTGGAAAACTTTTTTTTTTTTTTTTCTGTATGTATGCCTGACCGCCCATTGGTGTGTATAGTGTGTAGAGCAGTGTGTCAAACCGGAGCAATTTTTTATGAAGACTTGAATAAATATGAGAAGGAATACAAGATAATTAACCTGAAATATAATTGTTTTGACCATTTTATCAAATCTAAAGACATCATTTGAACTATAAGCCACAATTTTATTTATGCTTATACTATATTAACCCCTTCAGACTCATATGATGCAGAGGTTGCCAGATTAGCAATAAGAAATAGAGTTCTCTCACTCTTATAATTACCTCTCCAAAATTAGTTTTCTGCCCACAGCTAACTCAAAGACAACTGCAGAGGTTGAAGTAACTAAACTAAAGGTTTCTAAATACCCCTGATGGTAATAAAGGCTTTAAAGTATCCCTAATCGTCTCAAAATCGCGTCATATGTCGGAGAGGGTTAAAGACTAATAATAATGAATTTTTGTGTGTAGGGATGTATGCAGAGTAGTTTACTAATAATGTATATTTTGCCTACAGAACTGAAGGACACCCTGGAGCGCGTGGGTTCCGACATCCGCTCCAAGATCGTGGATTCTATACAAGGCACCTGGAACAAACTATACCAGATCTACAGTGGGGAGGCCAGGGTGGACCAGGTGGGTTACACTATACAGTACTCTATTTAACTGAAACTTGCATCTGGAACCTAAGGAAGCCAAAGTGTCACATTTGTCCTTTGGCCCTCAACTTTCCCTTCATAATTGTTAAGGGGCACAGGGCCCTGGGTAAGGCTTTGTTGTCCCTGGTGTTTCCGCACCCTCCTCAGCTCCTCGCCTGGGAGCGGCTTCGGTCACTTGGGCATTCTTAGTGGTAAAGCAGGGAGGGATCTGTGGGGGCGCTCAGTTATGGCCTTGCTTGGGACCTTGGCGTTGTTCAGTCAGACAGCCTGGGGAACAACAACAACAACAACCTAAGGGCATTTCAGAGGTCGCTCCTGATTGGCTTTCAGGCCTTCAGCTTTAGCCAATGAGAGGCGAAGATTGTCCTCTTTGTTCTTTTATTTAAAAATTATTGTTTTACTTAAGCGTTGTTTCCACACAGCGATTTTGATTAGTTGTTTTGTCTTATTACTGTGTTTGTCTAAGTTTTGGTTTGTTTATATTGCAAGTTTTACATTATAATTAGATTTATGCTGATGTAATATCCATGGAATATTATGAAACTATAGCCTAGTCTTTTCTTTTCAACTGACGGTAAATTGCAAAGTTCCCATCAAGATTTCTCCTTATTTAGAAGATTTTGTTTTGAAATATGGTATTAATTATATGAACTTTATCTAACTATGATGCAGAGACATACTAGTTTCATATTTTTCCATTAAGTATCGAGAAATAAGCTAAGGGATTCAATTTATCATCAGCTGAAAAGAAACAGAGTATAGTTTTAGTGAGGAGTTACTGTATTGTACTAACAAAGGTGAACAAAAAAGCTAACCTGCTGAATGTGTAGCTGTAGATCATCGCCTTTGATGAATATGCAGTATGTATAAATGTATTGTACTATGAATGTACAGTCGCGCTAATAAGTGATGTCTCGGCACCAAGTATGTTTTGATCACTAATTGGTATCACAAATATCTAAGCTTCATTTCTTCAAATCAAGTGAAATATACAAACATGTTCCTACACTTATCCACCCTATTCAACATCTGACAGACATAAATACAGCACAGAACAAGCCAAACGTAATGACAGCTGGGACATGACTTATTAGCGCGACCGTACATATGTACTTACAAAGATCCCCAGCCTTGTACTGTACTATGCTTCTCCCTACAGCTGGCCGAACACCTCCTCATGCCTCAAGAGAATGAGAGAGAGAGCGAGAGAGAGCCCGGGAGTGGAGATAGAGAGAGCGTAGGAGGTGTGGAGAAGTTTGGGCATCTCAACGGAGGACGGAGAATTGACTACGTACTCCAGGAAAAGCCGTACGAGAGCTTCAACGAGTACATCTTTGCTCTGCAGGCCCATCTCACTTACTGGTATGTTCAGGAGGCTCTTTAACCCCATCTGTACTGGCGACGTCTTTTGTATTTTATTCTAGCTGTATTTAGACAATTTTGTGCAGTTTAACCCTCGTGAACCGGGCTGCCTTTCCAAAGGACGGAGGTCGTATCCGGGCGATCTGGCCAAAAAACGTCTAGGCCTAGGCTACCGTATCTTTGTTATTTTAACTGCTAGAAGTTTCCCACACTTCTATAAACGTAGTGCGGTTTTCAATCTGTAGACTGGCATTGAGTAGAGCTCTGTAAGTCAACTGGTTCAGTTGTGATGACGATTTCCGTGGAGCAAATGTTGCCGCGATGTTGACAATATCCACTAATTTCGTCTGACGTCACAACAATAACATTGATCCGACGTCTCCTTATTGTTTTCGGAGGTGCGGTGACGCAACGATCGGCTTTGTTTACATGCGTCGGACGCACGGCGTTCAGACCCAAGCTGAATAGGCTTTCAAGCTTACGGATTTAAACAGGACACCCGGGTTCCTGCCCATCTGCCGCGGTGTCATTTTAACATGCTACCCGGGCCAGGAGGGTTAAGAAGGATATGTGGTACAGGTCTCCCTCGATTTACGATTGGGTTATCTGAAAACCCGATCTTAAATAGAAAAATCATATAGCAAACCCTAAAATTGATAGGATGAATGGGGGATACGTTCTCGAACGAGCCAAAACCCAAACACCTATAATAATATCGTAAATTGTGGCATCGGATAGTGAGGGAAATCTGTAGTAAAAATGGTGAACCGAGATAGCTCGAAGCCCATTTTATACTGAATAAAATAGTCTAATAGTAGCCAATGTAAAATTAAAAGGATGGCACTGGTACAGAAAGATGTTAACTCAGGAGTTTACTGTGTGTTTACTTTACATGCTCAGTATATCTTTGTATGAGCATTGTACGTCTGTTTTTTTTTTTTTTTTTATTTCGTAATATTGTTTTTTGTTCTATATTTTGTGTCATCCCTGATTTGGTTTGTTTATTTTGCAAGTATAAATACATAGTAGTGATAATGATTGATGATTTTCCACAGGGAATCAGAAGACACGGTGCTGCTGATCCTGAAGGAGCTGTACGCCTCCCAGAACATCCTACCAGACACCCAGCGAGCGTCCTCCCTCAGCCCCTCACCTTCTACCGAGTTCAACACGGCACCCCAGGACTCCTTTGTCACGCAGGGACACGCGCCACCTCAGAGCGTCACCTTTGGCTTGTCTGATCCGGTTGCGTCGAATGTGGCGGAAGTTGAGATGTTTGCGCCGCCCCCGAGTATTCCGCTGCTCCCTGTGTCTTCCCCCGGCGATCCCTCAGCCTTCTCTTCCCCCTCTCTCTCCGCTTCGTCTTCCAATTCTTTCACCACTCCGCCGAACCCGGCTCCTTCCTTTTCTCCCAGTCTCTCTACCCCTCCTTCTATTCCTCCCTGTTTCTCTCCTTCTCTTCCTCCTTCATTCTCCTCCCCTCCCCCTCCCTCCCTCTCTCCTTCTCTGTCTCCCCCCTCCGTTCCCCCACCCCAGGCCTCTCCCTCTGACAGCCAGCGCGTGATTGGTGGGCGGCCGATAAGCCTGGCGACCCAACAGCCAATGGGCATGGACCCAACCGTCAGACCAGTCAATCAGACAGTAGTTGGACCCCCACCCAAAATGCCCACTGGAAATTTGAACAGAAAAATTAATCTGAAAAGGTAGAGATAGGCCCCCTGGTGACCCTGCTCCCTGTTCCTTCTGTTATCTGTACATCTGTTTATATCTAAGGCCAGAGGGAGAGAGAGAACTCCATTGTATATTTAAAGAAATGCCTCCCCTGCCACCTCTCTCCCTTTATTTTCAAGATATTTTATTTTTATACTTTACGGCCACAGGCCGTGAAGGCTGGTCCTGTCCAAAGTGAGGTTTGGCATCCTCTACCCAATCCTTAGCCTATGTTTATCTCTTTTTCTGTACTACTTTTCTTACTTCAGGGGCGGGAGGTTAGGAATTCTCCCCTGGTAAAATTTACCAACTAGACGAGACAGAGAATAGAGCAAGGGAATGCGAAAGTGGTCCTGAACCCTAAGAATAGAAACTTTAAAAGTACAGTAGTTTCTGTTCGGGCTCTGTCACGAGTCGGCCACCCCCAGCTATGCACCTGAGTATATACTTACATACATACAGCCACAGGCCATAGCGCGTTTGGTAGACCACTCACCTGGAAACGGAGAGGTTGAGGGCTCAAGGCTCGGGCCAGCCAGTGTGTGTTATTGGCAGACAATAGTGCTGTTGGTGGACGGTGTGGTCTAGCAATCTGTGGCAACTGTCCACTGAAGCCTTTGAAACATCAGGGCACCCACCCTATCCCAGCTCTTGAGCAGGGAGTGCATGGTGCTAAATAAAAACATCATCAACATCTTTACGCGATAGAGACCCGTATTATTTACTTTAAGAAATATCACCCACTTCATTTTAGTTGTATTTTTTTTTTATTTATTTATTTATTTATTTATTTTATATAAATAATTTTATTTTGCTTAAGCGTTGTTTCCACATAACGATTTTGATAAGTTGTTTTGTCTTTTTACTGTGTTCGTCCAAGTTTTGGTTTGTGTATTTTCCAAGTTTTACATTATAATCCATTGCCAGATAGAGAGAGAGAGACCCATTTCTATTATAAGAGAAAGACCCTCCCTTCATATTCTATTTATATTTTGTACCCTTTATGATGTAAAACTTGCAAAATGTACAAACCAAAACAGGGACGACACAATATAAAGACAAAAGAACTTATCAAAATCGCTATGTGGAAATAATACTTTAGTAAAGTATAATTTTGAAATAAAAGAACACAAAACCACCACATAGGGTGTACAACTGTACATCTCTAAAAAAAAAAATTGTTTTATGTGAGTGAGGAAGGCAAAAGGCAGAACTGCCCACAGCGAGTGCCTCCCCCAGAGTTGAAAGAGTGACAGGACCAAAATCAAGGGACGTTCGAGCCAAAATGCCTGGACACACAGAGTTTGAAGCAATTTAAGTCCTAGGAAGAGGGAAAGACTGATTCTGGGAGAGAGTTTCAGAGCTCAGCTGTTGAATAGAAGAAAGTCTGAGTAACATTTCACTCTTGGGGTAGAGAGTTGCACAGAGTAGGGGTGGGATTGTGTTGCAAGACGGGTACCACACGCCCTACTTAGAGGAGGTGGTATACACTGGGAGAGCTCTGAGGAACACTGATTATTATAGTAGTGATAGAATAGCGAGAGAGATTGCAGAGAGTTGGTGAGTGGGTGGGAGTTAATGTTGCGAAAGGCCTTCCTTTCCACTTTGTCTAGGAGTGTGGTGTGAGATGATCCTCCCCACACATGTGAACAATACTCAATACAAGGACGCACTGTGCCCCTGTAGAGCAAGAAGCTGTGTAGGGGTAAAGAACCCCTTAAGGCATTTGAGTGCACCCAGCTTCTGGGAGGCTTCCTCAGCAAGACTGGTAATATAGTCCTTCCAAGTGAGAGCAGAAAAAAAAAAAGAGACACCAAGAATAAATTGAGATAAGATGAAGGATTGATTTTTGTATTGTTGAAGACTAGGGGATAGTCCTCTGGGAGATCCGGATGGGTAGATAGATGGAGAAATTGGGTTTTGGAAGCATTAAAGGCAACAAAGTTTTCTCTGCCCCAATTGGTAACGGTAGTTAGATCAGAAGTTAAGTGTTCTATGGCTTCATTACATTTGTCTTTGAGGGATTGCTGGCTGGGGCATTCTGGAAAACTAATTGAGTAGTGTAAGGCGGTACTGGAGGTACAGTTGAGTGGTCCCATACCCTAGGAATTGGAACTTTAAATGTTTCTGTCTCGAGTCAGCCACCCCCAGCTATGGGGTATGTGCCTGTGTATATACCCCCCTACTACTACGCCCATTGACGAGGTTGGGGAGCTTCGGGGCTGGTGACTAGGGCTTGATAGGAGAGACTGGGTTTTTTTCCTTTCTCTCTCCCCTCGAGCTTTTGTCGTTGGCTTAACTAATTTTGCGTAGTTTTTTATTCCTCTTTCTATGTTTTTCCCCTTCTGTTCTTATTTTGTCCCATTCGGTTGTCCTTGGGCTGCCTATATCACATGACTCCCTGGCCTGGCTAGGTAGTAGGCTCCTGACCTGATTTGTCTCATCGGTTGCTGATGCGACCGAGCTGACTTGATTCCCATCAGTAGCCTAATGCATTTTTGCATCTCGCTGTGATTATTTTTCTACCTTAGTCCTGATCTTTCATTCTTCACCCTTGATCACTTCTTGGTTGGACTGGTTGGTGCTGCAGTGTAGCAGTTCTTGCCTCATCCTTCAGCCCTGGCCTGTAATAGCTCTGCTGTGCAGCTCATGTGGTCCGGCTGAACTGATGAAATCGTGAGAAATGTCTGCGTGTCTTCACCTTCCTAGATTTGTTCACCTCCTGCCTTTCCCTATCTATCTTGACTTGATTAGTTGTCTATCTTGATCTAATCCTTCGGGCCAGCTCTATGGGAGTTCTTTGTGGAACTCGGTGGTCTGGTTAAACTATTTTTATATAAAAAAAAAAAAAATTGTATATACTTACATACTTACATCAATTTTATCTATTCATTTTGTTTTTATTCATTTATTATTTACTTAATATTTTTCTATTTGTTTCCTTCTATAACCTGGGTTCGAGGCCCAGCCAGATCATATCTCACCAATGTTAAATCCATATATCACTGAGAAAAGTGCTTGTACATGACACTGCATTATTTACAATAAGGTAGATTAGCTGATCGGTATGTGCTTGTCCAGTTAGTATACAATATTAATAAAAATAATAAATTCACAGAAATGAGTGAAGTTAGCTTATAATGGAGTACTTAGTGACAGAATGTAGGATAGTTAGTCGATTCACTGTAAATAGGCGTGAAATCATGGCCTCTATCCTCTGTAACTCAAAAAGGGCTAGAGCAAATGGGCTGTAAATTTCCACATCTATTCCTTGACTGACCCTTTCCAAATGGTAGAAATATTAGCTCGAGTAATCTAGTGGTTGTTGAGTTACAGAGGTTAGCGGTTATGATTTCTGGCCTACTTACAGCGAATAGACTATAGTCCCTGTAGACAGACCCTCACTACTGCTGTGTTGGAGACTCTCTCCTTCCTCATGACACTCAAAGCTAATAAAATACAAAAATTATACACACACACAATATATATATATATATATATATATATATATATATATATATATATTTATATATATATATATATATATATACAGTATATACTGTATGTATATATATATATGTATGTACAGTATATACTATTATACAGTATAAACAATCATTCCCGTAGCTTATGGGTGGAGGTACATTTTGATGCTACAATATTTTATTTAAAATTGCTAATTTTGAAGGTACAGTATTTCTTTTTTGGTATTGTGTACTAGCTGGACTACCTGATACCAATTGACCACTAGTGAGTTACAGGCTACGGGGAAGTTGGAGCTGTAGACGTCAATAGTAAAGGGGAGATAGTCGCTTTTTATGGACCCCCTTCTCCCTTGTGATTAGCCCCATTGCTTTTGAGATTTTAAGACATTTGCCCCAATTAGTTCAGCAATTTTTAAAACTTTCACCTAATTTCTGTCAATTTTAAGACCTTTCGTGCCATTTAGATGTTATTTTTAATGGCGAGCGATAGTAAGCCTGTATATTAAAATGTAAAACTTGCAAACTAAACAAACCAAAATTGGGACAAGGACAATATAAAGTTGAATTAAATTATCAAAATCGCTATGTGGAAACAACGTTTACTAAAATGAAAATTATTAAATAAAAGAACAAGAGGAACTGGCCGAAGGCTGGGAAATTTGTCTACCGGAAATGTACAAATTTATCTTGAAAGGGGGAAGAGGGAGTGTAACTTTAAGCTTGATGGAGGTCTAGGGAATAAACTGAAAACCTCCTCTTAAGCAGAATTACCAGCTATTATTAGCTGGTATTACATTATTTAATATACAGTATAAAACCTAACTCGGCATACTTTTTATCCATCAGAAACCTATTATTGCATTGCCGATTAACCTGTGAACTGCGCAAAACTGCAAACAAAAAGGTCTAGATGAGGGGGGCAGGAGTGAAGGATGTGGTTGTTGTTGTTTTTCCCTAAGCTGCCTGGCCAAACAGCCCCGACTCCCTAAGGAATACCATGGCCGAGATCGGTCTTTCCCACAGGGCTTTCAAAGATTGTAGATTATGTTAATGGTGTAAGTGATTGTGTGGAATGCAGTCTTCCATGATGTGTTTAATAGTATGGGGTGCTGTGTTACATCCTGGACAGGCATCACCGATGGAGTCATCCAGTCTCTTCTCAGAAGAGCTGGATGGTGCCCACATCTCAGCCTGGCCAGGTGGACTCTCTCCTCGCGAGGAGGGAGGACTCAGAAAGATGGCTTTTGGAAGGTCGTGCCTGCAGCTGCGTGTTTTCTCTGAGTGATTGGATGGAACGGCGAGTGATATGAGTATGGATATGCTTCTGGAAGCTGGTTTGGGGTGGGCAGGGAGGGAGAGATGACAGCATTTGTGTGTGATAACGTGTATTGGGTGTTATTTTGATGTTCCTTGGTGTCTGTGGGTGTGCTGCTATGTAGTGTAGTGGATGGTGTTGGTTTGTTGAGGCTGCAGCTAGGAATTGAGTACCTCTCATGTCTAGATGGTCTTTGACTTTGAGGACTTTGGTTGCCACTACTTTCTATGTGTCACCCAATTTTGAGACATTTACCGGTACTGGCACGGTATTTGAATTTTTGTATTAAGGTTTAAATACTGTGCTTTGCGGAACGCTTATCTCACATCGATGTTTACGGCTCTAACTTCCTTATAGCCTGAAACTCACCAGTGGTCAATTGCCTAGTGTGCTTTAAATGATCCTATTACTTATACTATATTATATCCTGTTTGCATAAATATATAAATATACTATTAAGCTTAAAATATATTTTTCGAAGGTGCACAGCTACGTAGAATTAGGACAGTCAGTAACACTTTCAAGCTACAATGACGCATTTCTGTTTTCTGGCTATTATTAAATGATTTGATTTAGATCAGGAAGGGTCAATGGAAGTTAGAGGGTTAATTGAGATAGTCTGCATTCCCTTTGCATTCCCACAGATCCTTCCTAAACTGTATACAATTACCTAATTATAATTTAAAACTTGCAAAATAAACAAGCCAAAACTTAGATGAACACAGTAAAAAGAAAAAAAAATTATCAAAATTGCTATGTGGAAACAACGCTTAAGAAAAATAAAAGAACACAATCCACCACATAGGGTGTACATTACTACATGAGCAACTTAATCTGTTTCCCAAGCAATCTAATCGCACACATAACCATTGAGATAGTCTTTACCCTTTGCATTCCCACAGATACTTTCTAAACTGTATACAATCACCTAATTGTAATAACTGTCAAATTGCGCCATGATCTTGAAGGGGTTAGGATTGACGCTAAGTATGTTGATGATTGGTTGGCACAGATACTATACCTTGTTCCAAAGAGGTAGGCAAGAAATGGTCAACTGTAACCTCTATAACTCAAAAAGGGCAAGAGCAAATGGACTAAATTTCCACACCTATTCCCTGGTTGACCATTCCCAAGTAGTAGACATATCAGCTCGATTACTCTAGTGATTCGTGAGTTATAGAGGTTAATGTTCATGACGTTCGTGAGTTATAGAGGTTAATGTTCATGACGTTCGTGAGTTATAGAGGTTAATGTTCATGACGTTCGTGAGTTATAGAGGTTAATGTTCATGACGTTCGTGAGTTATAGAGGTTAATGTTCATGACGTTCGTGAGTTATAGAGGTTAATGTTCATGACGTTCGTGAGTTATAGAGGTTAATGTTCATGACGTTCGTGAGTTATAGAGGTTAATGTTCATGACGTTCGTGAGTTATAGAGGTTAATCCCTTCAGCACCATGACGCCTTTTTACCTTTGATTCTGGCTACAATTAGATGATTTTATGCAGCTTAAGAAGGATCTATGATATTAAGAGGGTATATTGAGATTGTATTTACCCTTTTTGAGTCCAAGAGGAAGATCATAAACTGAAGAAAATCGTGTAATGGTAATCACAATATGATGGAAATTACGTCATGGTGCTGAAGGGGTTAATGTTCAAGAGTTTTGGCCTACTTATTTGGAACAGGGTATAAGATCCCCACAACAATGAACCCTTTCAATAGGAGTTTGCCTTTTGTTAATTTACTCTGGCTATTAGTAGACAACTTTATTGGTTTGCCCAGTAATAGCCGGAACCAAATCAAAATAACGGCATCATATGTCGCGAGCCGTGGTTTAGTCAGTAGAGCTTCGGCTGCTGATCAAAGGGTCGGCGGGTCGAATCCTCTCTGTCAAAATGTTATTGGTAGATGTCAAGCCCGGGCAACTTGACCTAGCAATTCGTGACAAAAGCCTAATCTTCATGGCCACCCTTCTCTGAAATTACGGCGTCTGGCAAAAAACAAAAAAATCCTTGGTTGTAAACAAATTTAAGCAAGGTTGTACTTCGGTTGTGTTTGTGAAGTGAAGTGAAAAATATAATGAGGAACATGTTCTCATAGTGGAAAAGGCATTGTGTCCCAGGCAAAGGAAGCATGTCTTCACAAAGTAGCCTGGAGGCGTTTTTGTCGTGGCCATCCTTTATAATCCTTCGGGCCAGCCCTATGAGAGTTCTTTTGGGGAACTCAGTGGTCTGGTTGAACCATTTATAATAAACAAAAAATCCTAAATTTAAATGTACGTATGAGAAAAAAGCTGAATGTGGTTAAGGAACTTGACTGTATAATATATTAATATATATAGTACTGTATACTGTATATCCTACAGTGTTAATATATATAGTACTGTATACTGTATATCCTACAGTGTTAATATATATAGTACTGTATACTGTATATCCTACAGTGTTAATATGAAATAATATACTGATAAGAAACTTCAAGAGAAATAGCAGCGCCGAGGCAAAAAAATCAATGGTTGTCTGTTTTGTATTGTGATAAGATGTAATCCTCCTACTCGATGAGGCAGAAAAACGGGCGAGGGAAGGCAAAAGTGGTCCCGGACCCTGAGAATAGATACTTTAAATGTTTCTGTTTGGGCTCTGTCTTGTGTCGGCCACCCCCAGTAATGGGGTATGTGCCTGAGTATATACATGCATACATACAAGATGTAAATATACAATGGTTATGTCCAGTATGTTACCAGTACTGCCAACCAATCTCAATTTTTTTTTTTCTTTTTTCTATGTGATTGAGGGAGGCAAAAGGCAGAACTGCCTATAGCGAGTGCCTCCCCCATGTTTGAAAATGTGACAGGGCCAAAATCAAGGGACGTTCGAGCCAAAATGCCTGGACACAGAGTTTGAAGCAAGATAAGTCATAGGAGGAGGGAAAGACTGATTCTGGGAGAGAGTTCCAGAGCTCAGCTGTTGAGTAGAAGAAAGTTTGAGAGTAACGTTTCACTCTTGGGTTGGAGAGTTGCACAGAGTAGGGGTGGGATTGAGTTGCAAGACGGGTACCACGTGCCCTACGCAAAGGAGATGGTATACACTGGGAAAGCTCCGAGGAACACTGATTATTATAGTAGCGATAGAATAGCGAGAGAGATGCAACATTGCGGCGGAGAGAGAGATTGCAGAGAGTTGGTGAGTGGACGGGAGTTAATGATACGAAAGGCCTTCCTTTCAACTTTGTCTAGGAGAGCGGTGTGAGAGGAATCTCTCCACACATGTGAACAATACTCCATACACATACTATGCCCCTGTACAGAGCAAGAAGCTGTGCAGGGGAAAAGAACCCCCTAAGGCGGTTTAGCACACCCAGCTTCTGGAAGGCTGCCTTAGCAAGACTGGTAATATGGTCCTTCCAAATGAGAGCAGAAGAAAAAGAGACACCAAGAATATTGAGAGAAGATGAAGGGTTGATTTTTGTATTGTTGAAGAATAAGGGATAGTCCGCTGGGAGATCCTGACGGGTAGATAGATGGAGAAATTGGGTTTTGGAAGCATTAAAGGTAACAAGGTTTTCTCTGCCCCAATTGGAGATAGTATTTAGATCAGAATTTAAGAGTTCTATGGCTTCATTACGTTTGTCGTCGAGGGATTGCTGGCTGGGGCGTTCTGAAAAACTAATGGAGTAGTGTAAGGTTGAGTCGTCTGCGTATGAATGGATGGGAATTAAGGTACAGTTGAGGAGATCATTTATAAAAATTAGAAAGAGAATAGGAGATAGGACAGAGCCCTGAGGAACACCGGAGTTTATAGGGTGAGGAAGTGGACGATGGCCATCCACAACCGTGGCTATGGAACGGCCGGAAAGGAAATTAGAGACAAAGGCACAGATGTAGGGATAGAAACTGAAGGAGGGTAGTTTTAAAAATTAAAGATTTGTGCCAGACTCTATCGAAGGCTTTCGATATGTCTAGTGCAATAGAAAAGTCTCACCGAAGTCCCGAAAAGAAGATGACCGAGTTCGTAAGATATGAAAGAAGATCACCAGTAGAGCGACCCTTAACCTGACAAGCGCGATAAAGACCTAGGTGCTAGGGTAGTTATTTGTGCATTTCTAGCCCTGGATTCTGACAGAATTAGTTATATTTACAATATAAAGCATTATTTGTTTTCGGTATGCTTTTATTTTACATATATGATGTATATATGAACCTTCAAGAGTGCTAAAATAAGTGGGAAAAGCATTTGGGTGGTGAAAAACGAAGATATTGGCCACCCGGTCATAATCTCAGGCGAGAGAGAGCCACAGGCAGCCCTCCCCTCTCGCTGTCTGGGAGTCAACTGAGACGAGCGGGGCGGTGTGTGCCGGTGTCTGGGTGTTGCATAACGATCTTTTATGCAACCCACTTGTGCTACATTATCGCGGGAGAGAAAAATAACCGATAAATGATGATAAGAGGATAAATAGGTGATAATTGAGGAGGGGGGGGGGAGGGGTGAGAAACACATGGATGAGTACTAGAGGGGAATTATCTCACCTAGAGACAAAATCCTTTGTTTTGATAGGCCCTTTTTTTTTTGGAAGGCTTTTTTTATGGTCTTGCTTCCGTGAGGCCTATCGCGTTCCCTATAGGAAGCCTTCCGTGAGGCCTATCGCGCTTGCCGGGTTAAGGAAGCTATACTGGCGATCTGAGAGCAGATTATGAGAAGAGAAATGCCTAAGAAATTTGCAAGCAAGAATAGTTTCAAAAACTTTAGAAAGACAAAGAGATGAGAGCAATTGGACGATAGTTGAACTGATCTACAATAAAGGATTATAACTTATATCTTGGTCTGTTATTATACTGTAAAAGATGTGTGAAGGAAGACTTTAGGGGAGATGGTTCACTTTATATTCTATTTTTTCATTGATGTATTATTTTTCTAGTTTCCTCCCTAGACATCTATCAAACTTCAAAAAATATCCATTAGATCCCACTTCTAGATTAATTTTTCCATCTTTTTTTTAGAGTGGTTTGTAGTTTCTTCATGTTTGTGGTTGAGGTGCAGGGTGACCAGGCTTGGAAAGCTTAGTGCATGGTTGTGCAGATGTGCTGTTCGTAAAGTATGGACAGTGATTACTTTTGTTTGCTAAAGTTCGTGCCTGTGAGGGTTCTGAAGGTGTTTAGTTTATGTAAGGCTTTGGTGTTTGTGGTTTCTATGAGTAGAGTAAATGTCGTGTGTGTCATAAGTTACACCGAGTAATTTAGGGGTTAGGTTGAGGAGAAGTTATTAATTGAGTAGTGTGAAATGTGAGTGAAAGCGTGATTAATGTCTGTCTGGGGTAAGCAAAGTGATAGAGGATTTTTGAGGAACCATTGTTCCAGTTGAAGGTATTGTTGTAGGTGGCTTGTTGCTTGTTCGATTTTGGGGTGCTGTGATGTGATGGTGAGGTTGTCTGTATACGAGAGGATGCGTGTTGCATGTGCTGGGTTCGGTTGTAGGAGATCGTAAAGGAAAAGGTTAAAAAATGGTGATAGGACTGCTCCTTGAGGGACGCTGTTGGGTAGTGTACATGTTTTGTATGTACAGTATGGTTGTTGTTGTTCCCCAAGCTGCCTGGCCGAACAGCCCCAAGGCCCCGAGCAAGGCAAAGGCCATAACTGAGCGCCCCCACGGAACCCTCCCTGCCGACCACAATAAAGCCTGGGTGACCGAAGCCACTCCATGGCGGGGAGCGGAGGCGGGTGCGGAAACGCCTGGTAAACCAAAGCCCCACCCAGGGCCCTGTGCCCCTCAGCAAATATGAAGAGAAAGTTGAGGGGTAAAGGAAAAATGTGACGCTTTGGCTTCCAATCTTATTAGATTGGGAAGTCAATCCACGGAAGAGACGCCGTCACTTGAGATCTAGAAAATATATAAGTAAAAGGAACAGTCAGAGTAAGCTATGGGTATGGCAGAGATCGCTCAGTATGTATGTGTACAGTATGGTTGTTCTGAATGTATGGTTGTTGTTGTTGTTGTTGTTGCTCAGGCTGTCTGGCCGAGCAGCCCCAAGGTCCCGAGCAAGGCCATAACCGAGCGCCCCCACAGAACCCTCCCAGCTTACCACTAATAATGCCCAGGTGACCGAAGCCACTCAAAGGCGGGGAGCTGAGGAGGGTGCGGAAACGCCCAGGAAACAAAAGCCCCACCCAAGGCCCTGTGCCCCTCAGCAATTATAAAGGGAAAGTTGAGGGGCAAAGGAAAAATGTGACGCTTTGGCTCCCAATCTGCCAGGGTTGGCAGTAGGGAGGTCAATCCACGGAAAAGACGCAGTCACTGGAGATCTAGAAAATATATAAGTAAAAGGAACAGTCAGAGTAAGCTATGGGTATTGCAGAGAACGCTCAACTCTCATTCTGATAGACCAGCCCATCACCTAGTCATGAATGTATGGTTGTTCTGATGAGTGATGATGATTGAGAGTTACAGGGTTGGGTAAATATGTTTGGAACCATGCGAGAGAAAAGGAAACTAAAGGTAAATGCGGGGAAGAGTAAGGTTATGGTCTTTGAAAGGGGTGAAGTCACAAAGTGTGAGGTGAGGTTGAATGGTCAGGTTATGGAGAATTCTCTGTCACCTCAATTAAGTATACTCAACCCTCCGTTATCACGGGTTTGGTTATAGCGTTTCACCGTTATCACGCATACCTAAAAAAAAAACTATTCTGTTACTAAGGGTCCTAGAGCCGTTATCGCGGCCCCTCTCAGACGGGAAAACTCGAAAATCCCGCCTGTCTACGTCACCGCCAAGCATGGGGTGATTCAGCAGTTGATTGGCTTGACGTCAGAGCTAGATGAGGCTTTCATTGGCTGTTTTTTCTGTTCTTATATTTATTAATCATGTATCATACAGTGGAGCACCGAAAACAAGAGCAATAATAATGAAAGACTTAATATCAAACTAGAAAACACAAACAAGGATAGCGGAAGAAGGAGAAGGAGTGTGTTATGTTTGAGGTAGCTCCCCAATTTTCCAAGTTTCCTGCTTTGTAAAGATGCTCCAGCTGTTGCGCTTACCCAGACTTTACCTTGAATGCTCCCAGACACCATCTACTGCTTCACTGCCAACACCTGGTGCGACGTGATTTGAATAAACCGCGCTTGGCGCCACCTAACTCATTACCCACAATGCAAGGGGGTCTGCTCGCTACTAACGGCTAGAGAATAAACACAGCTGTCTCTTCTTCATTACCTGCATTGACCTCTATACCTGAACTCACCATGCCCATTACTACTACAACTAAGAACACGAAACATGGTGGCAGCCTGGTGAAGGTGGAGATGAGAGGATAATCCCAAGTATGCTGTGTATTTGAAGAAATGCTGTTGTGTTGTGTTGCTGCCCTTGCCGAAACATTCAAATCTGCGAATGTCGGACCAATATGAACCTGCTGATTTCTCCTGCCCGTGAGTAAAGTTATCTTCTAGCAACTTACTGATACGTGTACCTGTGATCTACAAGCCTGCTAGGATGACTGACAACAGCTCTGCCCCTCACCAAGACCGCCGACATGCTGGTGTTAAGAATCCCCAACCCTTCTGTTTGGGAACAAATGTGGCAGAAAACAGGAAGCTGTTTAACCCTCTCCGACATATGACGCAATTTTGAGCCTATTAGGGATACTTTAAAGCCTTTATTACCATCAGGGTTTTTTACAAACCTTTATTTTAGTTACTTCAACCTCTGCAGTTGTCTTTGAGTTAGATGTGGGCAGAAAACTAATTTTGGAGAGGTAATTATAAGAGTGAGAGAACTCTATTTCTTATTGCTAATCTGGCAACCTCTGCGTCATATATGTCTGAAGGGGTTAAACAACGTTGGAGTATGTATGCTCTTCTTGCAAAGATACACACTGAAGAAAAGAACATTCAAGTAGCTACTTTCCTACAGTACCTAGCAGACGACGCCCTCAAGGTGTACAATGGATTCCAGTTTGACAGTGAAGAAGCTAACAGAACAGTGAAAGACATTATCGACAAATTTGACCAGTTTGCCATTGGGGAAGTTAATGTTACATATGAGAGATTCATGTTTAATACTAGGAACCAACAAGAGGGAGAGCTTTTTGATAAATTTTATTCAGATTTGCAAACTCTTGTAAAGACATGTGATTATTGTGACTCCTGTAAAACGTCTTTGATGAAAGACAGAATTGTGTTGGGTATTCAGGACTCCAGTGTTCGTACTGAGCTACTTAAAATGAGAAATCTAACTCTGGAGATTTGTATTGATGCCTGTAAAGCTGCTGAGAGTGCCAAGTCACGAACCAGAGTTCTGAACCCTCAAACTGTGAATAAAGTTAGGTCAAGACCAGGCAAATCTAACCAGGCATTTAGTTCTAACTGTGTGTCTAGAAAGTGTAAGTTTTGTGGTCTCTCGCATGTATTTGCAAAGAGTAGGTGTCCAGCTTTTGGGAAAGAATGTCGGAAGTGTGGTGAAAAAGATCATTTTGCAAGCATGTGTAGTGCCAATGTTGCTGATAAATCCTCTAGGTCCAGAAAGAAAGCTGTACGCCAGGTTGCGGAGTGTGAACATGACTCCCAGAGTTCTAATTCTGATGAAGAACGGGTAAATTCTCTAGATTGCATGTCTGTGAACTCTGTAAAGCCTGCTAGTAAGGATGTTAAATGTTGCATGTTGGTGGATGATAAAGAGGTAACTTTCCAGATTGACACTGGCTCATCAGTCAATGCTCTACCAGTACAGTATGCAAGGAATGTACAGAAGACTAATAGAATTCTTACCACCTGGAACAACTCCATTCAAACTCCCTTGGGTGTGTGTAGGAGAAGCATTAAGAATCCAAGGAATGGTAAGAAGTATTCTGTAGAGTTTGTCGTGTTTGAAGGAAATTTAGCCCCTCTTTTGGGACTTCGGGCTAGCAGACAAATGGGTCTAATCACGGTTAATGAAAATGCATTTGAATGTGTGGATGCTCTGAAAGTGACTGAGGCTGACTGTAAAGCTGAGATTTTGAGTGGCAGTCTAGGTACCCTGCCAGGTGTACATACACTTTCATTAGATCCTCAGGTGCAGCCAACCGTTATGCCTGATAGGAGAGTTCCTAATGCACTTAAGACTAAGCTGAAGTCTGAACTTGATCGACTAGAAACTTTAGGTGTTATTGTACCTGTTAGTGAACCAACTGAGTGGGTTAGTCAGATTGTTGTTACACCTGAGACGAATGGTGACATTAGAATTTGTATAGACCCTAGAGAACTCAACAAAGCTTTGCTCCAAGAGCGTTATACTCTTCCTGTACTTGAGGACACACTACACGAGTTGGGCCAGTCAAAAGTTTTCTCTAAAGCTGATCTTGCCACTGGGTACTGGGGTAAATCTAGTTTCCTAACCACTTTTCAAACATGTTGTGGCAGACACCGCTGGGTCCGGCTTCCTTTTGGTTTGTCAGTATCGTCAGAAATCTTTCAAAAAAGACTGCTTAAGGCGTTACAAGGTCTATCTGGGGTAGTGTGCATAGCTGATGCTGTGATAATTCATGGGAAATCTCTGGAAGAGCATGACACCAACTTTGAGCAATTCTTTAAGAGGTGTCAGGCAATGAATATAAAGCTAAATAAGGACAAGCTCACTCTGATAATGACAAATTCATGGGACACTATCACAAAAGATGGCCTGGTAACTGATCCTGACAAAATCAGAGCTATATGGGAGTACTCGGCTCCTACAAATGTAGTGGAACTGAGACGCTTCTTAGGCATTGTTAACTATCTTGCAAGGTTTCTTCCCAATTCATCATCTGTCTTATATCCCTTACATAATCTTGTAAAGAAAGATGTTTCTTGGGTGTGGTCTGCCAGTCAACAAGAAGCTTTTGATCAAATTAAGAATATGATTACATGTAGCCCAGTACTTGCATTTTACAACCCCTGTGATGAGCTTACCCTGGAAAATTATGCTAGCGAGTATGGTCTGGGCACTGCACTAATGCAAAATGGGAAGCCTGTAGCTTTTGCCAGTCGATCCTTGTCTAAATCTGAAAGAAACTATGCGCAGATTGAAAAAGAAATGTTAGCCATAGTGTATGGATTGGAAAAATTTCATCACTATACGTATGGGAGATCAGTTAGGGTCCTCACAGGTCACAAACCACTTGTGTCCATAGTGAACAAGCCACTATCTCGTGCCCCGCGACGACTCCAATCAATGCTCCTCCGCACTCAAGACTACCAGTACCTGCTGATGTACCGCCCCGGTAAAGAGATCCCTATTGCTGATGCTCTTTCGCGTGCTCCCCTACCTGACACAGGAGACGATTCCTTTTCTGTGAACAGTCTAGCCTACTCCCAATTCCGTGATTCTCGCCTCCAGGAGATACGCCGTCCCACAGAAGAGGATTCAACTCTAAAGCGACTCAAGGTAGTTATTGTTCAAGGGTGGCCTAATGAGAAGACTCGCCTTCCAGATTGCTTGGCTCCATATTTTAGCTATAGAGATGAGATGTCTGTTGAAGATGGTGTCATCCTTAGAGGTGAGAGAGTTGTAATCCCTAGCTCTATGCGGTATGATATGATGGAGAAGGTGCATGCTGGCCATTCTGGTGTGAATTCCTGCCTACGTCGAGCGAGGGAGCTGATTTACTGGCCTAGGATGTCTTCTGAAATTCGGATGTTTGTCGAGTCCTGCGATGGCTGCGCATCCTATTCATTTAAGCAATCCCCTGAGCCTCTTTATCAACATGAAGTTCCAGAACGTCCCTGGGAGAAAGTGGCAACTGACCTATTCACCATCCAAAACCGAGACTACCTTGTGACTGTGGACTACTTTAGTCAATTCATTGAGGTGGACTATCTTTCAGAAACAACCTCGGAGGCCGTCATTACAAAACTTAAGCACCACTTTGCCCGACATGGCATACCTGACACTGTTATAAGTGATAACGGTCCACAGTTCTCATCTCGTCAGTTTCAGTCATTTGCCAAGATGTGGAAGTTCTGCCACGAAACCTCAAGTCCTGGAAACCCTAAATCCAACGGTGCAGCTGAAGCCGCAGTGAAATCTGTTAAAATAATGATGAAGAAGTGCCATCGAGCCAAAGAAGATCCCGATCTTGGATTACTGAACATGCGTAATACCCCTTAAGAAGGTATGACAACTAGTTCAGCTCAACGTCTTATGGGACGTCGCACCAAAACTCTAATCCCCACTACCAGTGTCCGCCTGCATCCAAGTACTCATGCTGGGGAACGAGAACGCATGGAAAATAAAAAAGCCACAACTGCGGAATGCTACATGAATAGAAGAAGCCACAAACCTCTGTCTATCGGGGATACCGTGCGAGTACAACCAATAAATGATCCAAAAAAGGAATGGAAGGAGGCAACTGTGGACAAACGACTGAATACCCGAAGTTATGAGGTAACAACGAATGACGGAGGTACGTACAGGAGAAACCGTCTACAACTACGATCTTCAACACAGGCCAGGACACCTAGAGACTTGTAATAATGAAAACATAACACCCGTATATGATGCGTCCTTGGCACCTGAGACTGAGTTGTGAGGACTGTATCAGATCTCCTGTAGTAGGTGACTATGTTACTAAGTCGGGTAGGACAATTAAAGCACCCACAAAGATGAACTTGTAAATATGTAATTTCTTTTTCTTTTCTCATATCCTCATCTGTAAGGAATTAAGTAATACCCGGTATTTATTTAGTTAACTATTATTCTTTCTTGTTCTTATCAAATCATGCACATAGTATATAGGATACTTGCTATTTAATTATAATGTGCCTGCATATGTCCATGAATGTTGTTCAATGTAAGCTATCTCAGTAACACAACTATTTTATGATTTATGCTTTGTTTCTGAAGGGGGAAGATGTTATGTGATTTGAATAAACCGCGCTTGGCGCCACCCAACTCATTACCCACAATGCAAGGGGGTCTGCCCGCTACGAACGGCTAGAGAATAAACACAGCTGTCTCACTCCACCCGTCTCTTCTTCATTACCTGCATTGACCTCTATACCTGAACTCACCATGCCCATTACTACTACAACTAAGAACACGAAACACCTGGTAGGAGTCTGTCCTAAATAAGGTAAGCGTCATGACAGGTGCCAGGAACAAGCAACCAGACCCAAACATGCGCGCCTCCTCAGATGCAACCTACCCATGCGGCACATGCAGTGCAAACATCCTAAATGAAGATTCTGTTGAATGTGCTAAGTGCAATATGTGGTATCATGCTGCATTCAAATGTAGCAATATCGCATATAAGACCTTCAAAATGCTGAGTACATCTGACAATATTGAGTACACTTGCCTTGGATGGAAGTCCAGGCCTAGTAACACCTCCCAGCCTAGCTCTAACATCACTCCTCTAGTGCATCATCCCACAGACTCACTATCCCCCAATGACATAGCCCAACTCTTCAATACAGTAAAATCCCTTGCTAGCTCTGTCCAAACACTCCATTATGACATCAAACTAATAAAACCACTGATCCACGCTGTCCAAACCCTACAAAATGATGTCAACAATATCAAAGCCTCAATAAGCACCCCCCAACAGTCTGCCTCTCTTCCATCTGTTCAAAAAATGGTGCGCAAGGAAATTGTAGAAAAAAAAAAAAAAAAATCCATTCTGTTGTTATTCGAGGTCTGAGCTCGGACACAAATGACATTCAGGGCAAGTTTGATGAAATAGTATCCTTATTACCTCGCAAACAAATTACCCTCCGCGAAGTCCTAATTATTATTAACCCTTGTCTAGCGGGGTGTTTTGGGCTCATTTGGGCATATTCAGGCCCTCCTGCATGATAAATCCAGCATCTGCATGAAAGAAAAATTATTTAGCAAAACAATAGGCACTAAAAGCTTTAAAATGAGACCAGAACGAGCTATGTAGCACTCGTGGTTATCTTGCAGTGGTGCCACGAACATGGAAGTTTAGCATATATCGGTATATTTTTCCCAGCTATGCTCACTACTGGCTATACTGCCGGCCCCTCGAGAACACAGGGAACATGAGTTAATGGGCGGCGGTAAGCCCTGGGAGTTGGCTGTCTGGCCCGCTGCTCTCCCGGCCATTTGCACTCTATTTTAACCCTTTAACCTCTGAAGTGCGCATGGGGGTAATTGGAAACGTCCCCCTGTGCTGACGTATTTGAGGTGTTTCCGTCACTAAAATATTCATTGTGCCATTAATAGCATTAATACTTATCCATATGCGCCTATTATGGGTTGATTATAAAGGTATTAACCTGAAACAACAATAAAACGAGTGAAAACAGCGTTTGGATGGTCAAAATCGGAGATATAGCCCGCGAGTTGTATAATGTATGGGTGAGGCAATCTGCTTTCCCGCCAATTTCCCCCAAGGCCACTGAGACACAGTCGATCGATACTCTCTCTCTCTCTCTTGCACTCGCTTGCTATCAGTGATGACCACACCCTCCAATCGGATTTCTAATGTTAGCACGAAAATATACCTCAGAATAAGGGAATAACAGGGAAAATAGGTGATAACTGAAGGAGAGGAGGAAAGTGGGGAAGGAGGGGAGGTAGAGGACTGAGATTTTGCATGGCCCAGGGGCCAAAAAAAAATAAAAAAAAAAAAAAAAAAAAAATATAATTTTTTTTTTTTTTTCCGATGTCAAAAGTTGATTTTTGTTTTCTCTGACTCTTAAGAGTCTCCCCGCAGTGCGCCGGGGGAACTCTTAAGAGTCTCCCCGCAGCTCCCGGGTTAAAAGCCTTAATAATACTCCTAACTTTCTGCAAATTGGTGCACGACTTAAGACGAGCGCTGCTCTTTAAGGGTTAATTAGGCCTAATCTCGTGCGAGCAAAAATTCTCGACCCTGTTTTGAGACGTGAACCTCTTAGCTCTGCAAAAAACCTCAGGGAGTCTAGGTTCTCTGTTATATTTGTAAATAAGGACCTAACTTTTAAACAGCGTGAGGAAATTAAGCTTCGCTTCACCGCAGGCAGGCAGGCTCCACAGAATAACAACCCCACTGCAGCATCTGGCCCCTCAAACCCAGTAACAACTAAAAAAAATCCCGGTACCCATCTTCCCCAAGCCATTCAGCCCCAAACTCCCCCCCACCCAACAGGTTGATGCTGCCAACGGTGTTCCTCATGTCGCTAGTGTCCAACTTAACAGCAGCGATCCCTCACAGGATGCGGGAGCGGGTGCAGTAGCTTCACCCTCCCAAGAGTCCCAAACCTCACCATCTTCTCCCCAACCAGACATTGTCCACTCCGATCCTAAACCTGAACATCTTTCTGGCCCTATCCCACCAAAAAACTTAACCTGAAGCCCAACTATTCTATATTAAGTTTTGCTCTGAAGAATGTAAATAGTCTATCTAATAAGGTTGATTACGTTTATGATTTTTGCTTAAATAACAATATAGATATCTTTTCAGTTACTGAAACTTGGCTCCTGCCTGTCATCTCTGATTCTGTCGTGAACATTAGTGGATATTCTTTATTTAGAAATGATTTTGTGTCACCCAGACCCAAACATGGTGTGTGCATGTATGTAAGAAACTCTTTAAAAGCTGTACTCTGTAATAGGGGAGAAATGTGTGAAATGGATAGAAGCCTTCCTGAAAGATCGGAGACAGAGGGTATTGGTGAATGGAATAGGCTCGGGGTGGAGGGAAATTACAAGTGGGGTACCTCAGGGATCTGTGTTGGGACCATTGCTGTTCGTTATATTTATCAACGACTTGCCTGAAGTTATAACTAATGGAAGTGAGGTATACCTGTATGCGGATGACACTAAACTGTATAGAAGAGTGAGGAGTAAGGAAGATATGGGTTTGCTTCAAGGAGATGTGGAGGGCATGAAGGGATGGTCTGAGCATTGGTTAATGCCTTTTCATCCAAAAAAATGCAAGTACATGCGGATTGGGACCAGCAAGATAGACAAGGTAGGATACAGTATGTATGAAGCGATGGAGGAAGTGAGTGCAGAAAAGGATATAGGAGTAGTGATAGATAATAAGTTAAATTTCTCAGAACATTTAGCGGAAAAGATAAACAAAGCCAATAGAATTGTAGGGCTGATAAGGAGGACATTTGTGTCACTTGACGAAGAAATCTTCAGGAATCTATATACAGCGCTGGTTAGGCCACACCTGGAATATGCAAACCAGGTGTGGGCTCCATATATGGTAAAGGATATAGAAGCAGTGGAGAAAGTGCAGAGAAGAGCTAGCAAGCTGGTACCAACGTTGAAGAACGCGGGCTATGAGCAGAGGTTGAGGACACTGGGACTTCCGACACTGGCATATAGGAGAAAGAGAGGGGATATGATAGAGACTTTTAAGATAGTGTCAGGAAAGTACGATGAGGATGTGTGTGAAGGTATCTTCTTGATGCGGGAGGGAACAAGAACGAGAGGACACTCTAAGAAAATTTACAAAGAAAGAAATAGGCTTGAGAAGGCGAAGAACTCATTTTGTGATAGAGTGGTAAATGAGTGGAACGCACTGCCCCAGTATGTAGTCGATTCCGAATCAATAAGGGAGTTTGAAAGTAATCTTGATAAAGCATGGGGAAGACAAGATTTGAAGTTTGATTATAAAACAAAAATACAGAATAGTAAAAATGTTGCGTCTGCTACCGCCGCCGCCAACACCGTGAACGACCGCAGCAGTGCAAGCACTGGTACTGAGCTGGATACACAGGCATAGTTTGCCTTTTTCCAGAGGATCTACTGTAAGAAACTGTAAGAATGACCAGCCACAATGTCCCAATACCCTAGCAGTCTTTCTTCCTTCCTTTAATCTTTATATGTTAACAGTATACAGACCTCCTTCTAACTCCCTTGAAGATAACACTGCTCTCATTTCATGTATTCAACAATTCAGTGTGGGAAAGGAACTTATCATTATGGGAGACTTTAACCTCCCCTCAATTTCATGGAAACAACCTGTCATTGACCAGAACCTAACCAATACAGATGCAACATTTCTCAACCTCGTTACCACACTAGGTCTACACCAACATGTGACAGACCCCACCTTTATCTCATCAGGCAACACACTCGACCTTGTCCTCACAACTGATCACGATAGAATTGTTGAAATAACAACCTTCCCACCATTCCCACGCTGTGGTCATGCTCTCCTCTACTTCACTTACCTGTTCCAAGATGAGCGACCCTTAACCCGGGAACTGCGGGGAGACTCTTAAGAGTTCCCCCGGCGGACTACGGGAAGACTTAAGAGTAAGAGTAAGAGGAGAAAAAAAAAAAAAAAAAAATATATATATTTTATTTTATTTTATTTATTTGTTTTGCCCCTGGGACATGCCAAATATCACTCTTCCACCTCCCCCTCCCTCCCTCCCCTCCATCAGTTATCACCTATTTTCCCTGTTATTCCCTTATTCTGTGGTCTATTTTCGTGCTAACATTAGCGAGTTGGTAGCAGGGCGTTGTCATCAGTTACCAAGCGTGGGAAAGAGCGAGAGAGAGACTATTGCATAACAGTGTCTCTCCAGACAAGGGGAGGGGAGGAGGGGAGGGAGGTTGCCTCAGCCATACATCATGTAACTCCCGGCATGTATCGCCGATTTTGACCATCCAACGCGGTTTCCACTTGTTTTATTGATGTAACAGGTTAATACCTTTATAATCAACCTATAATAGGCGCATATGGATAAGTATTAATGCTATTTATGGTAAAATAACGATGTTAGTGATGGGAATAGCTCAAATACGTCAGCACAGGAGTGTGGTGTCTCATACCCCCCATGCGCACTTCTTAGGTTAAACAATGCAAACCTCTACAGACGACTAAACTGGGCTCGTGGAGACTATCGATCCATCAACTCTGCCCTGGGATCCTATGATTGGGATCTCGAATTTAGCCATCTCGACCCAAGCCAAACAGCGGTTCATCTAACCACAATCCTGTCAAGACTAGCCCAATGCTACATCCCAGAAAAAACTCCCCAAAATCATGTTCCACCCTGGCACAAAAAAGTTCCCCTGCACTTGCACAAGAAAAAGTCCAAGTGTTGGGCAGAGTATGTAAGATTTAGACAGACATATGGTCGTATATCTCATTTGACTCTCCAGAAGCTTTTTCTCTTCCAATCTGCCAATATAACTGTAATAGGGGGAGGTGTGGTGGAGTGGTCTTGCTACTGGCCTGGTAATCCAAAGGTCCCGGGTTCAAATCCCGATGTATCAATGGGAAGATATTATTGGGATGGAATTTGTGCTGTACCTGGTATCAGTGCATTACCACAAGCCCACCGAAACGTCAATAAAATACCCTCATTGTTCCCTGATTAAATAGCACTGTATGAATATTCCCATATTCAAAATATGCTATAGGGGTGCAATGCCTGGTGAGTTATCTGCTCAACAGGTGGCGTTGTGTGTGTGTAAGTGTGAGAGTCTGAGTGTAGGGGATGAGACAGTGAAGCACGGGAACGAGGTGGCTTCAGAGATGGGGTCGTTTCGGGCCATGAGTGAGCACCGTGCCTCATGTGAAGGCAAGATGGCAGGTGCTCGTTGTACTCTACGTGCTTCACATGTCTCACTCCCTATACTGGAACAAGACCTCACAGGCTTCACTGTTCATTGTAAAGCGGTGAATGTTAAGGCTCTCAGCCTATGCCCGAGAGGAAGTAAGTTGGAATATAGTAGAAAAAAAAAAAAAAAACAAAAAAAAAATGCCCTCGAAAATATCCCGCAACCGCAATAATGTACTACCCGAGTTGACGTCAGGTATAGTGTAAAATAGTCGTTGATGGGAAGTCCAATAAACTCATCAGGTGAAACACCACGAGACAATCACCTGGTTCTTACAAATCGGACTAAGGTTACTATACTTTTGTACGTCTGTGGTAGTACAGTGGGTTAGCGCGCGGGCCTGGTTGACCTATGGAGGATATGGTTACTAACCAAGGTTCGAACCCCACCCAAGGCATCTCAAAACCTGTGGGTTTTTAGGAGGGTTAAACTCCCTTCAGAGGTTCGAGCCCCGCGCCAGGCACCAGGAAAGGTTGACCCTAAGTGGGCCTGGGGAGTTTTCAGGAGACCAGAAATTCCCTTCACACCCAGCATTTCATTGGTGGCAGTCACGGAACATGATCTGGTAACTACATAGAGCACCCATCACGCGGACCCTAACAATATTGAGATTGCTGAGGTGATACAGCTACGATACCTTACGACCTTAAAGAGGCTAGGGACTAGCCTAGTTAAAGAAGGATGTAATGTAATGCCCTCGAAAATATCCCGCAACCTCAATAATGTACTACCCGAGTTGACGTCAGGTATAGTGTAAAATAGTCGTTGATGGGAAGTCCAATAAACTCATCATGTGAAACACCACGAGACTATCACCTGGTTCTTACAAATCGGACTAAGGTTACTATACTTTTGTACGTCCGTGGTAGTACAGTGGGTTAGCGCGCGGGCCTGGTTGACCTATGGAGGATATGGTTACTAACCAGAGTTTGAACCCCACCCAAGGCATCTCAAAACCTGTGGGTTTTTAGGAGGGTTAAACTCCCTTCAGAGGTTCGAGCCCCGCGCCAGGCACCAGGAAAGGTTGACCCTAAGTGGGCCTGGGGAGTTTTAAAGAGACCATAAATTCCCTTCACACCCAGCATTTCAATAACCCTAAGACAATCCGTTATTTCCCAGCAGCGTGAATATGAGCAATACCTCATCTCACAACGAAAAGTCAAGCCAAAGCTATTCCACTCCTATATCAGACACAAGAAGATTGCCCACCCTTCTGTTGGCCCTCTTCTCATAAACAATCAACTTTCGGGCGACCCACAAGACATGTCGAACAAGTTTGTTAGCGCTTTTACCTCGGTTTATGTTAATGAAGTCCTAGACAACCCTAGCCCCCACCAACAGAGCCTGGCCAATATCTTGCACGTAAACTTCTCAGTAGAAGACGTTGCATGAATGTCAACTCAAATCTCTAAACCCCGATAGTGCTATATGGGTCCAGACAACCTCCATCCTGTTCTCCTAAGACTTCCCAAACTTGACTACTTCCTTTAACGTGACGATAGTGCGTTGTTATATGTGCGATTAGTTTGCTTGGGAAACAGATTAACTTGCTCATGTAGTAATGTACACCTTATGTGGTGGATTGTGTTCTTTTATTTAATAATTTTCATTTTAGTAAGCGTTGTTTCCACATAGCGATTTTGATAATTTAATTTGACTTTATATTGTCCTTGTCCCAATTTTGGTTTGTTTAGTTTGCAAGTTTTGCATTTTAATTAACAATGCGCCCCAACTCTTGCCCGTCCATTTTATGACTTGTTCAAAAAATCACTTGACTCTGGCGTCGTACCTGATATCTGGAAACACTCCCATGTCACGCCTATTTTTAAGAAAAGCTCCCATACTGACCCTCTCAATTACAGGCCAATCAGCCTCACCCCTGTTCCATGCAAGTCCCTTGAGCGCATCATAACCAAAACTGTATGGCTTTCTCGATGATCATCTGCTCCTTGATGATGCGCAGTTTGGGTTCCGTGCCAACAGGTCAGTGACTGATCAACTTCTGCTCTCATATGACAAAATCACAAAATGGTATGACTCTGGTCTCACTGTTGATCTGATCCTTTTTGACTTTGTCAAAGCCTTTGAAAGAGTTCATCACAAGACCCTACTGACCAAGCTGTCCTCCATCGGCATCTCAGGTAATTTGTTTTTGTGGATTAAGAGTTTCCTTACCAGCCGAACGATGAGTGTGTCCATCAGTGGCATCCATAGCAGAGCCCTACCTGTTACAAGTGGTGTTCGACAGGGTTCAGTCCTTGGACCACTGTTGTTTCTCCTATTTGTTAATTACCTTGGGGCCCTCCTCACCTGTTACTACAAGTTGTTTGCTGACGACCTCAAACTCTACATCCAGCATCCAAGCAAGTCACCACAATCAAGCTCTCAAGATCTCCCAACAAAATATCAACATTCTAGCATCTACCGCCTCCTCTTGGGGTCTAAAGTTCGCACCCAACAAGTGTGTCCATCTCCGATTTAAGCGTGGACTCGTGCTACAAAACGATGCTATCTATCATCTAGATAGAAATGTTTTAAGTACAGTATCTTCACACAAAGACCTAGGGGTTACCATAGACACTAAATTAAGATTCCATTCACACATTCGAGAAACTGTGGCTAAAGCTGGAGTAGCTACAAACCTACTAAAATCTACCATATGCCGGTCACCTTCCTTTATGATCTCCCTCCTCATCTCCGACATCAGACCCTTGCTTGACTTTGCTTCTCCTGTTTGGAATACTGAATTTCAAGGCGATCTTAATCTTCTAGTCTGTTCAACGTTGATGGTCGAAACAAGTAACCAACTACTCAAATCTCACTTATCATGATCGTCTCTCTACCTTAAACCTGTTTTCAATTAAAGGCAGATTGTTGAGGACCGACCTTATTCAGTGTTACAAAATATTCCATAATCTCTCGCCCATTAAGAGTCAGGGGGAAAAAAATCAATTTAAAACCGATATTAAAAAAAAAAAAAAAAAAAAAATTGACCCTGGGCCATGCAAAATATCACTCTTCTACCTCCCCTCCTTCAGTTATCACCTATTTTCCCTGTTATTCCCTTAAGCAGGCATCACACCATGCCGACTTGAGCCAAGACTTGAGTCGTGGTCAGGAGTGCCGACCTTCGGCGTTGAGATTAAGGATTGGGAGGGGTGATTTTTGGACGGGACTCAGTATGGATTGCCACGCCACCTGACTGCGACCTGACGGGGTAGAGCGGCGCCCATGCCGGACTGAATGTGAGTTTTAGGTCGCCGCTGGAGTGCCGATCTGCGGCGTAGTGCGTCGACAACGACCCGACGAACGGCGTCGACAGGAGTTAGGGCGGCGTCAATATGCATTACTGTGCCGATGAGCGGCGACCCCTTCAGTATGGACGGTGACCCCGGCCCGCATGACTCTGAACGACGGCGACCGAACTCAAGGTGGGGTATATAAAAGCTACACCAAAGGGTGGGCCTCATCAGTATACCTTCAGCCACCGTAACGGGAGGGGGTCCCCGCATGGCGGCGCATAACGGGGACCCCGGTATGTTTTTATGCCGCTTGGAGGGGATGGCCGCCAACCATCGCCACCTATGACGCCGTTTGACGGCGACCAACCCCTCGGGAGTACATAATCCAGGACCGTTAGGGCATCGTTGGGTCGCCGCAAGCCGCCGCTGATCCCCGCAGGTTGTTATGGTGACGCCGCCTGACGCAGACCTCATTTATGGTGCCGTGTGCCGCCGCACTGATGCCTACCGTTTCCCATCAAGCGTCGTCAATCGCCGTCAAGCGCCGTCACACGCCATCAGCCTCCAGTCAGGGGAACATCCCATTTTTTATACCTCACTCCACGCCGACTTGATTTCAAATGTTACGCTTGTAGAACTTTTGAGGGGGTATGTGAAGACCAATCCCGACCTGTTTGTTAGGTTGGCAACGGCCCATGATGCACGGCGACGTAGACAAAGACTGTCCACGACCCTTAGGTCGCGGACAGTCTTGGCCTAAAATCGGCTAGGTGTGACGGGTGCTTTATTCTGTGGTATATTTTCGTGCTAACATTAGCGAGTTGCAAGCAGGGCATTGTCATCACTGTTAGCAAGCGAGTGCAAGAGAGAGAATCGATCGACAGTGTGTAACGGGAAGAAATTGTACTTTCCCTTTTGGTATATGTTGTAAGGTTTGACTTAACTGTAAGACTTTTTCCCCTTCATTCACTCTTCCCTATATTTAAGGGAAATGTATCGTTTAAGAAGGGTTAAGTAACCCTTGTCTATGTAAAGAGGGAATTAGCCTAGATCAGGAGAACTAATATTCTCAAATCTATCTAAAATACTTTCAAGCCTAATTTATCCTTTTACCCCCTTTTTGTTATTCCCTGGAAAAATCCTTCCTTTTCGAATTTAGAGTAATGCCCCCTTGTGTAAAAAGACCGCCAACTCCTACCCAAGCGACGCCACCCTTTGTGGTCACCCTCCCCTTTTTTGGCGGGATCCCTGGCACTGGCCCTCGGCCCCTCACTGTCGTGACCCCAGGCCTACGAGAAAGACACCTACCCACCCCCCAGTCTCTGTCATCATTCCCCGCTTCTTCTCCGGACTTAGGCTTCCTTTCCCTCCATTCAGAGGTTCGTAATTAAGGTTTATAGTGTTATAGGGTATTGCTTCTTCAGTTAAGTAAGTACTATGTGTGTAATGTAGGAGATATTACGGTGATTGACAAATTGGTGAACTCGAGCCTACCATCGGGTTGGTCGACAGGCACCCCTCACCTGCCAAGTGCCTACAACCATACAAATTCCCCCATTATCATTGTGTTCAGTAAAACTTTGTCTGTGCACCTTTGCTAAGTGTTATTCTGATATTTTAGACTTTGTTATTCCAAATTAACGTCAAATTAACTTCGTGTAATAATTTCAGTCAGAGGGACGCCATTTGATGGCCTTCCAATTCTTGTGTTTTTCCATAATTCCCGACCAAACTTAGGCTAGCCTATTTTGCTAGTTTGTCTTTCACCGTTTTACATAATCCTGAGGTAGTGCGAGAACACCAGTTAAGAGTAGAATTGAGGACTAAGTTGATTAAAATGCTTTTGAAGCTTGACCGCCATTTTAGGATTTAGACCATCTCGCATTTCGGAGAGACGACCAGGTTGAGTAAATTACTAATGTAGCAGTTGTATTGTATGTTTAGAACTTGTTCATTACTTTGAGTTTATAAAACCATGCATTTTGGTAAATAGGATTGTATTTTAACGTGTAAATCAGGAAAGGACATTCGTTTGAGATCGTGTCCTTGAGTTTTGTTTACCTTTCGTGTCTCCGACGTTCCAAAGTTAGGCCTATTCAGATAAGTATTTATAACTAACGTCTCCTAGGCCTGGTTATTGTTAATTTTAAATGTTTTTACTGGGTTCTAGTGTAAAGAGTTACTTGTTATCTTGATTTAGAGGTCCTCATTTCCCAACCCCAGTACTGTCAAATTTCGGACCCCCATTGGGTCGGGTTTATTTCAGATGATGATTTGTTCTTACCTATTGTTACTTAAAGTTAATTTGTGAAAAGGCCGTTTAGGTATGGGTACTTGCTGAATTATTATGGTAGGTTATATGATTTTACATTTTTAATTAGGCTACCTAACTTTCACCTAATTGGAAGTACAGTAGGCTATTATTAATTATTGTGCTTTTTGAGTGTATTATGAGTATTGATTCCTATGATATAATTATGTTTGACATGGTCTAATGAACAGAGTTGCCTTGCAAGGGATGGAACGCTGTAGTGAGATTCTGGGCAGCTGATTTCAGGGGATAAGTTACTCGAGTTACAGTAGAAATAACGTTAAGCTTTGTTTGAGCCTTGTATAGCACCCTCCGCATTGAGCAGTCCAACCTGTTAAGTTTGACCATGACAATTACCTTTGATTTATGCCATTATTGTATTGATTTGACTCCATAGATATGCTGTGTAATTATGTATTCCCAATTGTGTGTAGAGTACTGCTGAGTAACATATGTACCTGTACTTAATGAGAGGATCTTTGGATGCCTTAAGAGATTATTTCGGTACAGTACTGTAATGTCATAATTTGATCTGTCATTGTATTTCTGTACTTATATTAGCTCATCTATTTTTATACGTTAATAGGAATCCATGTATTTTTATATGTTTATATTAGCCTATATTTTGTATATGTATTTGTTTTAGTATTACTGTGTACCGTAATTAGGATATTGATTAACCCCATTATTAAGGGTTAGCTATATGTCAACCGAGGGTTAAGAATTATATTAGACATACCAGGGAACCAGTTTGGGACGGAGTTGATGTGATGCTGAATTGCTGATGGCGGAGAATCGGAGATTCACCCCTCCCTTTGGCTGAGTGCAGGATGCTGAACTCGTGTACTGTACGAGGGTTCAAGGATCGCAGGAAGACGTATGATTACCCCTTATACCCCAGGATACGGTAGGCCGAAGAAACCTACAGGCAAGCCTGGCCGATACTAGTGGAATTGGGATGTATAATACTGAGAGGAATGGGGTGGATACAGACAGCAATATTCGAGCCCTACTCCTAGGTTAAGAGACTGTCCCAGTACGGAAATGGATTGGTCCCAGGTTAATGGTATAGAGATAATTAGATACGGACCATACGGTACCAATGTTAAGAGTTGTAAACGGTAAAATGTTCCTTAAATATTAATATCAAGCTTAAGATTACTGCAATATGTTTGTATCTATCCTCCCGTACCTATTTGGATCTAAATGTGTTGTCAGGATGGTAAATCGGCGCGGTCAGTATTAAATTGGTATAAGAGTAGTACCAGTAGCCTAACCGAGAGTTAAAGTCTTGTCAGCCAACATTGAAGGTGAAGTTCTTGATTGGTCTTTGCTAGCCTCTGATTTATCCTACTGTCCTAATGTACCTGAATAATGAGCATGAATCACGATTGCATAAAGAATAAGAAAACCATGGGGACGGCCAGTTCAACTGAAGGTGGGCGATCAAATAATTCGAATGAATTACCGTTCCCAAAAACATCCTTATGTGATATCTAGAAAGTAGAGAATATGCTAGGTCTCAGTGGGGTTTTTGGTGGTTCTTTGGTCTTATCATTGTGTCGGAGTTGCAGCCTTTCCCCTTCCTCGAAGGATGTTGGATGTGGGTCAACCAAACAGGGTTGTCCTCTCATTAATTAGAATGCAATAACGGGTTTGTCGTCATCTCTTCCTTTCTATCCTTGAGTACCTATTTTCCACCTTCGCAGCTTAATCTATCTTTTTCTGTCTTACCCTCTCTCTCTTGTTGGCAGCAGAAGAAGGGAAGTTGATAAAGAAAGAGAGATCCCCCCCCCCCCCCCCGTTACAAGTGTCTCTCCAGACTTGGGGAAAAGTGGCGGGAAAGGAGGTTGCCTCAGCCATACATTATGTAACTCCCGGCCTGTATCGCCGATTTTGACCATCCAAACGCTGTTTCCACTTGTTTTATTGTTGTAACAGGTTAATACCTTTATAATCAACCTATAATAGGCGCATATGGAGAAGTATTAATGCTATTTATGGTAAAATAAATATTTTAGTGATGGAAACAGCTCAAATACGTGCGCACAGGCAGAGGTGTCTCATACCCCCCATGCGCACTTCAGAGGTTAAGGGTTAAACACACTGTATATCAAAGAAAAAACCATCTTCAAGACTGATCTGGTAAATAAAAATACCAAACCACAACAAATTACCTGAAAAATCGTAGCACATAGGGTAAAACGCCGATAAAAGTACCGTCGGTCAATTAAAGAACCGATTTTCATTTGCACATTACGAATGTAAAAACTTTCATTGGTATATTCATAAAGAGCACACTAAGCTATTCATAAGTCACTTAAAACACTAAAATCGGCTTACGGTAGCCATGTAATAACATGGTGAACCTTCGTGAAAGTGGCACGAAACGGCGAATTTATTGGTGGATGGTGGAAAGTTCTGGGTTTACCGGATGTATGTACCACCTATAACATTGGTAATTTAATTCATATCTTTCTTATACCCCCTACATAAGATTCAGAAAGCCTTCAGCTTTGCATATATATGCATATTTTTTACCTAGGTCACATAATAATACTTAATTCGAATACTTACCAAAGTCGATGTTAGGCCATCAGAATTGTCTCAATATTATCCTATTTTCACCAATTTAAGCAGCTCCTCGTTGTCATACACAACGTTCAGTTATTCACAATTGTAAATCATGTGTGGAAATGCTGATACTAAAGCTACATTCTCCATATTAGCCTGAAATATGACGAGAAACCGAAAATCCGCCATTTTTCTTCACTGAAAGAGTAAGACTGGCCTCTTAGTTCTTAATCCATTACACTATTCTTCAATTATATACGAAAACTACATAAAAGCATGTCAATAAATAAATTTAACCCATATTTATTACACAATTCGCGATTTATAGCCATTATTTGCAAGGTAATTACAAAAAATTACCATTTGACATCGTAGTTCGGAAAATGGCATTTGGCTTCAACTTGATACACTTATGGTGACTGTTACGACTGAGGTTTAAATATATCAGGGTTCTTATTCATTGGACTAGTAATGGCATAAATGCTACAATGGAAAGTGCTAGATCCAACCTCTGATGTATATTCCCAGTGAACAAAGAACACAAATACTCTCCAGAGTTCTATATGCAATAATAGGTTATTAAACTCTCAATAAATGTGTGTCTACTCTAGGCTTAATGTTATGTGAAAACAGCCTATTACTACCTATAACCGAAGGTGCTTGGTTATGGTATGCAAAGTAAGGTGGTAAGAGAAGTTACAGCTTACTTTACTTTAATCAATAAATGTCAGGCACTCTTGCATGAAAGAAAGTGCACTAAAGTCCTTCAACACCAACAAGGAATCTTCTTTAAATGTTAGATGCTATCAAGATGCTCGAATCGAAAATGGAACCCAAAAAGGCAGGCAGCGGAACAATGCTCATGCAGGCTATGCACACAAAAAGGTAGGAGATATAATGCAGTCGGAGCCAAGAATATCCTAAACGCCACAACAATAATAATAATCGCCCCGACAATGCAGTATTCCTATCAACAAAAAGAGCCTAAGTCGTTTGTGTCTCAATACATCAAACTACAGTGCATTCATTCGACATATATCGACAGGCCCCGCCCGCTTCCACCAGCGCCGTAGACGAAGTAGAGCTTATCATACCGCAATCTCGGACAAGTCACTTGTCACCTTACCACGGAGCTGATAAGACCAAGTAAAATTAATTATAGGATGTAAGAGCGCTTTAATACATGCATATTTGCAGTTATTCTTTACTATACAATATTACCATATACCATTGTACAGAAAAGTAAACTCCATTACCATTGTTACCCCGTCTACTTGGGCAGAGCAGAGGTAGACATTTTTAAGCTAGGCTTAGCGAGCGACTGCGTTTGGGTGTATAGGGTAGGGTACCCTAATGCCTCCCCCTCCCTTGTCTGTGTACCTCAGTCTCCCTCCCTCCCTCTCTCTCTCATAGTGTGAAGTGATTAAGTTGTCAATTGATCCAAGTATGGGTGAAAGCCGTTGATGGTAAACTGGTGAATGAAAGACTTTCAATCTTCCTGCCTTGAGTTCTGATCTTGTTAATCAATGGCTGTGAAACTTGTGTTGCCTCAGAGGTTTTCTTCACCACCACATCAACTGGCTCAGTTTTCTCCTTATCAAAATACTTGAATACATTTAATACAATATTCCTGGCTTGACTGACAAGTCGGGGAGAACCAGCAGGTCTGCCAGGGGTATGGGCAGGAGACGCCATCTTCCCCCTTCAGAAGACGGGCGGGAACTGAACTGACGTTTGAATGACAGCGGCTCACAGCGCATTGACAGAAGACACCAGCGTTGCCAATGTAGCTACCTTACCGCTAGATCTAAAAGTATTTACTTGAACAAGGGAATGGAGCTGTTAAAGACAGGCTCCAGTCTTAACATTTCTTTCTCACTCGTTGATGTAGAAAGGTAGATGGCTTTGTAGGCCATTTTTAATTATTTAAATTGATAAATAAATATTGACTTGATCTAGTGGAAATATTTTAGGTAAGATCCTATGTAGCGGTAGTCACCGTATTTTGTTTGCCCATTAACTAAGGATCCTTATTTATATCCTCATATCTCTTAGTTATTTTCTTCACTTACCTCAACAATACTAAACCCCGATAGCTGGGGAGGGTATGAAATATATCAGGGAAAGAGGGGTTGAAACACTGAGATTAACTAGAATATAGCCATCTTGATTAACCAAGCCAAGACGTTGTGTATCCTTGCTTGTGATTGGTTGTTGATTATCGTGACGTCATCAGCCAAGGCGGGCCTCAGCGATGACGTCATTCCAGCCCTCGGCCAACATGTCGTCATTACACCCGCTTAATCTTACACCCGGTTAATTTAACATCAGTGGTGTATATGTTTCACACAACGTGTATTATAATGTCATTAGTGCACTGTGTAATTTGCGTCTTGATATTCAAACCGTTTCTATTTATCAATACTAATTAGTAATTAGTATATTAGTAGCGATATCGTCCCAAGATGAACGGATATATTAGTAATTATAGGGAATAGGCTCGCACCCTTATTTGTTATGTGTTTTCCTCCAGATTTTGAGAAATGAGTGTAGGCCCTATTCATGGTCTTAGTTATAATGCCTATGTTGGATACACGATGGGCAAAGCCCCCCCTCACCCCCCCATGAATTCTTGAAATAGTCATCTATGTTGCCAGCAGGGGTTAAATATTGATTACACTGCATAAAGAAGGCGTTTGTAAACTGTGACTGTCCGAAAGAGCTCTGAGATTTATTAGAATGGGCGTTTTTTCGGTCAATATTAAGGAGACGGACCACAGCTATTTTCAATGATTGTATTTTTGTGGATTTGTTATTTATATGATTTATTAGGTTTCTATAGGCCTATTACAATTTGTTCATGCAAATTAAGGAACATATCCAGGAACCTGGCCAACTTTTATTTAGTGATTTTTTTGTTTTGTTTTTAGCTAGTTTTCATCATTATACAGTGGTTGTCATTAATTAGAATCTCCGGAAAAAAAGTTGTCCCCATTATCCAACAATCTTAAGATACGGCCCCCGATAGTGGGGATGGCTATGAAGTACAGGGAAATTGAGGGGTAAAAGACGAAAATAAGGGGTAATATTAGCGTAACCTAACAACCTTACCTAACCTAACCTAGTATATTAGGTGGGGGCTGCCGCCCCCACACCCCCGCTGGTTTGGTATTTAATTCATAAAAGATTGACGGTCGCCAAAAGTGGTAATTATAAGAGTGAGAGAACTCTATTTCTTATTGCTAATCTGCCAAGCTCTGTATCATACGAGTCTGAAGGGGTTAAGTGGGCTAAGAGTTAATCAACATGGCTAAATTGCAGATAATGTTTCAACATCACTTTTTCTTTGATATAATTCAGGGCCTCTCCACCTATATGGGTTATTATTGACGAGGTAAGTGAAGGAAATAAGTCTGTATTGAGGATATTCATTAAAGATTCTGTGGTAATCGTAGCCTAGGCTTGGACCCAAATAACGACGGTATAAAACCCTTACCCTTGGTGTACTGGACAATAATGGTCTGCAGCCAAATTAACACAATTCCGCTGGAAGCTCCGTTGGTTATCCCGTTAAATAGAAGATGTTGTAGGGGTTTTCATTAAGCAAAAACACTTCACTATTCATTGAACAACAGTTCCACCATTTCAAATATGGCCGACTGGCCCGAATCCGAGAGATTATAAACACCAAGGATAATAAATTAATCAATGTGACGTCGTAGAGGGATTGAGAAACAAAAGAGGCTCATTATATGGACTGACGTGTATTTCTACACCCGTTAAAATGTTGAGAGAATTTGTGACGTCACCGTCTAGACAGTGACGTACTCCCACAACAACCATTCATATACCATCATCGCTCGTGACGTCACACCCAGTTTATTGACCAATAGAATAGCAGTATACAACTCGACTCACTTCCACTCGTCGCCCACCAGCTGAGCTGGGAAATTGTAAAAGTGAGTCCACAGATGCCCTCTAATTATTCATTTACCAAGTATATTTTCCATTTATAGTATACTACGAAGCAACATACATAATACTGTACATATATATGTACAAACAACAAATATGCTATAACACTGCCCAGTTCTTGAGATATAATGTATGCCGTTTCGCAGGAATATACCATATTTTACACCTAGCAATAAGAATGCTAGCTATACTCCGAATCTTTTAGCACATGTTATCAATATTGGAGTAATATTCTAGCAATATTAGGTAGGCATTTACTAGTTTGTATTCTTCTAGTTACTTCTGCAAACAGATTAAATAATATTTTTGTGCTGATTTGGTAACCCTGTTGGACACCTCGCACCTCGCACAGTCATGCCAGCCATATGATAACGGTTGGGGAAGTGGGCGGGGCCTGTCGATATATGTCGAATGAATGCACTGTAGGCTGCGAAATGCTTGTGTAATCATAAACGGGTATGCATAAAAAGAGTAATTGGTTTAATATACTTAATGTCTACTGTGACTGATAAGGTCTAGCTACAGTCAATGATACGAGATACTGGTGCGCATGGCATGCCGCATAGCCTAGTGCAAATCTCAAGTCTGTGCGTCAAATATTACGTTATAATGAAGGGTAGCGCTCTTGAGAAACCTTAATACCGAAGTATTAAGCGTTCTCCTGGCGTACCTCAAAGACAAACGAGCTTAGAACAGTGCAGAATGGTATAGGCAAAAATCCCTCATTCGTGCATGCTCTATTCTCAATGGCACACAGACTAGAATTTATCCAATCAACTCCAGTTCTCAGGTATGTCGTGCAGCTTTTAACTAAAGCCAGCACCCATCGGAAACAATACCTTATAGTATCAGACTCCTAGTCTAGCATTATCTAATCCAGCAGAACACTAATAATTATAGGAAGCGGTACTGAACAATATGAATGCCAACCAATGCTTCGTGATCAACTTATCTTAACAACTAACATACATGGGTTATATCAGACCTTAACGCACAATACAACTGGCCAGCATGAAGCTGATTTTGCAGAGTTAACCAGAGGGGGTATAATATTAATAAAAGGTGGTGAAAGATATGGAAAATGAGAGAGATAGGCAGAGGAAAAGGTTCTCAGGTGCAATGAGGGGGAAAGGTATCAAAGGGATAAGAGGGATGCGTTCTAGAAACCAGATCCGAGGGAGAGAGTGGCGAGGGAGCTGTATATATACTAGCACTAGCTCGAGCCGCGTGGGGAAAAAAGCGGTAACAAGTCCTCCAGCCAATACTAAAGAAGCCAGCCAAACATGACATGTCACAAAGCATGGTAAAAAACCTCCCTCAACGAATCCCCACAAGGCCAGCCAGCTATGACGTCATCGAGTATAGCAAAACACTGCGCGCCTCCTCTCTCTCTCGCTCTCTCAATTCCTATCATTACTACTTTATGATAAAACATATACTTTGCAATTAAATATATAAAGCCTTGACATGGGCGAAAACAAAGAACCTTTCTGGACTGCCCATGACACGAGCTTTCATATGAAATAAAGCACACAATAATACATCAACTGTAGCCACATCCACTGCCCTGGCGATCCTAGCGAGTCACTGTAGGACAAGCCATGCGGTTCTAACGGAGTGGTTAACGTCACATGACCATATCTTACTTTGAAATATATAGAATATAACATAAGCGGTAGATTTATGCGATAAAGGTAGCATCAGGCCACCCAAAACAATGGTACATTTATTGACCGACTGCAAAAATCGCGTACGTTTTTATAAAAATCTGTTTGTTGCCACATGGTACATTTCATACCTCAAGAATTCGACCACACTGAGCCAAAACCTTACCAGTCTTGTCCCGGCAGCCATTTTGCATGCAGGTGATCTAGTTTTGTGAATATGAAGAAAGTTTTAGACCTTGTCCGCACCACGAATCGGCGAATCTTGCTCTGCCTCGCAGATATATTCACTTAATACCTTGTAGGACCTATGGAAATGCTTAAATATGTTATATTTTACCTTTAAAGTGACAATTGATAGTGTGTGCTTCCAAGCACACTGAAGTTGGTTACTTATTTACTTTTTACTGGTTCCTTTTTAATTTTAATATCAATAAGTAATAAGTAATAAGTAAATAGTTTTAGTAACATTTTACGTATTCAAAATATACCCTTTTTAATTTTTATATCTAAGTAATAAGTAATAAGTAAATAGTTTTAGTTACATTTTACGTATTCAAAATATACCCTTTTTAATTTTTATATCAATAAGTAATAAGTAAATAGTTTTAGTTACATTTTACGTATTCATCCTTCTAAAACTTTGATTTTTTTTCTATCTGTTTTTACGTATTGGATTTGTATCTCGAATACGTAAAATGTAACTAAAACTATTTACTTATTACTTATTAGAGCTGATTTTACGTATTGGAGTATCCTGAATACGTAAAAACAGACAGATTTTACCGGTTCAGGATAGGGCCTACAACTCCAATACGTAAAAACTAAAAATCACCAATGACTTGAGTCAAATCCCTGCTAAAATGGGTCGTTTCGGCCATTTGATCATTATTACGATCTCGTAGCCTACACCGTCGGCTCAGAAGGGTTACTAAGGGAAACCATTCCTAGAAGCCGGGAAAATTATCACTTGGTCGTTCAAACACCACCGTGGCTTGACAGTCAAATCCGTGCAAAAACGGGTCTCAGGCAGCGCTCCTTTGAAAAACGATATATTACGATCTCGTACATCGTCGCCCGTCGGCTCAGAATGGTTTCTAGGGAAATTTTTGCCTACGAAACGCTCTAAGGGAGCTTTCGGAAATGTATTCGCAGAGTGATGAACAAACATATTTTTTTGGACCTAGTTTAACCCTCTCACCACGGAAGGGCTCTTGAACGCCCATAAAAAAGCATATAACAGGTACCCGGAAGGTCTCTTGAACGCCCAGTGGTTGAAAGCCTGTGAGCTTCGTGTGCGAGGCATCGGTCCGACGCATGTAAACAACAGCCGGCTGGACCGTCGCCCCGCATCTCCGGCCACAACAAGGAGAGCGTCGCTTGTTCGTGTGTGCCTGTATGTTGTTGTTAAGTATCGAAAAGTGGTGTAAAGTGGCTGTTTTGGCCATAAAGTTATCTCCAATGAAATCATCATCACAGCTCAACCAGTTGACTTAGAGAGCTCTACTTAATGCCATTCTACAGGTAAATAACACAGCTACGCTTGGGGATGCGCGGGAATGCGGGAAGCAGTCTGATTAACGAATATACGGTAGCCTAGCCTAGACGTTTTTCGGCCAAAACACCCGGGTTTCGAGGAATATATATATAATACATAGCCGGGGCTGGAGGGTTAAAATACAGATCCAATACGTAAAAACAGTTTGAAGAAGTATTAAGTAACTAGTTTTACTTACATTTTACGTATTCAAAATCCAGATCCAATACGTAAAATCAGCTAGATTTTACCGGTTCAGGATAGGGCCTACAACTCCAATACGTAAAAACTAAAAATCACCATGACTTGAGTCAAATCCCTGCTAAAACGGGTCTCAGGCAGCGCTCCTTTGAAAAACGATATTACGATCTCATACACCGTCGCCAGTCGGCTCAGAAGGCTTTCTAGGGGAATTTTTGCCTAGGAAACGCTCTGAGGGTGCGGTCGGAATTTTTTCCGCAGAGTGATGAACAAACATACTTTTCTGACCTAGTTTTCGATGGGGAATCCAAATCTGGCCTTACATTTGAGGTACGTCGAACATTCAACAAAATATAGAGCTCTAGTACTTCGATTTCACCAACTAGGCCAATTTAGAAGGCAGATTCGAACTCGGCAGCCCAAACTACATATGAATATCACACGTGAAATTGGCCGTTTCGGCCATATGATCATTATTACGATCTCGTAGCCTACACCGTCGGCTCAGAAGGGTTACTAAGGGAAACCATTCCTAGATGCCGGGAAAATTATCACTTGGTCGTTCAAACACCACCGTGGCTTGACAGTCAAATCCGTGCAAACACAGGTCTCAGGCAGCTAGCTCTCCTTGGAAAAACTATATTACGATCTCGTACACCGTCGCCCGTCGGCTCAAAAATCTTTCTAGGGGAATTTTTGCCTAAGAAACGCTCTGAGGGAGCGGTCGGAAATTTATTCGCAGTGATGATTTTTTTTTTTTTTTTTTTATCTAGTTTAACCCCTCCAACCCGGATGGGCTCTTGAACGCCCATAACAACCTCGGCCCGCGCAACCCGGAAGGGCTCTTGAACGCCCATTGCTTGCATGCGTGCTTTTGAATGCCGCGCGTACATTTTCGGTATCGTGGGACGGTAGGTGGCGCCACCAGGCGTAAACTACGCCACAGCAACAGTATCTACCCCGACGCCATCATGGACAGTACGCCAAATAGTGATTCCGCTGTGTCCGATACCGTGCTTCCTACGACGCCCTTGCTTGTTCGTCGCGCCTTACCCCGACGCCATCGCCTAAATGTGTTATCTACCGGAGGTATTGAGACGACATTGAGACTTTATGAGCGAGCTGATGCCAAGCATAATGTTGATGATGAAGTCAGTGACGACTCCAGTAATTATAAGTCAAGTGATTATGGCCATGAGAGTGACAAAGAAGAGCAATTCCTGGGATTTGCGAGAGAACATGACAGTGATGAGAGTGATGAAGGTGATGTACCAGTTGTTGAGGAAGCTGGTTTACCTAAAGACAGTGAACTTGAGAGAGTGAGAGTTCAAGGTCACTCACCAAATTTCGCTTAAGTGACACGACGCCAAGCCCTTCCCCAGGTAAATCGCCTTTCAAGCTACATTTGTATAAGCAGAAAATACTTGAGAAGGCGGCCGCGGCAGCTAGGGAACAAGCAAAACTACTTGGTGAGGATGAGGCTGTGAGTGAGGGTCAGCGTGGTGACCCTTCTCGTCCGCCATTGTCTCCCTTATCTACCCACGCCACCCAAGATGACCCGGATGCCCCGCATTCTTCCCCACCACCCCCACCATTGCCAAGGGTTGAGGACCCCACACTTTCGGCCTATTTGCCTCCTAGGTCCCCCGACAGGAGACATACTGCTGCCGAAAAGGGGAAAGGTAGGAAATATACCAAGAAAATTAAGAAAAGTAAGAGAGTTTTGTTCGAGGCTCCCGCGGCGTCCACCCCGGCCGGCCCCAGCCATACGTCCCCGCAACTTTCCCCACGGTCCTCCCCACCTCTCCCGCCTTCAACATGTCTTCCTGAAGAAGTCTTTGAGCTCGCATCACCAATACCTGGGCCTAGTGACAGTGACACATTGCTTTCTGTCACTCGTCGCAGGCCAAGGAGCCCGGGACCTCGGGGGGACACAGCCTCACCTGCCACTCCTTCCCCACCTCGCCCACCCGCACGCCGCCCACGCATCACTGGTTCCCCGCCAGATTATGTGGGGGCCACTGATGATGAAGGGCACCTCTCTCAAGACTCTGGCCATGATTACATAGGTCCACCGTCAGGGCAAGATGACCACTCTGACGATGACTATATGGACATCGACGACCCTCGACCCATCCGCTTGGCCCGGTGTCGTGCTGCCCGTCGTGCTGCCCGTCGTGCTGCCCACCGCCCTGGCCGCCCTAGGGCGCGCGCCTCCCGAGTTGGCCGTGGGCGTGCTGGGCCACCAGCTGGAGCTCCTCGTCAGCGTAGACAAGACCCATTCTACGTTTTTCAGTGGCAAGACGTAGTTGATGAGGATGGATACAACCCTGATGTGCCAGCTTTTGATGAGGTACTGGAGGGTTCAGGCGTTACCCCCAATTTTCTTGCAGGCCCCAATGCTCCACCACATGAACTGTTTGAGGCCTTCTTTGATGAGGAGGTGGTAGGCTATGTTGTCAAAGAGACAAATAAGCAGCACCAATTCCAGGTCCACTTTTTGGGAAAGGTGACCAAGGGCCACATGAGGCAGTGGACCCCAGTGACTCATAAAGAGTTCATGGTGTTCCTGGCACTCACCATGCTAATGCCTCATGTCAAGAAGCATAGGTTGCCTGACTATTGGATCACCAATGATCTGATATCCACCCCTGCCTTCGGGAAATATAGGTCTCGCGACCGGTACCTTGATATCCTCGCAGCGCTCCATCTTGTCACCAACCTTGACGTCCACCTCCCAGACAAGCTGTGGAAGATTAGGACGTTGTATGAGATGATGCGAGAACGCTTCACCTCCTACTTCAAGCCCTTCCGCAAGGTCGTCATTGACGAGTCTCTTGTGCTGTTCCGGGGAAAACTCAGCTTCCGGCAGTACATCCCCTCAAAAAGACATCGCTTTGGCATAAAATTCTTTGTGCTGTGCGACTGCCAAACTGGCTATGTCCTGGACTTCCTGGTCTACAGCGGGAAGGAAGGGGACTTGCTTGTGGACCCCCTCATTGGCTTTGGCGGAGCAGTGGTGCAAGCCATGATGGACCGCTACTTTCACAAGAATCACGTCCTCTACACGGACAATTATTACACGTCCCCCACTCTCTCACAGTACCTGCATGAGCGCAAGACGGGGACTGTAGGCACAGTACGAGGGAAAAGGAAGGGCATGCCACCTTTCCCTCCAAAGACCAAAAAAGGTGATGTGTTCAAGAAGAAGTCGGGGCCCATTCTGGCTATCCACTGGCACGACCAGCGGAAGGTCAACCTCCTGACCACCATCCACAAGGGGGAAATGGTGGAGACTGGCAAGGTGGATCGCCGCACCCAGGCCAGGGTGACCAAGCCCGATGCTGTCCTGGACTACAACATCAACATGAGGCTGGTGGACAAGTCCGACATGCAGATAGGCTTCATTGACTGCCTGCGTACCTCGTGCAGATGGTACAAAAAGTTCTTTCTGCATATGGTGGACATGTCAGTTCTGAATGCCTACAACATATACAAGCTTCGGAATGTGAACACACCCATGAAGTTCAATAGCCTGCGGAGGTTCCAAAAGCAGGTGTTGACGGAGCTCCTGGAGAAGTATGCTATGCCACAGAGGGCAGTGGCACATCCTGGGCCCGCCGTTATTGACCGCTTGCAGTGTGCTCAATACTTGATTAGGCACAGGCTTGGTTCCCTGCCTCAGAATGAATCCGGAAGAACACAGCAGAAGCGGTGCCATGTCTGCTACAACAGCAGGGTGAAGCCGAGGTCAGGTAAAAAGTCAACCCTGGAGTGTGTGGAGTGCAAGGTGGCACTCTGTGCTTTAGAGTGCTTCTTTGATTACCACTCCAAGCTGGAGTTCTAATAATCATACTGAAATTGCCAAATAAAATGACAATATGTACACTATAATTATATATAGGCAAAAAGTGGAAGAAAACCAATGTATTGTAATACAAAAGTCATGTATTATGAGAACATTGATACAAATACAATTACACCATAATAATATGTGAAAGTGACACATATGTATATACCAAGTGACATTCATATGATTAGAACCTATAGAAATATATAAATCAGTGAAAAAAGACAATAAATTGTATATAAAACGTTTACAAATCATATAACTAAGTGAAAGTGACACAAGACCTAATGTTTGATGGCCAAAGTATAATAAATACCTGTGATAACGAATAATCAGTGCCTAATACAACAATAACCTACCTCAATTACTAATAAAATGTACGGTATCGAGTGAAAATGAGCATTATCAGTGACAGTGACACTCTCTAAAGCATATTTGTCAAAGTGAAAGTGACACAAGACCTAATATTTGATGGCCAAAGTATAATAAACACCTGTGATAACGAATAATCAGTGCCTAATACAATAACCTACCTCAATTACTAATAAAATGTACGGTATCGAGTGAAAATGAGCATTATCAGTGACAGTGACACTCTCTAAAGCATATTTGTCAAAGTGAAAGTGACACAAGACCTAATATTTGATGGCCAAAGTATAATAAACACCTGTGATAACGAATAATCAGTGCCTAATACAACAATAACCTACCTCAATTACTAATAAAATGTACGGTATCGAGTGAAAATGAGCATTATCAGTGACAGTGACACTCTCTAAAGCATATTTGTCAAAGTGAAAGTGACACAAGACCTAATATTTGATGGCCAAAGTATAATAAACACCTGTGATAACGAATAATCAGTGCCTAATACAACAATAACCTACCTCAATTACTAATAAAATGTACGGTATCGAGTAAAAATGAGCATTATCAGTGACAGTGACACTCTCTAAAGCATATTTGTCAAAGTGAAAGTGACACAAGACCTAATATATGATGGCCAAAGTATAATAAACACCTGTGATAACGAATAGTCAGTGCCTAATACAACAATAAGCTACCTCAATTACTAATAAAATGTACGGTATCGAGTGAAAATTAGCAATATCAGTGACAGTGATACCCTAATAAACATATTTTATATAATTGGCCTCAAAATAACTAGAAAATATCAAATAAACATCACATTCTCAATATCAAACACTAAAATCGTCTAAGGGAGATAAATACTTTGGCGCGACGAGCGGCTAGGTGCGTCGTAGCCATGGCCGGGGCGACGCGTCCGAACGCGGGAAGAATTTGCCGCCGAAAAGCACTCGTCTTCCCGCGCTCACCATTATGCAACCAGAGGGGCTAGAGACCTCTACTCAACGCCATTCGACAGAGGAAGGTTTGTGGAACATTATTCTTTTTTATTCACAACATTACATGACATATTCATTGACTTACAGAGTAGTTAACATAGGCCAAAGATCGTCAAAACACCCGGTACCGGAGCACAGTCGTAAGCTATAGCCCCCGGGGCTGGAGGGTTAAGATACAAATCCAATACGTAAAAACAGCTAGAATAAGTATTAACCTAACAAGTGCGCATGGGGGTAATTGGAAACGTCCCCCTGTGCTGACGTATTTGAGGTGTTTCCGTCACTAAAATATTCATTGTACCATCAATAGCATTAATACTTCTCCATATGCGCCTATTATGGGTTGATTATAAAGGTATTAACCTGAAACAACAATAAAACTAGTAAAAACAGCGTTTGGATGGTCAAAATCGGAGATATAGCCCGCGAGTTGTATAATGTATGGGTGAGGCAAGCTGCTTTCCCACCAATTTCCCTCAAGGCCACTGAGACACAGTCGATCGATACTCCCTCTCTCTCTCTTGCATTCGCTTGTTATCAGTGATGACCACACCCTGTAACCGGATTTCTAATGTTAGCACGAAAATATACCTCAGAATAAGGGAATAACAGGGAAAATAGGTGATAACTGAAGGAGAGGAGGAAAGTGGGGAAGGAGGGGAGGTAGAGAACTGAGATGTTGCATGGCCCAGGGGCCAAAAACAAAATAAATAAATAAAAATAAATTGATGTCAAAAGTTGATTTTTTTTTCTCTTACTCTTAAGAGTCTCCCCGCAGTCCGCCGGGGGAACTCTTAAGAGTCTCCCCGCAGTTCCCGGGTTAAGTAACTAGTTTTACTTACATTTTACGTATTCAAAATACAAATCCAATACGTAAAATCAGCTTGAATAAGTAACTAGTTTTAGTTACATTTTACGTATTCAAGATACAGATCCAATACGTAAAAACAGCTAGATTTTACCGGGTCATACATCGTCGCCCCTCTGCTCAAAAGGCTTCCTAGGGGGATTTTTGCCTAGGAAACGCTCTGAGGTAGCGGTCAGAAATTTGTTCGCAGAGTGATCAATAAAACAAAATCTGACCTAGTTTTCGATGGGGAATCCGAATCTGGCCTTACATTTGAGGTACGTCGACAATTCAGATAAATATACAGCTCCAGTACCTCAATTTCACCAGCCTATGTTACATTTTACGTATTCAAGATACAAAGCCTTCTAAGCCAATGGGCGACGGTGTACGAGATCGTAATATCGTTTTTCCAAGGAGCGCTGCTTGAGACCCCTTTCTTTTTTAAAGGATTTGACTCAAGTCACGGTGGATTTTAGTTTTTATGTATTTACCTAATTGTATTTACCTAATTGTAGTTTACAGGAGTTGAGCTAAGCTCGTGTTGTCCCGTCTCTCAGTCTACTTTTTATCCAATTTTTTCTTGAAAATATGGATGTTCCTTGCCCCTACCACCTCCTCCTCCAGCCCATTTCATTTGTCAATACATCTATAGGGGAAGCTAAACTTCCTGATATCGTTGTTGCAGGTAGGTCTTTTTACTTTGTAGCTGTGGCCTCTAGTTATTCCTGTATCCATAATTAATATATCCTCCCTATCCAGCCTCTCCAGCCCCCGGGTACATTTGTACATCATTATCATGTCTCCCCTCTCTCTCCTCTCTTTTAGACTCGGTAGATTTAATTTGTCTAGCCTCCCTTCATATGGCAGTTCTCTGAGACTTGGAACCAATCTAGTGACTGCTCTCTGGATTCTTTCTAACTTGTGAATATGCTTCTTTAGATGCGGGGACCACACCACTGCTGCATACTCCAATCTTGGTCTAATCATACTCTTCATAATTTTCGCTACCATGGTCTCATCCAAATAGTTCAGAGCAACTTTCATATTCCCGGCCATTGCATACATTCCGCTAAAGAGCTTGTTAATATGTTTCTCTGGCGACAAATTATCTTGTATAATCAACCCTAAATCTTTTTCTTTTTCGGCCTTGCTAATTTTATTATCTCCCATCCTGTACTCCCAATTTGGTCTATTCACACTTCTTCCCATATTTAACACATGACATTTACTTATATTAAATTTCATTTTCCACTTGGTGCTCCATTCGTATATTTTATCTAAATCCCCTTGCAGCTCCTCACAACTACTTTTATTTGTTATTTGTCTCATAATTTTTACGTCATCTGCAAACATTGACATGTAAGAGTTTATGCCTATCGGCAGGTCATTCACGTACATAAGGAACATGAGAGGTGCCAACACAGATCCCTGCGGCACACCACTCTCAACTTTCCGCCACGATGAGTAAGTTCCTCTAATGTTGGTCCTCATTTCCCTATCTGTTAAATAGCTCTCCATCCATTTCAGCAAACTCCCCCTGACACATCCTAGCGTCTCAAGCTTAGATAACAATCTCTTATGTGGTACCTTATCGAATGCTTTGGAAAGGTCTAAGTAGACGCAGTCCACCCATCCGCCTCTTTCTTGGAGTACATCTATCACCCTACTGTAATAACATAGCAAACTGGTAACACAAGATGTCCCTTCTCTGAATCCAAATTGCTTTGGGGTTATTATTTTCTTTCTCTCCAACATTTTCATCCATCTCTTCCTAATTAGCTTTTCACAAATCTTGCATACAATACTAGTAAGTGAAACTGGTCTATAGTTTAGAGGGTCCTCAGGGTTTCCATTCTTGTATATCGGAATGATATTAGCTCTTTTCCATTCAACAGGAACCTGTCCTTTATCTAAGGAAGCTTGAATTATGTCCCTCACTGGCTCACTAATTGCTCTGCACACTCCTTTAAAACCCAGGCAGACACTTCATCCGGTCCCATAGCTTTCCTTACTTCAAGTCCTCTCATCGCAGATAACAGCTCATCTCTAGTTATTTCAATCTTACTAAGACCACTCTCCAGTACTCCCGCCTGTGGTTCGTCAAAACCTTCCTCTCTAGTAAAAACTGACCCCAATTTGTTATTCATTACCTCACACATGTCCGATACATTTTCATACGTCCTAGCATCAACTCTTAGTTTAGTAATTTTGTTTCTTTACCTTCAACTTACTGTTTATATATTTATAAAATAATCTAGGGTCACTTTCACATTTATTTACTATGTTCTTCTCATAGTTCATTTTAACTTGCCTAATTATGTTAACATATCTATTCCTCTCCTGTTTATATTTATTCCGATTACTCTCAGTGTTCCTTCTTCTTAATCTAGCCCAAGCTGCATCACACCTACCCAAAGCTCTTTTGCATTTCAAATTAAACCAATCTTTCTGCTTAGTAAAATTTCCAGTTTTATATCTTGGGACAAACATATTGGTTCCTACTCTATAAATTTCGAGGAATCTACTATATTTACCTTGTACGTCCCGTTCCTTCAAAATAAGATCCCAATCTACTCCCTCTAAATATCTTTTCAAGGATACATAATCAGCTTTACTATAATTTAATCTGTCATTTATGTAGCTATTGTCTAATCTATTGGCATTACTCGAGGTCAACTTCCATTTTAGTAATAGGTGATCACTTTTACCTACAGGACATAGATAGTTTATATCACTAATTTCGTGAGGATCTTTTGTAAAAATCAGATCGAGTTTAGAAGGTTCGTTATTACCCCTCATTCTTGTATTTTCCTTCACATGTTGTGCAAGTACATTTTCCGTAACCAACTCCACTAGCCGACTTCCCCAAGATCTCTGATTTGGCCCTGCATCTCCCGATTCCCAATCAACCTCACTACAGTTGAAATCTCCTACCAAGATCAATCAATTCTTCCTTAAAAGCAATCTTCTCAACGACTGAATCATATCCTCTACCATCTCCTCAAACTCCAACTCCCTCCATGCTCTGGTCTTTGGTGGCATGTAAGCTACTGCTATGTCTAGCTTTTTTCCTTCTATATCATTGAGTTCAACTGCCATTATTTCTGCCTTGTCATTATTTAACTCCACGTGCTTTGCTGTCATAGGGTTCTTAACTAATACTGCCACTCCACCTCCCCTTTTACCCTTTCTATCATTTCTCCATATATTATATCCTTCACTAAACACTATGTTGCTTTCAAAGTCCTGGTTCAGCTTTGTCTCTGTCAAACAGACTATCTGTGGTTGATCTTTTCTTAATATATTATCTAACTCTACCTTTTTACTGTTTATTCCATCTATATTAGTGTAGTAGCACAGTATATTTGAATCCACCTCCTTGTTTCTCTTCCCTCTCTGCCTCCTACCAGGTTCACCTCCTCCTCCTCCATCCCTTCCCTGACCCAGTTCCACCTCCCCCACTAATTCTATTCTCCTCCCCCTTCTCTCTCCCTCTGTTCCACCCTCTCCACCACATCCTGGCTCTCTCTCCGGTCCCCTGCTCCCTGCATTATCTCTCGCTCCATCTCCTTGCTTTGACTTCGTACTTGTCTCTCTGTCTCTTTCCCTATCACTCCTCTTACTTTCGGTTCTTGGTGGCTCCTGATGTACCACTTCCTTACTTGCCCTTCCCTTATTCTCCAAAAAAAATTCTTCTTTTGCTCTTCAGACAACTTTCCATTCTCTTCATCAGCCTTAGCTTGGAGTTCCCTTAACTGTTCTCGTTCTTCTACACTTAGGTCCTTTTTTACCCTTATATGATTCAGCTCTGTCGAATTTAATTTCCAGCTCACATTGGCTACTGCTTCTGCTGTTGATCTAAACTTTAGTTCCACTCTTAGTGGTCTCATCTCGCCCTTCTTATATATTCCTAACCTTCTCACCTCCTCCAGTTCTTTTACCCATCCATAACCCTCGTCTAAGTAATCCAGTATCCCCTTGACTTTCACAACATCCCTTTCCTTTCTTACCTTCATATCTGCCAGGTGCTCTTCCACATCTCCAAAGATTACTACACACTTACCTCTATCTATTGTCTCTCTCACTACCTTCTCTTTCTTCTTTAAAACTTGCACTACATTTTTTTCAAACTCTTTCTTTTCCTTTTCTCTCTCTTCCTTCTGCTCCTTCACAATTTCTTCAAGGGCTACCATCGTGGCACTCTCTACCCTTGTCCACTCATTTTTTACCTCACTAATTCCTTTTACTTCCTCACTCAGGTGGCCCTCATATTCATTAAGCTGAGCCTTGAGTGCCACATTTTCCGACGCTAACTCGTCTACTCTGGCCATCACTGCCTCTAGGCTGTCACTTACTGGCCTAGGCCTATCCACCCGCTAGTAACGCCACACATATCGGACAAAACTTCTACTTTAGCCCCTAACTCCTTCCTCCAATTTTCCATCACTCCCCTCCATCTCACAAGACCCATTAATTGTTTTTCATACTTGCCAACTGATCATCCTTGTCCTCGGTGATAAAGCCTTCAAATTCATAATCCTCCTCATCCCCAGCTAGGCTTTCACGCCTTCCCGCCATCGCGAGGTGGTCGTCTGCCAGCCTAAAAACAACAATCGCCCCACTATCCCATCTCACTCCAGGAACTGTTTTACTTAATCCATATTTTCAATTACTTGGAATATCCAATTAAATCTGAATTGCTCATAAAACACCTAATTACTTATTGAAATGCACATATAAATTTCCGGGACAACACTTAGACACTCCTATCAACTTCACACAAGGTAACTCATTATCGGAGAGCAGCTGCGAGGTGTTGACAGCTCGGAGGTCGGCGGAGGTGTATTAGAGTTGTAGGCCCTATCCTAAACCGGTATAATCTAGCTTTTTTTACGTATTGGATTTGCATTTTGAATACGTAAAATGTGATTAAGACGCTAAAAGGAAGACAGATGAGGCATATGGGAGAAAGATTAGTGAACAGTTTCTGAATGACAGGAAAGCATACTACAGAGCTGTGAAAGAAGCCAGAGGGAAGAAGACTGAGAGTGTCTCAGGTGGTAGGATGAGGGACATGAATGGGAAAGTGGTAGAGGGTGATGGTGTGGTGAAAGTATGGAAAGATCATTTTAGTAGCTTAGCTGTAAAGAGTAGGGGGAAGGCAAAGATCTCATCCATAGGAATGGAGAGGTAGAATAAACAGGGTAGTTGAAAGCCAGATAAGCAGAGAAGAAGTAAAAGAAGCAATCCATAGACTTAAAATGGGCAAAGCTGCTGGAGTAGATAACATCCCAGGTGAAATGCTGAGATATGGAGGAGAAGAAGCTGTTGACATAATGCATAGGTTATGTAAATTAGCATGAGAAAAGGAAAGTGTACCAGAGGACTGGAGGAAAGCAGTGATAGTACCCTTGTACAAAGGGAAGGGTAGTAAAGAAGAGTGTAAGAATTATAGGGGAATTAGCTTGCTTAGCATACCTGGAAAGGTACACGCAAGAGTAGTAACACAGAGGCTACAGAAGATAACGGATGACAAAATAGGCGAGGAACAGGGAGGTTTCAGAAAGGGCAGGGGCTGCGTTGACCAGATAGCCTCAATGCGATTGTTGGTAGAGAAGTATCTGGCCAAAAACAGAAAACTCTATGCAGCATTCATGGATTTGGAAAAAGCCTACGACAAAGTAGACTGGGAGGGCCTGTGGGATGTGTTAACAGTATATGGTGTGGGAGGAAAGTTGCTAATGGCAGTAAAATCTTTTTATAGGAATGCAATGGCAAATGTGAAGGTAGGGGATAAGTTAAGTGAAAGTTTTGAGGTCAATGTAGGTGTAAGACAGGGATGTGTCATGTCAGCTTGGTTGTTCAATATATACATGGATGGAGTGATTAGGGAATGTAGGGCTGTATCAATGGGTGTGGGAGCTAGACTGGAATCAGAGGGAAGAACATGGAAGATTTTAACATGCCTATATGCAGACGATGCAGTCCTGTTGGCGGAAAATGCTGAAGAACTTCAGAGAGTGGTCACTGACTTTGACAGGGTATGTGAAAAGAGAAAGTTAAAGGTCAATGTAGGGAAATGTAAGGTAATGGTGTTTGAGAGAAGAATGCATGAAACTATAGATTTTAAGGAACAATATAGAATCAAGAAAGAACACAAGAAAAGTTGTAAAATAAAATTGAAAAATTAAGTACTAGAAGAGGTTGAAAGTTTCAAGTATTTGGGAGCTGTACTATGCAAATATGGTAAAATGGAGAGTGAGATAAGAGAGAGAAAAATGCAAGGGATAAAAAGTGATTGGAGAACTTGATAGTATTCTCAAAGGAAGAATGGTTAGCCAGGAAGTCAAAAAGTCACTGAGAAACAGTGTGCTGCTCCCAACACTCTCGTATGGAAGCGAGACATGGACGGCAAGTGACGAGGACCTCTTCAAACTAAGAGCTGTGGAGATGAGCTTTTTCAGAATGGCAGCTGGCATGAATAGGCTAGATGGGCCAAGTAATAGGGAAGTGTACGAGTCCTTTGGAATGGAAGAGCAGGCTTTGGGCATTGATTGTGGTGTGGTTGAGTGGATAAAGAGAAGTACTTTGAGGTGGTATGGTCATGTTCAGAGAATGGATGAAGACAGAATGCCAAGAAAGATATATGGGAGTCAGGTGAGTGGAACCGCTAGTAGTGGAAGACCACCTATGGTATGGGAAAAGAAAGTGGAAAAATATATTGAAGAAAAACTTCCACGTAGTGGAAGGGGCATTGTGGCACGGGCAAAGGAGGCATGTCTTGACAAAGTAGCTTGGAGACGTTTCGGTCATGGCCATCCTCTAGTGGGGGTTTCCCAGGGGGAAGCAAGGCGTCGGATATGATGATGATGATTAAAACTATTTACATATTACTCATTCCACCTGTTTTTAAGTATTGGATTTGTGTCTTGAATACTTAAAATGTAACTATAGCTGGTGAAATCGAGGTACTAGAGCTCTATATTTATCTGAATTGTCGACGTACCTCATAATATTATGCAAGGCCAGATTCGGATTCCCCATCGAAAACTAGGTCAGAAAATTGTTTATTGATCACTCTGCTAACAAATTTCTGACCGCTACCTCAGAGCGTTTCCTAGGCAAAAAAAACCCTAGGAAGCCTTTTGAGCAGAGGGGCGACGATGTATGAACCGGTAAAATCTAGCGGTTTTTACGTATTCGATATTTCTTGAATACGTAAGATGTAACTTAAAAAAAAAAAAAAAAAAAAAAAAATTCTAGTTGTTTTCCCGTATTGAATTTGTATCTCGAATACGTACAATTTAACTAAAAGTAAATAAGTTGTTGTTGTTGTTCCCCAGGCTGCCTGGCCGAACAGCCCCAAGGTCCCGAGCATGGCCAAGGCCATAAAGCGCCCCCACAAAACCCTCCCTGCTTACCACTAACAAAACCCAGGTGACCGAAGCCACTCTAAGGCAGGGAGCTGAGGAGAGCGCGGAAACGCCCGAGAAACCAAAGCCCCACCCAAGGCCCTGTGCCCCTCAGCAATTATGAAGGGAAAGTTGAGGGGCAAGGGAAAAATGTGACGCTTTGGCTCCCAATCTGCCAACTTTTAGGTTGGCAGTAGGGAGGTCGATCCACGGAAAAGACGCCGTCACTGGAGATCTAGAAGATATATAAGTAAAAGGAACAGTCAGAGTAAGCTATGGGTATGGCAGAGATCGCTCAGCTCTCACTCTGATAGACCAGCCCATCACCACATGACTAGAACCCAATCCTCTCAGCATCAGCTAGGAAAGGCCCTAGAAAGCCGCCTTTGGCGGGGGGATAGCTCCCCTACTTCAACCCCTTTCGGAGTTGGGCACCCGCCAAGTAACCAACTTCAGTGCGCTGTGCTACCAGCTGTTTTGTGTAAACAAACCGATGAAGGAAAAAAGGAAGTATAAACCCCAGCTGAAGTTGGAGGTTCGCAATTGTGGTAGGTGAGACCGGAGTACTTTTATCGGCGTTTTACCCTACAACCACGACGGTACGACCTCCATCTAAGGGCTCCATCTTCAAACTGAGCCGGCCCGGCCCGGCGAGGGGCGTGGCGCCGCTGCGCGTGCCGTGATGACTGAAAGACTGTGAGATTGGTTAATAATTTGATGGAAGGCTGTGATTGGTTCCATGAGTGACGGGAAGCATTGTGATTGGTTCATGCTATGGTTCATGATTCCTAAAAAGATCGCTAGGTGTAGTGACGTTCGATTGAAAGATTGAGGGTAAGAGCTCCCGAATGATGGCCATTGTGTACTTTTGCTGCGCGGCCATCGACAGGGAAGTATTTTTTTACAGTTTCTCGTATTTCACTTATAGCGAATTTGCGACGGTAACTTCGGTAAGTACATGTACACCAACAAAGTATCGTTCATGAAAGTGATAACACACTAATAATCATCGATGGGGCCAGTCACTGGTTGGTCATAAACTCTTACCAATTTCCCTTACCTACTGTAGAAGCGTGATTCACCTAATAAATGGCAACATTTGACACGTATCTTCAAATTGACAAACAATAAAACAATAGCCTAGGCATATGCTATTCCTTTTTTTTAGGCTAGGCCTATAGAACACTTAGTAAATAATGCTGCTCTAGTTGTCTTGAATGGTACCACAACATAGATAGGCCTAGCCTATAGGCTAACATAAAACTAAGAACCATTAGCCTAGAAACCGAACTGAGCCCAAAGTGCATGTCACCTATTTTATTAGCCTAGGCCTAGGCTAAGTCTTAAAATCTACCAACCTCCCACGGTCTGAATAGGGTTAATTGGCATAAAAGTCACAGCCCTTTATGTCAATGCCTTCAAGAACAATTAGACGGCCAAGAAGGAACCTGGCCCAACATAAGCCCTTACAGGAACACGCATTGACCAGTCCAAGCCGGTGGGCCATTCTATTTTCGCCCTTTTTGTGAATAACGCTCTTACTATCGAGGCTATGAATCATATAAAATGTGTTCTAGTGTATATAGTCTTTCATGTACATTAACTAAAATACTAAATTAAGCTCAAATACATGACGTACAAACATAAAACACTAGGAACTTCATCACACCTGTTTGTCAATATGGCCGCCTGCACAAGAAAGGACGCCAAACTGTATTGCCAATTTTATGTTGCAATTTCGCTAGATTCACATTTAAAAGTTGCTAGATATAAAATACTCTACTATTTGTATATGGAATCGTTCATTATCCCTATAATGTTTAAATAAAGTTGACGAACATCACATAAATATGTTTAAAGTAATAGATTTCCTACCATTAGATAAATATATTTTCGCTAGATATGTATTAACCCGGGAGCTGCGGGGAGACTCTTAAGAGTCAGAGAAAACAAAAATCAACTTTTGACATCGAAAAAAAAAAAAAAAATTATATTTTTTTTTTTGGCCCCTGGGCCATGCAAAATTTCAGTCCTCTACCTCCCCTCCTTCCCCACTTTCCTCCTCTCCTTCAGTTATCACCTATTTTCCCTGTTATTCCCTTATTCTGAGGTATATTTTCGTGCTAACATTAGAAATCCGATTGGAGGGTGTGGTCATCACTGATAGCAAGCGAGTGCAAGAGAGAGAGAGAGAGTATCGATCGACTGTGTCTCAGTGGCCTTGGGGGAAATTGGCGGGAAAGCAGATTGCCTCACCCATACATTATACAACTCGCGGGCTATATCTCCGATTTTGACCATCCAAACGCTGTTTTCACTCGTTTTATTGTTGTTTCAGGTCAATACCTTTATAATCAACCCATAATAGGCGCATATGGATAAGTATTAATGCTATTAATGGCACAATGAATATTTTAGTGACGGAAACACCTCAAATACGTCAGCACAGGGGGACGTTTCCAATTACCCCCATGCGCACTTCAGAGGTTAACAATGCTAAAATCTACAAGTACAGGTTGACAACATTGACTGTATCATCCAATCACCGATGCCGGGGCGTTTGGTGGGAATTTTAAAACTAATTACCGAGCATTAGACTATTCAGTTAATTTGAGGCCTAGCTATGGGGATGTTCTTGGGTAGTATGATTTTTGGAATTGTTATGCCCTGATTTTGTTCAGGATTAACTATCGGTAGGCCTACAGGTGAGTTCTACAAACTGGTGTATTGGATTTCACACAGATACACAATGGGAATCAATAGAGGACATACTATAATTTCGGAAGATGGTTGGTAATAGCCTACAACTGTATTCTTAATTAACACTTATGCAGAATAGAAATAAAATAATTCACACAAAACAGTATGGGCATATGGTGAGCATCAATGTTGTTGGACTTTTTATAGTCTTCAGCACTTATCGCGGGTTTGGATGGAGTGCACTTCCCACTTCTATCAGGTATTCTCTTCTGATATATGGCCTAGAATACTCTGAAGGATTCACTCGTAGATCAGGCTAACAATTCTATATTATTTTGTTAAGGTTCTGTGTGACTCACTGGTGATGATACAAAATTAAGTGATATTATATATCTCCAAGAATAATATGTGAAGGAGGTATAGTAGCTAGTTTCAACTCGTATGGTATGTTCACTTGTCTCAATAACACTTAAGACAAAATATCAGTGAGGGGGTTAACAATCACAATTACTTAATTATTTTAGAATTGCTTTCACTCGAGCCATAGTCCCAATAATTAAGACTTATTTCTTCGGCGAGATTAAACCTGGTAGCAAGAATAATTACGGGAGTCAGTTCGCCTACTCTTTAATTCACTGATATACTTTAACACACGTTAGCATAGTAATCACTTTGATTTTAGAATAGCATGGATTATGAGGCACAGGGAAAAACACTTTATCACAGAGTATAGTATCGAGTCACTGATACTAATTAAGAATTAAGCACTGTTGAGGTATCTTCTGGTTATCTTGAGGCACGACATTAGGGGTTAACAGCTGCTGCTCCGGGGGCCGTCCAATGTGTCCGGCAGTGTGAAGAAGGTTACAGATGGGCTAATAGTTAACCGGTGATGAAGTTCCGATATGTTACTCTTGGATGGGGCTTTTGAATGCAATGTTTCAGGCAGAGGCCGGACAAACAAGACATCGGACAAATGCAAGATAGTCTAGTGAAATAACTTTCTTGACAGTCACTAACCTTTAAGAGGTTCAAGGAACTCGGGCGGTTTTGAAACCTTTCAGTTACCAATTCTGTACGTGATGCCGCAGACAATTGGTACCTATTGGAATTATACATGCAGAGTGCTCAACTAAGAGTTTCTCGCATAATCCCTTCTAACACGAAAGATCTTTCTGTCCTAGATCCACGTGAGTCAAGTGGTTGGTATAATCTATTTAGTTAAGTTGTCGGTCGGAAGGGAAGCCTGCTACGACCAAGAATTTAACTATAATAGAAAAAGTACTCGTATGGGTAACTATTGGATTCTGGGATGTCAGAATTAATGGGTTACTCAAGGAGCTACTGCACACTCTATAACTGGTTATAAACTAAAGTAGCAGAGGGCATACCACTATCAGTTTGTAATACAGTTAATGTTTGTATATAACTAGGTTATCTATGTTTCCAATATTACCCAACAGGATGCCATAAGTAATACTGAAGTCACAAAAGATTTAGCTATAGCTCACAGATAGGATTATAGACTACGGGATGCCGTTTATCAGTAACTATTCTTGAGGTGGGGAGTATAACTAGACTTTCTGCAGAGCGGGAGGCTGGCAACTCCACAACCCAACCCAATCGAGTCTCACAACACTCCCTGCTCTCTCCTATCCTCTTCCTTGTCCTGTAGGAATCAGTTTTTACACCATACCTACAGGACAAGGAAGAGGATAGGAGAGAGCAGGAAGTGATGTGAGACTCGCTTGGGTTGGGTTGTGGAGTTGCCAGCCGCCCAAGCGAGTTGCCAACTGGGCAGTTAGTAGGTGCGTGTGGTGCACCGCTCAGTGAAGTTGACTCACCATTCCCGTTCATCTCTCCGACGGACTCTCGGTCGATTCGGCTCAAGCTTGTTCCTCTCTGTTCGGAGCATTCGCTTCCCGGAAGGTGAAGTAGTGTAAAGTCAGTGAAAGTAGGCTACCCTAAAACAGATCAGATGCGGAAATACCCTGAGCCGACCAGGCCAAGTGGGATATCTCTATTGGTCTAACTGGTAAGGTGTCTGCCTCACAACCCAAGGGTCGAGAGTTCGTGCCCCCACCAGGGCTTGATATTTTCGGGAGGCTATTACCGCATCTAACGAAGTTTAGGGGTGTTGGTAAAATTGTTCAGATGGTTGAGAGTAAGATCGGAGTTCCATAAATCCTCTTTCGGGTATGGTGTAAAAAACTATTCCTACATTGGTGTCTCGGGGGTAGGGGTATTTCGTTTTCGGGGGATTTTAGGAATGAAGAATTGAACTTTTCGGTAGGGTAAATCTCGAACCAATGATGCATAGGGCCTATAGGGAGTGCTATAGGTGGTGGGTAAGGACAATTGGAACTTGCTGCATCACTTTCAATGGCGTCCGCAGGATTTTTGTTATGCCAGGTTTTTACTGGGGCTTAATTGGTTTTGATCAACTGGGTTCTTCCTAACTGGAGAAGTCCTATTGTTCTACCACAGACACAGAAAGACAATAAAGGATAATTATCATAAGACGTGCATTCATATTCCGTTTATTTGCACAAGAATATCGCATACCGGTACGTAAAAGCTAGAACAACAATGGTCAAGAACAAAACAATAATAGATGCACGAACGAGGCTCCACTACCTCTGACTCGCAAGACTGGATTATTCTATGCAATATCTAAGTGAGTATTGGGGACCGCTTTCTAACTGAAAGATTACACTTGTCCTGTATTTATTTCAGAGATAAGAATAGCACTCCTTTCAATCGAGGATTTACACTTGTGCTTAGAAAGGCTTATATGTAGTAATTATATATGTGAACTTTTGGTTTTTACCTGCGTAGAGTTCTTCTGGATTTGGGAGCTGAACGTAATTATTTTTCTGATGTTAATTCACTGTGGTGCTTATGCATAAGTTAACTTGAATTTATTTGTTATTAACTTTAACAAAATTATTATCAATACTTCCCTGATTTATTTGGGTTTCACTAGTACTTCCTTTCTCTCGCTTATTGCATACATGCGTAGTATCCGATGTTTCCAGAATACTTCTTATCATATACCCGGTAGATATATTTTGACTACTTTCACTTTTGATCTTTATATACTTTCTCTCTGATAATACACTAAGTATACTGTATATTTTTTCCACAGTTAGATCTTCTATAACTTTTAACGGTATAATAACTTCACTTTAGATGGGTAGAATAAGTAATCCAATGTGTGTAGAATTAGTAATCCAATCTTGGGTAGATGTGTTGGCCGTGGGGGTTGTCCTGACGTGACTGGGTTAGCACAGTTTAACTCGAGCTTTATGGTTTGGGACCTTAAATACTATTTACCTAGCCATCGCCGTGGTAAAATAGAATCGAGCTAACGCAGGAGTAACTCCTGACTACTCTGGTCTTTAAAAGAACTTTAATGAATTTCTTGCACTTGGGTCTATCCCGGATAAAGCCACTATACACAGCAGTAGTGCACTTATATCCACAATAGCTCCGGGGTTGGGGTAGGGCGAGGATATTAGCTTGCTTCACACTGAAAAGGTCTAATAAACCGGCCTTGTTGATACCCACTCAAAATAATTAATATTGGGGAGTGACTACAGTATCACAATTGTTTCTACGTCCATCGATCAATAGGAACAATCCTTCAACTGAGCCCTCAATCTTCGAGATTGTCCTTCCACCTATTGACACCAAGGAACCGCTCTAAATTGAGATGCTATATGAAAATCGGCGGGAGCAAATAGGCCCCTTTTCTCAGTGCCAGGTCGGTGGTGTGGCTGCGCATCAGAAAGGCGCCTAGGGGTAGGGTTTTGTATGGCGGTTGAGTCCGTGTGGCCGGGAGGTGGGGTGACATCTGTTAATTGTATATCTCGGCTTCTCTGGTCATGGCGGCGAGGCTGTAAAGTCAGTGAAAGTAGGCTAGCCTAAAACAGATCGGATGCGGAAATACCCTGAGCCGACCAGGCCAAGTGGGATATCTCTATTGGTCTAACTGGTAAGGTACGTGTCTGCCTCACACCCAATTAAGGGTCGAGAGTTCGTGCCCCCACCAGGGCTTGATATTTTCGTGAGGCTATTTCCGCATTTAATGAAGTTTAGGTGTGCTGGTAAAATTGTTCAGATGGTTGAGAGTAAGATCGGAGCTCCATAAATCCTCTTTCGGGTATGGTGCAAAAACGGATTCCTACAGGGGTGCCGTGACCAAGCTGATTCCTACAGAACAAGGAAGAGGATAGGGGAGAACAGGGAGTGTTGGGAGACACGCTTGGGTTGGGTTGTGGAATTTGCCAGCCGCCCAAGCGAGTTGCCAACTGGGCAGTTAGTAGGTGCGTGTGGTGCACCGCTCAGTGAAGTTGACTCACCATTCCCGTTCATCTCTCTGACGGACTCTCGGTCGATTCGGCCCAGGTTTGTTCCTCTCGGCTCGTGGCCTTCGCTTCCCGGAAGGTGAAGTAGTGTAAAGTCAGTGAAAGTAGGCTAGCGTAAAACAGATCGGATGCGGAAATACCCTGAGCCGACCAGGCCAAGTGGGATATCTCTATTGGTCTAACTGGTAAGGTGTCTGCCTCACACCCAAGGTTCAAGAGTTCGTGCCCCCACCAGGGCTTGATATTTTCGTGAGGCTATTTCCACATTTAACGAAGTTTAGGTGTGCCGGTAAAATTGTTCAGATGGTTGAAAGATCGGAGCTCCATAAATCCTCTTTCGGGTATGGTGTAAAAACCAATTCCTACAAGGTGGTTGCGCTCTAGAGTGGCGTGGGGATGTCTGCGTGTTTATGGTGCCATTTCTTGGTAGATTTCTCTTCTTCGCTTTCCTTGTTCTGCTGGACTTTGGGGTTGATTATTGAGTGAGACAGGGTAGTATTCTCTCACCTTACTTATTCAATGTATATATGGATGAATTAAGTGATAAATTGAATAAAGAGCAGATTGGATGTTATGGTGGGAATAAAATCATCAACCATCTCATGTATGCTGATGATCTGGTCATTATTGCACCGTCTTCTGCGGGTCTGAGCAAACTTCTTGAAATATGTGAATCTTTTGGTAGTAAACATTGTGTTAAATTCAACCCACTGAAAAGTGCTGTTCTTATATTTAGATCAAAATTACTGTATAAAAGTAAACTGAGAAATTTCTCACTCAATAATCAAATTATTCAAGAAGTAAACAAAATAAAATACCTGGTACACATTATCTCAAACGATTGCTCAGATGATGCAGATATCGGCTGTCAGCGCAGACAGCTATATTTACGTGGTAACACCATCTTGAGGAAATTCCACATGTGTAATTGGGAAACTAAAGTCACTTTGTTCCGGACATATTGTTCCTCTATGTACACGGCCCATTTGTGGTGGAAGTATAAGAGAGCCACCATAAATGGTCTGTGTATATCCTATCATAATATACTCAAGATGTTCATTGGTCTCTCTAAATATGAAAGCACTAGTATGGTGTGCACACTGTTGGATGTGCAGTGCTGTCGGGCTGTCATCAGGAGACTGGTGTAGGCTACAGCTTTTCGCAGCGACTGCAATCCTCCAGTAACACGTCGCTGATTGTAGCTCTTTGGTCTAGTGATCATATCTATGAATCCCGTATTATATCTCACTGGCAGAAGCTGCTGCACACATAGTATGTACTGTAATATATAGGTCTAATTGAACTATGAGCAATGATCTGTGCAATAGGTGTTAACCAACATTGAGCAATAGCCTTAGTTAGGCCTATCTGTGTTATATTATGACAAAAAGTGATATGTGCTCTATTCTGTAAATAGGCCTACTGTATATTTTATTTTATTGTTTATTAATATATCTTTGTGTATAATTATTATCTGTGCTCTCACGAGAAGTGTATGTGATATGGACCATTAGGTCGTACTGTATTTATACTGTATCTATCTTATGTGTCTGGAATAAAGAATTATTATTATTATTATGGTGATGAATAAGTCTTTCCCTGGTGATGGAGGACGTGTCATCTCGATGGCAGTAACTAGTGTTGGGTTGGGGGTTGTTCCCTTGTAGCTCTGGGATGGGGTCATTCCTTATTTTCACAAATGCAATGAACAAGAAGAAAGAAGAAGGTGGGCATCTTAATTGTTGCTCGGGGCTTTGGTAATTTATATTTGTCCTTCTGGTTTGTTCTGGAGCTGCTTACAGTAGGTGGTTTGTAGGCTGGAGGTAGATGAAGTGGACAGTGGTTGCAAGTTTGCAGGTTTGGGATGTTGCAGGAGAGGTGTAATCGGCGAGAAACTGATCACATGCTGCTCTCTGTCCTGTGGGGTATATACTGTAATTGTTTGCCCTTGAGTCGTTCTCTTTGATGCGGGGGAGGTAGAAGTTTTCTTTGATGTGGTGGAGATCTTGGTATGTTGGCTGTGGCGGTAGTGTTGGTGATGGTGGTGGAGATCTCGGTATGTTGGCTGTGGCGGTAGTGTTGGTGGTGGAGGTGTGGTAGGATGAGAGGGAAAACTACTTGATGGTGGTGAATGCTTGGTTAACGGTTTCCCTGTTATTTCAATTTTTGTTCGGGGGGGGGGGGGGGGCAAAGCCAATATTTTATAGATCCCTTGCTAAAGTATACAATTTTTCCCATGTATGTCTGTGACATTTCCGGGGGTGGTCATGTAGGCTACCTATCATAAAAATGCGTTTCCCCATTCATTTATTCGAATCTAATGCAAGGATAATATATTCTGCGGAAGTCCTTTTATGTACGATACGCTTTCCGGACTTTTTACGTGCCTGGCGGATGCGCAGAAGCTTCGCGCCGATGACTTTTAAGGTAGTCTATGCCGGAGATACCGTTATAGTAAACGCCTTTTTATCTGCATTTAACCTCTGAAGTGTGCATGGGGGGTATGAGACACCACACTCCTGTGCCGAAGTATTTGAGCTGTTCCCATCACTAAAATATTTATTTTACCATAAATAGCATTAATACTTATCCATATACGCCTATTATAGGTTGATTATAAAGGTATTAACCTGTTACAACAATAAAACAAGTGGAAACAGCGTTTGGATGGTCAAAATCGGCGATACAGGTTGGGAGTTACACAATGTATGGCTGAGGCAACCTCCCAACCCACCACTTTCCTCCACCTCTGGAGAGAGACTGTCGATCGATACTCTCTCTCTCTCTTGCACTCGCTTGCTAACAGTGATGACAACGCCCTGCTACCAACTCGCTTATGGCTAATTTAGATAAGTGGACTGTATATTTGATAATGAAGAAGTATTAACCATATAGAAATATAATTACCCTTTGATGAACTCACCTGGTGATTGGAGGATGGCGGAAAATAGGCTAGATGACTCGAAGTGGTTAGTATAGTAAACAAAGTATGAAAAGAGGCTAGGATAGGCTAGATATTTACGTTAAGTTTGTGCTAACTAACAAAGATGATAATGTAGTGACTATATGGAGTATGAGATGAAAAGTGAAGCGAAAACACCTGGTGAAATAACTAGAAGAAAGAAGGCTTAGCGTGTGTAGCTGGGACGGAGGTTGGTTGGAGAGTGGCGAGCGCGTTATGTTCGTCTCTGTCGTGACATACCGCGCACGCGCATAACATATGGAAAATGTATCCCATCTTCTTTACAAGGAGATACTTATAAACAATCTTAAATAATACAAATATATATATATACTGTATATGGGAATTATAATCCTACAATACTTTCCCATATACTACTATAGAATAATATATTCTACCCAATCATGGAACGTTCGACCAAGGTTATGGAAGCGTTCAACTTAAGACTACGGAATGATACGTAACGCTACATCAACCCAGATTACGTAACATCGAGACTGTTCATACTAGTTTGAGTACACTAAGTATGGACATATTCCCACCAACAGAAAATATACAAAATTTACATGATTAGATTTGCCCGGAGGCAATCTTATCCCGCCAACCTTGGGAGGATATCTGGGCTGCCTGTCGACGTGGGCGTTCGCCAGACGCGTCAACAGGCTGCGCCGAAGTAGAAGCCAGAGAGGGGACTTCAATGGATAACTGATCCGAGGGGGTGTCCTTGCGATCGAGGTCACCCTCAAGAGGATATAGTCGGACTGTTGGCCGTGTGATTACTCCAGTCCTGGTGCGAACCTTTGCTACCCGAACCTCACCATCACGACCTGGTAATAACTCCTCTATCCGACCCAATTTCCAAAATGCGCGCGGGCCCTCCTCATGGATGGTTACCACGTCCCCTACCCTAGGCCAATGACTTTTTAATGGTGTTAGTTTATTCTTTTGCGCTTCCCTTAAAGTCACCAGATATTCTGTTGACCAGCGATGCCAAATATCTCGCGATAATTTAAGAATGTATTTGTAGCGGGCCGATATCACTTCCTTACTTATGTAGTCTGGATCTTCCATAGTATCCTCGTCATGCTCTTCAGGAAGATCCCGCAGTCTGTATCCACGTACCAGTACTGAGGGTGTGATTGGGGTAAGGTCTTCCTAATCACCAGAAGCATAGTATAGAGGGCGATAATTTACAGTGGCTTCAATCTCCAAGAGCATGGTGTTGAGTTCCTCAATCGAGAGGAGAGCTCTACCCAACACCTTCTTCAGACCCGCCTTCACGATGCCTATGGCTCTCTCCCATATGGCGCCAAACCAAGGCGCTCTGGCGGGAATGAAACGCCATTCTCATTTTACATCCGCTAGGCAGGTCTGAATCTTAGGATTGTTGCTCACTTCTTTGAGATATGTAGATGCCCCTATGAAAGTCTTTGCATAGTCACTCAGCATGATACGCGGATATCCCTGTCTACTGCAGAATCTTCGGAAGGCATGTAGGAAGCTATCACAAGTGAGGTTGGTGACCAGTTCCAGGTGAATTGCCCTGGTAACAGCACAAGTGAAAAGTATCATATACACCTTAAGATTGGGTGAATCTTTCACAGGGATTGCTCCACTGTAGTCAACCCCGGTAACTTTGTAAGGGTCACCTGGGGTAGTTCGCAGGTTTGGTAAGGGAGGAATTCCGACGGGATCATAAGGTGTTCCCTGTACTCTTCTACACTTTAAGCATTTGCGAAGGACTTTCTTGACCACCTGCCTGATTCTAGGCACCCACCATCGTTGTCTTACATAGGTGACTATATGACCAACCCCATAATGACAACAGAGTCGGTGACACCTATCGATGATAAGATGGGTGAGGGGATGATTGGGGGGCAGTAGTATTGGATACTTACTTGCCTCAGAGAGGGCTGCCAATCGTAATCTGCCTCCGCAATGTATCAAGTCCCCCTTCAAGTGTAAGCCCAACTGGTTGATCAGGTTATTCCTAGACTTTGTTCCCTTAACCAGTAATTTATATTCCTGCGTATATATTTCTTGTTGACAGAGCTTATGTAATAATTTATCTGCAATTCTGATCTCCTTCACATTGAGATAAGCACTACCTGTGGGCGGTGTGCCTTTAATTTTTGCTTTTACATTTCGTACAAATCGTAACACCCATGCTGTACACGTAACTTTTCATAGCTGCTGAATCTATCCCAGTCCCATAACCGTGTGTCTTCGTCAGGCACCGAGTCAATTACCGGTGCCACAATAGCAGTGTGTTGCTCGCTCAAATCTATATTCTCTGGCCATTCGTTGGGATCATTAAGCCAGCATGGGCCATTCCACCACAACGCAGAAGATTTGAGAAATGTAGCAGAGACACCACGAATAATGCAGTCACTTGGATTCTCTTTGGTGGACACATACCGGAACTGTGCGGTTGGGAGCAGGGTACGAATTTCGTCGACACGGTTGGTGACGTACACTGGTAGCTTCTTACGGCTATGTAACCAGTAGAGCGTAATTTGGCTGTCACTCCATACAACTGTCTCAGAGATATTTAGAAATTTTTTAAAAGTTTCCTCTACAAAGTGAACGAGTCTAGCAGCCAACAGAACTGCAGTCAGCTCTAATTTTGGGATGGAAAGGGATTTGATCGGGGCGACTTTCGCCTTCGCCATGACTAGACGGCTGCCAATTGTGTCAACAAAGTATATGGCGGTGCCGTACGCGACCTTGCTAGCGTCTGAGAAGGCATGAATGGAAACAGGATGGTCCATGACAACTCTCCGAGGAAAATTAAAACCCTTACAGAGACGAAGATCCGAAATAATGTCTTCCCACTCCTGAACCAGATCGCCAGTCAAAACCTCAAACCAACCTAATTTTATCCTCCATAATTGCTGAAGGAATAATCTCGATTTGATCGACACCGATAGAACTATCCCCAAGGGGTCAAAAAGTTTAGCTGTCATACTCAAGCAAATTAGTTTTGTAATCTGCGAATATTGCGCGTACTGAACGCCGAATGAGAGGGTATCGGTGTCCGTTTTCCAAAACAACCCTAGCACTCTAACATGTTCCTGCTGTACAGCCGCCACACCATCCCGTTGCAGTACAGTCCGCAAAACAGAATTATTAGTCGCCCATTCACGCAAATGTAGATGGGCGTCATTCATAATCTCTCGGACTACAGCATAGGTATCAACCAGGAAATCTTCTTAATTTCCTGTACCCAATAAATTGTCTATGTACAACCCTGACCGAATCTGATGAATAATCTGCGGATCTGTACTGACATAAGACAAATGTTTCAAAATGGTGGCGTTTAAAAGGAATTGGGAACAAGTCGCTCCAAATAAAACTGCCTGGAATCGGTAACAAATTAGGGGGGAATCCAGTTGCCTCGGATACTTGGGCCACATAAATCGCGTAGTCCTGGTCGTCTTCATGGAGTCTTAACATTAGAAATGCCTTCTCAATATCAGACACCCAGGCATATTTACCGAGTCGAAATCGAAGCAAAACCTGCGCCAAATCTGGTACCAGTGATGGTCCAGTGTACAGGCAGTCATTAAGACTAGGATGACGTTCACTCATCTTGGCGGAACAGTCGAAGACAATACGCACTGGTGTAGTTTTGCTCTCCTTGACTACACCGTGATGAGCCAAGCAATGCCCGGTATCTGATGTATCAAAAGGCACCTCTACTATAAAACCCCGGGACACCTGTTCCTTTATGACTTTTTAGTATTCCTCGCAAAAGTCAGGCTCCTTGAGGAATCTTTTCTGAAGTCCCCGAAGACAGCCTATGGCCAAACCCTTGTTAGATGGCAGCTGATCCTTAGAATTGTTCCAGGGCAGTCTCACTTTATACTGCTGGCTGTCGGGATCGTAGGTAACGGTATCCTCATACGACGATAGTGCTTGCCGCTCAACCAGTGAGTATTCCTTAGGGGTTATCCCGATATGATCTAATTCCCACAAAACATTTAAGTCATTTTTGCATGGTGGAATATTACCAGTGGACATGTATTCGTCCATTGGTGTTACTGCTACTTTCAATACAGTAATTACTTCTGTGCTGGAGCTGGTAGGCTGTGTCACATATGAACCACTGATGGCGTACCCGTACTTGGTAGGAAGCAGAATTAGACTACCTGACCTTTTATACCCAGGTCGCACTATATTGTAGTAGTGATCCGCACCGATGAGCAGCTCCAGCTGATCTGTGTCCGTTGCGTGAGGATCGGCTAATTTTATGCCTTTACTTTGTAAACTAACCAGTTTAGACTTTAGGTTAAGTTCACCTTTATGTTCTGGCAATTCATCAACCACTATTGCATCTAGATGATGAAATTTACCTCTGTGTTTGTATTGCAGTGCCACAACATTATATTCCCGAGGCCTGTTTCCCGGTAAATCCGTGAAGACATAACTCCTCAGTTCCTTTAGAAATGTAGGAAAGGGAGGATAGAACAGAAGACTTCACAAAGGTCCTCTGAGAACATTGGTCAAGTAGCGATCTGATTTTAACACAATTATTATCCTTACCCTTTACCGGCAGCTGTACGGTGGGCAAGATTACTGTATTTTTACCTGTGGCAACGGACATTGTAGTTGAAGTAGCAGCAGTATGCTCTCTCTTGGTGTTATCCTCCGCTGGTCTACTTTCTTTCCCTTGTTTTTGTGTACACAGGGAATGAAAGTGTTTGCCCTTACAAAACTTGCAGCTTCTTACGTTAGGATTAGTACAACCCGAATGGCCATAGTCTTTTGACAAGCACCCAGTGCAGAGACGTAGTTGACGGCCTCTTTTAACTTTAAGAGGCCTTAACTTTAAGGTCTTATACTTCATACACTTGTACCATAAATGATTGGTGCCACTACACAGCACACAGTTGAATTTCCTGTACTCACTCTGGGCGGTAAATGTTGCCATAGCCATGGGTGTACCCCCTACTCTATCTTGACCCGCCATATTGTACACTTCAGCCTGGAGGCAATGAGTTAATTTCTTAAAATCCAGGCTCGAGTCTCCCATTTCCCGTTTTATGGTTTCTTTTAGTGGTGATGATAACTTATTGACAAGAGTCACCACACAAAATTCCTCCAAACAAATACCATGGCTAATGATTGACCTCATCACACTCTCTGTATTGGCATAGAAGTCCTTCAGGTCAGCTGTTTGGGTGACACTAATGGATTGAATTTGGTAACATAAGCTGCCTTGATTCGATCTGGATGCCCATATGTCTCTTGCAGGAGCTCAATTGCTGGGGCATAGCTTGCACTTTCGATAATGAATCCTTCGACTAGCTTATGTGCATCACCCTGAAGCTGACCCTTTAGATAGGTGAAGCGTTGTATATCTGTTAGGTCGGGATTGTCATGGATGGTACACTTTAACATCTCCCAAAATCCCGACCACATGGTGGCATCACCTTCAAATTTTGGAAGAGTAAGATGTGGTAATTTGACTGCGGATTTCTTTGGCTCTTTCTTGACCTCTGTAATCAAGATCCCCTTCAGTGTGGCAACGATTACTTGTATGCCCTCCATATATAGGGTATCCTCTCTGATCACCTCTACATACTCGGCGTCCTCGTATGTGTCGGCCAGGTCCTCCTGTGTGACCTCATACTTGTCAAGTTGCTTTTGAATACTGAGCAACCTGGCCTCCACCTCCACTCTAGACGCCGAATCAAGGAATCCGTCAATATCAGAGGTTAAGACCGTCAAAGAGCCCTTAAGTCCAGCCCAACGCTTTTGTACACTTTTAGCCATGATTATACGGGAAGGAAATCTAATGACGTTAAATCAAACTATCAATGCCAGACCGAATAAGTTGCGGCCAACAATACAGTACTCCGAGAAATCAAATAAATCGCAAGCCGAAAATAATGGGAGGTTTGACGTACCTCCCAACCTACCAAATAGGAAAACCTACTATTTGGTAGTAGTCTTGGAAAATCCAACGTCAAGGCTATTAACCTAATTGCAATGACGACTTGTCTATTTTGACTGCTATGTCGTCATTCCAACCGCGGTTAAAAAGAAAACGTCTAGAGTCTACTCCTTATCTTGCTCTAGGAGACGTTGTACATTAACCAAAACTACCACCGAAGGTGAAAAAAGCATAGAAGAGAAGAAAAAGGGGTTTACCTTAGTTACCGCTTAAGGCCCATCCTGTGTTCCGTCATGTGCAGATCCCTGTCGAACGTGCGCATGAGCGACCCTCTCTTGTTATCACATCTCACGTCAGCAGAAGAACGCGGATGGGCAGGGGTCCGGCGTGAGGGAGGGTATTATGTACGTTGGATTTTCCAAGACTACTACCAAATAGTAGGTTTTCCTATTTGGTAGGTTGGGAGGTACGTCAAACCTCCCAATTTGTTAGTAGTCTTGGCAAATCCAACGTCAAGGCTGCATAACAAATAGGAGGAGGACATCCAAGCCCAACCTACCAAAAAAACCAATGCATAAAACAAAATTACGAATGACAAAGACACAATGTAAACAAGAGAGTTTAATAAAAGAGTGAAAAACTGAGGAGTAGCTAAAAAGAACAGTTTTAACACATGCCCGTCATTCATAGTAATGCAAAAACATAGACTTGTCTGAAACCAAATAGGTACTGTACCCAAAATCCCTTTTCTTCAAAAACCAACAAAAACACTGAACACAAGAACAAAACACAATTTTCAATGTGGCAAAAACACTTATGTACTGGAACAATACATAATCCCAAACTTGCAATCCAGTGTTGCAAACCCATACACCCCCCCCCCCCTTTGTCAAATAAAACAAAGGAAAAGAACGAGGGACAAGGGGGGAAGACCAGGGATCTTCGCCAGAGCACCAGGAAACACGACCCCCGAGAGCAATCACCGGCCGAGGGGGTCGAACACTGGACACGGAGAGGTAGGAGGAGATGAAGGAATTGATAGACCACAAAACCGCGGAGGCGAAGGCAGGGAAGGATCGACGTGGCAGGAACCGGAAGGAGGCAGCAAAGGATCTGACATCGCGCGCAGAACCCCTACAAACAGGGTGACGGGCACGAACGGTCCGACAAACGTGGCGGCCCAGCTGCACCTGCTAGAGCCTCCCACCTGTCCGAGGAGACACCCACACAGCAGTACCCGAAGGCGGCGCCACAGACGCAACAGAGGAGTGCAAGGCTGACACCGGGCACAACACATGGCGAGGATGCCCACGCCGTAAAGCCTGGACGGCGAAAGGCTGGAAAACGGGGGCCTCCCTCCCATGCGTGGTAACAAAAGGTGGGGAGGAGGCGAACGAGACGCCATGCAAGGACGGGGAGAATCGGACGCAGTCCCGGGGCTGTGACAATGCCGCTAGTGCAGACACCCGATCCCCAGTGGCCAGAGCGACAAGGAAGAGTGGACGCCCGAGCAACGGAACCGGCGTAGCGGCCCTTGTATACGTGGGGGAAGCCAGAAGGACCAGAGCCCGCCCCAGATCCCACAGCGGAGAGACCTGGCGCGGAGGCGGTCAATCCCGGAAGGCAGCCGTCAGGAAGGAATCCAGCACCTGTGGCGGAACGACCAGCCCAGCGACGGACCCAAAGAACCCCCCGGACGGCAGACAAGTGGGTACGTATAGCGTCGACTGGAAAGCGACGTGTACGGAAGAGGTGAAACAAGGAGCGTAGGACGAGGGAAGGAGAGCCAACTGGCAGGCGAGTGGCCTGTAGCCACCTAGTAAAAAACCTCCAGCGGGACCCGTAAGGCCCCCAAGGAGAAGACGGCCAGGAACGCTGCAGGAAGTCAGTCAGGGCCCGGCCGGGGACCGGGAGCCACCGTGCCTCATGAACAAGCACGATGCGAAGGCCAAAGAGGTCCGCAGGACCCCAACCTAGCCCAAGTGGAAGCCGGAGACAGGTAGAGGGACCGGACCCGGGCACCACCGCGGCAACCGGGCGGACCAAGTCCGTGCCGGCCACAGAGGCGCGAGGAGCCAGACGCAGCCGTGGTACAGCCGCAGCTTCGCGAAGACCGGGCACATCAACAGCGCGTCTGGTGGCGGAAAAATGGATATCGACCGCCACCAGTACCAGGCGACCATGAAAGCGTCCGGACCCCCCCCCGGAGCGCGAGGCCGGAGGGAGAGGTCCAGAGGCAACTGGCGCGGCACCCCCGATGCGAACAAGGCGACCTCCGGAACACCTCAGGAAGCCGCGAGGTCGGCGAACACAGTCCGTTTCATCGCCCATTCTACAAGAACGCCCTGCCCTCTCGACAGGGCGGCCGCCCAAAGGGTGGCAGGCCCGGGCAGGGAGGAGGCATGCAAGGAGAAGGGGTGTCGGTCCGCGAGGAAAAACAACTCCACCGAGACCCCTAATAGAGTCAACGACCTGGAGGACCCCCGCATAAGGAAACAGGGGACAGCTTGTCTGAGTGTCCAACCCGAAGGCCACCGACTCACCCCGAAGGGCCAGCGCGGGGACCCGCAGGAAGAACAAAGGAACCAACAATCCGAGGGCATAGACAGGTAAGAGGAGGGAGACCCACCCATCTGCCGGGAAGTGGACGTCCCAGGTTCGATTGGGAACCTCACCCAACCTCGCTCGACGTATCTGTGGTTACCCAGACCGTCGGCGGGGGAGTCGGTCCAGGGCACAGCCGCAAAGAGCGAGCCCCGAGCAACCCAGCGACCGAAGCGCCGGCGAACGGTACGCGGGAGCGGCAGGAGCCGATCCATAGGGGCAACGGAAACACCGCGGTGCCCATGAGGAGGAGGCGGCGTAGCCAGAGGCTCCCTAATGGAAGGGGCAGAGCGGCCCAATGCAGCGAACCCACGAACGAGTCCCAGAGCCACCCCGGGAGGGAGACCGAGTGCAACACGGCGAGGACCGTCCACCGAAGGTGCACCGCGGCCGGCAGACCCCGGGTCACCGTAGCGCCGGACAAAACCCATGCGAGACCGACCCATGGCACGACACGCGACGGGGTCAAGCGTGACTTGGGAACATCGAAGGGGAACCCTAACCGTGCGATGTCGCGAACGATTGTGAGGGCGTCGCCAATGCACAGGCCTAGGGCGTCGGAAACTACCAACCAAACGGCCAAGGAAAACAGGAGCTGGAGCCCGCTCCTGAGGAGAGGACCCAGAGCCTGCCCCACCAGTGCGGAGAAGATCTGCGGCGCGATGTGGAGACCGAAGGGAAGGCCGTCGAACAGGAACACACGATCGGAAGTCCGAACGGCCAAGAATCGCTGGAAGCGAGGATGGAGAGGAACGAGCCAAGACACATCCTGGAGGGCCAGCGACACTACCCACGACAGAGGGCACAGGGCCAGGCGTACCAGGGGTACCGGCAGCATCCGAAACCGTGTGTGCACGATGTGCCCGTTGAGGGCCAACAGATCCACCACCGGTCGCATCGCGTCGCAGGTCGGCGACGGAACCAGAAAGACACGGGAGAGGAAAACCGGGTGACCGGCGGTCAACTCCCTCGACGCTACCCAGCTCGGGCATGGAAGTGAACACGTGGGCCACCTCTGAAGAGATGGGCCGTTGTCGGTGACAAGAGCGGAGTGGGGGTCCGGACGTCCACCTCCAGGTGAGAACCCTCCGCGCAACCCGCCGCCCCCAACGTCCCTCGCGGCTACCGAGGGGCGCAAGGGCGAAAACAACCCGAGGGAGCACCCGAGAGGAGGGGAGCGACCCGGTACGCCCAGGCGAGAAGGAGAACAAGGAGGCCGACCCAGAGAACTACACATTGTGTTGACGTGGAGGTACCCCCGGTACGGGCCGTGCGGGCATGAGCGCCACGTTGACCTCCTCTACCCCCGCCCCCCCCCAACCTCGTCGAAAAGGGCGGGCCACCCCAACCCAAGGCCGGCGCGGGGCTGACCCCTACGAAAGGCGGCCGGAAGTGGAAGGCCGGCCAGCCCCGACACAGAGGGGATGAAAGGGGCAAGAACAGAAGTGCGAGGCGGAACCGAAGCACTGGCCAGCAACGTCCCAGTCTTGCGCCCGGGCAAGGCGGCAGCACTTGCAGCAGCACCCCGAAGAGGACCGGCAGAAGGACGGGACTGAGAAAACCCCGCGCGCGGCACAGCGCGTCGGTGCGTGACGTAAGCAGGGTCCGTAACGACACAGCACGGCGTCGTGTGGCGGAAGCAGGGGCCGCCGACAGAGAAGCGGAGCATTCCCAAGCATCCTGCGTAAAAAACCCCGACGTATATAGCGCAGAGTACAACAAACCCTGACGAATAACCAAGGGGGCCGGCCGGCAGAACGAAGACCGTACCGTCGTGCGGTGCCGAGTTGCCGCGCACAAAACCGCCTTCAGCTCGGGAACCAAAGACACCGCGAGCCGAAGGTGGACCCGCTCAACGCGGTCCAAACCCTCGCGAAGATCGCCTGGCGCAGACGCCTCGAAAAGCCGCAGGTGGTGAACAGACGTCTGGAGGGAACCTAAAGACAAGACAATAAGTCCGTCACCCTCCGTCGCAAGGGAAAAACCTTGGCGACAGAGGGCTGATCCGGGTGAGAGAAGAACGGGGTAGCAATAGAACAAAGTTCAAGAACGGGCGCGCTCATCCAGGACCAGAACGCGCCGTCCAACCCGCCGACAGACACAAGAGGAGGCAAAATCAGGGACGACTCCGGGGGAGGGACGGAAGGAGAGCCGTCGACGGATCGGTGTGTGAAGTCGAAGGCCTCAGCAAACCAGGCCTCCAATGGGAGAGGGTGACCGAGCATGACGGCTAAGCCAGGCGTACCGGCGTCGCACAAACCTGTCCCTTAGGAGGACAGACCCGTCAACACAGCCAGGGACTGAACAGCCGGAAGGATGTCAGTGCGGCTGAAGCCTGACCAGAGCGTAGGCCTGCAGAAGGGAGGGGGACCATAGCAGGGGTAGGTAGGGTGAGGTGCTGAGGGTGAGGCACCGCCAAGAAGGGCGAGAAGAGGGAGTCTTCCATCGACTCCAAGTGCCCGTCGAAGCGTGACACAACCCAGCCCTGCATAGCCAACAATTGATCCGAGAGAGGCTACCCCCCCCCAGATTGGTCGGCCCGCAGGGGCGAGCGTGAGCGGGAGCGAGACCCACGACACGAACCAGCAGCGTCGCGGCCCAAGGAAGGCGAGCGACGACGGTTGTGTCGCCGTTGAGGGACTCGTCCCCGATCACGAACGGCCGAGGGGGAAACAGCACCATTCCCCTCTTCCAGCGACACATCAGCTCCTGAGAAAGGGGACCCCGAAACCTCGCGAAACCCCACCGAGGCAAGAGGAGGGGTACCCCCCTGGCGAGACGGTAAGGGAAGGTCAGGAAGAGAAGAATGAGGAGGAGCAGGACGACGGGAGTGGGAAGGCTGGCCGGGTGAAAGGAGGCCAGGAGCCGCGGGGGGAAACAGAGCAAGGATCCCCGGGGCTGAGATAACAGGGCGGCCCGACACCGAGGCGGAGGAGGGAGGGACCACCACCGTGGGACGAGACCGTGAAGTAAGAATAGGCACTGAAGCAGGTGAAGTAGGAGAAGCAACGACATCCAGGCGGACCCTCCTGGACAGTGTAGGAGGAGGGAGCAGAGGGCCAGCTACAGCATGAACAACCGCGCGCGGAGAGGACAACGTAAGAGGAAGTCGTCTGGGCTGGGGAAGCGGGCGGAAGGGAGTAGAGCCCCTATCCGTAGAGGCCAGGGGAGGGCGCACAGGGGCAGAGCCGCTAACCCCGGCCTCAGGGCGAGAACCATGACGAGGGCGATGGGCGTCGTCAAGGCGATCAGGAGGACGACAAGGCGAGCGAGAGCGTGGACGGAGCCGGGGAACCCCCCGACGATGGGACGACCGGCTGCGGGACCCAGGGGAGAGGGCCCGAGCAGGGAGAGGGCCAGGTAAATGGCCGTCAGTCGGGTCAGGGATACCCAGGGCGACGCGGATCCGGTCGCCAACAAAGGCCGGGGAACGGCGGCCCACAGTCCTAATGTGGCGGGAGACCATCGTCCACACCGACGGAAGGGAAGCAGGAGGCCACAGCCGCCGCCGAGGAACCAGGGCCATGGAGCAGCACAACCACCAGGGCCAGACACGTGCCACACAGAGCAGGGAGGTAGGCCGTAGAGGACACACAGAGCGAGTGGCGCAAGCAGGACTTGTGGCTCTCCAAGCACGGGGAGCGACAACCAAGGCGAAAGCAAGGCAGCCTACCTGCACTAGAAGAACACACACCATAATCAGCACGTCGAAGGAGTAAGTGGAGAGAATGTCCAAGAAGAACCAGGGAAGGAGCATGGGGAAACAGGAACACACATGCAAACAGGTATCCGTACTCACCCTAAACTGGGAGCACAGAGGTAGGTGAGGAGGGCGGCCGAGGCGGAAGAGCACTAGCAGAACCTGCAAAGATGGAGAAAGTGTTAACCACCACTCAACATCTTACATGCAGGGCCTATAACACCAGTAAAGTGCATACACCAATATAGTATCAGGCAACAAGATGACATAACAAAAGTCAATAGTGAAAGCCAACTATTACCGCAAATTTGCGGGCCAATGGAGGCATAACCGTACCGACACCACCCTCCTGCAATTTCGCGGGACCCCCCAACGATCTCCGCAAATTTGCGGGGAACCGAAATGGCCCAGAGGACCGAATCGAGCACCCCGCAAATTTGCGGGACCGGCCGAGATGGTCCGGCGCCGAAAAAGCGAGAGGAGCGTCTAGGAAATACCAAAGAGGCCCAGAAAAAAGCGTCATCTCCTTATGAACTCCAAGCGACGATGGCCATCAAGCTGAGCAGTGTCTTCCTTGATAATATCCTGACTCAACCGGTCAAGGGAGAGGCAAGGAAGACACACCAGGGGAGAGGAGGCACATCCCCTAGGAACCACCCAACCCACAGAGATAGAGCAAAGCCCATGAGGAGAAGTGGCAGGAAGGGTGGTTTGGCACAAACAGGGGCCCCCGTAGGGTACCCCAGGATTGGGCAAAAGGGTATGAAAGGATGGAGGTGAAAACAGTAAGGGAACACAAAAACCAGTAAATGAAACTGGCGAGAAAAAGGGTGGCCTAGCCGTGAGGAGAGAATGTGTCAGGGGCGAAAAACCCTGTGGTGTGAGGGAGGGGCCCCCGTGGGGTACCCCAGGATAACACGAACCACCAAGCGCCCAGGCCCTTGAGACACAGTGAAGGCTCGAAAGGGGGGACTCGGGAATAACGCTAATAATGCGGCCGACACAAACCCTACAAACAGCACCGCCACCACGAAATCTCAGATCGTGAACCAACTGTACACCTAGGCTATGAAAATATGAAAACTCATAGGGGCATAGCAATTCCTGAATGAGAAACAAGCTAGGCTAAAATAAGCTAAAAGCTAAACTATGCCCAGACTAACAGGAAAAAAGAATATGAAAAGAGAAAGGAATGAAAAACACACACGAGGAACGCCAGGCGCCCCCGTACCTTCGGTAGCTATTTCCACACGCGTCTCCATTAAACACACTGAGGAGCCCATTTACGTGTGCCCTAGATCACGTAACATCTGTCTAACAAAAAAGAAGGCCAGATAAGCCGAAACGAACCTAAACAGGGTGAATTAAAGGAGCACAACAAAAGCGACTGCATTCAATGGAGCGCGTGAAAAAATGATAACAAGAGAGGGTCGCTCATGCGCACGTTCGACAGGGATCTGCACATGACGGAACACAGGATGGGCCTTAAGCGGTAACTAAGGTAAACCCCTTTTTCTTCTCTTCTATGCTTTTTTCACCTTCGGTGGTAGTTTTGGTTAATGTACAACGTCTCCTAGAGCAAGATAAGGAGTAGACTCTAGACGTTTTCTTTTTAACCGCGGTTGGAATGACGACATAGCAGTCAAAATAGACAAGTCGTCATTGCAATTAGGTTAATAGCCTTGACGTTGGATTTGCCAAGACTACTAACAAATAACACCCTCACGAAATGCGGAATAAGAATTGTGCGCAATGTAGACTAGCAATCCGGAGCTTTTCAATTTAACTCCTTACAGGATAGTTATGAAATTATAGAATCATTACGCCAGAAGTTAAGAAAAGCCGGGAGGGATATTTAGTACAATACAGTATAGGCCAAAAGTCTCCAGATGTAAAAAAAAGAGAGGTACCGTTTAAAGCTTATAATACATTTAAGAATTTTAAGAGAGAGAGCCTATAGGGTAATTTAAACAGGCTAAACTCAATGGGTACCGCTAATTTTATATTATTAAATTTAATAAATGTGAAAATTGTACACAAGAAAAGTTAATCTCAAGAAGTCACAAGGAAAAAAGTTTTGAGTTGGATTAACACACACTTAGCCTATCAACTATCATATTACCCCGCTGTAAAGTCAGTGAAAATAGGCTATCCTAAACAGACCTCGGATGCGGAAATACCCTGAGCCGAACAGGCCAAGTGGGATATCTCTATTGGTCTAACTGGTAAGGTGCCTGCCTCACACCCAAGGGTCGAGAGTTCGTGCCCCCACCAAGGCATGATATTTTCGTGAGGCTATTTCCGCATTTAACGAAGTTTAGGTGTGCTGGTTAAATTGTTCAGATGGTTGAGAGTAAGATCGGAGCTCCATAAATCCTCTTTCGGGTAAGGTGTAAAAACCGATCCCCACACCGCCTTCAGGGCACACGACGAGAGTAGAATTTAGAAAGATATGTGAATGAATAACCTTTAAATTTTAAAGAAGTTATTTTTCAGTATAGGCCTAATTTTGATCTAGATTAAATATAACATACAGTACAGTATGGATGAATTTAATCTTAATGACGTGCCAATTGTGCAATATTTTCTAGGGCTAAAGTAGTTTTAATATAATGTAATGAGCCCAAAAAAAGCATTTAAAGTAGGCTAATTATTGTTTTGAGTACTGTACTGGATCAGATTTATAACTTTCATTCTGGGTAAAACTCCCGTCGCAGCCCTGACCTATCCACTAGTTTCCACATCCTGTCCCACTGGTCAGGCACCTGGGGCCAGTGTGCCAAAATTCGCCCATTTTCTTCGTGATCCCGAACCAAACATCTGAAAAAATATTTATACTGAAATAGGCTAAGAGCCTGTGACTGTCCCGGGGCGGCCGGGAGCCCCGCTAAACCTGCCATTCTATTTCTACATTACACTCATCAAACGATAGTTGCTTTGCTCTACACTGTACTCTACATTGGCTATGATCTTCGAACTATTATATATCACCTGTATTGAAGTCCAAATGCAGCTACTAATGTAAATATAGACGGATAAATCCAGAGCTCGAGTCATGAGAGCGATTTGTTTACACTGTGAAAACACAACTTGTTCGGTTCGGATGAGGTGACTGACTTTAGCACCAATATAACAAATATATATTACAATAAGGAAACAGCCATCGTTCATAGAACGAACTCCTGGATGGGAGAGTCCGCTAAAACAAACAACCAATGTACCCCTACACTCCGATGTTATATTGCGCCGAAGGCTGAGTCAAGACGAACACAACTACCGTAATTTTATTGGCACTCGAATGCTCAATAATATGTAGATTAAAGGATAATAATAGGTATTTATCTAAAACTATGTATATATTAACTAAACTACTCCATGTGTTTAATATATTGACTAAATTTCACTGAAATGAATAATGTAAAATATTAATTTAAGTTTGAATGTTAGTTTTCTGATCTGATCTGATCCTAATTAAACTCCCACAAAATACACGATATTTTTTTCGTATGTGCTAATTTTATGGGGTCTCTAATTTCTTAAAAATAGTGAATGAATATACATTTTATGTGTTTGACAAAGAGCGCAAGACCTTGAGGCATAAGGTAAGCTATAAATTAGTACGATTTTATGATGAATTATTGGTTTTTCAGGGGTATATATGTGGTTGGATCAATGGAAAACAACGAACGAATATCAGCAATGTTTTCCATTGTGGTGTTTCCGAGAATAATCCAATGATGACGTCAAATTAGCTTGCCGCCAATCAACTGTGGAACACTTGGAAATGTGTTAGCTGTTATTTACCGATATATTTGTGGAAAAATAGTGAATTAAGGGGCTGGAATATAACATTGACTTCATGTGAAGTGCGAGTGCCCTACACATTCTAAAATTGTGCATATTAATCTTGGGGAACTCATTATATATAAGGTATAAGTTCAAGGTGATACTTTGGGTAAACCTGACTTCTAGCAAGCACCAAACAGCGATTTTGTAAGTAGCCAAGCATATTATTTTTTTCAGATAAGCCTAGGCCTACTTGTATTAGCCTAGGCCTATGATGATAATGATAATTTGAAGCAGAAATGAGTAGCCTAGGCTGAGGCTAGGCATATTAGGCTTAGGATAACCCATTATCCAACAATCTTAGGACTGCCCCCACTAGTGGGGCTATGTATAATGTATTGATAGGCTAATGAAGATCAAGGAAGATTTGAGGTTAAAGACAGTAAAAAATAAGGTTAGCTAGGCAGCTGGGAATCTGGTTCTGGTAGGCTAAGACTCAGAGCCCACTCTTAACCCGGGAACGGCGAAGGTCCTCAATTATGGTAATTATTTAGAAGATGACCTTTTTTTCTAGTTATTAAAAACTTACTCTATGGTGTATTATATGATATATAGAAGCAATAGAACTGTTAAAATTACCTGGGAAGTGTATATTAAACTTAGCCTAGACCAACATTCCTGTTTTTTTTTTTTTTTTTTTTTTTTTTTTTGTAAGGCTAGGCTAGGCTAACCTAGCCTAGGCTACTCTTGAGTTTTGGAACACAGTAGGCCTAAGCCTAGGCCTATTTTAGATGTCTAACTTTTAAAATAATAATATAAAAATACGTAGGCTAGGCCTAGGCTAGGATTAATTTTTTTTTATCATTATACAGAAAGTTGTATCACTCAAAAAAAACAGCGTCATTCGACACCCTGGCTAGGCTATAGCCTATGACAATAACAGTTTGCCGTCATGCCGTGGGATTATAGGGGTAGACCTGTCACTGAAGAATACTTTCGCAGTCTTACCGTTTGTTTTTGTTTTCAATGTATAGGCTATAGGCAGAATAGGCTACAGTAGTATCTTATCTACTGGTATCTTATTTTATTGTAGTTTATATTATGAGTGGAAGATTTGCAATAACTTACCCTAACCAAAGTCCAAACTTAGTGTCCAAAGTGGGATCTGCACCCTGCCTCTATGTTCTCATGGTATTATTCTATAATTGCACCTATACGAGCTAAACAAAGTATTATTGTATTTAACAGGAAGGTACGGTGAGGTAAGTGATGTGGTATAGGTGGCAATATGCGGAAATGGATTATAAAGGCATTCCGCCCCCTCTTACCCCCTTACGAAAATCTACGGTTATTCACTCCACCCGAACTGAATTTCTACCGTTTTACCCAACCAGCGGGGGTGTGGGGGCGGCAGCCCCCAACCTATAATACTAGGTTAGGTTAGGTAAGGTTGTTAGGTTAGGCTAATGTCTCTCTGAAACATTGTAAATCCGTGTCACATCTAGATTGATACTTTTGTCAGAGGGGGTGGAATGCCCTTATAATCCATTTCCGCATATTGCCACCTATACCACATCACTTACCTCGTTGTACCTTCCTGTTAAATACAATAATAATTTGTTTAGCTCGTATAGGTGCAATTATAGAAATTTACCGTTCTCATTTTGTATACCGGTAACTTTTTAGCCAGATTACCGGTACAATTTAATAAGTGTACAGCCAGCAGCTAGGCCTACCGCCTACAGTGCATTTATAGATTTCCCGGAATCCCGGCCATGACTTGGGTATCACTAACGAATCTTTCCGCAGCCTTATGTACAATTGTTTGTTTTTATTTCTTCAAGGAATATAGTACAGTACAGTAGTTTATTGTTCAATTGTTTATCATGTTATGAGTAGATAATTTGCATTACCTTACCCTAACCTAACTTTACTTAGTCTTAGTGTCCAAAGTGGGGGCTGCCACTATCCCCACAGTCCACACACCCGCTAACTAACATATATTATTGGTATGTCTTGTCATTACTATAACCTGACTTCATGGGGGTAACGGAGACTTGATTGAATATTTTCGGAATTAGCCTTGCAGAATCTTGAGTCTTTTAAGTTGTGAAAATTAAAGTAAGTTTCTACGTTCCTACTGATTGTACTTAACCCGAGATGGGAATAGCCTACCCAGGTATTTTTTACTCGGCCCAGGGAAAATAATAGACAAAAAATGTTCTAATCAAAGTTTATTCTTGAAACTTGGTACCGGTATGTATTTTAACCAGTACTCTATAGTAACTCATGTATCATATGAAAGGATATAAATTAAGTATGTAATAGTTCTTGGAATGCAACAACAAATATACATGAAATCTTTGTTAATATACAGGAGACGCAACAATGTGTTTTTCAGGTATTTTTTTTGGTATTTTGATTTTGTTTTTGGTGTTTTAGTCGTATCTAGTGATGACATTGAATGGGAATTAAGCATTTACCCATTATCCATCAATCTAAAGACACGCCCCCCGATAGTGGGGAGGGCTATGAAGATCAGGGAAATTGAGGGGTAAAAAGCGTATAGAACACGATAATACACATTTGTAACCCAAATTTGGCTCAGGTTTGTTCAATTTCCAGACCCATAAAACCCGATTTTTTGAAAACCCGAGCCAAGTTTTGACGAAACTTGGCTCGGATTTAACAAATGTAAAAATGAAAAAAATACAGTAACCTTGGTAAATTATTGGCTCGGGTTTTGTCAATTTCCAGACCCATAAAACCCGACTTTTTGAAAACCCGAGCCAAGTTTTGACGAAACTTGGCTCGGATTTAACTAATTTAAAAATGAAAATAACACAGTAACCTTATTAACATGTTGGCTCGGGTTTTGTAAATTTCCATACCCATATAACCCGACATTTAGAAAACACGAGCCAAGTTTTGACGAAACTTGGCTCGGATTTTACTAATGTTCATGTTAAAATTACACAGTAACCCTAATAAAATCTTTGTTTGGGTTTTCATAAGGTTAACATTAGCCTAACCTAACTAAGTAAAAATGGAGTTAACATTAGCCTAACCTAACAACCTTACCTAACCTAACCTAGTAAGAATGGGGTTAACATTAGCCTAACCTAACAACCTTACCTAACCTAACCTAGTAAGAATGGGGTTAACATTAGCCTAAGCTAACAACCTTAACTAACCTAACCTAGTAAGAATGGGGTTAACATTAGCCTAACCTAACAACCTTACCTAACCTAACCTAGTAAGAATGGGGTTAACATTAGCCTAACCTAACCTAGTAAGAATGGGGTTAACATTAGCCTAACCTAACAACCTTACCTAACCTAGTAAGAATGGGGTTAACATTAGCCTAACCTAACAACCTTACCTAACCTAGTAAGAATGGGGTTAACATTAGCCTAACCTAACAACCTTACCTAACCTAACCTAGTAAGAATGGGGTTAACATTAGCCTAACCTAACCTAGTAAGAATGGGGTTAACATTAGCCTAACCTAACAACCTTACCTAACCTAACCTAGTAAGAATGGGGTTAACATTAGCCTAACCTTAAAACCTTACCTAACCTAACCTAGTATTATTGGTGGGGGCTGCCGCCCCCACACCTCCGCTGGTTGGGTACTGGCTGAAAAACTTATTGTTTTACAGTAGGCCTATGTATTTTATTTTATTTTTGTTCTCCCTTATAATACATTTCAGCTCTTAATGACATATATAGCAATGATGTATAGCCTATGCTCTACCGGACCTATTAGGCCTAAAAAGATCGATGGGCTAACTGTCGGTCCAAAACATCAGTATGGTAACCAACTAGCCCATGCATGCCAGTTTAATCCTATGCGAAAAAATATTTTACTTTGTTACTTTGCGATGACCCATTAAGATTCCCTAGCTAGCTGTGGTCCGGCTCCTTTATGTTGTCCCAACCAACCAACTAACCTTAATGAACAGAGGAGGTACTGGGCTGCCTGGCTGGCCGCTGGAGGCTCGATCACCACTCATCTTGGTCAACAGCTGGTGGATTTTTGTTTCGAATTTTTCCATGTAAAACAAGTGTATGTGCATTTCAAAACCAGCTGTCCTCGCCAGCTGTATTTGGAACACTGGTTATTGCACTTTGGACAGTTTACACTTATTGGAAGGCGAAAAGGTCTTAAGCAGCCTCAGTGTTTTTAAAGACGGTGGAAAAAGCTTTGATCGGCTCACACCCTCTACACAAGCTGGCCAGAGTCAAACTGACAGCTTATATCCTGGGCCACCTGTTTTCCAAATCATGGCATCACCTGATTGGTCGATAGACATCACGTGTCAGTGAACTCGAGTACTCTTGGCATGAATTAGGTAGGGTGATTACTTTGGCTATGACGCCACCAGTATAGTTCATTGCATTCGCCACCAGATGTCTCAGTTGTTGACTGACAGTCACGAAAAAGAAGTCTCCCAGATGAAGACGAAAAAGAAGAAGTGTAAACGAACCCTTAAAACGTAAATATCCATATAATATGTATTATGTTAGTTTCCCGGGAATGCAGGGTGCCAAAACAGAAATTATCCAGTTCTGGATCATTTTTCTAAGCTTACAAGTATCAACTTTGCGCGGCGTCTGCGGGGGGTGCGGGGGGCGCAGCCCCCCGCTTCATAACAGGGGGTATGTGAAGGTAAATATATGCACAATACATGCTCAAAATTTATTAAAAGGAATGAATAATATTGTAAGTAAAAGGGATGTTATGTATGTTTACTGGTGTTTAATCAGGATACTAGGGGAGCTGGCTGCCTGTACTTCAGTCTCAAAGAGATGCACTTCAGGTCCACTAATATAGGCATTGAAAACAGGTTTTTAAATTATTCTTAGCAGCCCCTGTTTTAGTTTTGTAACTTTTGTCCAATAAAGATTTCATGTATATTTGTTGTTGCATTCCAAGAACTATTACATACTTAATTTATATCCTTTCATATGATACATGAGTTACTATAGAGTACTGGTTAAAATACATACCGGTACAAAGTTTCAAGAATAAACTTTGATTAGAACATTTGTTTGTCTATTATTTTCCCTGGGCCGAGTAAAAAATACCTGGGTAGGCTATTCCCATCTCGGGTTAAGTACAATCAGTAGGAACGTAGAAACTTACTTTAATTTTCACAACTTTAAAAGACTCAAGATTCTGCGAGGCTAATTCCGAAAATATTCAATCAAGTCTCCGTTACCCCCATGAAGTCAGGTTATAGTAATGACAAGACATACCAATAATATATGTTAGTTAGCGGGTGTGTGGACTGTGGGGATAGTGGCAGCCCCCACTTTGGACACTAAGACTAAGTAAAGTTAGGTTAGGGTAAGGTAATGCAAATTATCTACTCATAACATGATAAACAATTGAACAATAAACTACTGTACTATATTCCTTGAAGAAATAAAAACAAACAATTGTACATAAGGCTGCGGAAAGATTCTTTAGTGATACCCAAGTCATGGCCGGGATTCCGGGAAATCTATAAATGCACTGTAGGCGGTAGGCCTAGCTGCTGGCTGTACACTTATTAAATTGTACCGGTAATCTGGCTAAAAAGTTACCGGTATACAAAATGAGAACATAGAGGCAGGGTGCAGATCCCACTTTGGACACTAAGTTTGGACTTTGGTTAGGGTAAGTTATTGCAAATCTTCCACTCATAATATAAACTACAATAAAATAAGATACCAGTAGATAAGATACTACTGTAGCCTATTCTGCCTATAGCCTATACCTTGAAAACAAAAACAAACGGTAAGACTGCGAAAGTATTCTTCAGTGACAGGTCTACCCCTATAGGCCTAATCCCACGGCATGACGGCAAACTGTTATTGTCATAGGCTATAGCCTAGCCAGGGTGTCGAATGACGCTGTTTTTTTGAGTGATACAACTTTCTGTATAATGATAACAAAAAATTAATCCTAGCCTAGGCCTAGCCTACGTATTTTTATATTATTATTTTAAAAGTTAGACATCTAAAATAGGCCTAGGCTTAGGCCTACTGTGTTCCAAAACTCAAGAGTAGCCTAGGCTAGGTTAGCCTAGGCTAGGTTAGCCTAGCCTAGCCTTAGCTACAAAAAAAAAAAAAAAAAAACAGGAATGTTGGTCTAGGCTAAGTTTAATATACACTTCCCAGGTCATTTTAACAGTTCTATTGCTTCTATATATCATATAATACACCATAGAGTAAGTTTTTAATAACTAGAAAAAAAGGTCATCTTCTAAATAATTACCATAATTGAGGACCTTCGCCATTCCCGGGTTAAGAGTGGGCTCTGAGTCTTAGCCTACCAGAACCAGATTCCCAGCTGCCTAGCTAACCTTATTTTGTACTGTCTTTAACCTCACATCTTCCTTGATCTTCATTAGCCTATCAATACATTATACATAGCCCCACTAGTGGGGGCAGTCCTAAGATTGTTGGATAATGGGTTATCCTAAGCCTAATATGCCTAGCCTCAGCCTAGGCTACTCATTTCTTATCTGACAAAATAATATGCTTGGCTACTTACAAAATCGCTGTTTGGTGCTTGCTAGAAGTCAGGTTTATCCAAAGTATCACCTTGAACTTATACCTTATATATAATGAGTTCCCCAAGATTAATATGCACAATTTTAGAATGTGTAGGGCACTCGCACTTCACATGAAGTCAATGTTATATTCCAGCCCCTTAATTCACTCTATTTTTCCACAAATATATCGGTAAATAACAGCTAACACATTTCCAAGTGTTCCACAGTTGATTGGCGGCAAGCTAATTTGACGTCATCATTGGATTATTCTCGGAAACACCACAATGGAAAACAGTGCTGATATTCGTTCGTTGTTTTCCATCAATCCAAACAAATATATACCCCTGAAAACCAATAATTCATCATAAAATCGTACTAATTTATAGCTTACCTTATGCCTCAAGGTCTTGCGCTCTTTGTCAAACACATACAATTTATATTCATTCACTATTTTTAAGAAATTAGAGACCCCATAAAATTAGCACATACGAATATGTGCTATTTTGAATATCTGTATTTTGTAAGAGTTTAATTAAGATGAAATCTGATCAGAAAATTAACATTCAAACTTAAATTAATATTTTACATTATTCATTTCAGTGAAATTTAGTCAATATATTAAACACATGGAGTAGTTTAGTTAATATATACATAGTTTTAGATAAATACCTATTATTATCCTTTAATCTACATATTATTGAGCATTCGAGTGCCAATAAAATTACGGTAGTTGTGTTCGTCTTGACTCAGCCTTCGGCGCAATATAACATCGGAGTGTAGGGGTACATTGGTTGTTTGTTTGTTTGTTTGTTTTAGCGGACTCTCCCATCCAGGAGTTCGTTCTATGAACGATGGCTGTTTCCTTATTGTAATATATATTTGTTATATTGGTGCTAAAGTCAGTCACCTCATCCGAACCGAACAAGTTGTGTTTTCACAGTGTAAACAAATCGCTCTCATGACTCGAGCTCTGGATTTATCCGTCTATATTTACATTAGTAGCTGCATTTGGACTTCAATACAGGTGATATATAATAGTTCTAAGATCATAGCCAATGTAGAGTACAGTGTAGAGCAGAGCAACTATCGTTTGATGAGTGTAATGTAGAAATAGAATGGCAGGTTTAGCGGGGCTCCCGGCCGCCCCGGGACAGTCACACGCTCTTAGCCTATTTCAGTATCAATATTTTTTCAATGTTAGGTTCGGGATCACGAAGAAAATGGGCGAATTTTGGCACACTGCGGGAATGACACCTACATCAACAATTTGGAGAAAAATCGCTTAATCACATGCTATTGAGCTTAATTTTTTACCAATATTGTAGCGCCTCCTGTATATTGACCGAAATCTTTATTGGACAAAAGTTACAAAACTAAAACAGGGACTGCTAAGAATAATTTAAAAACCTGTTTTCAATGCCTATATAAGTGGACCTGAAGTGAATCTCTTCGAGACTGAAGTACAGGCAGCCAGCTCCCCTAGTATCCTGATTAAACACCAGTAAACATACATAACATCCCTTTTACTTACAATATTATTCATTCCTTTTAATAAATTTTGAGCATGTATTGTGCATATAAGCCTATTTACCTTCACATCTCAAAATTTCTCCGGCGGCCGGGGGGCTATGCCCCCCGGACCCCCTGTTATGAAGCGGGGGGCTGCGCCCCCCGCACAAAGTTGATCCTTGTAAACTTAGAAAAATTATCCAGAACTGGATAATTTCTGTTTTGGCACCCTGCCTGGCAGCCTGGGGCGGCCCGAGCAAAGAGCGGACGAAAAAAACCCGACAGCCCCACGGGGCCTGGAGGACGTAGGACACATGACAAGAACAGGGATAGGCCAGCCCCACTCCAAGCAAGGCTAGGCCTACTACCGACTGCCGAATAACACCCAAAAAAAATGGGGGGGGGGGGTTACTAGTGAAAGGTTTAAGGACCAATTATATGGCTAATTTAGATAAGTGGACTGTATATTTGATAATGAAGAAGTATTAACCATATAGAAATATAATTACCCTTTGATGAACTCAGCTGGTGATTGGAGGATGGCGGAAAATAGGCTAGATGACTCGAAGTGGTTTGTATAGTAAACAAAGTATGAAAAGAGGCTAGGATAGGCTAGATATTTACGTTAAGTTTGTGCTAACTAACAAAGATGATAATGTAGTGACTATATGGAGTATGAGATGAAAAGTGAAGCGAAAACACCTGGTGAAATAACTAGAAGAAAGAAGGCTTAGCGTGTGTAGCTGGGACGGAGGTTGGTTGGAGAGTGGCGAGCGCGTTATGTTCGTCTCTGTCGTGACATACCGCGCACGCGCATAACATATGGAAAATGTATCCCATCTTCTTTACAATGAGGTACTTATAAACAATCTTAAATAATACAAATATATATATATATATGGGAATTATAATCCTACAATACTTTCCCATATACTACTATAGAATAATATATTCTACCCAATCATGGAACGTTCGACCAAGGTTATGGAAGCGTTCAACTTAAGACTACGGAATGATACGTAACGCTACATCAACCCAGATTACGTAACATCGAGACTTCATACTAGTTTGAGTGCCGATGACGGGCTACTCTTGGCTCATACAATCCAGGAAGCAGAAAGAGTAATAGATAAATTAATAGAGATAGGGGGAGAGTGTGGCTTAAGTATAAATAAAGACAAAAGTAAAATCCTAATATTTAATATGAAAAACAAACCAAACAACATACGAGAAATAGAAGTGGTAAAACAAATTAAATATCTAGGAATACAAATTAATGATAATAAAAAATGGTTTAAAACCCAGAAAATAGAAGCTTTGGATAAAGCAAATAGAATGGCTAACCTTACATACCCGGTAATATCACAAAGTTGTAATAAGATACTTATTGGAAAAACATATTGGAAAAGTATTGTGATACCAGCAGTCCTGTATGGCTCGAATGTTATAGGTTTTTCAAAAACAGAAATAAATAAATTACAAAATATAGAGAATAGGGTTTTTAGACACATATTAGGGGCACCCAGATATGCCCAAAAGGTAACCTTAACCCCTTCAGACATATATGACGCAGAGGTTGCCAGATTAGCAATAAGAAATAGAGTTCTCTCACTCTTATAATTACCTCTCCAAAATTAGTTTTCTGCCCACATCTAACTCAAAGACAACTGCAGAGGTTGAAGTAACTAAAATAAAGGTTTGTAAAAAACCCTGATGGTAATAAAGGCTTTAAAGTATCCCTAATAGGCTCAAAATTGCGTCATATGTCGGAGAGGGTTAAGGGGTGAAATAGGAGCCTCATCAATGGAGGCAAGAATTATGGAAGGTAACATAAAATATCTTAAATATTTAGTAGGAGAGGAAAGTAATGACTTGCTAAGAAGAATCACAGAGGAAAAACTTAGAAATAGTAAAGATCCCTGGACTGCAGAAATTAGAAAGTATGTAGGGAATTTGAAGTTAGGAGAAACAAATTTAGCAAATATTAAGAAGGACGACATTAGAAAAAGAGTTCTGGACTGGGATTCGGGAAGATGGCGAGAGGAGTTGGCAGAGAAGAGTACCCTAGAAGTGTATAGGAGTTATAAAAAGGAGATTAAGAGCGAGGAAGATATTTATGACAACACACAGGCATCTATAATATTTTACAGATGTAGGACAAATAACTTAAATCTAAAAGATAGAAATAGGCATGTGGGAGGAGAGACACAATGCGATATGTGTAAGGAAGGAACAGAAGACCTAAAACATTTTCTACTACACTGTTCATTTTATAAAGCATGCAGAATAAAAGATCCAGGGTTCCAACAGCCTTATATTGAAAATGAAAATCAAGTCATCGGACATCTTTTATTTAACAAAGAAATAAGCGATAGAGTGAAACAGACAATCTATCAAATGTGGAGAGTACGAGAGAAAAAATTGAAAGAACTGAAATAAGAAGACTGAAGAGAGAAGAAACAAGAATGAAGGAAGACGAGAGAAGAAACAAGACTGAAGAAAGAAGATTTCAGAAAAAGGGATGAAAAATTAGATATATTTATTTTTAAACAAATGAGCACGTCACAAAGTCACAAAAAGAAAAATAACAAAACCTCTTAGGGAAGTGCCGACGTTAAGGCTAAACTTCCCGAATTCCAACTGAACTGAACTAAGTATGGACACGCTAATGTTAGCACTAAAATAGACCACAGGAAAAGGGAATAACAGGGAAAATAGGTGATAACTGAAGGAGGGGAGGTGGAGGAATGATATTTGGCATGGCCCAGGGGCAAAAAAAAAAATCAATAAATAAAAAAAAAAAATCGGTTTTAAATACTTTCTGGATTTGAATGATCAGTTGTAGGACTTTACTGGTTTACGGTTTTACTGGGCCGAGCTGTCTCGGTTTTACTGGGCCGAGCTGTCTCGCCGTTGGCCGAGTTGTCCTGGCCGAGCTGTCCCGTGGGCCGAGTAGTCTAGCAACCCCGGGGTCAGTACTCCAGGTATTATAGTGAGTTGGGCCTATAATTGGGGTTGGGTGTGACAGGGATCTGCCTTGTATGGGCCGATCGGCTTTTTGCAGACTCCCATTTTCTTATGTTCTGATGTAGTTTGAGTAGGTTTCATTTCTGGAATTCACCTTTAAAAAATGTGACAGGAATTTCCCACCAAAACTTCTGTCAATAATGTTCGGCTTGCAAACAAATATGAAATAAATATATCGGGCCATTATCAACGTAGAACAATTGATTTTGACTACAGTACTGATAAATTTGGTCACACATATTTAGACCAGCATACGAAAAATAGAAGATAATGTCCGAAAATCATACTTCCGAACAGAGCATTGGACATTTCGGGAGAGCGTTTGTTTACGAAAATTAAAACGTGCTTTATTTCCCTTGTGGAGTCCATAGAGGGAGTCCTTGATTATGATTACTGAAGCCTGAAGGAGACAACATTCCTATGGACTCTATGGAGGTGCTGCAGGCGTAAGTTATATGTATACAGGAGCATGGAGTGCCTTAGTGTGAAATATGGGTTAATATACAGGAGGCGCTACAATATAGGTAGCAAAATTCTAATGGTAGTTTTGGGTTCCTATCATCATATGCTTCATTTCTATATACTTTTTAGCCTATCCCCGGAAAAAAAAAAAAAATCTTGGGTTTTTTATTTGTTTAGCCTAGGCCTAGGCCTATTGGATTTTTTTTTTTTTTTTTTTTTTTTAGGCTATTAGCCTAACCTAACCTAAATGTATTTGGGGGCTATTAGGTTAGGTTAGGTTAGGTTTTTTGGTTAGGTTAGGCTAATGACCAAAACAAAAAATCCCAAGAAAATAAATGAAAAATCCCAATAGCCTAGGGCCTAGGCCTAGGCCTTTTTTTTTTTTTTTTTTTTTCCCGGGGATAAAAAGTACATAGAAATGAAGCATATGATGATAGGAACCCAAAACTACCATTAGAATTTTGCTACCTATATTGTAGCGCCTCCTGTATATTGACCGAAATATGAGTGTTGGTTGTTGCTGGCTTGGCTACTGGCTAGGCTAGGCGATTCAGAATTTGGGAATTTTTTTATTTTAATAGGCTAGGCTACCACACATTTTCTGAGTGTTTTTTTATAAAAGAAATTGTGGTTAATAGCCTATACAGGAGACGCAACAATGTGTTTTTCAGGTATTTTTTTTTTGGGGTGTTTTAGTCGAATCTAGTGATGAAATTGAATGGGAATTAAGCATTTGCCCATTATCCATCAATCTAAAGACACGCCCCCCCCCGATAGTGGGGAGGGCTATGAAGATCAGGGAAATTGAGGGGTAAAAAGCGTAAAGAACACGATAATACACATTTGTAACCAAAATTTGGCTTGGGTTTTGTCAATATCCAGACCCATAAAACCCGACTTTTTGAAAACCCGAGCCAAGTTTTGACGAAAGTTGGCTCGGATTTAACTAGGCCTAATTTAAAAATGAAAATAACACAGTAGGCCTAACCTTATTAAAATGTTGGCTCGGGTTTTGTAAATTTCCATACCTATATAGGATAACCCGACATTTTGAAAACACGAGCCAAGTTTTGACGAAACTTGGCTCGGATTTTACTAATTTTCATGTTAAAATTACACAGTAACCTTAATAAAATCTTTGTTTGGGTTTTCATAGGGTTAACATTAGCCTAACGGCCCTAACCTAACAAACTTACCTAACCTAACCTAGTAAGAATGGGGTTAACATTAGCCTAACCTAACTACCTTACCTAACCTAACCTAGTAAGAATGGGGACTGGGCGTACCACTACCAACATACATCATAACTCATCTATAAAACATTAACCTAACTAAACAACCTAACCTAACCTAACCTAGTATTCATGTAGTACAGTACTAGGTTAGGTTAGCTTAGCTTAGCTTAGCTTAGCTTAGCTTAGCTTAGCTTAGGTTAATGTTTTATAGATGATTTATGCTGTATGTCGGTAGTGGTATGCCCACTACTCCTAATCTTACCCCTATCGATAACTGGAAGTACCGTATTGACAACCTTGTTACGATAAAGACATTTTAGTACCGGTACCATACTTTTTTATTAGGTTTTGCCGAGGGTTAAAACAAATTTTCTTATGATCTTTAGAGCATATAGATTCAATATTTATCTTCAAATATATCAACAAAATTTGTGGTATTGAAATAACATTGAACCAGAATTTGTTTGCTTGGGTTAGGCTATTTATCTTAGCGGCCACACTTACTATCGCCGCCAGCGCCTGCTAGCCTAAGCCCTAAGGTCACCACCTGTCACCTTAAGCCATAATACCGGTAGGCTACTGCCTGGTAAATTTGCAGTAACTGACCCACAAGCACACAGGTATTTTGAGTTTGAGCAAATTGTGACAGGCTGACAGCTCCGATAATTGCTGTGTTTAAGGCAAAGTACGACAAACATATAGGTACGGTATGAAGCGCAGATAATTAATCGATAATCTTCAAGGACACTACATCCGCCTTATTAGAAACAATTTAGGTCTATTAGGGAAAATAGGCACCGACAGATTCGCCATATTTTTCTCCATATAGTCCGCATGAAGGATTTTAGTTATCGACAAATAAAAAATACACCAAAAATAGATAATATTCAAGGACACTAGTGCGACGTTATGAGAAACAATTTATTAGGGAAAATAGGCACCAATAGATTCGCCATATTTTTCTCCATATAGTCCGCATGGAGGATTTTCGTTATCAACAAATTGAAAAATACCCACTTCACAGACAAATACACCAAAAATCTAAGTCAAAGCGGGGGTGTGGGGGCAGCAGCCCCCACCTATAATACTAGGATAGGTTAGGTAAGGTTGTTAGGTTAGGCTAATGTCCTTTCAAAGGGGTATAGGCTAGTAAACACTAGGATAGCCTATACCCGGTCAGAGGTAAGAAGAAGAAGAAGAATCCTGCAGTAGTCTCCTTGAATGCTACCCAAAAATCTGTCAAAGATGTCAAATAGCAGGGGTGTGGGGGCAGCAGCCCCCACCCATAATACTAGGATAGGTTAGGTAAGGTTGTTAGGTTAGGCTAATGTCCTTTCAAAGGGGTATAGGCTAGTAAACACTAGGATAGCTTATACCCGGTCAGAGGTAAGAAGAAGAAGAAGAAGAGTCCTGCTGTAGTCTCCTTGAATGCTACCGGTACCTTATGTAGGTTTCTGATGGATAAATAGTATGTTGAATTTGGTTGTATGTATTTATAGCTATAATAAAACCGTGTTATAGCTGGTTATTCTGCTAAATATCGATATCTACAACTCCAACTTCCTTATAGAATGAAACTCGCAAGTAGTCAATTAATCTACCGGAGGTGGGGGATACCACAAGAAGGTATCTTCTAAATTTCTTCTTATTACCCCTACTACTTTTGTTTAGGTTTAGGCTAGGTAGCCTAAGCATACGCCATACGGCCTAGCCTATATTTTTTAGGTAAGAGTTGTGTTATCGGGCGTACTACTACCGACATGCAACATAAATCATCTATAAATACTTATCCTAACTAAAAATCCGGAAAATATAACCGAAACTACCACTAATTTTCCCATGGTTTTTCTTTTGGGTTTTAGGTAGTTTTCATCATTATACAGTAGTTGAAATTAGTTACAATCCCCGGCAAATGTTATTTCTCCCATTAGGCTATCCAACAATCTTAATTTTCTTAAAACACTCAGATGTAAGTCATTTTCAGAGTAGGCCTAAATATGCAATTGATATTTTTTGCCTTTGGATACAGGATGGGTTGAGAGGGGCTTTGCCCCCCCCCCCCCCATGAATTATTGAAATCAGCATCTATTTTAACAGTAAGGGTCTCAGAGTGAGACCTGAGCATTCTCTGCCATACCCATAGCTTACTCTGACTGTTCCTTTTACTTATATATTTTCTAGATCTCAAGTGACGGCGTCTCTTCCGTGGATTGACCTCCCAATCTACCAAGATTGGAAGCTAAAGCGTCACATTATTCCTTTGCCCCTCCACTTTCTCTTCATAATTGGTGAGGGGCACAGGGCCCTGGGTGGGGCTTTGGTTTCCCGGGCGTTTACGCACCCTCTCAGCTCCCCGCCATGGAGTGGCTTCGGTCACCCAGGCTTTATTGTGGTCGGCAGGGAGGGTTCTGTGGGGGCGCTCGTTTATGGCCTTGGCCTTACTCGGGGCCTTGGGGCTGTTCGGCCAGGCAGCTTGGGGAACAACAACAACAACACCAACAGTAAGGGTCTTAATAAGAGTTTCACTGCCGTCAATATTAATAATAATAATAATAATATTTATTCAGTTAGCAATTTACAGAGTTGGTACCACATAGTATGTTACACAAATTACATGTACCAGCCTTGCATAATTCCAACTAAGGATAGCCCAATAAGGCCGTTAGGCGAATTTCCATAGGGAAAGTTTTTGTTTTTACAGTACTTCATATAGTGCACATAAAATGTATCTCCAGAGGTTGAAACACATTTTAATATGATCTTTGCAACATCCTTATTCTATAGTAACCTTCAAATATTGAGAAATAATTAGTGGTAGTTTCGGTTATAGGCCAAAGTACCAAAAATCTTAACCTAACCATTCTCGTTACTACATGAATACTAGGTTAGGTTAGGTTAGGTTGTTTGGTTAGGTTAATGTTTTAGAGAGGAGTTATGGGGATGGATGTACTGATCGGGCGTACGGTTGTCATGTTGTGCGCTCGCAGTTACGTTCCCGTCTATTTCGATGCTATATTTTCTGCTATTTGCCCCCTATCATTACTACATGAATACTAGGTTAGGTTGTTTGCTTAGGCTAATGTATTTTTATATCCAAAGGCAGTCAAAATAGACGGGAACATGATGGGAAAGGTCCGACGCCACTACGCGTAGTGTAAACAAGGCTGGCGGTACGCCCGCACTTAACATTCTTGCTGAGTTAGGCTATGCTGTATGTCGGTAGTGGTACGCCCGATAACACAACTTTTACCATTTTTTATTTAGGTGTAGCCTAGGGCTCTAGGCCTAGGCTATTTTATTTTTTTATTGTTATTACTGTATTATTATTATTATTTTTTTGTTTTTTTGGTGCGATTTTTCTTTAGCAGCGCGCTCTTTACAGGTACCAGTTACCACCACAGATTTAGGCTATTAGAGATTTTATTTTTAGTTTTCCACACATCCATCAATAACCCACACCCTTTTCTGATCTCATACTATAGTTGGGACCAATTAACCTGACCAGGCCTGTATGACAACACTGAACCTTCGGGGATCGTGATAGGCTGTTGATGACTGTTTGATTTTGTCGCTATTTCCAGTTATCCTCTATTCAACTGTTTCAACAACAGACGTGATAATGATTGTTTTGACAATACAATCATCAAAAGCATTAGTAAGCAATTTATATTGTTCCCTAAAATGATAATTTAGTACCGTAGGTGAATCGACAAATGAGTTTCCAAAGTATTGAAATATATAAAAATAATCAGTTGTCATAGTCAGGAAGCCAAGTTGCACATTCGGACAATGTTTGGGTTCTTATAAACAGCATAAAATGGAGGAAGTCTGCTTAATATAAGCACTGGTATAACACATACCGGTATTTATATTGTAGCATCAATTCACACCCCTACATCGAGCCAAATCTCGCAATATAAAAATAAGGACAAGAGTAGCTCGCAGAATGTGGAGAGGATGATGCTCCATTGAACAGCCACTGTGCCTGACAGCCAGCTGACTGAAGGCACGGGATTTAAACTTAAAAACCCGTAACACCATGACCATAATTTATTTGGTTCTCTGAATATAATACCGTATATATACCCTGTCACATATAAATTATATAATTTGTTCTATATGTTTACTTGCAACTTGGCTTCCTGACTATGACAACTAATTATTTTTATATTTTTCAATACTTTGGAAACTCATTTGTCGATTTACCCACTAAATTATCATTTTAGGGAACAATATAAATTGCTTACTAATGCTTTTGATGATTGTATTGTCAAAACAATCATTATCACGTCTGTTGTTGAATAAAAGATAGCTGTAAATAGCGACGAAATCGAACAGTCGTCAACAGCCTATCACGATCCCCGAAGGTTCAGTGTTGCTATACAGGCCTGGTCAGATTAATTGGTCCCAACTATAGTAGGCTAATAGAAACTATTTAATAATTTTTTTTAACTCAATGACTGCGGGCTGTGATATAAAAAATATGGTCATCACTGTGGCACTTGTCATACCTAGAACAAGGACTGGGAGGCAGGCGAGCGAATATAAGCAGCGCGGAACGGTCCCATCCATAGCCCAACGTGTCTGGGCCATTACTAGTGGCAGTGAGAGACATCTTCAACTCCCTTACAGTACAGGGCATCAAACCGGAGCAAGTTTGTTTGAAGACTTAGATTAATATAAGAAGGAAATTGGATACAGGAACATTTACTTGAACAAGTATTGGTTTGGTCATGTTATTACTTCCGCAGACATAATTTGAGCTATAAACCATAATTATAGCTATAGTAGTGTAAACAAGGCTGGCGGTACGCTCATATTCTACATTCTTCCCTTTTTATCACGCGTCTATATTTTGGTACCATTGGCATTATGATGTTGAACTGTGTTTTAGTTGATCAGTTCATAATACCTTTTGATGATGTGTTCGCCACTCTTCTAGCGGCACCAAGGAGCGCGACGCCCCTCGTTTTGGGTGGTGATTTGGTGCAGTAGACTGTTTGAAGCGACAGCTCACTCCCTTGCGAGGATGGGCTCGTCTGGCACCTTTTGCAGTTCGACATCCAGGGCTCTCTTGAAGCTGTCTAACGAGACGTCCCTCATGTCTCTTACTCGCCGTGGGAGTTTGTTGAAGAGACGTGGGCCTCTGTGTGATAACAAGCCCTCTCGCAGAGAGCCCATAGCTCCCCTGTTATTCATCTGGGGGATTTCGAATTCCCAGCCTCTCCTATCACTGAATTTCATGACTATCGGAGTATGTAGGTTTGGTACTAAACCCTCTGCGATTTTCCACGTGTATATTATTAGGTAACGTTCTCTTCTACGTTCCAGTAAGTACAGATTCAGTGCTCTTAAACGCTCCCAATAGTGTAGCTGTTTTATCGAACTTATATGCGAAGTGAAATTTTTATGGTTACTACTTTATGGTTGAATTGTTTTTTAGCTTTTCATTTCATAATGCTACAGTACTTACTATCTATTCAATGTACAGGTATCTACCCATCCATATCCGTCTAACCATCCACATCTCTCCCTTTATGAGACAATTTATTTTATGTACCATATTATATTATCTTTATACTGTATTGTGTTGTTCCTGTTTTTTGTTTGTTTATTTATATATTTTTTACATTATAATAATTATTGTTTCCCAGGAAGTGATACTGGAGCGGAGTGAGCGATCTGCCTCGGCTGCCTGCCTGACCGGGGTGTGTGTGGGTGACCGGAATACTGTACATAGGAAAAAGGCCAAAGGGAGTATAATTAACTAAGCTATAAGAAGGTACTCTGGCCATCAAGATTTCAAGCAGACAACACTTCATGCAGTCATCACTCTATGCGACTGTGACATTATAGCACGATGACAGGACGAAAATTAACAGGCGAAAGTTCTTTGCCTGTTCGCCCTTAAAAGCCACCAAGAACCAAGAACAAGCAGAACACTCGGCCAGGGTGTTCAACCGGAACTTTTCGGTGCTAAGACTATAGTGATGATGAGAAATTAATAAAAGAAAACTAACGTGAAACTTAATTGTTTTGGGCGCTTTACCCACTTTCACAGACACAATAAGAACTGGAAAGCGTAATTATAACGGCGTATGTTTAATAATAATGACTAAAACAATTAAATAAAGCTCTCGCTTGAAGCCCTACACTCGGCCATCACTCGCTCGGCACCCTACGCTCGGCCATCACTCGCTCGACACCCTACGTTCGGCCATCACTCGCTCGCCGATGTTTTTGATGCTGACAAAGTGGACCTATCATGCACTCTATTCTCAAACAACAACGAAGGGCGGTACGCTCTTCGGTGCCACTAGCAAGAGTGGCGAACTCCACATAGGTGAGGTGGTAGGCTGTCAAAGGCCAAAAAGCTACAAGTTCATATTTTTCAGAATTGCATAATATATGTGGTTCTGGTGGACAAATGATAATATACTCAAGGGAAGAGGAAGAGCTGTTCAAAATCATCACACATGAAAGATTCGACATAAAGCACTTAATCAAACGCAGAAAAATCAGGCAAATATGAAATATATTTTAAGTAATATGCATTTCATAATACAGTACTGTATATATATTTATAAGTAGCCTACTGTAAATCTATAATCTTCCAGTGTTGTTGGTGAATGGCGCAGTCTAGCAGTCTGTGGCAACTGTTCACTGAAGTCCCTGACCCACCCTAAGCCCAGCTCTTGAGCAGGGAGTGCACGGTGGTACAAAAACGTATTGTACAAATTCTGTAATATTTAGCTAAGGAAAATTTATTAATGGTTTTCGGCTCATGCGTGTATTAGAATGTATGACCTTCCCTAAACCCTTTCACCAAAAACTGGGGAGAATATTGTTTCTCAAGGTTTACAATTGACTACAGGGTGTTAAACTGGCTCAATTTTGTTTAAGACTGAATTAATTCTAATGTAAAGCTTACAAAATTAAGAAACATATGGGAATAACCACATGAAATTGCGCTGTTTTGGCCTTTTACAAATATACCTAATTAATGAAACAATGAATACATGTGGTACAGTACTCCGTGTATTCGCACCTAGGATACTCACACCTGACACCCTCCACCTCATCCTGCTATGAAGCTTCATTTTTAATGTTGTGTGCAGAGTAGCCTGATTTGCCAGAAGACTTTAGCCTCATTATATTGTTGACCCTGAACTGGGTAAAACTTTGTCACTACCTACAGGCTCTCCTAACTTATTATTAATTATTAAATATTATTAAATTATTAAATTCTTAAATTATTAAATAAAAGAAAAGAAAAATGGAGGATCACTTTGGAGAAACGTCCGCCGGTAGCAGCCGCATGAGGCCAACTGAAGTAGGCGGCCTGGGGCGCAGAAGTTACTCCTACGTCAGATACACCTACTCCAACCACAGCCACTCGGAGCACTGTTACTCAAGGCACTCAAGTATAAAAGGCAGGCACTCCAAGAACGCACGCTTTGGTACCTTCTTGGAAAACCCCCTTGACAAATATCCCCCTCATAGTTACTCTTGCAGGACCAAAACTGACCAAGCTGAAATAAACTTAGTCAGACAGTCAACTGGTGTGAATATAGATACAGAAACAATAATAAACTCTATAGACATGGGAGGGATAGCAACTACGTCAGCCGGTGTGAATATAGACATGGAAGCAATAGCAAGTACGTCAGCCAGTGTGAGTAAAGACATGGACAGTATAGCAAGTAATTCAGCTGGTGTGAATATAGACATAGAAGCGATAGCAAAAATGTCAGCCGGTGTAAATATAGACATGGACACTATAGCAAGGCTGTCAGCCGGTGTGAAGAAAGACATGGACACTATAGCAATACTTTCAGCTGGAGTAAATAAAGACGTGGAAGTGATAGCAAGATTGTCAGCCGGTGTGAATATAGACATGGAAGCGATAGCAAGCAATATCGTAACACACAAGCAACAAGAGGTTGGCAAGATATTTACATGTGACCCACAGTTAGAAAACGAAAGCTTAAAAGACCAAGCAGTGGGTACTAAAGTGTTTACATGCGAGCCACAGGTATTCTACATGGAGAAGAGTTCCTATGTGGCGTCACTAAAAGGCACCGATGTAGAAGTTTATGTTGAAGCCAAGCACAGGGAGATTGAATGTGGGGGGACGGAGATTACTGAAGATGCTACTGGTGACAACAGGGAGGTGGAGATCACTCAAGACGCAACTGGTGATTGTATTGACGTCAAGTGCGTTAATACAGAGGCGGGATATACCGGTACTCTAGAGGCAACTGGTGATGACTGTATCGAGGTAGAGAATGATAACAGAGAGGTGGAAGTGACTCAGGCCTCGGTTGCAGAAAGTGGGGAGGTATATGTGTTTGAGGATGCAGATGGTAATGTTTATTATGCGGTTGAAGAAGATGGGGAACTAAAAATAATTGAGGGCGTAACTAATGAGGACGATATGGAAGTCGAGCATGGTAACCGAGAATCCGTTGAAGGCACTGTGTACCTTGGGGAGTATAATGAGGACTTGAGTGATAAAGCCGAGTGTGCGTTGGAAAGTGCGTACACGAGCGTACCGGTACCTGAATATTCTAATGTGCAAAGTGAGGATGCAGAGTATGTGGAAACCGTAACTCTTGATAGCGCAGATGAGGAATTTTATTGTGATTACCGGTATATCTACCAACACGAGAATAATGTGGAAATGAATGCAGGTTATGAGAGCAATACCAAATATGAAGAGAAGGGAATGAGTGAGTCTGAATGCAAAAACCAGATCTCTAGCAATACCGGTTGTGCAAACGATGCACATGTGAGGAGGAAAATGTCTGCCAGGAAAGGCAGACCTCCAAATATCACACGCGACACAGAATATGAAAACTGGAGAAAACGAGTGTTTGAAGTGACACAAGGTGTACCGATGGCGAGAACGATAAGAGATGTAACAGGAACTAATAAATTTGTCTTCACAAAAACCCTAAACAAAAAACTAGGAATGAGAGGGCGAGTGCCTACAGTAAATACTTGTAGGCCTACAACAAAACAAACGTCTGAAAATATAGAAGGTACAGAAAAACAAAAGCCTGTAAGTAAAAAATGTATAGATAAAATGGGCGTCGGTACGCTTAAAGAAGCACATAAACGTAAAAGGAGCATAACCGAAGTGAATGTGGGAGAACAAACTGGTGAATGTAACAGTGTAAGAAAACAGTTGCCTGGGAATGTTAGAGCCAAAAAAAACAAGAAGATTAGAAAAAAGCAGCTAAAAAATGACAACCCAGATATTGTTACGAGCAAAAAGAAAAAAGTAATTGGCGGTTCCAACGTAAACACGAAGATTGATAGCACTCCCAGGGAAGATGAGGGGACTGAATGCAATGAAGCGCTTGAAGGTGAAGGCGGTGATTCAAGCTCAAGTCAGGCCAGGAAAGATGAGGGGACTGAAGGCAATGAAGCGCTTGAAGGTGGTGATTCAAGTTCAAATCAAAAGAAGGGCAAGTCACGTGCAAGTCAAGCTCGAGAGAAGTGGGCGAGGAAGGTGAGTTGCAAGCGCAGGCACAGCCCCCCAAGCAGGGTCAAAAGCAGGAAGAGAGTATGTAAGAAGAAAGACAAGCAGAGCAGTGCAAGCAGAGAGATCAAAGCCCGTAGTAGGCAGGCAGGTGAGAGATAATATCTTGTTCAATCAAAATACATTGTTGTTTGTTGAAAATATTGCTCATAGACTGTAATATTAACCCCTTCAGACTCATATGACGCAGAGGTTGCCAGATTAGCAATAAGAAATAGAGTTCTCTCACTCTTATAATTACCTCTCCAAAATTAGTTTTCTGCCCACAGCTAACTCAAAGACAACTGCAGAGGTTGAAGTAACTAAACTAAAGGTTTGTAAATACCCATGATGGTAATAAAGGCTTTAAAGTATTCCTAATAGGCTCAAAATTGCGTCATATGTCGGAGAGGGTTAAGGGATGAATGGAGAATGCTTGTGAATAGATGAGTGAACACGTGGTCATTTGGGAGAAGAGGTCAGGCGCAAGTTGGACTAGATAATAGTCCATTAGGCGCCTGGCCCGAGGAGAAGGTTTATATGAAGGGTGCACCTGGAAGTATGGTGGGCAGGCTTGTGGTTTCGGCTTCGCTGCATGTCTGCCTGCTGAGATTGGAACCTCTCTGGGTGGTCGGGGGCCGGGGGTGTGCTGAAGGGACCTTGGTGACCCTGGTCTCTGGGTCTTCTCTTGGATGACCTAGATGTGTGTAAATTTGTATTTTGTTTTTGTGTGTTCATTGTTTTCCGTTATGTTGTCCCTATTCGGGCTCTGTCTTGAGTTGCCCCACTTCCCCCCCTCCCCCCCAAAAAAAAAGAGGGGATTGGGCCTGAGTATATACATACATACATACAGTGGTTAGTTTTGAGTCTATTTTTTTATTTTTTTATTTTGTAGTTTCATAGCTAGTCCTCCATCAAGCTAAACAAAGAAAAGAAAAAACACCCCCTGGACTCCTCTTCAAGATAAATTTGTACATTTTTTGGTAGAATTTTGTTTTGGCTGAAAGCTGGTTTCTCCTAGAATTACAGGCTTGCAACTCACCAGGAAAAAATGGCACGAAAGGTCTTTATATTGACCTTGGGCGAAACATCTTAAAATCGCCAAACTAATATAATGAACGTCTTAAAATCTCAAATCTAATGGAACTAAGCATGAAATAAAATAAGCAACTACTTCCCCCTTAAGTTATTCTACCTTTGCATTGACAGTACCGGTACTCATGTGTCTTTAACCCTTCCAGCCCAGGTGTCCTTTTATAAGGACACCGCGGCAGATGGGCCGGTACCCGGGTGTCCTTTTAACAGACAGTAAGCTTGAAAGCCTATTCAGCTTGGTCTGAACGCCGTGCGTCCGACGCATGTAAACAAAGCCGATCGTTGCGTCACCGCACCTCTGAAAACAAGAAGGAGACCTCGGATCAATGTTATTGTTGTGACGTCAGACGAAATTAGTGTCTGAAAAGCTCCGATATTGTCAACATCGTGGAAAATTCGCTCCACTGAAATCGTCATCAGAACTGAACCAGCTGACTTACAGAGCTCTACTCGACACCAGTCTACAGATTGAAAACCACTCTACGTTTATAGATGCATGGGAAATTTCTAGCAGTTAAAATAAAAAAGATACGGTAGCCTAGGCCTAGACGTTTTTCGGCCAGATCGCCCGGATACGACCTCCATCCTTTGGTAAGGCAGCCCGGGTGGGAAGGGTTAATAGCCGGTGACTACCACCTACCGGTACTTTCCTTTTTACCTCATACTTCCTCTGCGCTTGCTTTCACTCCTTCCTTAACCCTTCCAGCCCGGGTGTCATTGTGAAAGGACACCGCGGAAATTGGGCAGCAGCCCGGGTGTCCTTTCAAGAGATAGTAAGCTTTCAAGCCTATTCAGCTTGGTCTGAACGCCGTGCGTCCGACGCATGTAAACAAAGCCGATCGTTGCATCACCGCAACTACGAAAACAATAAGGAGACGTCGGATCAATGTTATTGTTAAGACGAAATTAGTGTCTGAAAAGCTCCGATATTGTCAACATCGCGGAAAAATTCGCTCCACTGAAATCGTCATCACAACTGAACCAGTTGACTTACAGAGCTCTACTCAATGCCAGTCTACAGATTGAAAACCGCACTACGGTTATAGATGTGTGGGAAATTTCTAGCAGTTAAAATAAACAAAAATACGGTAGCCTAGGCCTAGACGTTTTTCGGCCAGATCACCCGGATACGACCTCCGTCCTTTAGAGGACCAGCCCGGGCCACGAGGGTTAAGCTGTTTCCATTCATCCTCTATTTCTCTCGCTTCCATCCATTTTACACTGAACATTTCCTGGTACTCCTTCTCTTTTGTACTTTTCTCTAAATCACTAACTTTTTTTACCACGGTCTTATACAAAAAAAATAAAAATAAAATAAAAATAAAATAGAGGAAAAAAAAAAACAATAGGAAACGTGGGGATTGGGCCTGAGCATATAGATTTCATGCTTGTCTCTCATTCTCCCGTAACTCCTCACTCTCAGCTTTCCCTCCACCAGATAATGATCAGACATACCCTCTGCCTCACCTCTCAGCATTATTTCTATCTATCTATTGCCTGACGCCGTGATCCCCGAAGGGGTGGCCACGAACGAACCGCCCCCATGCACCTCTGTCCCCAGTCAGTCGACGCCCCTCCCCCCAACCAGCACCGCCTTCGTTCATGTACTTCCTCACTCCATCCTTCCACCTCTCATTCGGTCTACCTCTCCCTCTCTGTCCCTCCACCTCGCTCTCGTACACCCTCTTAGTCATTCTCTCGCTTTCCATACGTTCCATATGGCCGAACCATCTCAAGTTGTTCCTTTTCACACTTTCCAGCACATCTACCTCCACACCACACCTCCTTCTTACTTCCTCATTAGTCTGTCTATCCCTCCATGTAACTCCACACGCACTCCTTAAGTAATTAATTTCAACTGCTCTCACTCTTGGTCTGAGTCTCTCAACCAACGTCCATGCTTCGCTTCCGTAAGTCAGTGTCGGGATTACCACACTGTCATGCAAGGACTTCTTCACTTCCATACTGACCACCCTATTTCTTGTTACTGCTTTTAGCATTCCTACAACCCTCTTCCCCTGTTGTACCCTCTCCTGCACTTCTTCATCCATAGTCCCATCTTTACTCAACACATTGCCCAGATACTTAAAAGAGTTGACGATCTCCATAGCCTGACCGTTCAGCTTCACCTCACACTCTGTGACTTCACCCCTTTCGAAGACCATAACCTTGCTCTTCCCCGCATTTACCTTCAAATTCCGTTTTTCGCACACTGTTCCAAACTCATTTACCAGCATTATTTCATTTAATTATAAAACTTGCAAAATATACAAACCAAAACTGGGACGACACAGGATAAAGACAAAAGAACTTATCAAAATCGCTATGTGGAAATACCCCCTAGACCCCCCTTCAAGATAAATTTGTAAATTTTTCGGTAGAAAAATGTCGTGGCCGAAGGCCGGTTCCTCTTAAAATTAGAGGCTCGCTATTGCTCGCCAGGATAAAATCGACACCTAAATGGCACGAAAGGTCTGAAAATTGACAATTAAATGGGGTGAAAGGTGTTACCAGATAATGATCAGACATACCCTCCGCCTCACCTCTCTGCATTATTTCATTTACAGACAAAACATACAACTCCAAGAAGTTTGGCTTGTCTTCCTGCGGCGACATCATGAAGTACCGGGACTCATCGAGGACAAAACATGATGGATCCCTCACCAGTTCCAACCAGGAGCGGAATCAGAAGTCCTCAACCAATGTACTTACTCGGACGTTTGAAGACCCCTCTGCCATATATGTTATAGAAGGTATGGATGACCTAGATATGTGTGAATTTGTGTTTTGTTTTGTGTGTTCATTGTTTTCTGTTGTGTGGTCCCTATTCTGGCTCTGTCTTGAGTCAGCCACCACCCCCAAAAAGAAAAAAAGGCCAGGCTGAGATGCGGACACCATCCGGCTCTTCTGAGCTATCAGAAGAGACTGGATGACTCTGTCGTCGACACCTGCCCGGGTTGTAACACAGCACCCCATACCATTAAACACATCATAGAAGAATGCATCTCACACAACCACTTATGCCAACAACACAATTTACACTCTTTGAGAGCTCTGTGGGAAAGCCCGACCGTGGCCATGGCCTTCCTTGGGGACTCGGGGCTGTTCGGCCAGGCAGCTTAGGGAACAACAACAACAACAACAAAAGAAAAAAAGGAAAAGTGGGGATTGGGCCTGAGTATATAGATAGCTAGATGTGTACATTCGGGCTAACAAGTGACGTCTCGGCATTTTTTTATCAATTTTGATCATATTTTGATCAATAATTGGTATCGGCATCATCTAAACTTAATTTATTAATTTCAAGTGAGATATACAGTACAAACATTTCCCTACACTTACCCACCCTATTCAACATCTGACAGACATTAATACGGCACAGAGCTAGCCAAACGTAATGACAGCTGAGACATGACTTATTAGGGTGACTCTACAAGGTTGTTAACCCAGTGAGACCCAGCGTCGCACGTGATGCGTCGGCAGTGTTTGATCACCAACTCCCAGCGACGCATCACGTGCGTCCGACATATTAAAATCAGTTACGTGGCTCGTAAGGTAGGAAATGGCTGGAGAATAGGAGGGGGAGGTACCGTAGTGTGTGTGGGAGCCGGGCCGGTAGGTGTGAGCGGGCCAAGACAGCCGCGCGGCTGGTGGTGGTGGGCTTAGTGGGGATACTTTACACCCTTAGTTCACCGCCACTTTGAACCTTCATTACTCCGGTCGTATGGGAGCTAGAGGCTTGAGATTTATGTGAGACACTCCTTAGGATGTATGCCATACAATGCCATACTCAGTTTTCACCCTAGTGCTCCCGGGCGGGTGGTCATGCGGGGGAGACGAACTTTCGACCCCCCCCCCCCCCAAATGACCAAGGTGAGTTTTTTTTATTTTTTTATTCATTTCTCACCATTCTCTTCCATTTTGGCTCAACAAATTTTGTTGAGGCCCTCCCCCCCCCCCCAAAAAAAAAATATCCGAGGTGTTTTTTTTTTTTTTTTTTTTTCATTTCTCATCCTTGTCTTCCATTTTAGCAAACAAAAATAAGAAGTGAAAATGGCTTGGGACTGGGGTGAACAAAATATTATAACTAGCTGGGGCTCCTTCATGTAAACAACAAGCAAACACTCTCATCAATCACTTTTCACATGTCAGCCACCTAAAACCTCACAAAGACGACCGACGTGTCATCCGACGTAAGAGACAATTCCCCACAGACCCTGACTATACACCCTTCACCAATCATCACCAGACAAAGCATATCATCAACAATCTCAAGCACTCACCCGCCTGTGGCCTAGACAACATAAGCAACATACACCTCAGACACCTGGGACCACAAGGCATACAAGCACTCACTAACATATCAAACTACAGCTATTCACACAACACAATACCAGACATTTGGAAGCATGGTATCATCATCACATTCCCCAAACCCAACAAAGACCCCACGCTACCCTCCTCGCACCGCCCCATCACACTTCTTTGCTCCCCCTCCAAAGTCATGGAACGCCTAGTATTACAACTAATTACACCTGACCTACCCCTAGCTCCAACACAACATGGCTTTAGGCCACTGCACTCCACAAACACTCTTCTTACAGACCTTACACAAAGAGCTTTCGACGGCATCAACTCAGCTAGACCACCACACAGATCACTATTAGCCACACTCAACATTAGTAAAGCCTTCGATGCCATCCCCCGCCACAACCTAACAAACAAAATCTACAACACAAACATGCACAACAACACAAAAAGGTGGCTGGCCAACTTCCTAGCAGGCAGATGTGCACACGTATCTTTTGCCGGTCAGTCATCTAAAATCAGAAACTTTCCAAACGGAGTCCCACAAGGATCCGTCCTATCGCCCGCACTCTTCAATCTGTACATGCACGATATAACTACACCCAATACGCAAAAAATAAACTTAGCCTCCTATGCAGATGACATAACACTCACATGCACACACCATGACCCAAAAAGAGCAACAGATCTCCTTCAACCCTATCTCAACACACTACATGGTTGGTGCACTACAAACAGACTTAATCTAGCCCCAGCCAAATCCACCGCAACCCTGCTCACAAGTTGGACAGGAGAACACGAATACATCCCTCAACTCACCATAAACAACACACCCCTAACACATACACACACCCAAAATCCTAGGAGTAACATATGATACTCATATGACATTCAAACAGCACACCACAAACATTAAAAAGAAACTGACACCCAGACTTAACGCCCTCAGGTCACTTGCTCACACAAAATTTGGACACAACAAAGAAACTACCACCACAGTATATAAACAATACATAAGATCAGTGATGGAATACGCAAGCCCAGCCTGGGCTTCTAACCTAGCTGAAACACATAAGACCTTACAGACTATTCAAAACAAAGCCCTGAAGATCATTACAGGCTGCACAGCTACTTCACCCACAGATCACCTACATCAAGAAACCAAAATCCTCAAAGTCAAAGACCATCTGGACATGAGAGGCACTCAATTCCTGGCAGCAGCCTCCACGAACCAAGACCACCCACTAAACTACATGGCAACACACCCACAGACACCAAGAAATATCAAAACAACACCCAGCACACGGTATCACACACAATTATTGTCCTCTCCCTCCCTGCCCACCCCGAACCAACTTCCAGAAGCACATCCATACTCATATCTCTCACCGATCCATCCACTCACTCACAGACAACACGCAGCTGCATGCACGACCTCCCGAAATCCATCCTTCCGAATCCTCCCTTCCTCGCGAGGACAGAGTCCACCTGGCCAGGCTGAGATGCGGACACCATCCAGCTCTCCTGAGCTATCAGAAGAGACTGGATGACTCCGTTGTCGACGCCTGCCCGGGATGTAACACAGCACCCCATACCATTAAACACATCATAGAAGACTGCATTTCACACAACCACTTACGACAACAACACAATCTACACTCAATGAGAGCTCTGTGGGAAAGCCCGATCGTGGCCATGGCCTTTCTCAGGGACTCGGGGCTGTTCGGCCAGGCAGCTTAGGGAACAACAACAACAACAACTAGCCGGGGCTCAACGGGTTAAGGGGACCGGCCGCTTTTTAATAGAGAGTGACACTGAACTTCGTCCGATTTCAATGAGATTTCGCACATGTATAGAGGATGATGAAACAAGGCTTTTTTGTTTTTTGTTTTTTATTCTAGGTCAATTAGTTCCTGAATATAGGGTGGAAATTAGCTCGAAAATTAAACACAAATTCTGAAGTTAAATAGTTTGAAACCCAAGCACTGTATACAATTTTCAGAGAGATCAGACAACTCAGGACAGGTGGTTTTACAACTCTCTTGATGTACTTTTTTTTGTTTTTTATCTAATTGTGGAATTAGGTGACTCGGAAATTAGGTAACGATTTTGTACTCGGTAGTTAGCTACCTATGCCAATGGGCTGTGTCTCCAATGCAAAAAAAGGCGTCAAGAGCTTTATAGAGCATTTCACGCGCTTTCCAATGGTATATAAAACATTCCTAGAGGCCCAATAATACATTAATTATAAGATCCCAAGGTGCAACAAAACAGGTGTTGAGAAAAACATGTGAAAGTCTAAGGTAATTGGTTGAAAAAAAAAAAAAAAATTTTTTTTTTTTTTACTGTAATATTTTACACAGGAACACGACAGACTAGAAGATACAGCTTTTTGGAGGTTGTAGAGTATTTTACGCTTTTTCCATTTATATATGTACGATCCTCGTACGACCAGTAGTTACTGAGCCTGTCAATTTCAAAGTTCGCTATATAACGTTTTTAGAAATACGGGAAAAGTTTGGAAAGCATAAAAAAAAAAAAATCCAATGGGTTTTCACTAATAACATTTCATTGGCTTATGAAGGGATGTTGAGTAAACACATTTTAACACCTAATGGTATTTCAAGGATTTCAAGCTTTTTAAGCCTAAAAAGCGGCCTGTCCCCTTAACCTCTCGGTTGTACAGCCCCTGTAGTATACACCATACCCCTGTACGTAGGTATTATGATTGTTTCCTCACTAAAATAGTTAATTTACCATAAATATAATTAATACTTATCCATATGCGCCTATTTTACATTTAATATGAACATGTGACAACAATAAAACAAGTGGGAATAGTGTTTAGATGGTCAAAATCGCGAATAAATACGGAGCGGCCCATTCATGAAATGTGGAGCAGAGCGAGGCAACCCCACCTCTCGCGAGGTCTGGAGCATGACTGAGAGTCTCACCCCACCATTTACATGATTTACCTTAACCAACACACTCACCCGTCACTTAACCACACCCTGCAACCGGCTTGCAGATGTTAGCACGAAAATATACCAATGAGTAAGGGAATAACAGGGAAAATAGGTGATAATTGAAGGGGGGGGGGAAGGAGGTGACTTTGACAGATGTGGAGAAGTGATATGAGGTATGGAAGGAAGAAAGAATGTTTCAAGTGCTACTGGAGCCTTTTAAAAGTTTTTTTTTTAGGCCTAGGATCTTAAGAGTCTCCCCGCATTCGCCCAGTAAAACCTCTTAAGAGTCTCCCCGCAGCTTCCGGGTTAAAGGGGGTCACCTGCCTAGTGCTTAGTGTGCGGAATTTTGGTGTAAGTATCCTAGGTTCGAGTCCTTGGAGTATCACATGTATTCATTACTTTTATTGATTTCACTAGTTAGGTTTATTTGTAAATTAATTGGGGGGTTTGTGAAAACAGATATGAATTATATCCATTCGGCCCCATTCAGCCTACTGTTTTAAAGGTGAATTCCAGGGATGAAACCTATTCAAACTACAATGTCCATTGGGATCTGCTTGGTTTTAGGTATATGATACTGGAGAACTTTCATCAATTTGTTTTAACAACATAGAAATATAGCTTATCTAAGTTATTTTATGTGGTGCGAACTGGCGTGTTTACCATGACGTCACTTTGTGCAATGGTGGGATCTCTCGACATAGGAAATGGGTGAATCTGTGTGTTTTTTAAGTGAGAAACTCTAATAATTTGTATGCATGTTTACAGCTCAACATTTGGCTTCACCACTGTCTGGTCAAGGGACCGCGATATATAACTTCAACAGAAAATTATATTATCATTACGAAATAGGCCTTAGAACCGACCTCAATCAACTCTGGACTAGGCTAAACATGCATAAACACTTACTGTATGTTTATTGTTGGCGAGATGGGATTATTTCTTGATGTGCACCACATCTTCAGGACGTTGTTCGATCTTTTGCAGAGCTTGAGTATTGAATTGAAAGGTATTAATTACGAAAAACAGACCTCACAATCCAGGGCTACATGTGTTATTTACAAAGTGCCTCTCCATACAATGGCGTCACTCCCGAGCAGTTGAACTGGTCCAGCTGATCGCTGAGTTGCCAACGACATTATATTATTATGTTCCTTCCAACAACCAACTCTACTCCTAAAATCGATTAATGAAATTTACACACACATGTGGCAGTCCGTGGATTCGAACCCAGGACGCTCACACCGAAAATCAACACCTTATGCATCGCACCATGAAGACAGTTACAGTATATTAGTATTTTTTTCTGGAGTTTAATGGAATTATATCAATATTGCCCATATACATATTACAGTATATTTATGCCAAGTTATGAACCTGCATTAATCTTCGTTTTTCGTTCATCCCTGTAGTTCACCTTTAAGACGTTTATCCCAATCCAGGTGTCAATTTCTTCCTGGCGTACAGTATTATTACGTTGGTAACATACCTTCATACCAGGGGTCAATAATATATCCAATTAAGTCCATTGGTACTATAAAATGCCATTTATTTAACAAAAACAATCCCGCACACCTTTAGTTGAACAATAACAACACGCTGGCGAGTGGCACACGTGGTGTCTGCAAGTGTGGCTACAAGTTGGTAAGCTGGCCACCAATCTACCGCCTTCAATAAAGTTACAGTTTAATGGAGTTTTCTTTGGCTTTTACTATTATAAATATTATTAGGCAATATTAAATTAAATTCCGTACTTAACCTACTCTTATGTACTGTACAGTGGAGCCCCCATCTTCGCTCCTAATCGGTTCCGCAGAAATCGAGCTAAGATTGAAACAGCCAAGATTGGGGCACTGTTCTTATGGGGAAAATTCTAATCGGTTCCGTGCTCATTCTAAAAGTTGTACTTTTTCCCAGTTTTAGCCTATGAAAACATGTTTTTTGTCTACATAAAGTAAACCTTATGCATTGTAAATAATAATGTAGACATGGCTAAATAACAGTCCTAACCATAAAACTTAGGTGCATTATAAATACTGTAGATTGGGGCATTGTTCTTATCATGGGAAAAATGGAACTCGCGGTGAATTGCCTATGATAACACTCTTCAAATCCCTGGTGCTACCGCGGCTAGAATACTGTAACGTATTAACATCCCCATACAAATTAGGTGAAATTAATGACTTAGAAAGTGTACAAAGGAACTTCACCTCGCATATAAACTCAGTAAAACAGTTACACTATTGGGATCGCTTAAAATCACTCAAACTATATTCGTTGGAACGTAGAAGGGAACGATACTTAATAATATATACGTGGAAAATCGCAGAGGGTTTTGTACCAAATCTACATACACCAATAGCAATGAAATTCAATGATAGGAGAGGCTGGGAATGCGAGATCCCCAAGATGATAAATCGGGGGGGCTATGGGCTCTCTGCGAGAGGGCTGGTTATCACATAGAGGAGCACGTCTCTTCAACAAACTCCCGCGGCGAGTGAGAGACATGAGAGGTGTCTAATTAGACAGCTTCAAGAGAGCTCTCGATGTCGAACTACAGAAAGTGCCAGACGAGCCCATCTTCACAAGGGTGTGCTCCACCTCTTCGAATAGTCTGCTGCACCAATTCTCAAACAACAACGAAGGGCGGTGCGCTCTTCGGTGCCACTAGCAAGAGTGGCGAACTCCACAAAGGTGCACATAGGTAGGTGCCTAGGTTCTAAATTAATCCAGTCACCCCTCAAGTACCCATTTCGCCCCAAATACATCCAATAAATACATATTATGAGGAGAATACGTATAAATACATATTATGAGGAGAATACGTATAAATACATATTATGAGGAGAACACATACATACAGTACATACATACATAAAATTTTAAGACTGAGTGTTCCACACATACGTGCAGTTTCAGTCTCTTGTCCTAATGGCGGCGTTCCAGGCAACCCTGTTAAGGGCTGCTTCACTTGTCAAGTTCTTGGATTTAAAATCGGCACGTATAGTCCGATCCCAGGTCTTCGTCGGTCCACCCCTTGGTACAGCTCCCTCCACAATCACAGCCCTGCATTTTTTCACCCAATTTTGCTTATCCATTCTCTCCACATGTCCATACCATCCCAGTCTACTTGTACGCATCACCTCGCTAATACTCTTTATACCTAAACGTCTCCTCAGCTCAACATTTGTTATTCTATCCTGTAGCCTGGCCCCACACATCCATCTCACCATTCTCATCTCATTATGCTCCATTCTGTTGACATCCTCTACTTTTTCTTACAGTTTCTTACAGTAGATCCTCTGGAAAAAGGCAAACTAGGCCTGTGTATCCAGCTCAGTGCCAGTACATGCACTAGTGCGGTCGTTCACGGTGTTGGCGGCGGCGGCAGCAGACGCAACATTTTACTATTTTGTATTTTTGCTTTATACTCAAACTTCAAATCTTGTCTTCCCCATGCTTTATCAAGATTACTTTCAAACTTCCTTATTGATTCGGAATTGACTACATACTGGGACAGTGCGTTCCACTCTATCACAAAATGAGTTCTTTGCCTTTTCAAGCCTATTTCTTTCTTTGTAAATTTTCTTAGCGTGTCCTCTCGTTCTTGTTCCCTCCCGGATCAAGAAGATACCTTCACACACATCCTCATCATACTTTCCTGACACTATCTTAAAAGTCTCTATCATATCCCCTCTCTTTCTCCTATATGCCAGTGTCGGAAGTCCCAGTGGCCTCAACCTCTGCTCATAGCCCGCGTTCTTCAACGTTGGTACTAGCTTGCTAGCTCTCCTCTGCACTTTCTCCACTGCTTCTATATCCTTTACCATATATGGTAACCCCCCCCCACGTGCCTTCTGTGTGTCGTAAGAGGCGACTAAAGAGGTTGGGTCGGTGGGCTTGCGACCCCCACCCGGAAAAAATATCTAAGCAAAGAAAAACTAACGAACAGCCTCGGATGCGGACTGAACCTACGTTGACGAACCACGACCGACTAAGGACATTCCTTCGGACATTCTGAGAATGGCTTCTTGGAATGTTAGTGGCATGAATGATGGCACAAAAGAGAGAGAGGTTCTGGAAGTGTTAGTGAATGCCAGGCTGGATGTATGTGGAATGACAGAGACCAAATGGAAAGGTTCAGATGTGAGAGAGTGGGAGTGTGGAATGGGTGTGTGTGCTGGAGTGAGTGAAGGAACAGTGAGAGAAGGTGCATGTTTGTTTGTAAGTAGCAAATGGAAGGAATGTGTAAGAGAGTATGGGTCTGTGGGTTTAAGGATTGTGTGGGTGAGAATGAAAGTAGGAATACAAACGTGGGTGATTGTATGCGTGTATGCCCCGACAGAGGATATACTTGAAAGAAAGAAAGAGGAGTTCTGGATGAATGTGGAGGCGTGCCTGGAGAAGTTTGACAAGAACGAAAGAATATTTCTGATTGGGGATATGAATGGTAAGGTGGGTGATAGGAAAGTTGAGGGAGTGGGGGGAGAGTGGGGGGTACCATCAGAGGTGAATGGGAATGGTAGTGCACTTGTGGACGTATGTGTGGGGAGGAGGCTGTGGATAGCCAACACCTTCTTCCGACACAGAATGATCCACAGGTACACGTGGAAACGGATGTTGACGATGAAGGATAAGACAGTGGTGGAACGAAAGTCATTGATTGATTATGTATGTGTGGATGAACGAATGAAGAAATCTGTGATGGATGCTAGGGTGTATAGGGGTATTGGAGGGGGTCTGTCTGATCATTATGTAGTGGTAGCTAAGGTTAGGATACAATGGAAGTGGGTGAGGAGAGCTGGAGGGAGGCGAGAGGAGGGTGGAGAGGTTGCAGGAGGAGGAAGTCAGGGAGGAGTACAGGAGCAGTGGAAAGACGACTAGGTGGGTTCGACCTGGAAGTTATGGAGGAAGTGGAGGAGATGAGCAAGGTGTTTAAGGATGAGATCTGTGCAGCATGTGAAGAGGTGTGTGGAGTGAGGAGAAGAGGGAGGGGAGTGAAAGGTACAACATGGTGGACAGAAGAGGTAAGAATAGCTGTGGTAGAAAAGAAGAAAGCATATAGAGAGTGGTTGGGTAGTAGAGGGAATGAAGATTTCGAGAGACAGAAACGAGCGAGGTACGTGGAGAGTAAGAGGGTGGTGAAGAGAGTAGTGAAGGCAAGTAAGAGAAGAGTAGAGGAATTTGGAAGGAATCTGAGTGTAAAATGGAGGGAGAGTAAGAAACTGTTCTGGAAAGAAGTCAAGAAAGTTAGGGAAGGTAGCAAGGGAAACAGTAAGGGTGTGAAAGATAAGAATGGGAGAATGCTAGCCGAGAAGCAAGAGAGAGTCGAAAGATGGAGGGAGTACTGTACTTCAGTGAGTTGCTAAATGTAAGGAATGAAGAGCCAGCAAACATAGCTGGATATGGTATGGGAGGGAGAAGAGGAGATGTAGTGGAGGAGGAGGTGGGGATCAGGAGGTCAGAAGTGTGGGAAGCCATGAAAAGAGTGAAGCTGGGGAAAGCACCAGGAACAGATGGAGTGTGTGGGGAAATGTTGAGGTATGGTGGTGAGATAGTGATAGAATGGGTATGGAAAATGTGCAAACTAGCATGGGAGAAGGGAAGTGCACCCGATGACTGGAAGACTGGCATAATAGTCCCCCTATATAAGGGCAAAGGGGAAAGAGGAGTGTGTGGTAACCACCGAGGAATATGTCTTTTAAGCGTAGTAGGGAAGGTATACAGTAGGGTAGTGATGAGAGAGTGAGAGTGAGAACGGAGAAATCGATAGGCGACGAGCAGGGAGGTTTTAGGAAGGGAAGAGGATGTGTAGATTAGATTTCTACCCTGAATTGTGTTGTGGAGAAATATCTGGAGAAGAAACAAAAGGTGTATGTTGCCTTTATGGACTTGGAGAAGGCCTATAACAGAGTGGATAGAGAAGGTTTGTGGAAAGTACTTAGAATATACGGAGTAGAGGGCAAGTTGCTGAAAGCAGTGAAGAGCATGTATGAGGGTGCAAAGGCGGCAGTACGTGTGGAGAGTGAGCAGAGCGAGTTCTTTGACCTGAATTTTGGTTTGAAACAGCGGTGTGTGATGTCCCCGTGGTTGTTTACTGTATATATGGATGGAGTCATGGAAGAAATACTATCAAGAGCAGTGGATGTTGGTGTATCGCTGAAAAGGGAGGGAATTGAGTGGAAGCTACCTATACTGCTGTTTGTGGATGATACAGTTCTGATGATTGATAATGAATGGGAGTTGCAGGGTCTGGTAAATGAGTTTGGAACAGTGTGCGAAAAACGGAATTTGAAGGTAAATGCGGGGAAGAGCAAGGTTATGGTCTTCGAAAGGGGTGAAGTCACAGAGTGTGAGGTGAAGCTGAACGGTCAGGCTATGGAGATCGTCAACTCTTTTAAGTATCTGGGCAGTGTGTTGAGTAAAGATGGGACTATGGATGAAGAAGTGCGGGAGAGGGTACAGCAGGGGATGAGGGTTGTAGGAACGCTGAAAGCAGTAACAAGAAATAGGGTGGTCAGTATGGAAGTGAAGAAGTCCTTGCATGACAGTGTGGTAATCCCGACACTGACTTACGGAAGCGAAGCATGGACGTTGGTTGAGAGACTCAGACCAAGAGTGAGAGCAGTGGAAATGAATTACTTAAGGAGTGCGTGCGGAGTTACATGGAGGGATAGACAGACTAATGAGGAAGTAAGAAGGAGGTGTGGTGTGGAGGTAGATGTGCTGGAAAGTGTGAAAAGGAACAACTTGAGATGGTTCGGCCATATGGAACATATGGAAAGCGAGAGAATGACAAAGAGGGTGTACGAGAACGAGGTGGAGGGACAGAGAGGGAGAGGTAGACCGAATGAGAGGTGGAAGGATGGAGTGAGGAAGTACATGAATGAAGGCGGTGCTGGATGGGGGGAGGGGCGTCGACTGACTGGGGACAGAGGTGCATGGGGGCGGTTCGTTCGTGGCCACCCCTTCGGGGATCACGGCATCAGGCAATAGATAGATAGATAGATATATGGAGCCCACACCTGGTTCGCATATTCCAGGTGCGACCTAACCAGCGCTGTATAGAGATTCCTGAAGATTTCTTCGTCGAGTTACACAAATGTCCTCCTTATCAGCCCTACAATTCTATTGGCTTTGTTTATCTTTTCCGCTAAATGTTCTGAGAAATTTAACGTATTGTCTATCACTACTCCTATATCCTATTCTGCATTCACTTCCTCCATCGCTTCATACATACTGTATCCTACCTTGTCTATCTTGCTTGTCCTAATCCGCATGTACTTGCATTTTTTGGATGAAAAGGCATTAACCAATGTTCAGACCATCCCTTCATGCCCTCCACATCTCCTTGAAGCAGCCTCGGCCCCACCACCCGCAGAGATGGTATCTCCTAGGTAACAAAACTTGTTCACCAGCTCCAAAGACTCATTTCCAAAATTCACAGCCACAGGATCATCACTTAACACAAGCTCGCCTTTGCACACTACGCACTCAAATTTCTCTATTTCTGACTTATCCTTCGGCATAAATACATATTATGAGAGGATTACTTACCACACAGACCTTATTTTAAATCATTGTCATATTTAGCCTAGCCTAACATTGTCTAGGCTATTTCAACCGCTTTCGTCCAACACATGAATTTCCTGCATTACGACCACCAGGCCCACCATCCCAATCACCAGATGTACTAGAGGTTATAATAAATGCAAGAGATACGAGGTTCAGGCACAAAAAAGCTTGCAAACAGCTGTTTTTTCAACATAAAAAAAATGGACTGTGAGCTATAATAGTGTTAACATCATAGTGTTGACGTCTTTTTGAGTGAACATGAAAATTGGGAATATTTGGTGTCTACCACGAAGATTGAAACAACGAAGACTGATGTTGTGAAGATGAGGGCTCCACTGTATACTGTATAAGAGATACTGTATATAGTACAGTACTTATAATTAAATTATCGTATTTCGACGACTTCGGTCACTCGGAAAATCAGCTGATGAATCTCGGCGCTCCAAATTCACTTGCATTGAAAGTATATTCGTTGTATAAGACCACCCATGGTTTTGGAGGGTTTATTTAAGGCTTAGAAATGTTTCTTAGACGCCATTATATACGGTAACCCCTTCTGTGCCGGCGACGTGTTATTGATTGTATTCTAGCTATATATATAGACCATTTTGTGCAGTTTAACCCTTCTTGCCCGGGCTCGCCATCCTAAGGACATTATTGAGATCCGGGCAATCTGGCCGAATAACGTCTTTAATAGGCTACCCGTATCTTTGTTATTTTAACTGCTAGAAAATTCCCAAACATCTCTAAACGTAGTGCTGTTTCTTATCTGTAAACTTGCGTTAAGTAGAGCTCTCTAGGTCAACTGGTTCAGATGTGATGACAATTTCCGTGGAGAGAGATTCGATGCGATGTTGGCAATATCGGACCTTTGCAGACACTAATTTCGTCATACCATACAACAACAACATTGATCCGACGTCTCCTTCTTGATTTCGGAGGTGCGGTGTCGCAAAGACAGGCTTTGTTTACATGCGTCGTACGCACAGCTTTCAAACCAAGCTTAATAGGCTTTCAAGCTTACGGATTTTAACCCTTAATTGGCGGGTCCCGCCTTAAGTCCGTTAGAGAACCAAGGCCTAAAGAGCGGGTCCCGCCTTAAATCCAATGCGATTTTGAGCACATTATCGGCTCCGAGAGAGAGTCCACGCGGTGAGAGGACAGCAGCCGGGCTCTGACCGTTCAGTGTGGACCTCGTCCCGTCACTGATACCACCACCACATGTCTACACCTCCCTGGTCCCGCAATACAGGGTAAAAACTGAGGAAATTACTGTATTTTAGGGTTTTTCCCTTCGTATTGCAACATAGTTGCAAGAGAACCCGTGGTCGTACAAGGATGGTTCAGGTGTCATCGGAAAGCTCAATTATCGCCCTTTCACGGATACATAATTGTATTACGCTCTGGCTCTTCTTTATGCATGAAAAAGAGCATGGAATGAAGCTCGTTTAGGGTAAATCTGCCCGCTTGGCAGGTAGTAGCATTACAAAACCAGCCGATAGGGAGGTGTTATAATGACACCCGGGCTCCTGGCCATCTGCCGCGGTGTCATTTTAAAATTACACCCGGGCAGGAAGGGTTAAGAAGGATCTGTGGTAGTAAAAAGGGTTATTTAACACCTTATTGGCGGGCTAGGCGGTCTATTTATATGTACCGCCCAGCGGGGTGTTTTTAGCCAAAATAGGGCTGTTTACGTGATCATTTTCATGCCTAAATAAGACCCAGAGCGTAAAACAAGTATCTATCCCTGAAAGGGCATAAACAGAGCTTTCCAATGACACCACAACGATCCTTGTACGACCTCTGGTTCTCCTGCAATTATTGTGCAACACGAGTGCAAAAACCATGTAATTCGGTGCTTTCCCCACATAATTGAGTATGTACCGAGTGTGTGGTGGCAAGAGAGGGTGGTTTTCACTTCAGTTGGCCCAGCGCGGTGTTGGGCGGCGGTCATAGCCACCCTACGCTCCTCACACCGCTCAGCTCTCTCTCTCTGCAACATTACGTGCTGAAAATGGCGCTCGACTTATGTCGCGCGCCGCCACATAGTCCAAATTTATTTCACTCGACTTATGTCGCGCGCCGCCAGTTAAGGGTTAAGGTAGTTTGAAGCCTGTTAATTGCTGGAGACCATTTTTATACTGAATAAAATTGTCTGATAGTAGCTAGAATGGCCAGCCCTATGGGAGTTCTATCTGGGAACTCGGTGGTCTGGTTAAACTACAGTAATTGTATACTGTATACAAAAAAAAAAGTAGTTAGAATAAAGTTACAATGACAGGGGTTAAAGAGTGTATGAGAGTGAAGTGGAAGAGTAAAGAAGAAGAGGCAGACCAATAGTTAGGTGGAGGGATGGAGTTGAGAGCTGTAGGAATGAAAATAGTCGGATTGTCAAACTGGAGCAATTTTGTTTGAAGACTTGGATGAATATGAGAACGAATATAAGAACATTTACAGGAAATAAGCATTGTTTTGGCCATTATATCCCTTCCATAGACATAATGCGAACTAAAAGCCACAATTTAATGGTGACCGGTCAACTCAACCAGTAGACCATTTCAACCAGTAGCTCTCAACCAGTACCAAATCAACCAATAAGGTTAGGTTAGGTTAGGTTAGGTTAGTACAGTGCTATATTTTGGCACTGGTTTGGTTGGTCTAGGTTAATTTGGCACTGGTTGAGAGCTACTGGTTGAGATGACATGGAACCCAATTTAATCTTTACATATACAATAATAAAGACAAATAATATTGGACTTGGGTGGGAGGAGGGGTGCCGGCTGACGGATAAGAGAGGTGCATGGCGGCGGTTCATTCGTGGCCACCCCCTCATAAGGCTGGGAGTTAAAGGTTAAGGGGGTAGTACAGTACCGGTACTTGGTTTTTGGTCTATATATTTATATATTTGATTAGTTTTGAGTTTCCTCGCTAGACCTCCATCAAGCTTAGAAAAACACACCCTAGACCCCCTTTCTAGATAAATTTGTACATTTTTTGGTTGAAAAATGTCTCTGCCAAAGGCCGATTCCTTCCATAATTTGAAGCTCGCTAACGCTCGCCAGGAAAAAATCGACACCTAAAGGGCACGAGCCACGAAAGGTCTTAATATTGAATAAAAAATTAGGCGAAATGTCTAAAAATCGCCAAACTAACGGAACGAAGGTCTTAAAACCTCAAAACTAATATGCTATACATGAGGGAGAAGGGGGTCCAGAAAAAGCGAGTAGTACCCCCTTAAGTAAATAACTACGATTTTATCTATCTATTTACTCGAGCCCAATCCCCACTTTTCCTTTTTTTTTTTTTTTTTATCCATGTTATTTATTGTACTGCCTTCCAGAGTGTAACGAGAGTAAAGTTGGGGACCTGACCGAGGATCCCCTGGAGGTGGAGTGCTTCAAGGAGGAGCTGAAGGACGAACCTATTGATGATGTGATGATGAGAGATGACACGATGATAGATAGAACGCTGACAGACGGCGCGCTGATAGACGGCACGGCAATAAACAGCCCAACAACAGAGAGTCCCGTGGCCGCAGTGTTGGATCGGAAGGATGTTTTGCCGTTAAGGCCTGGTGACTTGGCTGTCGAAGACGTCACCACTCTCAAACCTTGTCAAAGTGAGTGTTGACAGACGTGCCTTTCAGACGTGACAGATGTCTTTCTTGGTCTGCCCCTTGGTGCAGCTCCCCCCACATTCACGGACTTGCATCTTTTCACCCAACTTAGTTCATCCATCCTCTCAAGATGTCCAAACCATCCTAGCCTTCTACTGTAGTATGTATCTCATCACTGATACTCTTGCTACCCTAATTATCATTACAGGACATTTACTGTATTGGTGTAGTAGTAGTAGTAGTAGTAGTACAGTAGTAGTAGTAGTACAGTAGTAGTAGTAGTACAGTAGTAGTTGTAGTACAGTAGTAGTTGTAGTACAGTAGTAGTTGTAGTAGTAGTAGTGTTTCCCTAGGCTGCCTGTGGGTGGTGGGGGTGAGGGTGATAATAGTAAATGATATACTGTACACTGATACTACCAATAACAACACTAAGCTACTATAATAATGCCATTCCCCCACACAGCAGGAGAGATCAAGGGTGGCATAGAACGGACTGAATCACCTCCCCCCTTGCGTTCCTTGCGGCCAAGACAAAGCAAGCCCATCAAGCTAACAGAAGACACAGGTAACAGCCACACTTTTCCATTTCTTCTGGTTATCATTAGACCAGGGTGTCAATCCGGAGCAATTTTGTTTATAGGTTTAATGAATATCTATCTTACAGTATCTTACAGTAGATCCTCTGGAAAAAGGCAAACTAGATCTGTGTATCCAGCTCAGTACCAGTACTTGCACTGCTGCGGATGTTCACGGTGTTGGTGGTGGCAGCAGCAGACGCAACATTTTTACTATTCTGTATTTTCGCTTTGTAATCAAATTTCAACTCTTGTCTTACCCATGCTTTATCAAGATTACTTTCAAACTTCTTTACTGATTCGGAATCGACCACATATGAGAAGAAATACAAGAAAATTCACCTGAAATAGCATTATTTTGGCCATGTTATCCCTTCCAAAGACCTAATTTGACCTATAAGCCATAATATAATCTTTATATATGCAATACAAAAAGACTAAAAATAATAGACTCGGCTTTCGTTCTACACCATACATTTTTTTTATTTTTATTTTTTTCTAGCTATATTTAGATTTTACGTAGTTTAACCCCTTATTAGCGGGCCCGACTTAAGTCCGTATCTAAAAACCTGGACTATGTGGCGGGGACTGACTTATGTCTGTGTGCAATTTTTGAGCAAGAATGGCTGTGAGAGGGAGACGAGCGACGGGAGGAGCGTAGGTTGCCTCATGACCGCTCGGTACGGACCCCGCTCGCCTACTGACATCTACTCCACCCTCCCTACCTCGCCACCTTGCCACACAGGGAATTATATAAGGAAATTACCGTATTTTAGGGTTTTTGCACTCGTGTTGCACGATCGTTGCAAGAGAACGCGTGGTCGTAGAAGGATGGTTCTGGTGTCATTGGAAAGCTCAATTTACGCCCTTTCAGGGATTTCATAATTGTATTACGCTCTGGCTATTGTTTATGCATGAAAAAGAGCACGGAAACAAGGCCATTTAGGGTAAAAAAAAAACCCGCTGGGCGCGTAGTGGAAAAAAACTGACGGGCCCACTCGTAAGGTCTTAACCCTTTGGTGCACGATGACTCGTTCAGAGTCATTAGATATTTTTTTCCTAGGTGCACGATGACTCTTTAAGAGTCATTAACCCTTCTGACCCGGGGGCCCCCTCCTAAGGATAGTGTCAGGTACCCGGGCGATTTGGCCGAAAAACGTCTAGGCCTAGGCTACCGTATCTTTGTTATTTTAACTGCTAGAAATTGTTCACGCATTCCTAAACGTAGTGCTGTTTCCAATATGTAGACTGACGTTGAGTAGAGCTCTGTAAGTCAACTGATTCAGTTGTCTGGTGATGGGCTGGTCTATCAGAGTGAGACCTGAGCGATCTCTGCCATACCCATAGCTTACTCTGACTGTTCCTTTTACTTATATATTTTCTAGATCTCGAGTGACGGCGTCTCTTCCGTGGATTGACCTCCCAATCTACCAAGATTGGAAGCTAAAGCGTCACATTATTCCTTTGCCCCTCAACTTTCTCTTCATAATTGCTGAGGGGCACAGGGCCCTGGGTGGGGTTTTGGTTTCCCGGGCGTTTACGCACCCTCTCAGCCCCCCGCCATGGAGTGGCTTCGGTCACCCAGGCTTTATTGTGGTCGGCAGGGAGGGTTCTGTGGGGTCGCTCGTTTATGGCCTTGGCCTTACTTGGGGCCTTGGGGCTGTTCGGCCAGGCAGCTTGGGGAACAACAACAACTGATTCAGTTGTGATGACGATTTCCGTGGAGCGAATTTTTCCGCGATGTTGACAATATCGGAGCTTATCAGACACTAATTATGTCATACCATACAACAACAACATTGATCCGACGTCTCCTTCTTGTTTTCAGAGGTGCGGTGATGCAATGACCGGCTTTCTTTACACGCGTCGGACGCACGGCGTTCAGACCAAGCTGAATAGGCTTTCAAGCTTACTTCCGTTTCTAAGGACACCCGGGGTCCTGCCCATCTGCCGCGGTGTCCTTAGAAAAGGACAGCCGGGCTGGAAGGGTTAAACTTAAAAATATTCGCCAAAAATTTAGTTTTTGTCTGACGCGCGTCATATTTAGCATAGATATTAAGTATTAAGTCTAGTTCAATGGGTACAATTGGCAACCCCCTCAGTTTAACGGTTTACTCACGGCTGGCTGGGAAGGGAGCAGAGTACAGCTCAGTCTGTTTTTCGATACTTTCACGTTTATTCATGTATCTCAGTAACTATTTGGTTTATAGTAATTCTGAAGTTACCAGTGGAATCCTCATTAAATTCCGCTTCCATATATGTATGCAAATCAAAATGTTGTGGGCAAAAGTTTGAGCTAGTGCGAGTTGGAGATAAGGTATTTCATCTTTTTTTTTACAATTCTTATTTCGGAGTGCCCCAATGTGGTTGTTTTGTATTCATTCTATGTTTTTATTTGCTTATCTTCAAGTTCAATCAATAACGAAGCCGATGGTACCTCATTAATCCAAATACAAGGATTTTTTGGTGGATAAAAACGTCACAGAAACAAATTATCGCCGGGCACAAAACTGGCTCTGAGTGAGCTGAGATATATTTTGGGAGTGGGAAAAACTTTGATTGGAAACTGTAGGTGCGCCAAAGGGTTAAGAAGGATATGTGGTAGTAAAATGGGTCATAAGTAATAGGGCTAAACATGAGGAAATAGGGGGTACAGAAAAAATTTCCCTGAAGTGAAAATATCCCCTTAATTAATGCACCGGTATGTGTGTACCGATATGTATATATGTACAGTATGTATGTATGTATGTACTGGTACCGGTATGTATGTATGTAGCGCCAGTGTACAGTAGGTGGAGATAAGCGGTCTACCAAGTGCTTCTCTAGTTCTATCTATCTAGTGCCTGACACCGTGATTCCCGAATGGGAGGCCACGAACGAAACGCCCCTATGCACCTCTGTCCCCAGTCAGTCGGCGCCCCTCCTCCCAACCAGGACCGCCTTCATTCATATACTTCTTCACTCCATCCTTCCACCTCTCTTTCGGTTTACCTCTCTCTTTCTGTCTTTCCACCTCGCTCTCGTACACCCTCTTAGTCATTCTTTCGCTTCCCATACGTTCCATATGGCCGAACCATCTCAAGGTGTTCCTTTTCACACTTTCCAGCACATCTACCTCCACACCACACCTTCTTCTTACTTCCTCATTCGTCTGTCTATCCCTCCATGTAACTCCGCACGCACTTCTCAAGTAACTAATTTCCACCCCTCTCACTCTGAGTTCCTCCACCAACGTCTATGCTTCGCTTCCGTAAGTCAGTGTCGGGATTACCACACTGTCATGCAAGGACTTCTTCACTTCCATACTGACCACCCTATTTCTTGTTACTGCTTACAGCGTTCCTACAACCCTCTTCCCCTGTTGCACCCTGTCCCGCACTTTAATTTTATCATATTGCTAACAAAATTTTGTGTGATTTTTAGGAATGAATTGTATCACATTGCTAACATACATTTTTTGTGATTTTCAGGCTTTAATTGTACCATTTTGCTAACATAAATTTGTGTGATTTTCAGGCATATTGTGATTATATCGTCATGGCGCCGCAACGAACCTGCACGAGTTGTTCCGGTAAATTTGGCCCTACCATGTTTGTTGATACTGATGTCCAAATTTGTAGATTTTGCCAGCTCCGAGAGAAGATTGCGGATTAATTGAATGCAGCTCACCGCAAGATCGATGCCCTGACTACGAAGCTTGAATCCCTTCAAGAATTTGCCACACTCAACGTAGGAGTGCCCTCGGCCCAAGAAACCACTACGATGTCAACTGCCATTCCAGTGCATACAGTACCGGTACCCACACCAGCAGCTACCTTAGATGTTGCAGAAAATAATAATGACTCTACTCTCACTCCCCCCCAGGACAATTTTCAGTTAGTGAGAAACAATGTGCATCCCAGTACCAGTACCAGGAAGGTCATCCCGACAACATGCCAAAACCGCTTCAAAATTCTGGCTATTGACGAGGAAGAGGAAACGTTAGAAGTTCGCCTTGTGGGAGACTCCATGGTCCGTGGCCAACTAACCGAGTTCTGCGCCAGGGCACCCAGGACCAGAAAGCGATTCTGTATCCCAGGTGGCGGCGTGGACGACATTGTTGCGGCTGTGGAAGAGGTTTCCAGGCTCGCCCCCGCAAGCATTACGTACGTCATCCACGTTGGATCTAACGATGTCCAACGGACGCAGTCAGAGGAACTACTTTGCAAGTACCGGCGGCTGGTCAGGTCCTTCAAGGAAAAATCTAATAGAATCTTAATTTCAGGAATTGTTCCCCGGATTGATGTAGAAGACCGATTCTACAACATAGCTACCAGTACAAATCGCCGACTAGCCAAAGTCTGCAGGGAGGAGGACATCGGCTTTGTCGACACGTGGGATCATTTTTACTAGGATAAATCTTTGTTTTCAGGAGATGGCGTACATCTCAATGAAGTAGGAGCTGCACGTCTTGGTCGTCTGCTGAACGATGCAGTCAAGGATTTCCGTTCAAAAAACGGGGTCAACCAGACCCCAGGCAGGGTAGTGTAAGTCAAATACGAACTGAAAATTCAGACAATGCACAATCAGTAACATCCAACTCTAATACTCTTAAGGTGTTTTATGTAAATGCTCGTAGCATACGCAATAAATTTTCAGATCTAGAGGAAATCGTGTTTACAGAACATTATGATATAATCGGCATTACAGAATCTTGGTTAAATACGGAAGACAGAGACTTTTTAGCCGAATATACACTTCCTGGTTATACAATGTTTGAGAAAACTCGGATCAATAGAAATGGAGGAGGAGTTCTGTTTTTTATAAAGGAAAGTCTTAATCCCGTCTTAATGTCAAAAGCTCAAATTGCGAATAGACATATCTTACGTACTATTAAATAATAAACGAGGAACTAAAATAACACTAGCTTTATTATACAGACCCCCATCTCAATCAGTGCAAACTGACAGTGAAATTTATGAACAAATTGCAGAAATAACTAACATACAAGATACCGTAATTCTTGGCGATTTCAACTTACCCGTTACTAAATGGGGCGATATTCTTACTTCACACTCTGGACACGACCTCTATGCTAACTTGCAAGAGAGTTCACTTTTTCAATTTGTACAATCTCCAACCCGTGGTAATAATGTGCTTGACCTTGTACTCGCAACAAAAGAATTAATAGAGAATTTGAATGTTGGTGATGAATTCAGTAACAGCGACCATCGTACGATAACTTTCACTTTAAAGTTCACTAGTAACAAATCAAATAGCAGTATTGAGAAAGTCCCTAATTTCAAGAAAGCAAATTTTCATAAACTTAAATCAAAGCTTAAAGAAACTGACTGGAGCTTTCTGACTAACAATAACAACATAAATACATCTTGGGAGTGTTTCACAACCACTTACCTTAAGGCAGTGCAAGACTGCATACCATCGAAAATACGGCGTCCAGGCCATAATGATAAGCCCAAATGGGGGAATAAAGAGATTTCAGACTGTCTGCTTGCTAAAAAATTTGCTAATGATAGATTAAAATCCTCACAAAATGACGAAGAACGGGTGAAATTTGTAGAGCTACGACGCAAAGCCAAAAAATTAATTAAGCAAAGTAAAAAAAAAATGGAGTTACATGTTCCGAATCAAAGTAAAACAAACCCGAAAGAATTCTATAGTTATATCAGAAAGAAAAAAGTAGTTACTTCAATTGTTGGACCGTTAGTCGATGAAAATGGAGAATACACCAAAGACGAAGTACAAATGAGTAATGCCCTCAACACCTTCTTTGCATCAGTTTTTACAACCGAAGACCTCAGTGATATCCCTACACCATCACCGATTCAGATTGATAATTCAGATGTTGTAAGCAATATCACCGTTACAGAGAGAGAAGTATTGAATTGTTTAGATAAACTCAAGGTAAATAAAACGCCTGGACCTGATACAATCTCGCCTAGAGTTCTAAAGGAAGCTAAGGATGAGCTCTCCAAACCACTGACATTGCTATTCAATGAATCCTTGCAGTCTGGGACTATGCCTGATCAGTGGAAGCTAGCCAACGTAACACCGATATTAAAAAAAGGCAGCAAATTCCTACCCAGTAACTATCGTCCAATTAGCTTAACCTCAATTGTATGTAAAATACTAGAAACGGTCATAAGAGACAGACTCGTAAATCACTTAGAGGCAAATAACTTACTTAAAGATAGTCAACACGGCTTTCGTAAAAAACGTTCCTGTTTAACAAACCTCTTGGACTTCTTCCACGGTATCCTCAACCTCTACAATGAGAGTAAAGCTGTAGATATTATATACCTTGATTTTCAAAAGGCCTTTGACAAAGTTCCCCACAAACGTTTACTGCTAAAACTAAAAGCGCATGGAATACAGGACGGTGTGTTGAAATGGATAGAAAATTGGCTCAGCGACAGAAAGCAAAGAGTAGTCATAAACGGTAAGGCACCTAAATGGACCAATGTAAGTAGCGGGGTACCCCAGGGATCGGTACTAGGACCAATTCTCTTTCTAATTTACATCAACGACATAGATGAGGATCTCACCTGTACAATCTCAAAATTTGCTGACGATACAAAAATTGCAAATAGCGTACTCTCAAAAGAACAAGTTGACGATATGCAACACAATCTAGATAAATTGTCATGTTGGGCCCAAATTTGGCAAATGAGTTTCAATGCGGATAAATGTAAAGTTCTACATATCGGATACCTAAATGAGAAAGCAAACTATTCGATGAATGGCACTCAGCTTAAGAATGTAAACAGAGAAACCGATCTGGGAGTAACAATATCGAGTAACCTAAAACCGAGTCAACAATGTTCAGAAGTTGTTAAGAAGGCAAACAAAATAATTGGCTTTATAGGCAGGTCATTTGAGCATAAATCCAAAGAAGTTATCCTAACCCTTTACAATTCCTTAGTCCGCCCTCTTCTGGAATACTGCGTTCAATCCTGGTGCCCTTATTACCAAAAAGATATAAACAAGCTAGAACGAGTTCAACGTAGAGTTACCAAAATGATACCTAGCCTAAAGAACAAACCATACGAAGAGCGTCTTAGAGAATTAAATCATTTCCTTTAACCCAGCGCAGATTAAGAGGTGACTTAATTCAAGTGTTCAAAATCATCAAAGGCATCGACAATATGAACTGTAGTAAGTACTTCACTATCGACCAATCTAATTACACGCGGGGAAACGGTTGCAAAATTATTGGTAAATCTTTTAACTCACACGAATCTAAGAATTTCTTCTTCAATCGAGTTGTCAACTTGTGGAATGGGCTTCCCCGAGAGGTTATAGACTGCAGCACCGTTGATTCATTTAAACTCCGCTTAGACAAATATCTCGCATCAAACCCGCGACTGACTGCGTTTGTAAATGAATAACTTTATTTTATCCCCCCCTCAGTTACTAACCCATCTGTCCCCTACTAACTTCCTAATCCTGCCACGGACATTAGTTCCAGGGCAGTAGTTCCCTTTCCAATGTTCCCTTACCCACTCTAAACCACTGTTTGGACACTTGATCCTCAGTGTTTTGGAGGACAAGCAGCCTAGAAGGGTCACTAGACCTGTTGTTGCTTGATTTCCTTTGTACTCCTTTGTACTTCTTCATCCATACTCCCATCTTTACTCAGCACACTGCCCAGATACTGTACTTAACCCGGGAACGGCAAGAAAGCTCTTAAGAGATTTTACTGGGCGGAGGCGGCAAAGCTCTTAACCTAAGATGTGCGGATGGGGGGTATGAGACACCACACTCCTGTGCGCACGTATTTGAGCTGTTTCCATCACTAACATCGTTATTTTACCATAAATAGCATTAATACTTATCCATATGCACCTATTATAGGTTGATTATAAAGGTATTAACCTGTTACAGCAATAAAACAAATTGAAACAGCGTTTGGATGGTCAAAATCGGCGATACAGGCCGGGAGTTACATAATGTATGGCTGAGGCAACCTCCCTCCCCTCCTACCTTCCCCTTGTCTGGAGAGACACTGTTACGCAATAGTCTCTCTCTCGCTCTTTCCCACGCTTGGTAACAGTGATGACAACGCCCTGCTACCAACTCGCTAATGTTAGCACGAAAATAGAGATAACAGGGAAAATAGGTGATAACTGAAGGAGGGGAGGAAAGTGGGGAAGGAGGAGATGTGGAGGAGTGATATTTGGCATGGCCCAGGGGCAAAAAATAAAAAATAAAAAAAATAAATGGGGTGTTTTAAATGGATTTTTTTAGGCCCAGGATCTTAAGAGTCTTCCCGCAGTCGCCCGGGGAAATAGTCCATGAGCCAAGACCCGAATTTTGGGATATCGGTACCACCCGGGGTGACTAATTCTCTTAGGTGTTTTTAGCTTGCTACATGTCTCTAGTTTATGTTTTGATATGATAGCCCTTGCACATTGGTAGCTTAATGGTCGTTATCACTTCTTGAATAGACATACCCTACCGAAAATTCCGAATTTTTTTAAAATGTCAAATTTGGGGACAGGAATGCCTAAATGTCAACAAAATGCATATAGTAATTGTCACATTTAATACAAGTCCTGTAAATACACACTAAGCATGCCATGGGCTTGTACATACTATTATGGCAAATTACTACTCCTAAATATCATCTACGTCAGACTCGGAATCTGACTGTTGTGCCACCGGCTCTTCTTCAATAGCCTTGTTCTGACATGTCTGTAACCTGCACATGTCCGTGCATTTTAGACCATTGCTGAGGCAAGTACACTTAGGGAGTTCGCATGACCGCACACACTTGCAAGACAGTAGCTGCATAACAGCATCTGGTGCTGGTGAGCCTCGCATCCAGTTGACGGCAAGCTTACCGTCCTCATCTGTCATCCAACCGCAGTCTGTTGGGTTCGCAACAAATGGCTGGCTCTGAAGACTTCTCCTCCAGATCGCAGCCTGGTAGTTTGCACGCAGTGCATGCATGAAAAGGCAGTCCTCACAAGGAGGGAGTTGACTTGACTCTACCTCTCCACGTCTTGCACAGAACAGCTCATACCGAAGCTTGTTTACCTTAGTTGTGTGGGTAGATGGTAGGTACATGTGGCAGGTGATTTCCTGTAGCTTCTCAAAGAGTTCAGGAGACACTTCCCATGAGCGTCCAAGTTCGTGAAAAGCATGCTGGTATGTCTTGTCCATCTTCACCTGCTTGAGTGTCGTCATCTTCCCTCGGCCAGCGAATGCACTGACGGTATCACAGCCTGTAAAGGCATGCATACCAATCAATGAATCACACACGCTGCCTCCCAGTGTGCGGCTCAGTGTGGTGATATCCAGGAATCTTGTCCGGTTCTTCGTCCCGCACTTCTGGAACAGATGGGATGGGATCTTGTGGCACATGCCAAGACACAACACCATGACGTCTGTATCTTCTGCAGTGATGATGACAGACTTGTTCCCAGATTCTGCTGCATGAAGTGCATGGAGAAGAAGGCGTGTGTCTGCTTCTTCTTGAGTTGACTTAAGCTCAGGAGCCTCTTCCCACTGCTCTTTGGTGATCTTGAAGCAGCGCTGCTCACATGTGACATACAGCTCCTTGTCCTTGAGCTTCTCCCTGTGCTGTGGTGCCTTCCATTCTTCTACCAAGAACTTGATAAGACTTGCCTTGTTGGAGGAACTACCGAGTAACTTTCTCCACTGCTGGATGTTGTGCCCAGGTTGAATGTTCTTGAAATGAATTCCTGTGCCTGCACTTCTTTTGGCTCGTTCTGCATCCTTGATGGATGTCTCCTTGTAGATATCAAACACAACATCAATGCGCCTGCTCTTAGCACCTTCATGAACAGCGTGACTCAGTGCTGTACCTGCAAGCTGTGAAAAAGTTTTGTCGTTTCCCTTCAGTTTGTGGACCAGGCTCATCCCATCAATTATGGTAGCAGAGGGCTCGGGTATCACTTCTGCAGGAGAAACATTCCTCTCTAACTCCTTTGCGAGGGCAGCCTTGTTGGTCTTGCGGAGAGACCCATCACCGCTGGCAAGTGCCCAAGGCAAAGGCCCCAGGGGATGAGCCAAGACATCACTCATTTTGAGCTTTCTGTTCTCGGCAACAAGGATCATCTGGCCAAATAGGTTCCTGTCAGCCTTTAAGATAACCTCCTTGGCATGGTCTTGTGAGCGTGGCTTCATTCTGATGTTAGTGAACGTTCTCAGTTTCGTCTTCGTCATCGTGTCATGAAACTGTATAGTTGGCGTATCGATCTCCAGGCGCTCTTCCTTGAAGGCTTGATATGCATCCTCTCCTATTCTGTAGGCCCCTAGAAGGTCTTTGACAACTTCTGGTGGTGCCATAGTCGCAGTTGACAAACTGACAAGATCTTCTTGCTCTGCGTTGAAGGGGTTCAACCAGCTGGTCTCCATCAGTTGAACTAAAGATTGGACATCGGCCTCATCTCTTCTAATCCTGGGCATCTGTAGGTCTGGGTGGCTGAAGTCAGTATACTTTTGGCCTACTACCATAGTCCTGAGCTGCCTTAAGTACCTGCTGCGATACTCCGATGTCAGGTAGTACCTGGCGACAGCTCCGCCTTTCAGGCTGAAGCCTTTTGTGCCCCCTGGTGTCTGGGTGTCTTTGTTGATCGTCTCTTTGATTGTCTGGTCCACAGGGATCCGTCCAAAGGGATTCTTGCTACCGATCTGGACCGAAAAGCCACCTTGCATGAAGTGTTCATGGACCTCTGGGTGTTCAATGGGCAGTCGAGACATCAAGGCATAGTAGTAGGTTAGGAACCGGGCATAGTTCACTTTGTCATAGGCAAAACACCACGGTATCATCTGTCGGATTGCTCCTAGGTGGAGCATCCAGTTGCCTTCTCTGGAGGCTCGAATTAAGTCCAGCATGATCTCAACCATGTCCAGGTATGACATCCAGAATGCTGAGAGGTTGTGTTCATCTCTGAGGGTCTCAAGATAAACTTGGAAAAGCTTCATGATATGTGTGCATGATTCACTCTCCATCAGCTCTTGAAAGAGTCCCTGAGACACATTGCTGTGAAAGCTGTTGATGTCCTTCAGTGTTTCATCTAGATGGTGTATGTCCCTTGAATGGTTTTCTTCTAGCCATGAAAGGAAGCCTTTCCATGCAAGCCTCATCAGTGCTTCATACACGAGCTTGTGTAGTCTCACTGCTCTGTTGTACCTCTTGCCGTTCATCACTCCTGACACTGATCCTTCTGCGATGATACCTGATTCCACACACAGATCTCTAAGACCTGCATCTTGAAACCTCTTTCCTATGGTGGAGATGAGATTACAGATTGTGTGGAAGACGCCCATCCTGATGATAATGTTCTTGAACTTCTCTTGTTTCCAGATAACTTCGGCAGCTTTGGCATAGAGTGCTTGATCAAACACGCACACAATCTTGTTAAGCTGTAAGGACTGCATGATAGCATGCGTTTGTTCCAAGATTTCATTAACGGTGGACATTTCTGTTGCGGGAGCATTGATAGTGGGCAGGTAGCTTACAGTGTCCTGAACCACTGCAATGTCTCTGCGCATTTTGATGTTGAACCCAGTCCAACTGCTGATGGACTGGTCCTCATGGTCTGACATTCGAGTAAGAAGCCAGATATGGTTCTTTGTCTTTGAATCCTGGACTTCCTTGGTAGTGTCGACATACGCAGTCTCAATCCTAGGTGGCCCTGCCCGCCGCCCAACATTGTATATTGGCAGCATTGATGATGTCTGAGTGATGCTTCTTATCTTGGACTTGGTAATCTCTGGCACAGAGCCTGCAACCTTGGACTGGACAGCAATGCCATTGACTCTATGAGAAGTACCTGCTCCACTTAGGGTCTCTTCAAGTCGGTCAATGTTATCCCAGGCCAGGGTTGTGAACACACCAGGGTAGATGTTTGCTGGCAGTGGAATGTCATCCTTTGAGCATTCCAGCTTCTGGATACAAAGGGCTGTATCGATCTCCTCAAACATTGAGTAAGACACACAGTGACCAAGACGATTCAGAGTTCGGATCAGTTCTGTGTTTCCTGTCAAAGACTTTACAGCATTGGTCAGCAGTACGTGCTTGGGTGGTTTTGTCTTGCCACTGGTAACAGCAAAGACCAAGTCACTGCCAAAGGAAGTGGCAAGACGTTGAGCTCTTTCAGAGGGAGTTTCACACTCACACTCTCCTGTCAGCAGGGTGTGCAGGAATTGAGTGACTGCTGCAGGAATGACATTCTGATCTGTATCGGGAGGCCATGGCTGACTCACATCTTGTTTATTGATCTCATTCCTCAGCTGCATTCCTGCTTTGGTTAAGACATCTTCAGAGTTAGCTGCTCTTGCTTCTTGCAGGTCTTTTGCCATTTTGTGTGCTTGCCGGGCAAGGTCGTCCATTGAGAGGCTGCGTGGATAGATTAGAAGCTTTCCTTTCTCATCTGGGACAAAGCGTAGTGATTCTCCAAACTCGGTTTCAATCTTTCGGCGAACATGTTTCTTTGTCGCTGGTTTCAGTTGGATAATACCACGGGACATCATGGATCTCTCAAGCCTAGATGTGAGGTTTGTCATAGGCAGTACCTCTGGGTTGGGGAATAATTTGGTCCTTATATACAAGCAGAGTTCCTCGAGGGCTTCTGTCTCAACCTCTTCGTAGCGTGCTTCCTCGCTTTCTTCCTGATTTTCACCTGCACCCGACCTGGCGGCCGCTGGGAAATCATCTTTTGTGAAGAGTTTGTAGCACGACTTGTGGTAGTGACCCTCTGCAGCAACAAGGTCTCTGCTAACTAAACCAAGGATTCTCTGGTTGAGTTTCCTTATTGCTGCTCTGCGAATCTTCTCATCTGCTCGTAGCTCAACACACTGTATGAGTGGCTCCCTTGTCTTTGTTGTTTTTATGTACTTGCTTGACTTCTCGCAGAAGATACATACTTTGGCATACACCCTGCTAGTACTAGGGGCATCCCTTGATGCCCTCCTGGGGTCGACGCTTGCTGATTCTATCTTGACACCCTTGGCAAGGATAGAATCCAGTGACTTCTTCATTGTAAAGAGACTACGACATTTACGGTGATAATGTATGTGTGGTATTCCTCCTTCTTCAAGGCCCTTGGCTGCTTCCAGGACTGGATCATGCTGCCTGATTTCTGCAGCCCTGAGCAATGTGTTCCAGGAGTCCAAATCCTGTGGTGACACCAGAGCATCGCTGTCATCATCAGAGCAGTGGATGATACAGTCGATCCGTGCTCTCTTCCTCGCAGATGGTTCCATCCTGCCGTCAAACAGTCGACACACACCTGCAAAAAATATCACCATTAAACCATGAACAAACAAACACATTACATGGAAACCACTCTACATATGTTTGCTCCTTCCAATAATAAATTATCCCCAAAATATAACAAAAAATCCCAAAATATGAAATAAACCCCTAAATATGGAGAAACTTGAAATACACATCGGAATAATTCTTGTAGAGAATCAAATAAGCTACAAGAGCTGTTAGAATATATTTTTCAATGTTCCCCATATTTAAGGATTTATTCTAGATTTAGAGGAAAATACCCAAAATATAGAGTATATTCCGAAATATGAGGAAATTTGAAAAATACCTAGGAACAACTCTGGTAGAGAATATAATTCTACATAGGTGTTCAAAGTTTCGCGATGATTGTGTGATGGATTTTAAAGAAAATGAGGAAAACGCCGAGCGTCACGCTAAAAATCTTTATTTTTGGGTAGCGCCCCTATTGCATCAAAAAAATTAGACTAAGCTACCAGTGCGAGAAGGCTATCATATCTTAATGTACTTACAGTCACTCTATAAACATTTTAGTACCATTCGTGTTTAGTCACCCCAGGTGGTACCGATATCTGGCCTGGCTCATGGACTAAAACACTTAAGAGTCTTACAGCACTTGCCGGGTTAAAAGGGAAGGCCTAAAAAAAAAAAAAAAATTAAAGGCCCCAGTAGCACTTAACCCGGGAACTGCGGGGAGACTCTTAAGAGTTCCCCCGGCGGACTGCGGGGAGACTCTTAAGAGTGAGTGAAAAATAAATCAACTTTTGACATCGATTTTTTTTTTTTTTTTTTTTTTTTTTTTTTGGGCCCCTGGGCCATGCAAAATCTCAGTCCTCTACCTCCCCTCCTTCCCCACTTTCCTCCTCTCCTTCAGTTATCACCTATTTTCCCTGTTATTCCCTTATTCTGAGGTATATTTTTGTGCTAACATTAGCGAGTTGCAAGCAGGGTGTTGTCATCACTGATGGCAAGCGAGTGCAAGAGAGAGAGAGAGAGTATCGATCGACTGTGTCTCAGTGGCCTTGGGGGAAATTGGCGGGAAAGCAGCTTGCCTCACCCATACATTATACAACTCGCGGGCTATATCCGATTTTGACCATCCAAACGCTGTTTTCACTCGTTTTATTGTTGTTTCAGGTTAATACCTTTATAATCAACCCATAATAGGCGCATATGGATAAGTATTAATGCTATTAATGGTACAATGAATATTTTAGTGACGGAAACACCTCAAATACATGCGCACAGGGAGAGGTGTCTAATTACCCCCATGCGCACTTCAGAGGTTAATTTTTTTTCTTTTTCCCATACTTCATATCACTCTTCCACATCCCCTCCTCCTCCTCCCAACCCCCAACCCCTTCAATTATCACCTATTTTCCCTGTTATTCCCTAATTCATTGGTATGTTTTTAGTGTGTGTTCATGTGTCTGTTACATAAGGTAGAGACAGTGAGGGTGTGACTCAGTAGCTCAGTACAGTACTGCCTCAACCCTCGAGAGAGGAGGGTGTGTTGCCAGCTCTCTCATACTTCATGAATGAACCGCTCGCTTACCATAAAGAATGGTCCTACAGAGCCCCCGAAAACGTATTTTACAAGAGTAAAAAATTGAAGGCAATTACCCAAAAAAAAACAGGTTATTGCGCGCTCACGCGCACGCACGTGGACTTTGAGAGTTTTCAACCATCGGCACAGTTGCGTGGGATACGTACACAGTTCCCATACAAATCTGAGCCCTCTCGAGTGGCTACACCTGAGGTTACGGTCGGAGCAATTAGGATGACTCGTCCGACGCGTCGCTGGGGCTGTGCGTTACATACAACGCCGACGCGTCAGACGCGTCGCTGGGGCTGTACGGGTTAATTGTTGTTACAGGTTACTATCTTTATATTAAACGTAAAATAGGCGCATATGAATAAGTAATAGTGATATTTATCGTAAAATGACGATTTTAGGCGAGAAAGAGGCCTAATATCTTCACCCAGTTACATGGTGTCCACTATATACTGCTCGCGCTTTATAGGTTAAATGAGCTGACAATCTCCATAGGCTGACCGTTCAACTTCACCTCACACTCTGTGGTGCACCCCTTTCGAAGACCATAACCTTGCTCTTCCCCGCATTTACCTTCAGATTCCGTTTTTTGCACACTGTTCCAAACATTTACCAGACCCTGCAACTCCCATTCATTATCGCTCATTAGAACTGTATCATCAGCAAACAGCAGTACAGGTAGCTTCCTCTCGTTTCTCTCCCTTATCAGCGATACACCCACATCGACTGCTCTTCCTTGTACAGTATTTCTTTCATGACTCCATCCATATACAGTACTGTATACAGTAAACAACCACGGGGACATCACACACCCCTGTTTCAACCCAACATTCAGATCAAACAACTCGCTCTGCTCATTCTCCACACGTACAGGCAAGGATCTCTACTTTGTGTTTGTAGACCTGGAAAAGGTCTTTGTCAGGGTGCCTAGAGATGTTGTGCAGTGGGCTATGAGGAATCTTGGTGTGGAAGAGTGGCTGGTGCGTGTGATAATGAAGATGTATGAGGATTCGCGAACTGCGGTGAGGGTGAAAGGTGTACTGAGTGAGGAGTTCACAGTCTGTGTTGGAGTTCATCAGGGTTCAGTGTTAAGCCCCCTCTTCTTTATTATGTTCCTGGAGGCACTGTCTAGAGATTTTAGATCCAGACTTCCGTGGGAACTGTTTTATGTAGACGATTTAGTCCTAATAGCTGACAATGTGACCAAGCGCGTGACCCTTAACGTTCAGCAGAAGCTTGAGGTGCTACGTAAATTAGAAAAGGGATGCTCTGCGAAGAAGATATGTGATGAGTATGGGATAAAGAAACAGACTGTATCAGACATTAGGAAAGCCAAAGACAAGCTGAAACATTATGCTGCCTCATATTGTGTTGATGTCGCAGCCAGTAAGAGTAGAAAGGTACAGCATAGAAAATATATGAGAACTGCAATTCATTAGATACAGTTTTAAGGTTAGAAAACATTGTATATTTACTCTATTTCCCATGTCCGGACTTTTTCATTGTGCGGACATGGGTCCCCCCCCCTATTAGTCCGCACATTCGAGGGTTGACTGTACTTACCGGCATAATAAACCTATCTATCTTTCCTCAACCCCTTCTGTACGAGGAACTCTGTAAAATTTTATTCTAGCTATATTTAGACGATTTTATACAGTTTGAGAAGTATGTGTTAGTAAAAAGGGTTAATCTAAGTGAGAGCTTGAGTTTATAAGAAAAATACATCAGGACTGCTCAGAAATACAAGATATAACCGGGGCTGGGTGCGTACCTATTGGGCAGAGCCCGCATACCAAACGCCAAACGGTACGCACTTTATCAAACGGCATTTATCAAATGACATTTTATTTTAGGAAGTGGATAACTTACACCAGAAATGTTGTATTTTTCAATTAGAAAAAGATAAAAGACATACATAATCTGTGGAGGGAAAATTTGTTGTGAAAACCAATAGGTACGCAGTGCGTGGTGCCCAATAGGAACGTGCGTACATTCAGGGCACCACGCACTGCGTACCTTCTGGACCGCCCTTTGGGTAAATTGAATTGGATGGTACTCGGACAGTTTCAGCGAAAAGTGACTTATCCATCCTTGTAGTAGAGGTGGCCTTAGAATGTTATGTAATGTGGCTTAAGACTCTCTGGCAGCCGTTTGAAAAAATGCGTACCTATTGGTTTTTGGTATTTGGGCTCTGTCCAATAGGTACGCACCCAGCCTTGGCTTTATCTTGTTTCTGAGCAGTCCTGATGCGTTTTTCTTATACAGTACACTATATCACAGAATGTACCTACAAATGGAAAAAATATATAATTTTCAATTTAAAAATGGGTCATTAGACACTTAAAAACAAAGTGCAACCCTTAGATTTTCGTAAGATTTTGTTTTTGTTTTGTACTTTCACTTCATTTTGTTGCTGCACCTCTTCAATAATACCAAACTAAACTATTGATAACTAATGACATTGATAACCTGATGACATGAAGGCATAATGGTTAAGCTTTAAGATGAGACCAAATTTAAATGCCCAAGTGTTGTCATATCCTGTGGAGAGGTTTTTAAATGCCAAGTGCGTACCTATTGGACCTGTGCGTATCTATTGGTTACCTTACCCTATGTATGTACTGTCGCCCTTGCATCCTCATACATACTCTTCACTGCTTTCAGCAACTTGCCATCTACTCCGCATATTTTAAGTACTTTTCACATATCTTCTCTATCCACTCTGTCATAAGCCTTCTCCAAGTCCATAAAGGCAACATACAGCTTATGTTGCTCCTCCAGATATTTCTCCACAACATATTTCAGGGTAAATATCTGATCTACACATCTTCTTCCCTTCCTAAAACCGCCCTGCTCTAGTTATTATTGTTATTAACCTAACAAGTGCGCATGGGGGTAATTGGAAACGTCCCCCTGTGCTGACGTATTTGAGGTGTTTCCGTCACTAAAATATTCATTGTACCATTAATAGCATTAATACTTATCCATATGCGCCTATTATGGGTTGATTATAAAGGTATTAACCTGAAACAACAATAAAACGAGTGAAAACAGCGTTTGGATGGTCAAAATCGGAGATATAGCCCGCGAGTTGTATAATGTATGGGTGAGGCAAGCTGCTATCCCGCCAATTTCCCCCAAGGCCACTGAGACACAGTCGATCGATACTCTCTCTCTCTCTCTTGCACTCGCTTGCCATCAGTGATGACAACACCCTGCTTGCCAGGTGATGGGCTGGTCTATCAGAGTGAGAACTGAGCGATCTCTGCCATACCCATAGCTTACTCTGACTGTTCCTTTTACTTATATATTTTCTAGATCTCAAGTGACGGCGTCTTTTCCGTGGATTGACCTCCCAATCTACCAAGATTGGAAGCCAAAGCGTCACATTTTTCCTTTGCCCCTCAACTTTCTCTTCATAATTGATGAGGGGCACAGGGCCCTGGGTGGGGCTTTGGTTTCCCGGGCGTTTCCTCACCCTCCCCAGCTCCCCGCCATGGAGTGGCTTCGGTCACCCAGGCTTTATTGTGGTCGGCAGGGAGGATTCTGTGGGGGCACTCGGTTATGGCCTTGGAATTGCTCGGGGCCTTGGGGCTGTTCGGCCAGGCAGCTTGGGGAACAACAACAACAACAACACCCTGCTTGCAACTCGCTAATGTTAGCACGAAAATATACCTCAGAATAAGGGAATAACAGGGAAAATAGGTGATAACTGAAGGAGAGGAGGAAAGTGGGGAAGGAGGGGAGGTAGAGGACTGAGATTTTGCATGGCCCAGGGGCCAAAAAAAAAAAAAAAATGAAAAAAAAATAAAAAAAAAAAAAAAAAAATCGATGTCAAAAGTTGATTTTTTTTTTCACTCACTCTTAAGAGTCTCCCCGCAGTTCCCTGGTTAAATAGTTATTTATTATTTAGTTATTGTTTTTAATTATTTATTATTTATTATTAGTTATTTGTTTATTAGTTTCATTGATTTCATTAATTAGGTATATTTATTATGTTCTCTCCACTAACCAACTTTACTCCTAAACTCGATTAATGAAATTAACAAACACATGTGGCAGTCCGGGGATTGGAACCCAGGTGGGTTGGTGGATAAATATGCAATTATAATATTTTTTTCCAGCTGAAGGAAAATTGCTCTCTCGCCATCCTGATTACTCAGCTATTACCAAGATTTTGTAACAAAATGTGTTGCTAATTATGAAGACTTGGCATTAATATGACACATAGACATAGTAGTATCATATCTTTCCATTAAGAATTGAGAAATCAGATATGATGGGATTCAATTTACCATCAGCTGAAACAAAATAGACTATAGTATTATTATTATTATCGCGAGCCGTGGCTTAGTCAGTAGAGCGTCGGCTACTGATCAAAGGGTCGGCGGATAGAGCCCACACTGTCAAAATGTTATTGGTGAATGTCAATCACGGGCAACTTGACCTAGCGATTTGTGACAAACGCCTAATGTTCATGGCCACCCCTTCTCGGGAATTACGGCGTCTGGCACAAAAAAAAAAGGTATTATTCTTATTTTAATTTTCTTTTATTTATTTATTTATATTATTTTTTGTACCCCACAGATTCTGACTCGGACAGCTCAGCCAGCCGCCTCTCCGTGTCATCATCAGAGTGGGAGTATGGGTCAACTCGTGCTGCTGCTTATTCTGATGGTGGGTCTATCAGAGTGAGAGTTGAGTGTTCTCTGCCATACTCATACTCTCATTGCAGGGATCTTTAATTTGTGTTTGTAGACTTGGAGAAGGCCTTTGACAGGGTGCCTAGAGATATTGTGCAGTGGGCTATGAGGAAACTTGGTGTGAAAGAGTGGCTGGTGCGTGTGATAATGAAGATACAGTATATGAGGATTCGTGAACTACGGTGAGAGTGAAAGGTGTACTGAGTGAGGAGTTCATCAGGGTTCAGTGTTAAGCCCCCTCCTCTTTATTATGATCCTGGAGACACTATCTAAAGATTTTAAAGAGCATGTCCGGACTTTTTCATTGTGCGGACATGGGTCCCCCCCCCTATTAGTCCTCACATTCGAGGGTTGACTGTACTTTACCAGCATAATAAACCTATCTATCTTTCCTCAACCCCTTCTGTACGAGGAACTCTGTAAAATTTTATTCTAGCTATATTTAGACAATTTTATACAGTTTGAGAAGGATGTGTTAGTAAAAAGGGTTAATCTAAGTGAGAGCTTGAGTTTATAAGAAAAATACATCAGGACTGCTCAGAAATACAAGATATAACCGGGGCTGGGTGCGTACCTATTGGGCAGAGCCCGCATACCAAACGCCAAACGGTACGCACTTTATCAAACGGCATTTATCAAATGACATTTTATTTTAGGAAGTGGATAACTTACACCAGAAATGTTGTATTTTTCAATTAGAAAAAGATAAAAGACATACATAATCTGTGGAGGGAAAATTTGTTGTGAAAACCAATAGGTACGCAGTGCGTGGTGCCCAATAGGAACATGCGTACATTCAGGGCACCACGCACTGCGTACCTTCTGGACCGCCCTTTGGGTAAATTGAATTGGATGGTACTCGGACAGTTTCAGCGAAAAGTGACTTATCCATCCTTGTAGTAGAGGTGGCCTTAGAATGTCATGTAATGTGGCTTAAGACTCTCTGGCAGCCGTTTGAAAAAATGCGTACCTATTGGTTTTTGGTATTTGGGCTCTGTCCAATAGGTACGCACCCAGCCTTGGCTTTATCTTGTTTCTGAGCAGTCCTGATGCGTTTTTCTTATACAGTACACTATATCACAGAATGTACCTACAAATGGAAAAAATATATAATTGTCAATTTAAAAATGAGTTATTAGACACTTAAAAACAAAGTGCAACCCTTAGATTTTCGTAAGATTTTTTTTTTTTTTTTACACTTTCACTTCATTTTGTTGCTGCAGCTCTTCAATAATACCAAACTAAACTATTGATAACCTGATGACATGAAGGCATAATGGTTAAGCTTTAAGATGAGACCAAATTTAAATGCCCAAGTGTTGTCATATCCTGTGGAGAGGTTTTTAAATGCCAAGTGCGTACCTATTGGACCTGTGCGTATCTATTGGTTACCTTACCCTATGTATGTACTGTCGCCCTTGCATCCTCATACATACTCTTCACTGCTTTCAGCAACTTGCCATCTACTCCGCATATTTTAAGTACTTTTCACATATCTTCTCTATCCACTCTGTCATAAGCCTTCTCCAAGTCCATAAAGGCAACATACAGCTTATGTTGCTCCTCCAGATATTTCTCCACAACATATTTCAGGGTAAACATCTGATCTACACATCTTCTTCCCTTCCTAAAACCGCCCTGCTCTAGTTATTATTGTTATTAAATAGTTATTTATTATTTAGTTATTGTTTTTAATTATTTATTATTTATTGTTAGTTATTTGTTTATTAGTTTCATTGATTTCATTAATTAGGTATATTTATTATGTTCTCTCCACTAACCAACTTTACTCCTAAACTCGATTAATGAAATTAACAAACACATGTGGCAGTCCGGGGATTGGAACCCAGGTGGGTTGGTGGATAAATATGCAATTATAATATTTTTTTCCAGCTGAAGGAAAATTGCTCTCTCGCCATCCTGATTACTCAGCTATTACCAAGATTTTGTAACAAAATGTGTTGCTAATTATGAAGACTTGGCATTAATATGACACATAGACATAGTAGTATCATATCTTTCCATTAAGAATTGAGAAATCAGATATGATGGGATTCAATTTACCATCAGCTGAAACAAAATAGACTATAGTATTATTATTATTATCGCGAGCCGTGGCTTAGTCAGTAGAGCGTCGGCTACTGATCAAAGGGTCGGCGGATAGAGCCCACACTGTCAAAATGTTATTGGTGAATGTCAATCACGGGCAACTTGACCTAGCGATTTGTGACAAACGCCTAATGTTTATGGCCACCCCTTCTCGAGAATTACGGCGTCTGGCACCAAAAAAAAAGTATTATTCTTATTTTAATTTTCTTTTATTTATTTATTTATATTATTTGTTGTACCCCACAGATTCTGACTCGGACAGCTCAGCCGGCCGCCTCTCCGTGTCATCATCAGAGTGGGAGTATGGGTCAACTCGTGCTGCTGCTTATTCTGATGGTGGGTCTATCAGAGTGAGAGTTGAGGTTCTCTGCCATACTCATAGCTTACTCTCATTGCAGGGATCTTTAATTTGTGTTTGTAGACTTGGAGAAGGCCTTTGACAGGGTGCCTAGAGATATTGTGCAGTGGGCTATGAGGAAACTTGGTGTGAAAGCGTGGCTGGTGCGTGTGATAATGAAGATACAGTATATGAGGATTCGTGAACTACGGTGAGAGTGAAAGGTGTACTGAGTGAGGAGTTCATCAGGGTTCAGTGTTAAGCCCCCTCCTCTTTATTATGATCCTGGAGACACTGTCTAAAGATTTTAGATCCAGACTCCAGTGGGAACTGTTTTATGCAGACGATTTAGTCCTAATGGATGACAATGTGCAAGATGCTGAGGGTATGGTGAGCAAGGGTTTAAGAGTCAATATTAACAAAACCAAGGTTATGCATTGTACATTGAGATGAGTCAATGTGGAAAAGAGTGGTGCATACCCATGTGCAGTGTGTGGAAAAGGTGTGGGCGCTAATTCAATTTGGTGTAACGTCTGTCGATGTTGGGGGCACCATGGGAGTAAGCGCTGTAGTAGAATAAAAGGACCCCTGCCGAAGGATAAGTCAGAAATCGAGAAATTTGAGTGCGTAGTGTTCAAGGGCGAGCTTGTGGTAAGTGATGATACTGTGGCTGTGAATTTTTGGAAATGAGTCATTGGAGCTGGTGGACAAGTTTTTTTACCTAAGAGATACCATCTCTGCCGGTGGTGGGGCCGAGGCTGCCACTGTCGCTAGAACTAGATGTGGCTGGGGGAAGTTCAGAGAACTACTGCCAATTTTGACCATGAAAAGAATGCCTCTCCCCCTGAAGGGAAAGGTGTATGCCTCATGTGTTAGAAGTGCAATGACGTATGCCTTAGAAACATAGGCCGTTAAAGTAGAAGATGTCAACAGAATGGAACGTAATGAGATGAGAATGGTGAGATGGATGTGTGGGGCCAAACTGCAGGATAGAATAACAAAGTGGTCTTGCCACTGGCCTGGTAATCCAAAGGTCCCGGGTTCAAATCCCGATGTATCAATGGGAAGATATTATTGGGATGGAATTAGTGCTGTACCTAGTATCAGTGCATTACCACAAGCCCACCGAAACGTCAATAAAATACCCTCATTGTTCCCTGATTACATAGCACTGTATGAATATTCCCATATTCAAAATATGCTATAGGGGTGCAATGCCTGGTGAGTTATCTGCTCAACAGGTGGCGTTGTGTGTGTGTAAGTGTGAGAGTCCGAGTGTAGGGGGTGAGACAGTGAAGCACGGGAACGAGATGGCTTCAGAGATGGGGTCGTTTCGGGCCATGAGTGAGCACCGTGCCTCATGTGAAGGCAAGATGGCAGGTGCTCGTTGTACTCTACGTGCTTCACATGTCTCACTCCCTAGACTGGAACAAGACCTCACAGGCTTCACTGTTCTTTGTAAAGCGGTGAATGTTAAGGCTCTCAGCCTATGCCCGAGAGGAAGTAAGTTGGAAAAAAACCAAAAAAAAAAAAAAAAAAAAAAAAAAAAAAAAAAAAAAAAAAAAAAAAAAAAAAATGATGAGCTGAGGAGACGTTTAGGTATAAAGAGTGTTAGCAAGGAAATGTGTACAAGTAGACTGGGATGGTATGGGCATGTGGAGAGAATAGATGAACAAAATTGGGTGAAAAGATGTAGGTCTGTGATTGTGGAGGGAGCTGCACCAAGGGGTGGACCGAGGAAGACGTGAGATCGGACTATATGTGCCGATCTCGAATCCAAAAACTTGACAAGTGAAGCAGCCCTTAACAGGGTTGCCTGGAACGCCTCCATTAGGACCACGTTTGGAACCACTTTGGCTCGAAAATGTCCATTTTGGAAGAGACTGAAACTGCACGTATGTGTGGAGCACTCTGTCTTAAAATGTTATGTATGTATGTTGTTGTTGTTGTTGTTGTTCCCCAAGCTGCCTGGCCGAACAGCCCCAAGGCCCCGAGCAATTCCAAGGCCATAACCGAGCGCCCCCACAGAATGTAAGTACTGTTCCTTTTCTATCTATCTATATGCTCAGGCCCAATCCCCATTTTGGGGGTAGCCGACTCAAGACAGAGCAAGAACAGGGAAAACACAAAAACAACAAATAAACACAGATAAAAAGCACAAACTCACACACATCCAGGTCACCCAGGAGAAGACCCAGAGACCAGGGTCACCAAGGTCGCTCCAGCACTCCCCTGGCCCCCGACCACCCGGAGAGGTTCCGATCTCGGCAGGCAGACATGCAGTGGAGCCAAAGCCACAAGCCCTCCCACCACACTTCCAGGCGCACCCTTCATATTAATCGTCTCCCCGGGCCAGGCGCCTGATGGACTATTATCTAGTCCAACTTGCGCCCGACCCCTTACTCCAAATGACTGTTCCTTTTACTTATATATTTTCTAGATCTCAAGTGGCAGCGTCTCTCTTTGTGGATTTACCTCTCTACTGCCAACCTAGAGGTTGGCAGAGTGGGAACCAAAGCATCACATTTTTCCTTTGCCCCTCAACTTTCCGTTCATAATTGTTAAGGGGCACAGGGCCTTGGGTGGGGCTTTACGAGTGTAGTTTCTTGTGCAGTAACTCATCTGACTTAGTCAACTGAAAAAACTTCTGGCAATACATTCATACTGAACTAATTTTACTTTGATATATAAGATCACGACGAGGAAGAGAACTTACGTGGGCAACTGTACACCTCTCTTTACCTTTATTGCATATAATAGATTCAACATTTCATTACAGAAACAAACAACAGCGATGGAAGCAGTGCCTCCGAAGACGATGACGTTCTAAGTGAGGACGAGGAACCCACCGGCCTTCATCACAACCAAAAGAAAAAGCACCAAGATAAAAAGAAGAGTTCGATGGTCCACCTCCCTCCCGGCAACAACGTGGATGAAGACGAGGAGGACTCGCGGTGTGAGGAACCCACCGGCCTTAATCACAACCAAAAGAAAGTGCACCAAGATAAAAAGAAGAGTTCGATCAGCCACCTCCCTCCCGGCGACAATGTGGACGAAGACGAAGACGAAGACGAGGACGAGGAGGACTCATGGTGTGAGGAACCCACCGGCCTTAATCACAACCAAAAGAAAAAGCACCAATATAAAAAGAAGTGGATCGTCCAACTCCCCCCCGGCGACGTGGGCAAAGACGAGGCCCTTAAGTCGTGGGAAACTCGGCCATTTGTCAGGAAGTTTGATTTTCAGAAACGCTTTGTGGTCCAGGGTGTGTCACAGGTGCAAGGGTCGACTGTAAAAGCTCCAGTGGATTACTTCAGTGCGTATATACCTGAGGACGTACTCGAAACTATCGCTTTGCACTCAAGGAAAAAGTACAAGAGTCGAATTAATAAGTCTTTGCCAATAACAAAGGAGACAGTTAATATGTTCCTCGGTATAAAGTTAGCTTTACCGGCCATCACAGTACATAACTCTGAAGGGATGTACACAGTTGTGAGTAAGGTAGCCTTCATTAGTGATTGTATGCCTCTAAAATTATTTAACACGATTAATATGTACCTCTCTACCGTTGATCCTACAGTCGTAACTAACGCACATAAAACTGAGGATTTAATGTGGAAAGTTCGACCGTTGTTAGATGCTGTCAGAAGAAGATGTTTGAAATTAACCAGACCGAAAAATGTCACCATTGGCCAGATTACCATCCCACTCCTTAACCAATGGCACATATCAAATACACAGAAGAAACGGGGTGGGATGCCCCTTTTGGTCATGATCGGGAGGGATGGGACTATTTTGGATTTTGAGTTATATCAGGGGAGAAAGTCACTCATACATTCAGTAAAGAGAACTGGGATAGATATGGCTGATTTAGATACATTTACTGTCGGCGAGCTAGGGGTTCTTAGGTTTGCCAAGTCTGCACCCACAGGCACCAGCTTTTTCTTCGATCATTACTTTACCTCAGCCAGAATTATATCGACCTTGACAAAACTGGGCCTGGGAGCTACAGGGAAACTGAAGGAGAGTCGGGTCCCCCAAAACTGTTGCTTCATGGATGAGGGACAGTTAATGAGGATGGGTCGCGGCGCATCCGATTGCTTAGTTAGGGACGACCACACTTACGCAATCACTGTGTGGCTGGAACGGCAGTTAGTATTCCTGGCGTCCAACGAGCACGGCATCCGGCCCACATCACACTGCCCTACTTTTGGCAGGATAATGTTGGCCTGTCCTAGGGTCGTGGAGGCCTACAAACAGAGCTTCCGAGAACTGAAGCAGAGCGGAAAAGAGCTCACCAACAAGTTCCGAGAGCCACGAACGAGTATGACCATCGTGCTACACTTCCTGGACATGGCCTGCACTAACGCCTGGTTGGAGTATTGTCGGGACTGTCGGGCCGGGGCCAGCAAAGCCATGGATCTGAAGGCGTTCAAGTTTAAGGTGGCCAAGAGTTTGATGTATGTTGACTCCGACCATCACCAGAGCTCATCGCATGACGACTCTGATGGTGAGGAAGGTGGTGATGATGATGAGGATGTTGGTGGTGATGATGATGATGTTGATGATGATGATGTTGGTGATGATGGTGTTGGTGATGATGGTGGTGATAATGAGGATGATGATGATGGTGGTGATGATGATGAGGAAGCCGATGATAACGATAATAAGGAAGGTGATGATAACGGTGGTAAGGAAGATGTTATATATATACAGGCTTAGTGACTCACGGAATGCACTAGCTGCAATCCAGATGTTCAAAATACAAAATAAAGTATTGTAGTATAACAACTCCAGCGGTCCTTCCATTCCCTGTATAACCGTGGTTTCAAAATTCAAGTTAGCTGGGTGCCTGCCCATGTCGGCATCCGAGGAAACGAAGATGCCGATAGGATTGCAAAGGAGTCTGCAGACTTATCAGTCACCCATGGTGCTTTGCTCGTCAGCGACTGGATTGCAGCATTGCCACCAGTTATTTCTCAGCGATGGCAAATATTTTGGTCCTCTCAATCCTCTTCCGCCAACCTCCTTCGCCTTGTCAAACCTACAGTTGGCCCTTGGCAATCATTGTTTCACGCCACCCGTCATTGCGAAGTGTTTCTGACCCGTCTCCGGATTGGTCACACACGTTTAACCCATAGCTACTTGATGTCGTCCCCACACGGTCTTGAACCTCCGTGCTCCACATGCGGCACGCCTCTAACGATTCGCCACATTTTTACAGACTGTTGAAAGTATTCCTGTCTACGCTTTCTTTATTTTGGCAATAATGACCTCGTGCCATGCTAGCAGAATCCTTGTCCTCCCCCCTACCGACTATTCCGCTTCCTTAACACTTACGCTGCGGGCATATTTCCGCTATATTACGGCTCATTCAGGCACTCCTGAATGATTGAGCTAGTGTCTGAATGGAATTAAATGTATTCAGAAAAAAATAGAAGAAAATAGCTTCAAAATGACACCAGAACAGGCTTTGTATCGCGCGGGCTTCACCCGCAGCGCTACCATAGACATTCACTAATACTGAGCGATTATCGCTAATGTCGCGCTGAATTTTCCTTTGGCAGCGCTGCTATGTCTAGCGGGAGTATGCCTTATATTCCTCAGTGCCTCAGCCGCCTGGCTGGAGAGAGGACGAGGGCCTGCCCCGTTCCCGCTCACTCACACTCGTCCCCACAGGCTTTAAAAGCTTATAAATTGCCATGGCGTTACGGAATGTCTCCTGCAGCCAAAGGGTTAAAGACTCCTCTCTCCTTAGCCCTTCCTACCCGGGCTACCTTAGGTAAGGACAGCTCGGCAGAAGGGCCGCTACCCGGCCGTCCTTACCTAAGACGGCAGCTTAATAGCCTAATTAAGCTTGGTCTGAACGCCGTGCGTACGACGTATGTCAACAAACCCAAGCGTTGCGTCACCGCACCTCCGAAAACAAGAAGAAGACTTCAATGTTATTGTTCTGACGTCAGACGAAATTAGTGTCTGAAAAGCCCCCATATTGGCAACATCTCTGCAATATTTGCTCCACTGAAATCGTCATCACAACTGAACCAGTTGACTTACAGAGCTCTACTCAACGCCACAATACAGATTGAAAACCGCACTACGATTATAGATGAGTGGGAAAGTTCTAGCAGTGAAAATAAACATAAATACGGTAGCCTAGGCCTAGACGTTTTTCAGCCATTTCACCCGGGTACGGGCGACCGTCCTTAGGTAAGACAGGCCGGGTAGGAAGGGTTAGTTTCATTTAGTCCCTTCCTGATCTTTCCATTCCTGTATTGATTGATCACCCATCATGATCTAATCCTTCGGGCTAGGCTTATGGGAGTTCTAATTGGCAACTGTGGTCTGGTTAAACTAATTGTATATAAAAAAAAACAAAAAAAACATAAAGACGAGGGAAGGGGTGACCAGTAGCGACATTGGTAGAGTGCTCGGTTTCTAACCGGGAGGACCGAGTTCGATTCTCGGCTGGTGGAGATGTTTGGGCAATCTCCTCACACCCCTTGCCTCTGTTTCGCCCGACAGTAAAATAGGTTACGCGGCAGGGTGAAAAGGGGTCTTCGGATCCTCCGACCCTTCAACCCAAATTTAAAAAAAAATAATAATAAAAAAACAAGGGAGAAAGGGGTAGAGAAAAACGACCCATCTCCCCTTAAATCAAGCTGTATATTATTTCAGTCTCTTGCAGTCATATATATACATTCAATACATACCCTGGTCCAAATACCCTGTTCCAAATTGTGAATGCTAACCTCTGTAACTAATAAAGGGCTGAAGCAAATGGGCTGTAACTTTCCGCACCTATTATTCTCTGGCGGGATCTTCCCAAATGGTAGAAATGTTAGCTCGATTACTCAAGTCGTTTGTAACTTTCCGCACCTATTCCCTGGCTGACCCTTCCCAAATGGTAGAAATGTTAGCCAGGAAATAGTTGAGTTGAGCGAATGAGGACGAATGCGGGAGGGGGAAATCAGTTGTGGTTTGGATGACGACGCACTACTCCTGCAACACCACTGCCTCATGCCTGCCTTGGGTGCACGTAAACATGCACAACGCACTTCTCGTGCACAATGGTACTCCCTTTCAGCCCCATGCCACCCCCAGAGCCACACACAACTGCCCAAGCACCCTTCAGTAGCACTACGTGTGGGGGCGAGGGGAAGGAAGACGACACACACCACAGACTCTCATCTCTCCCTCCCTCCCTCATTCTCCTCCTTCCACCACAAATCTTTCCCACACCGCATATTGTTACCCTTTCTCTTTCACATATTTCTGCTTTATATCAGACTGCAATCACATTCCTATACAGTACTCTACCTCCAACACATCCTCCCCTACATTATAAGACTCCGTAGGGAGCATATGGACCTTGGAAAAATATGGTAAACACTGTAATGATTTGCTATAAGATATATACTTTCGTCTTACTTAAGTTGATTCTGCCTGTTACCGGTGAAGCTGAAGTCGACTTCCGCTCGTACCAAGCGGATCTTTAAGCCGATATCACACGAGCGCTTTTTTCACTCAACATTTATCCTCAACACTGGTTTGGTAGCTTATGAGGTCAACATTTTAAGTATTTCGGGCACCTAAATTCATTTACCATCAGTCTAGTTTCCAATACCGGTGCAAAATATTCCCGAAATGTTGCCAGAAAAATGTTGTTCATCGAATGTTGACTATAAAAGCTCTCGTGTGATACCGGCTTTAGGGATGTGCTTATGCTGGTCAACCACACAACTTCTGGCCACTGACACGGGAACACCAGATTATTTAACCCCTTCTGTACCGACGACATCCTTTTTACTTACAGTTTCTTACAGTAGATCCTCTGGAAAAAGGCAAACTAGGCCTGTGTATCCAGCTCAGTACCAGTATTTGCACTGCTGCGGTCATTCACGGTGTTGGCGGCGGCGGTAGCAGATGCAACATTTTTACTATTCTGTAATTTTGCTTTATAATCAAACTTCAAATCTTGTCTTCCCCATGCTTTATCAAGATTACTTTCAAACTCCCTTATTGATTCGGAATCGACTACATACTGGGGCAGTGCGTTCCACTCATTACCACTCTATCACAAAATGAGTTCTTTGCCTTCTCAAGCCTATTTCTTTCTTTGTAAATTTTCTTTGAGTGTCCTCTCGTTCTTGTTCCCTCCCGCATCAAGAAGATACCTTCACACACATCCTCATCATACTTTCCTGACACTATCTTAAAAGTCTCTTATCATATCCCCTCTCTTTCTCCTATATGCCAGTGTCGGAAGCCCCAGTGTCCTCAACCTCTGCTCATAGCCCGCGTTCTTCAACGTTGGTACTAGCTTGCTAGCTCTCCTCTGCACTTTCTCCACTGCTTCTATATCCTTTACCATATATGGAGCCCACACCTGGTTTGCATATTCCAGGTGCGGCCTAACCAGCGCTGTATAGAGATTCCTGAAGATTTCTTCGTCAAGTGATACAAATGTCCTCCTTATCAGCCCTACAATTCTATTGGCTTTGTTTATCTTTTCCACTAAATGTTCTGAGAAATTTAACTTATTGTCTATCACTACTCTTATATCCTTTTCTGCATTCACTTCCTCCATCGCTTCATACATACTGTATCCTACCTTGTCTATCTTGCTTGCGCCAATCCGCATGTACTGTACTTGCATTTTTTTGGATGAAAAGGCATTAACCAATGTTAATTTTGGTTGCTATTAATCAATGTTTTCAGTTTAGGAAGGATCTCTAGTAATAATTGGGCTTCGAACTACCTCAATCAACCCTTTTAGCTACCACAGATCCTTCCTAAACTTCACAAAATTGTCTAAATATAGCTAGAATGAAATTGAAAAAATTTCGTCGGTACAGAAGGGGTTAAGGTGGTCAATTTTACAGTGTAGATGCGGACTTTCATTTCAAGGACGTTGATGGTTATTACACTCAATTGACCACTTGCGAGTTTCAGGCTATAAGGTAGTTGGAGCCGTGAACATCGATATTTTTGTCTTTGTCCCAGTTTTGGTTTGTTTAGTTTGCAAGTTTTACATTTTAATTTTAATTAAACAGAAATGCAATAATAATGTATGTTTCTGATAGATAAAGGTATGTTCAATTGGGTTTTATGTATTTATATATGTACTGCGACCATATTTTAGCTGTAAATTCTGTTAAATATCATTGTCTACAGCTCCAACTTCCTTACAGAATGAAACTCGCAAGTCGGCAATTCAGTAATCCCTATCAGAATAATCAATCTGCCGCATAGGGCATATCCCTTTCCATACTTATAAACGCAGTTTACGAGTTAAGGGGAGATGGGCGTACAGTATTTATTTGCTAATATATTTATCTTCTTATTATTTAGTTTCCTCCCTAGACCTTCCTCAAGCTTAAACCAAATATCTCGAGATAAATTTGTACATTTTTTGGTAGAAAAATGTCCTGGACGAAGGCCGGGCTCCTCCTAAGTTGCAGGTTCGCTATCGCTCGCTAGGAAAAAATTGAGACCTAAATGACGGAAATTACCAAGAAATAGGGCGATAGGTATTAGATTCACCAAACTAATGGAGCAAATGTCTTAACCCGCTGAGACCCAGCCTCGCACATGTTGCGTCGGCAATGTTCGATCACCAGAACCCAGCGACGCAACGTTTGCGTCCTGGCCGGTCTGGTCCTAATTACTCCGGTCCTATGGCACCCCGAGGGCTCAGATTTGTATGGGAACTGTGTAAGTATCCCACGCACCCATGCCGAGCGCGCAAAAACATGTTTTTTGGGGAAATTGCCTTCAATTTTTTACTCTTGTCAAATCCGTTTTCGGGGGCTCTGTAGGACCATTTTTTGCACTTTATGACAATTTTTTTTTTCCTTCATTCCTAACCCATTCGCTATTGTTTCTGGAATAAAAAAAAAATTCAAAACCTGCTGGGCCCTGGTGGTACATTTATTAATAACTAGCTGGGGCTCAGCGGGTTAAAATCTCAAAACTAATGGGGCTAAACATGAGGGAGAAGGGGTCCAGATAAAACACCCTTTAAGTGAAAAATCTCTCCTTAAACCCAGCGGCTCCGTCTCCTCATGTACAATCGCGCTAATAAGTGATGTCTCGGCCCCCAAGTATGTTTTGATCAATAATTGGTATCAGGAATATCTAAGCTTAATTTCTTTATATCGAGTGAAATATACAAACATGTTCCTACACTTACCCACCCTATTCAACATCTGACAGACATTAATACAGCACAGAGCAAGCCAAACGTAATGACAGCTGGGACATGACTTATTAGCGCGACCGTACACTCGCTCCAAGAAGTATCAGCACCCCTATGCTGATCATCTGGTGTGTACAGCTCGGTAGGGTTGGCACCTCTGCCTGCAACTACAGTATATCCATGTGTCGGAGACGATCGTCTCTGACACATGGATATAGTTGCAGGCAGAGGTGCCAACCCTACCAAGCTGTACACACCAGATGATCAGCATAGGGGTGCAGATACTTCTTGGAGTGAGTGTACAGACTTAGTGTCTCAAGGGCCAATATGAGAACATCCAATGTCTCCGCTAGGATCACTGTGTCGTCTGCAAAATCAAGATCATCTATCTATTGCCGGACGCCTTACTCCCCTTTATGAGGGTGGCCATACACAAAATGCCCCCAAGTGGACCTATCCCCTGTAAGAGGGACAACCCGTGAATCAAGATCAGTGGGCTTGAAATTGCCGACGTCTACTCCACAGCGACTCTCTGTCCAAATGTCTGGCCCAGTAACCAGTCCATGCGAGATGGGTTGGGTGTGAAAGGGATCTGCCGTGTGTGGGCCAATCGGCTCTCTGCAGACTCCCCTTTTCTTACGTTCTGAAGTGTTGAAAAGTGTAGGTGCTAGAACACACCCCTGTCTCACACCTGAATTCACAGGGCAGAAGGAGGATGTTCCACCACACTTGACAGCACTCTCTGTTCCTGTACAGGTCTCCCTCGATTTACGATTGAGTTACGTTCCTGAAAACCCGATCTTAAATTGAAAAATCATATAGCAAACCCTTCATGTTTTGGAGTAAATGGGGATGGGTTCTGGGACCAGCCAAAACCCAAACACCAACCCTTGAAAACCTATAATAATATCGTGAATTGACCACTTGCGAGTTTCAGGCTATAAGGAAGTTGGAGCTGTGAACATCAATATTAAACAGAAGTGCAAGAATAATGTAGGTTTCTTATGGATAAATGGTATGTTGAATTGGGTTTTATGTATTTACAGTAAAAGTCCTTTAATCCGACGACCGATGATTCGAATCTCCCAATAGTCCGAATTTTTCAATTTGAGGCCAAATCCGAATTCACCCGATGGTCCGAATTTCAAGAAGTCCCAAAGTCCCCTTTTTGAGGCATTAGTCCACTCAAATGACACATAATGGAGCACACACACATCATATGTTCATGAATTCACTTTAAAAGTTTACCATTGTCATTGTAGCCTATTACCTACTTCAAAACATTCAGATTAACCCGGGAACTGCCGGGAGACTCTTAAGAGTTCCCCCGGCGGACTGCGGGGAGACTTAAGAGTCGGAGAAAAAAAAAATCAACTTTTGACATCGAAAAAAAAAAAAATTGGCCCCTGGGCCATGCAAAATCTCAGTCCTCTACCTCCCCTCCTTCCCCACTTTCCTCCTCTCCTTCAGTTATCACCTATTTTCCCTGTTATTCCCTTATTCTGAGGTATATTTTCGTGCTAACGTTAGAAATCCGGTTGCAGGGTGTGGTCATCACTGATAGCAAGCGAATGCAAGAGAGAGAGAGAGAGTATCAGTGGCCTTGGGGGAAATTGGCGGGAAAGCAGCTTGCCTCACCCATACATCATACAACTCGCGGGCTATATCTCCGATTTTGACCATCCAAACGCTGTTTTCACTCGTTTTATTGTTGTTTCAGGTTAATACCTTTATAATCAAACCATAATAGGCGCATATGGATAAGTATTAATGCTATTAATGGTACAATGAATATTTTAGTGACGGAAACACCTCAAATACATGCGCACAGGGAGAGGTGTCTAATTACCCCCATGCGCACTTCAGAGGTTAATGGTCAAAGGAAGCTACTGATATAAACGTAAACACCACATCGTCTGCTAGAGAGTTTGTTTTGCTCTTGAACGCATCCTTGGGACGCTCCGATGCGCTACTGGCTTGCACCGCATATTCTGCAGTTTTAGTTCAGTGATCGGAGCATCCCAAGGGTGCTTTCAAGACAAGACAAGGGTGCTTTCAATACAATATAATATAACCGAGCACGTCACAAAAGGAAAATTACAAGAACCTCTCAGGGAAGTGCCGTTGTTAAGGCATTACTTCCCGAACCACATCTGATCTGATCTTCAAGAGCAAGACAAACTCGCTAGTAGACGGAAGAAGAAGAAGAAGACGATACGGACATATGGTGTACGTTTATATCAGCAGATTCCTTTGACCATTAATCTGAATGTTTTGAAGTAGGTAATAGGCTACAATGACAATGGTAAACTTTTGAAGTGATTTCATGAACATATGATATGTGTGTGTGCACCATTATGTCATTTGGGTGGCCTAATGCCTCAATGTTTTCGTCATACACAGGTTCATAGGGGTAAAGTCCGATAATCCGAAAAATCCACTAATCCGAACGAGGGCCGGTCCGCTGCCCTTCGGATTAACGGAAGTTTACTGTATATATGTACTACGACCGTATTTTACCTGTAAATTGTGTTAAATATCGTTGTCTACAGCTCCATCTTCCTTATAAACCGAAACTCGCAAGTCGGCAATTGGGGCATTGGATAGTGAGGGAGAGCTGTATAAAGTCCAGACACCACTGCGGGGAACCTGCATAGTCGTAGTAGCTCCCAGAGTGTTTCTCGGAACATTAACACATTCTGTACCGCGAGGTCTTTTTATATAATATATAATCGTCTAAACATAGCTAGCATATATTATATGCTAGCTATGTTTAGACGATTTTCTGCAGTTTAAGAAGGATATGTGGTAGTAAATAGGGTTAAGTGAGATAGTTTGAAGCCTCTTAATTGCTAGAGGCCCGTTTTAAACTGAGTGATATCTAATAGTAGTACAAATATATTTTAAGACTCGCCGGCACTGTAGGGGTTACACATATTATTGCAGATGATGGTGATAGCAAACAAAAATGTGGATAGTGTGACATGGTGTAATGCTTTCAACTTTGTGTAAATTTACTAATTGTATATAAATTATATTTGTAGAAATGATGTGTATTTTTTCTATCCCTTCGTACAAATGCACTTTTTATTTTTTATTTTATTTTTTCTGAGTTACCTGCTCATTCAATATTGATTATATATAAGCCTTTCAGGAGAATTATGTGATTTTCATTATAACTTAACACTTCGTATTTTCTGTTGTCCTCGGAAACTTAGAAACTATCTCCAGATTATATTAGTTAGGAACTTAGGAAGGGCCTCTTCTTTCATTGTTGTTATTACGGTATTTTTATTGATATTATTATTATTATTATTATTATTATTATGTCCCTAGTGATCTTTGGTCTCTGGGTCTTCTGGGCGACCTAGATGTGAGTGAATTTATTTTTATATACAGATATATATATATATACACACATATATAAGGGGCGGCGAGGGTGGAGGAGGTAACGAGGGCGAGAGAGAGAGAGAGAAGTAGGTGCGGGGCGGGGAGAGGTGCGAGGAGCGGGCGGGGTTTGGGGGTAGGAGGCGGTGCGGGTGAGTTGGTGGTGACTGGGTGATTTTTGGTGGGTTTCGTAATTGATGGGTGATTTTTGGCGGGTTTCGTAGTTGAAGCGATTGTCTGGTAACTCTGGTGAGGGTTGGCGAGGGTCGGTGGGTACCTGGTGTTGGGTGGCTGGGGTACGGGTGTTTGATTCGTGTCATTTCCCATATTCAAGGGATGGTAGATTCTCACGAAGCGATTTCGGTAGGTCCGTGTCTCTCCGTGATAATTCACGATCACTTGATATGGGTTTGGTACCCTAATCACTCTGTATGGCCCTATGTACCTTGGCCCAAGTTTATTGATGACTGGCAATTTGGCGATCATTACGTTGTCACCTATTGCATAGGGGCTCTGAGGGGGCGTGGCGTTGAACGAGGTATCTTGGCACACCTGGGCAGTGTTTAGGGTGTTCCGCGGGTGTTGTAAGGGGTCGGTAGTGGCTGTTTGTGCGAGGTGGTGGAATGGCAGCAGCAAGGGGGCGACTCCGTATAATCTTTCGTGGGTGGTGATACCGTCTGCCAGTGGGGTGATGAATGGGAGATCTTGAGGCCGCATATTTTGGCGAACTGTTTCCATACTTGTCCAGAGAATTTTGGGGCGTTGTCAGATAGCAAGGTGATATATAGGTACTGTACTCCAAAGTTGGCAAGAACATTGGTGGCTAGGACTTCTGCGACGGTGAGAGCGCTGTGATCTTTGATGGGGCAAGCTATTAGGAAACGGGAGTATATGTCGACGAATGTTACAACGAACCTTTTCCCGTTTATTGCCGGAAATGTACCCATGACGTCCAAAGATAGTGTTTGCCAGGGCTTACTTGCTACTATTTTCCCTGCGGGTCCTGGGGTCTTGCCTCCATCCTTGCCCATGGTGCAAGGTTTGCAGGATTCGGCTACTTTCTTGGCAATGACAGATGGACTGGAGGTCCAGTATATTTGTTGGAACACTTGTAACATTTTTGTCTGGCCCAAATGAATGCCGTTGCCTTCGTGGATAATGATGAATAAGTCTTGGGCGGTGTGGGGGTTTCCATCAATATGGCCGGATTCGGTGTATAGTTGGTCGCCTACTCGGTGGAGATTATAGAAGATTTCTTTGAGTATCCACTTAGGTTTAATCTTGGCCATCCAGGCCTTGAGTAATGGGGCGTCATCGTTGTGGGGGTAATTTCGTTGCTGTTTTGTGGGTAATTAATTTGATGGGACCAGGCTTGCCAGGGCTGCGAGGGCTTGAGTGTGGAGGTTGGCCACTGGAAGATGGGAGAGAGCATCCGCGTTTGTGTGCAGTTTTCCTGGACGGTAATGGATCTCAAAATCGAATTCCTCTAGGGTTTCTCACCATCGCACCAGAAGTGCACAGCTGGTCTCTGATCATCTTAACCACTGTAACGATTGATGGTCGGTAATGATGTCTACCTTGGTGCCCAGCAAAAAGGACCAGATGACTCCTAAGAACTCCCGTTTAGTGGCCGCATAATTTCTTTGTATTTACCTATTTTTAGTTTACAGGAATTGAGCAGCGCTCGTGTTGTCCTGTCTTAGTTACTTTATAATCAATCCATTTTACTTAGACAAGTATCGTAATGGATATTCCCAATTCCCAGTATTCTGGACTAACATATCATAGCTTATGTTGTCCTATTTCCATATTTTCTTTTATCCAACCTAGATTTGAACATGTTAATGTTCTTCGCTCGCACCACCTCCTCCTCCAAGTTGTTCCAAGTCTATACTTCTATATGGGAAGCTGAATTTCTTTGTGCGGTGTTGAGGGTGGACCTGGTACAAGCAATGATGTGTTCATGGCCGTCTTGGTCTTGGGCGAGCACGGTGCCTGTTGCGTACAAGAATATGTCGTAGAGACGGAAAGGTTGGCTGTACTCTGGAAATGCAACGGTGGGGGCATTCACTAGGTGTCGTTTTAGGGTGTTGAAGGCAGCATCTCTGTCTGAGGTCCACTGAAATGGTACTTCTTTTCTGGTCAGTTCGTGCAGGGGGCGAGCAATTTCCGCAAAATTCTTAACGAATCTCCTGTAGTAGGTAGCGAGCCCGAGGTATGATCTGACCCCCTTTACAGTGGTAGGTGGTTTCTGGGCGGTTATAGCTGACAGTTTTCGAGGATCAAGTGAGATTCCCTTGGCGGAGATGACGTGTCCTAGGAAGTCAACAGTGGTCCGGGCCACTTCGCACTTGGAGGGCTTGAGCTTCAATCCTGCGTCTCGGATACGCTGTAAATCTGACGAAGACGCTTTAGGTGTTCAGTCCATGTTTTTCCGTAGACGATCACGTCGTCTAAGTATGCCAGGCAGGTTTTCCAGGTCAGTCCCTTCAGTACAGACTCCATCAAATGAGAGAAAGTGGCAGGGCCGTTGCACAATCCGAAGGGGAGGACGTTAAATTCATAAAGGTGTCCTCCACTGATGGAAAAAGCTGTCTTTTATTGATGCTCTTTCTTTATAGGCACTTGCCAGTACCCAGCTTGTAGGTCAAGGGTGGTGAACCATACTTTGATCCGTGTAACGCATCTGGGGAGTCGTCGATCCGGGGTCGGGGCGTGGCATCCTCGACTGTGGCATCGTTTAATCGTCAATAGTTGATGCAGAATCTGTTGGATCCGTCTTTGTTTTCTTCGCAAGGACCATGGGGGAGGACCAAGGGCTGACAGAGGGTGCGGCTGTGCCAGCATCCAGCATCTCCTGGACCTGCCGGTCTTCCTCCTAACGTTGTAAGGGGTTCTTTCTGCGTGACGGTTGCCGGATGGGGGGTCCGGTGGTATTCATTAGGTGTTCCTCCATTGTGGTTTTGCCTATTTCTGTGGGGATCTGAGCGAATACATCTGCAAATCAAAGGTTTCGAGGTCCCCAATGATGAGGCCCTTGGGTAGAATGAGGGGCTCCTCCGAAATATTGGCTATTAACCCGGGAACTGCTGGAAGACTCTTAAGAGTTCCCCCGGCGGACTGCGGGAAGACTCTTAAGAGTCAGAGAAAAAAAAAAATCAACTTTAAACATCGAAAAAAACAAAAACAAAAATATATTTTTATTTTTGTTTATTTCTTTTGGGCCCCTGGGCCATGCAAAATATCACTCCTCTACCTCCCCTCCTTCCCCACTTTCCTCCCCTCCTTCAGTTATCACCTATTTTCCCTGTTATTCCCTTATTCTGAGGTATATTTTCGTGCTAACATTAGCGAGTTGCAAGCAGGGCATTGTCATCACTGTTAGCAAGTGAGTGCAAGAGAGAGAGAGAGAGAATATCGATCGACTGTGTCTCAGTGGCCTTGGGGGAAATTGGCGGGAAAGCAGGTTGCCTCACCCATACATTATATAACTCGCGGCCTATATCTCCGATTTTGACCATCCAAACGCTGTTTTCACTCGTTTTATTGTTGTTTCAGGTTAATACCTTTATAATCAACCTATAATAGGCACATATGGATAAGTATTAATGCTATTTATGGTAAAATTAATATTTTAGTGATGGAAACACCTCAAATACATGCGCACAGGCAGAGGTTTCTAATTACCCCCATGCGCACTTCAGAGGTTAAGTAAGAATACACCGAAATATAATCGTGATTAGGCGCGAATGGAGTGGCACCACGGCTGCGGCCAATGTTTATAAACAACACGCTTTAGGCCTACATATCAAGATCAATAATTAATGATCCATCATTTCGATATTATTTTGATCTAGTTGAATTTGTAAAAAATTGTGATGACTATTCCTATAATATAATCGCTTACTTTGAGGTATTATATATAATAACTCCGATAGGATATCGGCCTTCTATAGGATTATGACGCTTCTTTCGGATATTCTGAGGATATAGCTAGGTACATTTATAATTATCACATCCAAATCGATTATTTGTATATGGATATATACACAAAGTCTTAAAACTGTTATCAAGTTCCGAAAGTCTGAATCGGGTTGAGTTTAGACCCTGTGGAAGAGCAGGGTTGAGTTGGCTTGATATTGGACACCCTTTTATGGCATTTGGGTGTGAAATACGACACCATTTCCAGTCTATCGGAGATAGTGATGGTAAAGGAAAATGCGGTATTTGTATAGCTAATTCATTGTAGCCTACACCCTGTTCCAAATAGGTAGGCCAGAAATCGTGAACCCTAACCTCTGTAACTCAAAAAAGGATAGAACAAATGGGCTGTAAAATTCCACACCTATTCCCTGGCTGACCCTTCCCAAATGGTTGAAATATTAGTTGGATTACTCCAGTCGTTTGTGAGTTATAGAGGTTATGTGGTTTAGAGTTTTGGCCTACTTATTTGGTACAGGGTATATAGTCTCACCTACCGCTCTCACTCTCTCTCTCCCTCTCTCTCTCTCACACACACACTCACTCTCTCTATCTCTCACACACACATACACACACTCTCTCTTTCTGTCTCACACACACACACACACACACTCTGGGGCCATAACTTCCCCCAATATATTAGAGGTTGGGGGGGGGGGGGGGTTATATTGATGGCTGGGGGAAATATGGGGATATACAAAGGGGGACACACACACTCGCACACAAGATTAGAATATGCAGCAGTGATATGGTCACCACATTTGAAAAAACACATAAACAAATTAGAGAAAGTCCAAAGGATAGCAACGAAGATGATCCCAAGATTGAAGTTGACATATGAGGAAAGACTTAAGACACTACAACTGCCTACCTTGAAAGAGAGAAGGGAACGAGGCGACTTAATAACGACGTTCAAGGGAGTAAAAAGTTTGGAACGAGTAGATAGGGAAGATCTATTCGTGAGGGATGATGGAAGGACAAGGGGACACGAGTTTAAACTGAGGAAGGGAGATGTCGTAAGGACACAAAGAAATTCAGCTTCCCATATAGAAGTATAGAGACTTGGAACAACTTGGAGGAGGAGGTGGTGAGAGCGAAGAACATTAACGTGTTCAAATCTAGGTTGGATAAAAGTAAATATGGAAATAGGACAACATACCTGTAAGCTATGATATGTTCTTGTTCTTGTGGGGTTGGAAGGGCGCTCGGGTGATAGACACTCGCTTGGCCCTGTAAGACGAGTCGTCAGTGGGTTCTCATACTACAGGATATGAACAATTCCCGTGGCCAGGAGATATGTGCATAAACACCTTGAGAGCTCAAGCTTCCGTACCACCCAAGAGCAATCTCAATCCAACCCCACCTGCATCCAGCCTCCGGACCCGTTCACACAGCGTCACCCGATAGCTGTAGAACCTGGGGCACTCTTCCACTAGATGTTCTGGGGTCTCAGGGAGGTTACACCAACGGCAGGATGGGCTGGCAACCATACGCAGGCGATGGAGATGATGGGACAGTGCCGAGTGGCCGATGCGTAGCCTCGCTAGAGCCACGTCCAGTCTGCGGAGGGGGTGGCGACTCCAAGACTGCAGGCACGAGGTGTCCCGGTATCTGCCCAGTGTAGTGAGTTGCAGCAGGGGACGTAGCTCCCGATCCCACTGGCTTCGACATGCCCTCCTGACGACGGCGTCATGGGTACGCTGATCCCAGTCCAGATGCTCCAGGGGCACTGAAGAGTGTGCCATCACCGCCGCCCTGTCAGCCACCTTGTTGCCTCGGATACCGGTATGTGACGGAACCCACTGGAGCACAACCAACCAAGGGGGGGCCTGACATCGTAGTAGAAGACCCAAAATATCATAGAGCAACAATATATTGGACGACGGGGTGCCCGACCGGAGGAGATGGAGGGATGAGAGGGAATCTGTGTAGATGACCACCCTTTGCGGCTGGAGATTGGCCCGTATGAAGATCAGTGCCCGATGGATGGCGTAGAGCTCCACCGTTATGACCGGGTGACCGGCGAGTCGCCACGTCTGACAGAGAGAAAGGTCCTCATAGTAGACCGCTGCTGTGGCCGAGGATGGTGGTAGTACTGAACCGTCCGTGAAGATACTGAAGGACCCCACATAACGGGTTGCCGTCAGCTCCGCAAAGTAAACCCTGGCGTGCCCCGCATCCGTATTCTTCTTGAAACCCCTGTGGAATGTGGTCCTGACCACAGAGGAGATATCCCTCCAGGGCGGTACTGGCGACACTGACGGGACAGGCGAGGGAGACGGTGGTCCTACCCCCAGGTTGCGATAGTGAAGGAGGCTTCTCACGAGGAAGGGTCTACGGCTCTTCAAGGGCCACGACGGGGCCACCACCGATACCCCAGAGGAGGCATGTGACGCCGCCAGTGGATGTGTACTGGGGAAGGCCGTCACCCGTCGCGCCCACATACAGTCTGCCATTACCCTGACCCAGGATAGCGGCAACAGCCCAGTTTCCGCCATGAGGGACGTTGTTGGCGAAGAGCAGAAAGCACCCAGGGCGATCCGCATGGCTGCGTTGTGGATGGGGTCCAGTTTCCTCAGGACAGAGGCCGATGCAGACCCATACACTGCACTTCCATACGCCAACTTGCCCTGTATGAAAGCCATGTAGAACCGGAGGAGGTCGTCCCTCGCTGCCCCCACTTGGAACCGGCTATACACTTCATGAGGCCTAGACGTTTCACACACGCTGACCTCAGATAGTCGATATGGGCCCGCCACGTCAGGATAGGCCCATCCAAGCGTAGGCCCAAGAATGTATGACGGTTCCGATATGGGAGCGATTCGCCCCCCATCACCACACGTGGTATTCCCGGGAGCTTGGTCTTCAGAGTGAAGCACATCAAGGCACTCTTCTGGGTGTTCAGCCGCAGACCCCACGCCAACGCCCATTCGTAAAACTCCTCGACCGCCGCCTGTAGGGATTCTTGCGCCTCCTATAGGGAATCGGCGGAGCTCACGATCGTGATATCATCTGTGTAGGCCAGTGTGCTAGCAGACCGGGAGTGGGGCATATCAGACAGCAGGGCATTAAACAGGGGAGGGCTGATGCTCGAACCCTGGATGACCCCCCGGCGGACACGGAAGGGTCTCGACTCCGATGTTCCGATTGATACGCTGATAGTCCTGTCCTGGAGAAAGCTGCGGAACCATGACAGGACTGTACCATCCATCCCCATCTTCCCCAGCTTATAGAGAATACCGGTATGGGATGCAGAATCAAAAGCGCCAGCGATGTCAATGAAGGCGGCCAGCAGGACCCGCTTGCCCCGATAAGCATCCTGGATCAGGTACTCCAATCGCAGCAGCACATCTATCGTACCCCGGCCGGGACGGAATCCGTACATGTCCGCAGGTAGTAGAGCCCTCTATTCCAGCCACCACATGAGTCGGGAGGTCACCATCCTCTCCATGACCTTACCCACCACTGAGAGTAGACAGATTCCTCTCCGAGAAGAGGGAAGCGTGGGGTCTTTCCCCGGCTTCGGGAACGGCAGCAATAGAGCATGCTTCCATGCAGCAGGATAGACCCCGGCACACCAGGCGCTGTTATAGATGGCCAATAGTGAATCCAGGGCTGACTGCGGTAAATGGACCATCATCTCATACGCAATGTCATCGTAGCCCATCGCCTTGCCTCTGGGAAGCGAGCGTATCGTACTGTGGAGTTCATGGGAGGTCAGCGGCCCAGCCAGACCTGCCGGGGCGGGGGATCCCAACCGAGACAAGATAACCGAGTCCCATATGTCTGCATCTGGGAGGGGGGCTGGTTCCCCAAACACTCCCTGGAAATGGCCGGCCAAATGTTCTGCCTGCTCCTGGGGATCACTGACCAAGGAGCCTGCAATATTGAGAGGGAACGAGGGGTCCACTCGCTGACCATTCATCCTCCTGACAAACGTCCAAGCCCTCTTGCAGGACTTGTCGAAGCGTAGTGTGGGACAGAAGGCGGTCCACGACTTCCTCTTGGCCGACAAGACGATCCTGGCACATCGCGCTTCAATGCGGCGCTCCTCCTTCTTCGTAGCAGCACAGGGATGCCGTCGCCAATGGTTCCAGGAGCGATGACGAGCCCGGACTGCCTAAGTACAGTCACTGTTCCACCAAGGGACTGCCGGCCTTGAAGTTGGAGGACCTCCCAACTTCCGGAAAACCCCTTTGGCCGCCGCCACTAGAGCCACTGATATTCCCGCCGCCCCTACTTCCCGAGAATCCACAGCCGGGGTAAGGAGAGACCGGACTGCCGTTTGATACTGAGCCCAGCCCTCCTCATGGAACGCCCATCTGGGGCGAGCGTGCCGAGTCGCCAGGGACGGGAAGTTTGGCACCTCTATGAAGATGGGGAGATGGTCACTACCCATGTAGGGACCCGTGGAAACCTCCGCCCCCAGAAAGAGGCCATCCCCAAAACAGAGATCCAGGGTGGAAGACCTCGCTGTATGGGGGTCGATGCGTGTAGGGAGGCCGGGAGGGGTGAGGAGATGGAGAGTGGGGCTGTCCAGTAGTATGTCGAACAGTGACGTCCCCGACTGATTGCAGGACGTCCGGCGGACACCCGGATCCCAATGGCAATGCCTGGCATTAAAATCCCCCATCACCAGATTGGGAGATGGTATCTGGCCGAAATAATGCAGGAATTCATCGCCTGACACAGTTCGGCACGGGTTATAACAGAAGAGGATTGTCGCCCAACCCGTCCTCAAAGCCACACTCACCGCCAGGACCTCCATCACTTCCCCATCAAAACTCTGGAGGTGGAGCAGTTTACTGGGTACCGACTCACGCACCGCTAACGCCAGGCCACCTCCCCGGGTATCCCTGTCCTTCCGGTGAACTATGAAACCGGGAATCCGGAGCATCAGAGAAGGAGACAGCCACGTCTCACAGACCCCCACCACTATTGGGGCCTCCCTTCCAACTAATCGTTTAAGATCCTGCGTCTTCCTGTGTAGAGAACGGGGGGTTCCATAAGACCAACTTTACTGGTGATCGTGGCGGTACTATTGACCCATCAGCAGGGCAAGCAGTCTGGGCATCAGGGCAATGCATATCTCCCTCATCGTCAGGTCCTTCATGAAGTACTCCCAGAAATCCGCAAACAACTGTCCATATGTGTCCCCACTTCCTGATGACCCGGGACCAGATCCAGAGTAGGGGCGCTCCCGGGAGTCTGTAACTATTGCCGCAGGGCGGGCAGGAACCGGGGGGTGCACATGACGAAAACCAGGGCGAGATGTAGGCTCCGAAACCGGTTCTGGATGGCAGGCTGGGGGGGGCAGTGCATCCTGTGAGGGAACGCTGCGTCGGAGTCGGTCCGCACGGCGACGCGGCCGCTGTGACCTGGGGGTCGCCAGGTGATGGATAACCACTCCTGCACTGGAGGTGGGCCGGACCGAAACACTCTCCTCCCGCCGAACAACATCCCCCGAATCCACCTCGTCCCCTGTAGATTCGACATCCCGGTCAACCATCATATCCCCAAGTGCTGCATACCTGTTGGTGGCCGCTACCGCTGCGTATGAAGAGGCACCACTGGCAGACCGAGGAGCCCGGCGAGGAGGTGGAGGACCCATCGTAGTTTCGGTGGGCAGAGGCGTAACCTGAGCTGACGGTGCAGTCCGTCGTCGGGTAGGATTGAGGCCTCTGAGGAGGCCATTGAGGGCAGCCACGCCCATCTCCCCGGCCTTATAGTCCTCGTGATGGTCAATCGCACGTGTAAACAACGGGCACGAGCGGGACGTCACCCTGTGTGCCCCCCCACAAAAATAGCAGCTGGGTGCGTTGTTGCAGGCCTGACCTCCCCTTTGCATGTCATGAAAGCCACTGCAATTACGGCACCGTACCTTATTCCTGCAGGACACCGTACCATGGCCAAAAAAGTGGCAGTTGTAGCACCTCAGCATGCGGAATGAGTACCTCGTCACCTGGTAGCTAACATGTCCCAAGGCCACCCTGGCAGGTAATGGGCCCCTGAACCGTAGCCTGACTACCCGGGCATCGACCTGGGACTGGGACGCATCCCCCTCCCCACCGGCAGCGGGTCCACGCTTCGACAGGCGCGTAACCTCCTCCAGGACTGTGGTGCCCCCAGCACCCGACATCACTTGTAGCGACTCCAAGACGGCCTTGTCTGATAGATCCGGGTGCACCGGCCCAATCTTGCCCCAGGAGTACCTGTCGTCTTCCGGGGAGATAGACGCCCTGCATGTTACCGTCCACTCCCCAAACTCGGTAATGGTATCAAGCGGCGCCACCGAGTCCCCAATTAGGTCTATGGCCAGGTGGACACTTAACGCCTCACCCTTACCCAACACACAAATATCCTCCGGTTTGACAAAGTCCCCGAATGGAGACCCATTCACAGCCACTGTGACCTTCGCAGAGTTGTCAAACACCCGAGATCTGGGCACAGTGGTGATGATATATGTGATCTTTTCTGACATTGGGGTAGGCCTAGGCCTAACCAGCCCAGTTTCCTTAAGGCCACCACTGGCACCACCACCACCCACTGTTTCAGGGACCACATTCACATCACTCACTACTTCATGCCGCGATATTTTCAGCGCATTCCGGCACTTCCCCCGTCATTATCGGCATCACTCTCTGTCCCATGCTCAAGGCTTCGTTTCAGGGCCAAAGAGGGACTATCTTCCATGGCGGCACTCAACTGTTCCTCCATATTGTCGGCTACCTGGCCTAGCCCAACTCCCCCTGTGGCCTAGTTCCTATAATTGTTAACCCACAGAATATCAAAGAACAGATTGAACAGCCCGAGGGCCGTGGATGGGACGACCAACAACACCAGGATCATAGACTAAACACGTCTTTACCGTACGGCGCCGCGATCGGACCTTCTATGATATGTTATCATTTTGTACTAGTAGAGTTGTTACCCTGTACGCATGTTTGTATGTATGTTTTTGATAGTTCCTACTGATGTATTTGACCCATATATAGGCTCCGCCTCCCCTCCCCCCATGCTTCTGCCCCCTCCCTGTCCTGCCTTCTTCCTCCCTCCCAACCCCCACCTCCCACTCCTCCCCCGCCACCTGTCTGGACAGATATTTAAGGCCTCCTATGTACCAGCATTTGTTAGTGACCTGATGAAGCTATCTGTGAAACGTTGTCAATAAAGTGTATTAATGGCTTGGGGAAGTATAGGGATATACAGAGGGGGACACATACACACACACACACACACACTTTCTCTCTCTCTCTCTCACACACACACACACATACATACACTTCCTCTCCCTCTTTCTCTCTCACACACTCACACAAACACTATATCTCTCTCTCTCTCTCTCTCTCACACAGACACACACACAAACGCACACTCTCTCTCTCTCTCTGTCTCGCATGGCTTTTACCAGCACACACCCACAGGGGTATACATTCCACATATACAATATTTACCATCTGGCACCAATAAGTTAACCCGTTCTGTACCGGCAACGTCTTTTTAACTTGAATCTGGCTGCTATTAGACGATTCTGGCTGCTATTAGACGATTCTGGCTGCTATTAGACGATTCTGGCTGCTATTAGACGATTATATTCAGCTTACAAAGGTCCTCCAGCAATTAACAGGCTTCGAACTATCTCACTTATCCCTTTTTATTACCATAGATCATTTTTAAACAGTATGAAATCGTCTAAATATAACTAGAATAAACTTAGAAAGATGTCGCCGGTACAGAAGGGGTTAAGGGGACAGTGGTTATTTTGGGGGGTCTATTTATACCTATGTATTGTGGGGGGTCTATTTATACCTATGTATTGTGGGGGGTCTATTTATACCTATGTATTGTGGGGGGGTCTATTTATACCTATGTATTGTGGGGGGTCTATTTATACCTGTATTGTGGGGGGTCTATTTATACCTGTATTGTGGGGGGTCTATTTATACCTATGTATTGTGGGGGGTCTATTTATACCTATGTATTGTGGGGGGTCTATTTATACCTATGTATTGTGGGGGGTCTATTTATACCTATGTATTCATATATTTTATTTTATTTTCCTCCCTAGACCTCCATCAAACTCCCTAGACCTCCATCAAACTCCCTAGACCTCCATCAAACTCCCTAGACCTCCATCAAACTTAAATAATACATCCATGAGATCCCCCTACGATATTCATTTGTACATTTTTCGGTTGAAAAATGTTACGGCCTAAGGCAGATTCCTTCACAATTACAGGCTCGCTATCGCTCGCCAGGAAAAAAATCGACACCTAAAGGGCGCGAAAGGTCTTAATATTGGCAAAGAAATGGGGTGAAAGATATTAAAATCGACAAACTAATGGAACAAACATCTCAAAATCTCAAAACTAATGGGGTAAGCATGAAGAAGAAAGGGGCCCCGGAAAAACGGCCCACCTGCCCTTAACCCCTTCAGTACCGGGGACATCCTTTATATGGTGTTCTGGTAACTATTAGACGATTGTATACAGTTTAAAAAGGGCCTCAAGCAATCTATAAAGGGCCTCCAGCAATCAGTCTATAAAGGGCCTCCAGCAATCAGTCTATAAAGGGCCTCCAGCAATCAGTCTATAAAGGGCCTCCAACAGTCTATAAAGGGCCTCCAGCAATCAGTCTATAAAGGGCCTCCAGCAATCAGTCTATAAAGGGCCTCCAGCAATCAGTCTATAAAGGGCCTCCAGCAATCTATAAAGGGCCTCCAGCAATCTATAAAGGGCCTCCAGCAATCTATAAAGGGCCTCAAGCAATCTATAAAGGGCCTCAAGCAATCTATAAACTTAGAACTATCTCACTTAACCCTTTTTACTAATACAAATCCTACTTAAGGGGAGGTATTCAGTTTCTTCCCTAGACCTCCATCAAGCTTTAAAATACGCCCCATTGACCCCTTTTCAAAATTAATTTGTACATTTTTCGGTAGAAAAATGTCCCGGCTGAAAGCCGGTTCCTCTTAAATTACAGGCTCACTATTGTTCGCCAGCAAAATATTCGACACCTAAATAGCACAAAAGGTCTTAATATGGACAAGGAAATGGGTCGGAAGGTTTTAAAATCAACAACCGAATGGGGCAAACATCTTAAAATCTGAAAACTAATGGGGCTAAACATGAGGGAGAAGGGGATCTAGAAAAACGACCCACCTCCCCTTCAACTGCACAAAATCGTCTAAATAAAGCTAGCATAAAATAAAAAAGACGTCGCCGGTACAGAAGGGGTTAAAAAGGGGGGGGGGGAGGGATTACGATTTATTAATTTATTTACTTATTATTTTTATTATTTATTTTTATTAGTTATTTTTTAAATATTTATTATTATTATTATTATTATTATTATTATATTTATCATTATTATTATTATTATTATTATTATTATTATATTTATCATTTTTATTATTATTATTATTATTATATTTATCATTTTTATTATTATTATTATTATTATTATTATATTTATCATTATTATTATTATTATTATTATTATTATTATTATTATTATTATATTTATCATTATTATTATTATTATTATTATTATTATTATTATATTTATCAGTATTATTAATATATTAGTATTATTATTTTTATATCATTATTATTATTATATTTATCATTATTATTATTATTATTATTATTATTATTATTATTATTATATTTATCATTATTATTAACATTATTATTATTATTATATTTATTATTATTATTATTATTATTATATTTATCATTATTATTATTATTATTATTATTATATTTATCATTATTATTATTATTATTATATTTATCATTATTATTATTATTATTATTATTATATTTATCATTATTATTATTATTATTATTATTATTATTATTATATTTATCATTATTATTATTATTATTTATTTTTGTCATTCTCTCTAGACCTCCATCAAGCTTTAACCCCTTGAGCACCATGACGTCTTTGTACCTTTTATTCCGGCTTTGTGTAGCTTAACCCCTACTGTACTACCATAAATGGGTGACAGGTCAGTTGAACCAGTGCCACTTCAACCAGTGCCACTTCAACCAGTGCCACTTTAACCAGTGACCATTTTAACCAGTAGGTTAGGTTAGGTTAGGTTAGGTTAGGTTACTGGTTAAAATGGTCACTGGTTGAAATGGTCACTGGTTGAAGTGGCCACTGGTTGAGTTAGCACTGGTTAAAGTGGCACTGGTTGAAGTGGCACTGGTTCAACTGACATGGAACCCCATAAATGTACCCCCCTCCCCCCAGTACCAAGCATTAATGTGGCCAAAATGGCTTCAGAGGCAAGATATAACAACCTCCCACCTCAAAAGTTGATGAAACACTGACCCAGACAGCCTGTGGAAGCTTGCAGCCAACCTAAGAAGTGTTGCCAATTCCTTAGAACAGTGTTAAAAAGTCATGGTACCAGCCACTGCCTGATACTGGCAGTTACAAGGACCATATATTACTGATGGCTTGCAACCGTCGCTGGGACTGGGGAGTGATTTATCTACTGACGGCTGACAGCCGTCGCTGGGATTGTACGGGTTAAGAAGGATCTGTGGTAGTAAAAAACGGTTAGTGAGATAGTTCCAAGCCTGTTAATTGCTGGATGCCCTTTATTAATTGCTGGAGGCCCTTTATTAATTGCTGGAGGCCCTTTATTAATTGCTGGAGGCCCTTTATTAATTGCTGGAGGCCCTTTATTAATTGAAGAAAAACGTAACTGTAGCCAGAATAAATCTAAAGAAACGTCACCCAAACAAAATGGGTTCAATAAATACCCTCAAGACCCCCCTTTGGGATAAATTTGTGCATTTTTCAGTAGAAAATGACCCGGCCAAAAACTGGTTACTACAAAATTGCAGGCTCATTATCGCTCGCCAGCAAAAAATTGACACCTAAATCGCACAAAAGATCTTAAAATTGACAAAGAAATGGGGCATAATGTCTTATAATAGCCAAATTAATGGGTCAAACTTCCTAAAATCTCAACTATAGGGATAAGCATGAGCGAGAAGGGGGTTCAGAACACCCCATCCCTTAAAAGCTGATTTGTTTTTACAGGGACTTTACTGGACATTTACCAAAAATCGCTAGACCTGAGTGTCCTAACTCCTGTCGTCTACCAATGACACGAGGTGGGATCGAACTGCCGACCCTTTGATGAGCAGTCAGATGCGCTACTGACTATGCCACGCCCCACGGCAAAAATCAAGAGTGAAGCCGATATCACACGGAAGCTTTTTCACTCAACATTTGTCCTCAACACTGTTCTGGCAGCTTAAGATTTGAACATTTTAAATAGTTGGGTCACCTGAATTCATCTACCATCAGTCTAGTGCTCGATACCAGTGCAAAATATTCCAGAAATGATGCCAGATAAATGTTGACCATCGAATGTTGACTATAAAAGCTCTCATGTGATACCGGCTTAAAAGGGGTCAAAATTAGTTACTCAAGAATAATGTATGGGGTCACCTGGAGTCAGACAGACAGATGAGGAAGTAAAAGAGCAATGTGATGTGGATGTGTTGGAGAGTGTGAGGAGAAACATTTCTAAGTAGTCCATTCCACAAGGGGTTCTTTACCCCTGCGCAGCTTCTTGCTCTATACAGGGGCACAGTGCGTCCTTGTATTGAGTATTGTTCACATGTACGGGGACGATCCTCTCACACCGCACTCCTAGACAAAGTAGAAAGGAAAGCCTTTCGTATCATTAACTCCCGTCCACTCACCAACTCTCTGCAATCTCTCTCTCTTCACCGCAATGTTGCATCTCTCTCGCTATTCTATCGCTACTACAATAATCAGTGTTCCTCGGAGCTTTCCCAGTGTATATCACCTCCTCTACGTAGGGTACGTAGTACCTGTCTTGCAACGCAATCCCACCCCTACTCTGTGCAACTTTCCAACCCAAGAGTGAAACTATATTCTCAGACTTTTTTCTATTCAACTGCTGAGCTCTGGAACTCCCTCCCAGAATCAGTCTTTCCCTCTTCCTATGACTTAAATTGTTTCAAACTCCGTGTGTCCAGGCATTTTAGCTCGAACGTCCCTTGATTTAGGCCCTGTCACTCTTTGAACTCTGGGTGAGGCACTCGCTGCAGGCAGTTCTGCCTTTTGTCTCCCTCTTTCACATAGAAAACAAAAATGAAAAAAAATCAAAATAAATTTACCAATCTAATGAAAAATCAATGCTTTGCCTCATGTGAATGAAAAGGCTTTCCAACGATTTTACAACCATTTCCTCTAGTGTAATTACATTGGTCAATTGTGAAGTACTTGTTGACATCCGTATTGTCAAGACCTTTAATCATTTTGAACACTTGAATGAAATCCCACTCAGCCTGCGCTTTGTCAAACTAAAAAGATTGAACTCTTTTAGACATTCTTCTTTCTTCGTATGGCATATTTCTAAGTCTAGGGATCATTTTAGTTAAGCTGGTTTCACATGAGTGCTTTTTCCCTCAACATTTATCCTCAACACTGGTCTGACAGCTTATGAGGCTAACATTTAGTATAATTCGGTCACCTAAATTCATCTATCACCAGCCTAGTTTCCGATGCCAGTGCAAATTATCCCAGAAATGTTGCCAGAAAAATGTTGATCATCGAATGTTGAATATAAGAGCTCTCGTGTGATCCCAGCCCAGGCGGACATTTAGTGGGTGTTGTAGTACGTCCTACCATGTTCACATGCTTGCACCCAGTCGGGGGACACCTCGACAACGTATACAGATTAACACACATAACAAAGCCACTCCAACAGCTTCCTCTCTGCCCTCTCTACACTCTTCAGAAAAATAGGAAAAGTAGAATGTAGATAGGAGGTGCCATTGTAAAGGCTTATCCCTTAATACCTTCACCTGACCTAACTCTCCTCTACGTTGTTTTACCTGATAGTGTTGAGTGCTTCGAATCTTCTCATTGCTTCATTCATATTAGGCCAGGATTCACGTCTTACCCCTGTATTTTAGAACCAACTATACCTAACCCTTTGAAGATTATCACGCATTTTGACACTTTATTCTGGCTATTATTAAACGAGGTTATACAATTTAGGAAGGGTCTGTGGGAATTATAAGGGTGAATCAAGACTGTCTCACTTAACCCTCTGACTTCCATACACCCTAACTAATATGAATAAAATCGTCTAACAATAGCCATAAAAAAGAAAAGAAATGAGTGATCGTATCTTCTAAGATTTGAGTGCTTTCCTAACCCTATGTTGAACAAAGACAGCCAATTAAGGGGAGATGGGCCGTTTATTTTAGTCTATTAATTCATGTATTCCTTTATCTCTTAGTTTCCTCACTAGACCTTCAAGCTTAGAAAAACACCATCTAGATAATACATTTTTCAGTAGAAAAATTTCCCGGCCAAAGGCCGGTTTCTCTTAAAATTTCAGGCTCGCTATAGCTCGCCAGGAAAAAATCGACACCTAAATGGCACGAAAGGTCTTAAAATTGACAACGAAATTGGGCGAAAGGTGTTAAAATTGCCAAACTAATGGGCCACACGTCTTATAATTTCACAACTAATGGGGATAAACATGAGGGAGAGAGTGGTCCAGAAAACCGGCCCATCTCCCCTTAAATACCTTAACCCCTTGAAGATTATGACGCATGTTGACAGTTCATTCTGGCTATTACTAGACGGTATTATTAAGTAAAGAATTAAGGGATCTCCATGAGTCAAAAAGTTAATTGAGATCGACTTTACCCCTTGGATTGCTAAAGGTCTTTCCTAAGCTGTATATAATCGTTTAATGATAGCCTGAATAAACTGCCAAAATGTGTCATAATCCTCAAAGGGTTAAATACTGACTTATCGATACTTAAGGGGTGTTTTTGTCTAGACCCCCTTCTCCCTCATCTTTAGACCCATTAGCTTTAAGGTTCTAGGACGTTCACCCCTTTAATTTGGTGATTTTATGACCTTTCGTCCCATGTCTTTGTCAATGTTAAGACCTATTGTGCCATTTATGTGTTCAGGCCCCAGATCAATAACTTTAAACTCCGGGAGGCGAAGTTCTGGTACAGTTGGCCGTATAAGTTCTGTTCCTTGTTGTGATCTTATGTATGGAAGTAAAATAGCATTAGTAAATTGCGAGTGTGGTTTCTTTTATCAGTTGACTAGTCAGATGAGTTAACCACTGCATAAGAAACTACGCTCGTAATTTAATCATGTGCTATATATTTCTATGTATAAGACCATGGAGAGGAAAAGAACTTATGTGGGTAACAGTACAGTATGGAAGACCAGGGGCATGCTATCCGTACACACTGGAAGGTCCTCGTCAGTGTCGCTAGAGATGTTACCTGTGATATAATCGTCATCTGGCAGGAAGGAATCTATACCATCACCTTCACTGTCAGCGTCGTATTCGCTATCGACGGAGTCCAGCAAGCCAGGAATGTATTTTGTTATCACAGCGTTTTCACGTAGCAGCACTTGCCTTGCAAGTTGCCTTATTATGATCAATAGTATTCTGTATATTTAGTATCTTAGTAGTTCACATGGGCCACCAAAGAAAAGAAATACTTTCCATCTACATCCCCAAGGACATCCATCAATTGATCTTCTGTGGGAATATTGTGGATGTATTCTGGCAGAGGCAGTGTGGACAAGCTAAGCATTTCCTCTGCGAACTGCTCTAGCTCACCCAGGACAGACGGTGTCAGATCGCTGGGTTTTGTGAGGCTGATCTGGGAATTTGGGGATACAGGGACTGTCATTGTGGTGACCCTGATGGAAGTGATGGGAGATACAAGGCGAGGTCGTTTACATTGGGACTGGGGACAATGGGGAGGGAGAGAAGCTAGGTCACTGTCAGTGCCAGAGCAAGGTGACAGAGATCTCTTAGGAGTCGCTGCTACAGGATTTGAACCTGATGGTGACAAGGACTTAGGAACACCACAACATTTCTGCTGTTTTAGTCCACTAAAGAAATGAACTTTCCATCCATGTTCGACAACAGTAGATTTAACTTTCAACCCCATTTGGCTAAGCAATTTGCCAATGATGTAAACTGACGCTGAAGGCAGATTGTGGAGGGCACAATATTCCCTGTACTTTAGCACTAATACATCTCTGTTAGTGCGGTCCAGAGGGGAGCCAGTTATCAAATAATCTGAAGACAGAAACTGCAAGAAATTATCCTTCCCTTGGAAGGTTCTCTCCTTTACCCTCAATCCGGCCATTATGTAAATTAGGTGACTGGGTAAATAAATTATGTTACTACTGTAACAATATTACAATATTTGTAATTCAAACACACTTAATCACAAACCTACTTCAACTTAACCTATGAAACCAATGGAGAAGGGAAGGGAACTTCCGCGTCTCACACTTTTCAAAAAGCCAATGATTCGAAAACGAATCGAGAAGACAAATATGATAATGCAACTTGTCTACATTGTATCTCATATTTATTTACACCCTTATGTCGCTGTTTGAGCCTTGTTTACCTTTATATTATAATTATATAGAAGTAATATCGTAGTTATAAACAGAGGTGGGCGCGCTCCGGTGGGACCGGTAATGCGGCAGCGCTCCGCGCTCATCAGACATAAGGTAATGCGGCAGCACTCACGCGCTCCTTTTGTCAGCAGACCCGATGCGCTTCCCGCTCCGCGCTCCTGCGCTCCGCGCTCCCAAAAATAGGTATATAAAAAAAAAAAAAAAAAACAGCTTCTAGAAGTTATTTAATTATTTACCTTTGTCCTTCACTTTGTCCTTTGTCTTTCACTTCACTAAATTCCAAGAATTCAAAACATTAAAAAAACTCAAGTCATGGTGTCTTTCTGAAGTTTAACTGTTTAAGTTTCTCACTTTCTCAGTTTCTGTTATTCTTTATGTCATATCAATGAATCAAATGTCAATGATATGATATGATTGATATCATTGCAAATGTCAATGATATGATATGATTGATATCATTGTGAGTTTGTGACATTGTGACTGTCCATTGATATCTATGATATGACATAAAGAATTACAGAAACTGTCCAAACTGAGAAACTAGGTCCGAAACTGCCAGGTCCGACGGTATATAATTTATAATAATTATATATATACGTCCGGGACTAGGGTCTTGTCAGATGTCAGTTGTCACGCCCAGTGCCAGGTCTGTATATAAGTATATACTGACTCGCCGAAAAAAAATCGTAGCAGCGAAACGACTGCACCTATGGCTTTCATATTATTAGTTTTTTACCACATGTACCTTACCCTTCTGCATACCCACCATGGCACCACCACTACCCCAAACCCCTCCTCCCACCCACTCGCTGACTATCGGTCGCCTCACAAGGAAAAAAAAAGAAAATCTGTGGCGGCGAAACGATTGCACCAATCGGTTCCATATTTGTGTGACAAGTGCCTTACCCTTATGCCTTCCCTCCACCATACCCCCCAACTTCCTCCCACAACCCACTTCCAGCATATCCGTACGAAGATAAGGAAAACAAATAAAATCTGTGGTGGCGAAACTACCTCACCAATCGGCTTCATATTTGTAACACGAGTCAATTACGCTTCTACCTTCCCCCCACCATCCCCCAAACCACCCTCACACCCATACATTCAAGTAACATTCCGATAGTATCGATACCATAAAATGATAAAAGTCTCTGAAGTCTATAGTGTCTTTTGACTATCAGACAGTCAGACAGGCTCGGGTAACACCGTACGAACGGTAAGATGACTGTACACGATAATGACGTTCTTGTACCTGTTGTTGACAGGAAAAATCGCCTCCGGAGCGCCAGAAAGGAGCGCAAATTTCTAGCTGCGCTCCCCGCCTGCACTCCGATTTCAGAATTTTGCCGCTCCTCGCTCCTCTATATTGGTAATGCTCACCGGATCGCAGAGCGCAGAGCGCCAAATGGCGCGCACCTGCCCACCTCTGGTTATAAAGTAGTAAACGTGATATTTATGTTTATATATAAAATAAACAGAGTGCGATAATCTCAAAATATATGAGTCAGTGCTTAAAATAGTTTTCTGTACATTTGTGTCATTCAAAGAAAACTTGGGCTAAGTTTGATAGGTAACTAATTTATCTTTCCGAGAATTTAAATAATCATCCACATAATAATTAGTTAATAACAATTAAGCACAAAAACGTAACATACTAACATTGATCACTCATAGGCCTTCACTTTCGACGGAGGCAAAACACATGAAGTCAATGATGATTATCCAGAAACCCTAGATTATAGATTACTTGATATTTTACGTAATCAAAGGCGGTTTCTTCTTTACCACCTTCTCCCTCATGTTTAGTTTGTTCTCTAAATCTATATCAAGCTTAAAAAAAAGCACAAGACCTCTCTTCAATATAAATGTGTACATTTTTCGGTAGAAAAATGTCCTGGCCGAAGGCTGATTCCTGTTCAAATACAGGCTCGCTACCGCTCGCCAGGAAAAAAATTGACACCTAAATGGCACGAAAGGTCTTAAAATTGGCAGAGAAATGGGGCAAAATGTCTGAAAATCGCCAAACTAATGGGGTGAATGTGTTGAAATCTCATAACTAATGGGGTTAAACATGAGGGAGGAGGAGCTAGACTCGAAAAACCAACTGCCTCCCCTTAAAGTCCAATTGTTACACACATTTTTTGAATGGATGATGCCTTTAGTGATGTCTCGGCACCAAGTATGTTTTGATCAATAATTGGTATCGGCAATATCTAAGCTTCATTTCTTCATATCGAGTGAAATATACAAACATGTTCCTACACTTACTCATCTTATTCAACATCTGACAGACATTAATACAGCAAGCCAAACATAATGACAGCTGGGACATGACTTATTAACGCGACCGTACACTCGACCAAAAAACAATCTTTACACTAACGCTCTAAACATTCTGGAAGTGGGTCGAAATCTTATGACAATACCTCACAGACGTACGTTTCACCCGATTCATTCCGTTCACACTAGATTATTTACAGCTCACCAGTGTAAACATTGTTTTTTGGTCGAGTGTACAGTGGCGCTAATGTCAGCTGTCATTACGTTTGGCTCGCTCTGTGCTGTAATAATGTCTGTCAGATGTTGAATAGAGTGGGTAAGTGTAGGAACATATTTATTAGTGGCCCCTCCATCATTGACGAACATGCCTATTACATAAGGCATCCTCTTCAAACACTAATCCGCCGTAGTTTGAATCTACCGCGCAGAGCATTTAAAAACTGAGGAGCCTTCATCATGAGCGCACGCGACCTCACTCATGGCTTCAGTCATTATGAATTGGGTTCTCACTACGAAAAAACTTCGTAAAAAATAAAAACAAAAAGAAAATAAGAATAACTATCCAATAAGCTTTCCATCATATCGTGGATGTACTTGTGTGGATTTCTGACCAGACGCTGAATCAGGCGTCATTCCTCCTTCTTTGCTCTGCGCTCAGCCTGCCCGGACGTTCCTTTCAGGCTCCGCTGGTTCCGCATTCGTGGCGTCCCTAGTGAGTTTTTTCTCATTTGTTTACTCTGGGATGTATCGAGTAAGGTTAGGATAGGCGTAGCAGGAGTGTCCTGGGCTGGTTGCCCGCAGTGCAATGTATTTTGGGTCGTATGTATGGGGCATCTATTTCGGATGTACCCTCGTGGTCCTGTTGTGGACACGTGAACTTTTCACAGTTTGGTTTAGTTGGTGATGCAGGCGGCTTTCATTACGCGTTAATTATTGCTGCCTTTTATCCTTCTGATGAGGTAAGCTGTGTGTTTGCTGACGTTCCCAGCGTATTTTTCTTCACTTTGTGAAGTTTTTTCTGGGTCCGTGTCAGGCTTCCCGGGGTTGGGAAGTTATCGCTTCGGTGGTGTGTTGGCGGTGGTTCCTGTTGTGATATTCCAGTGTGTGTTTATATTTCAACTATTTTCATGCCGTCTACCTAGGCCTAGCCAGCCGCTCGTAGCTTTGCCACATGTCTAGTGTTATTATTTATTTTATAAATATGCCCTACTGTGTCATGTGTATCCGGGTTTTAGTTGTGTATTGGCTAATTCCTCGGACTATATTTGTTTCCTGGTTTAGTTGTGTATTGGCTAATTCCACGGATTATGTTGTGACCTTGGTTAGTCGTGCGTGTCTCTCCTCGTGTCGTATTGTTCAGATGGTGTCTGTTCAGGGTGGGGTTTGCCTTCCGGCGGGTTTTTCTCGGTTTCACCGTGAAAAAACCTGACCGATGAGCAGTGTTAGGCCACACGTGGTTGTTAACACTGGCTGGTTCCCCGGCGAGGGGAGGTGTCTGTGGCTCTCCAGGACTGCGTATCTGTGGGTGCCTGGTTTCAGGCCTCCTTTATAATTCCCGGCGGGATGGCTGTACCCATCCTTACATATATATTTAGTTATATATAAAGAAACGACGTTCGTGAGAACACTCGTTTTTTATAGGTTTTTCTACCTGGTTTACGACAAACCACGGGGAAAACCTAGCTGTTGTTTAGGCGTTCCTCCCCGGCGATCTTTTACAAAGTAGTGGGGTCAGGAACTTGTGGGGTTAACTTTTAGACTTCTCACCCGGCGGGTGCACCTTAGCAGGGTGGGATAAAACGACTTAGGTCTCTTATAGTTAACCAATCCATGTGAGTGATACTCTGTGTATCGCTGCCTTTACTCTTACGGCATTTGAAGGATCAGTGAGGTTTAACCAAATCGATTTCCACACCCGGCGGGTGTCCCTAAGTAAAGGAACTAAGGAATTTATAAACAAATTCAATTTCGATTAACCTTAATTGGGTGATACTTTCAGTATCGCCGCCTTCTAATTTTACGACGATCGTTTGGGACAATTCGTTAAAAAATCAGATCTCGTATATTCCTGCCCTGGGCTATTCTACTAAAATATTTCAAGGGCCGGCGTCTTTATGAGGGGGGGCTTTGTTACAAAATTGAATCTTGAGACAGTCACCACCTCCTACAGACTATTAGTGCCATACTGGACCATTATATCAGAGGGTATTCTTCATGTTCTTAGCTAAGAAGACTTGTTTAGCCTCTTTATACCCAGCCGCGTGGCGAGATGTGTTAGCTGTGTCTTTGCATCCCGTTACCCGGCGGGTTATTAACACTTGTATGCGAACACTTGGGTTAACCTTATGAGCATTAATTCCTGGAAATTTTCTTTATTTTTCCAGAGCTGAGCTCCGGCGGACCAATACAGACCCGGCGGTAGTTCCTCTCACCAGTCTCTGTCATGGCTAATGTCACCCCAGTTTTTGCCCTGTGCATTACCCCTACTTGCGCGGGTATCCCAATTTTTGCACATACCCTTTGCATAAGGTGTGTTAGATGTCTAGACCGTTCAAGGGGTCTCTGGGTTACACGTAATTGTTCTTTTTGCTCCCAATTAACCAATAAAGTCCTGTGTGACAATGACAAGACCGCGGCGGTAGCGTTGAGAGAGGTCAGACAACAAATGTCGGCCTACACTACCATTGTCGCACATAAGTCACTTCAATGTGACAACGTCCCACTTTGGGATAAGTTGCTGTCAGAGCACCCTCCCCCTAAACGTACCTCTAGAGTAAGGGGTTTTAAGCCGACAGAGACTAGCCAGGATTCTGTATCGTCTGTGGAGACGTTTAAACGCCCGAGAGAGCCTACTCCCCCGGCAGCCACCTCCTCGTCGCAGGCGAGATCGAGGTCAAGGTCTCCCCTCAGACAACGGTCTTCAAGTCGGGCCTCTTCCCCGGCTAGTAAGAAGTGCAAGACTGAAGCTTCCCCCAGGGACCATGGTGGTGATTCTTCCAAACCTAGGTCCAGTTCGCGGTCACACCGTAGCCACAAATCCTCCAAAAAGGATTCCCATAAGAAGTCCTCTCGACATTCTTCTAAGTCTAGTGCATCTCATCGTACCTCTACACCTGACAATGTTTCTGTTACAGCCTCAGAGTATAGTGAAGCGCCTGTCCCTAAACAAGATTTACCTATTGATATTTTAACCCTAGAAATGGAGAGTTCAGGATATTCAATAATTGAGAATGTTTCAGACTCTCAAGAGAGCGTAGGCCAGAGCCTCGGTGTTTGGCGTTTTGCTCAGCCAGGGTCTGTCCATCCACGTCCGACTCATACGAGTCACACAGTAGCCGATGTCCACAGGGACGCGGCGACCCCATCCTCTATCCCTGATTTATCTTGGAAACAAGGTGCCCCTTCCTCGGCGGGGTCTTCTCAGGAGGATCGGGAGGAACAAGATGAAGTGTCATTAATTTCAGATAGGGAAGGACAAGGGTCAGGCTCAGGCCTGGACGCCGCCCATGATAATACTAATTCACCTGAAAGTTCTGCACCTAACCAGTTTGTTACAGCACAAGAAATTGATGGGTTACTTACTCATGCTCTATCAAAATTCTTTAATCAACAACGAGAAAACCCCACAATGGACTTGGGGGCTCCCTTGACAGGTTCTGCGGTACGGCCTCTGATAACGTCAATCGATTTATCTAAGATTCCTAACCCTCCTACTCTGTCACCGGCAGGGAGCTCTAAGCCAGCTACGGCGGCATTCACTACGTCAAATGTCAGGGTCATTACGGATGTTAATCCACCCCCTCTAGACAAAGCGCCTCTTAGAAAGGTAGCTATGCCCCTGCTTTATGGGCCAGACGAGTCATGGGTCCCTTTGAACCCCTCTAAGCCAGAGCTTGCCCAGCCTACCTTGTCAGGGGAACTCCCGGTACCACGTGAGTGGTTTATCCAGGGAAATAAGTCTAAGAAATTAAGGGCATTGGATGCCTTGGGTAATGTTTTGGATGTAAATATCAAGGCTATACCTAGTTATTATTATCAGGATTATTTTGTTTATGCATCTAAGCCTGCTTTACCCCCTGCCTCAGCTTCAAAACTTTTTTCAGACTGGTCTAAGCTGGATGGGTTTAATGATATTAAGGCTCTGTTGGCTATTACTCCTGAACTAGATTTACAGACCGTCACAGACGAGACAGCTAATCCAGTGTTGAAGGTGGGACAGTTAGGACCAGGACCTTGGGTGGATTGGGAGGTAGAGGCTCAGAACTTTGCAACCACTTTCACTTCTAAATCTTCCCACCAGATCCCTCAGGATACACATTCATGGTTCTCAATGCCGGTAGGTTCTGCCGGCGGAGTTCCGTCAGCTTTATTTTCCTTTTTAGCTGCCCCTAAGATTAATCTTTGTGAACTAAAGGAACCATTCATTACCCCTACCCCTTCTCACCTAGACAGAGAATTTAGGCTAAGGGGAAAAGCTTTCCGCCTGTTTTCACAGTACATAGTTTCTCAACAGGTGGCTAAGTCTTTACTCAGGTCTACTCAGGCAATCGCAGACGCGGATGCTCGAAGATCAGTTGAATTATCCCGGCGTCTGATTCTTCAGTCGTCAATTCAATCCTTAGGTGACATACGCACAGCCTTACTTGAGGCGGTGCGAGCACGACAGGATCTTAGAATGTCATTAGTTCGCAAGCTGCCTGATCGCATTGCTAACCAGGTGGTAATGTCCCCAGTACTTACACCTTCTTTAATGTCCCCTGATGTATGGCGAACAGTGTTTAACATGGCACAGGCCGTAAAGCACAGTCCCGCACAGGCTAAGAAACCCGCATTTAACTTCCCCAAACCTAAGCCTCCTACTAAAGCTCAGCCAGGGGGTTCTAAGCCGTTTCTTCCGCCTAAGTCCTCCCAATCCCCCCTGGGTCAGTTCAGGCATAGACAGAGAGGGTTTTCAGGACAGAGGGGACGCGGCCAGTATAAGCCGGGTCAGGGCCAGTCTTCGGCCCACACCAGCCAGCCGGCGAAGCGGCCAACACCACCAAACCCACCATCAAAAAACTAAAGTCTTTCTCACTCCCAGTGCCTACCTTAGAGCCGGAGGATCCGAAGGAAGTACAGCCGGCGAACCCTTGTCTGCTAACGGGGTCGTTCCGAACGTGTCACCAAGCGTGGCCGTTAAAAACCTGGGCACGGATGGTGGCACGCAAAGGCATCACTTGGCAGTGGCTCCGGCGACCTCGCTTACGTCAGCCGACAACGGCAAATTGTGTTTCATTAGAGGTGGAGCTGCTGGTCCAGGAGATGATTGCCAAGAATGTCATCATCCCGGTACCCCCAGATTACCCTGTATTCACGTCAAAACTGTTTTTGGTTCCCAAACGGGACAGTGTTCAGATGAGGCCGGTCGTAGACCTGTCGTATCTGAATCTTCACATTTACAACGAGTCTTTCAGAATGTTAACAGTTCATCAAATCAGGCTAACACTTCCGCCGGGTGGCTGGATGTGTTCCCTAGACCTGACAGACGCCTATTGGCACGTGTCGGTCAACAAAAGATTTCAAAGGTTTCTGGCCTTGAGGATCAGGCACCAAAATTTTGTTTTTCAGAGGATGCCGTTCGGTTTGAACCTAGCACCTCGATTATTCACAAAACTAGTCAGGCAAGCCCTGATGCCATTGTTAAAACAGGGAATCAGAGTGTTGTGGTATCTAGACGACTGGCTGGTGGTGGCAGAGACACAACAATTATGCATAAAACATGTCAATATCATTTTAAATCATGTCAAAACTCTAGGCTTCAAGGTAAATCTGGTAAAGTCAAACCTTGTTCCCTCAAGAGTAATTCAGTGGATAGGGCTGGTCTGGGACACCGCCGCTCTCACTCTGAGTCAGAGTGTGGACAATCGCAACAGGTTTCGCAGGAAACTGTTCAGGTTTCTTCACAGTCTGACTACGACACGAAGAGTCTGGGAGTCTCTGGTCGGCTCTCTCAACTGGATTCAGCTAACTGTCAAGTTGGGCCGGTTGAAAGTAAAACGATTAATATTGGAGGGCAACAAATATTTCCCACTCTTACCGGCGGGAAAATTATGGCCCATACCAAAATTAATCCACACCTTACTAGCGGTCTGGGCGAAGAGGGAAACATTGCACTCAATCATGTCATGGACCTCTCCTCCTCCAACGGTATGGGTAGACACGGATGCGTCAGGCACCATAGGGTGGGGATTTCAGTCAAATCAGGGGCACCAGGGTCAGGGACTTTGGTCCCACTTAGAAATCGCTCACATAAATGTCAAAGAGTTACTAGTCCCATTGTATTTCCTTCAGGCTCACGGCCCGGCGTTACGGGGCAAGTCAGTGGCCTTCAGAATGGACAATCTGAATGCAGTTCACTGTATTCAGAAACAAGGGTCAACGAGGTCAAGGAAGTTGCTACTCGTGTCGGAAGAGATTTTTGTTCTAGCCACCAGTCTAGATATTTATCTTCACGCATCTTATCTCCCAGGCGTAGCGAACGTCTGGGCAGACGCTCTGTCCCGGAGACAGAGCACGACAGTAGAATGGGAGCTCAAGCAACCCATTTTCGACCTAATGATTGCGAAGCTCTCCCATCCACAAGTGGATCTTTTTGCGTCCGAGGAGACTCACAAGCTCCCTCTATACCTCACCCGCCGGACGATAACGCCGGCAGGGGGGCCAGACGCCCTAGTGACAGACTGGAACAGATGGAGCTCCATCTATCTGTTTCCACCGCCAGATGCGTCACTAATGTGCCACGTAGTGAACAAACTACGAGTTTATCGAGGCTTAGTCTCGCTAATCGCGCCCCTGTGGCCGGCGCAGGTGTGGTGCCAGCAGTTAATAATGTGGTGCCCGGACCCGGTATCGCTCCCGGTCGGGTACTTCCACTTAGACACGATTGGCAACCTAGAGACCTCGCTGACTTTTGCATTATGGACATTCAGGAGGCCAAGTGGCTAGCACCATACGGTAGGGATGTGACCAATAAATTGCTCAATCAATATACTCAGTCTACTAAGCGACAATATCAATCTCATTGGAAAGTTTTTACTTCTTGGATTGTTAGAACGGAACAAACTGTACCCTCAGTGGCATTGGTTTTTAATTACTTGAACTATCTGTTTGAGCAGAAACGTTTATCTGTGGTTACTTTGAAGAATCACTTAACTGCGATTAGAGTGCCCTTTTTCGACCTTACAGGTCTATCCATACCGGTGGCGGAGGAAACAGGATTTATGAGAGCGTGTTTTAAACTCCGCCCACCTCCCCGTCAGCTCATGCCTACTTGGTCTCTGGACAAAGCTTTGTCTTTACTTCATTCTCGTCTGTATCAAAATACTGCAGACTTTGCTTTAATCTTAAAGAAGGCAGTTTTCCTTTTGGCTTTGGCCACCGGAAACAGAGTGTCTGAGCTGGCGGCGATGAGCAACACACCTAATTGTCTTAGGTTTGGTAGACTTAATGATTCAATTTCCATTGCACCCTCCCCGGCGTTTGTAGCCAAGAATGAGCATAGTGCACACGTGTTTTCTGAATTCACGGTGCCGGCGTTAAAAAGGGGAAAGGTGCATCATAATTTATGTCCAGTGCAAGCTCTAACCAAATATTTAAGAATAGCTCCTCATAACCCCAAGGTGCTTTATGGGTAGCGAGTACGGGTAAACGCTTACTTAAACGGCGATTAGCCTCTCTTCTAGTAGAAGTCATTAAAGAGAGTAATCCCGGCGTTGTGGGTAGGGCCCACGATTTACGCAAGTGGGCGGCCTCTTTACGTTTCCTGAAAAACTTTTCAGTTGAAGATATTGCGTCCACACAGTTGTGGGCGTCTAATCATACGTTTCTCTCTAGATACTTGTCAGTTGCTCTAGACAAACCTTCCTTACCATGTATAGCTTTAAGGCAGAGGGTCTAGGTGGCCCTGCAGTCACTTATGTTTATTTTCAAGGAAGGGGGGGGGGGGGGTGCAGTCAGTTGACATAGGACACCCTAGACCCCGCCGGAGTATGAGAACTGTGATACAATTTAAGGTTGAAATGTGATATGAAAATTTCTCTGAGAGAATTTGTGCTAGTACAAAGTTTAGTACAAAACAACGGTGTTGTTATAGTAGTTTTAGCTGCGAAAGCAATGTAACATTAGTTCAATGGAGTTCATTAGCAATTGATCTCCACATGTATTTTGGGGTTTATGATGTGCACATATAAACTTATAACTTATTATTTGTCACCACTCGTTGAGTGGGGTGCCTTTTGTAACTACAGATCTGTGTTCAGAATCTTCAGGGTTACCTATTTTTGTCAGGCAGGCTTCTTTGAAGCACGCACCTGCCTGAACCCCCTTTTTCTTGTATATTTCCGGCCTACGCCGTATTAAATACATTTTTCAAAAGTAAGAATACTATGTGGTTGTTTTTATTATCTGCTTTTCTAGAGTTATGATATGATTACGAATGTCCCCCTCCAGTCTTAGATATCAGGCATGTTCGTCAATGATGGAGGGGCCACTAATAAATTATAGGTTTGACTCCTGTAAGGAGATTAGGAAAACCTAATATTTAGTAGTGGCCCCGTAATCATTGACGACTGGGGCCCTCCCGACCGTCCCCTTCCCATTCGTTGATGTATTAAGGATTTTGGTTTACTTGATATGTCAGTGAAGGAGGAATGACGCCTGATTCAGCGTCTGGTCAGAAATCCACACAAGTACATCCACGATATGATGGAAAGCTTATTGGATAGTTATTCTTATTTTCTTTTTGTTTTTATTTTTTACGAAGTTTTTTCGTAGTGAGAACCCAATTCATAATGACTGAAGCCATGAGTGAGGTCGCGTGCGCTCATGATGAAGGCTCCTCAGTTTTTAAATGCTCTGCGCGGTAGATTCAAACTACGGCGGATTAGTGTTTGAAGAGGATGCCTTATGTAATAGGCATGTTCGTCAATGATTACGGGGCCACTACTAAATATTAGGTTTTCCTAATCTCCTTACAGGAGTCAAACCTATAGTTTGTATATTTCACGCGATATGAAGAAATGTAGCTTAGATATTACTGATACCAATTATTGATCAAATTATACATGGTCCCGAGACATCACTTATTAGCGCGACTGTACATGGACCTTTTTGTTTTGTCTGTGTTGTTCTTTCTTCAATTTGTTGTCTCATTAAGTGATCGCAACGTGATCGAAAAGTGATCACAACAACATGGCTCCCGAAGAGACAATCTCAAGCCAGGGACCAACTCACCCCTCCCAAGATGGACTTATTATCGATGAGCTACTGTGTTTCCTGACTAATAAATCCAATTTTCTGAGTACTGACGTGTTAACAAAATTGTGTGTTGAATTCTATGATGAGGAAGTGATTGTGTCCTCCAAGAATAGACTGTTTGAACTGTGTGCTGACGACAATAGTGACCGGAACAGGAAAAGACAGGGTCCCAACAAAAATAGTGAGAATATTAAAGACATAATTAAGCTGATTCTGGAAAAAGGTAATAATATACCCACATTTGTTGCCCATAACCTTGGTAAACTCCCACCCATCCAATTTGATCATGTTGACGTTACTGTGCTCCTTAGTGAGATCAAGAAAACTCAGTCAGAAGTTTCTAATCTGAGAAAGTGTTCCTCAGCCCAAAATGACTGTATGAAGGACTTATTGAGTGCAACTGGTGATCTGAGTAGTAGAGTGCTAGTGATTGAGGACTACAGCCAATCCCAAGGAAATTTAATATCTTCAGGTGGCTTTCCCTCAAATAGGCCTAGGCCTACTGCATCTGTAAATGACACTAATCCAGAGCCTATAAATACCACACCTGCAGTGTCCACTACCAGCCGCACTACATCAGATAGCGCCCCCTCCACTACACAGGAGACCACGGCCACATCCACAACTGTCCACGACACAACGATCAGAACCGACGGCGACGACTCCGACGAGACAACCCGAGGGAGGCCTAACTCCGTTGAAACCTTTGCCACAGGGGAAATTACTGATGCCACCACCAGCTGCTCCACACCAGGTGCCAGTGGCGCCTCCTCCATCACACAGGAAGCCACAGCCATAACGAGTAGAACCAACGAGACAACCCGAGGTAGGCCTAACATCAACGTAACTTCTGCCACTGAGGAAATTAATGAAGTCTACCCTGCAGTGAGGAGCGTCGGAAGCGGTACACCCGCTATAATGAGTATAGCAACACCTGGGGCCTATAATGTAGCTGTAAGTACAGGCAACGCGCAAGGCATCACTACAGCACTTGCGACGGGAAGGAGCTCGACGACAACCCCTATCGACAGGATCACAACGCCTCCACCCTCAGGTGATAAGGGGGAGGGTACTGTTCAAGGACAATGGTTTAGGGTACATTCCACCAAAGGTAAAACTCATCACATACTTGAGGGGGAACAGAGGCTGAATGGAGGTACCGGTACTGGTACCACAAACAATGTTAGGAATTCTATGGCTGTGCAAATTCAACCTAGGAACTTTATGCATCAGGGGATTAAGGGTAAAAATAAAAGTACGGGGATAAGTACAGTTAAAAAAGTGAAAAGATCACGCATAGCCAAAGTATTCGCGACAGGTTTTAAGCCAGGAGTGACGGCATCCGACTTGAAAGAATATCTCTCCAATAAACTCAGTCTTAGTATGGATGTTGAACCAATTATTCCCTGGTCTGATAGGCACACATATATTTCATTCAGAATAAATTGCGAGTGTCCAAATCCCGAGGTGTTTATGGATGAAGAACTTTGGCCAGAGGAAGCATCGGTGTACTGGTGGAGAGAACGTAGGGCACAGGTACCGGTATCAACAAATGAGGACTCTATAACTACGGTAACCCACCCTCCCAACAACTCTTAATCATGGATATAAAGTCTACTTCATCTCCCAACAATTTGCGTATTGCTACTTATAACTGTAGGGGGCTCCCTAAAACCAACAGAGGGCTTCTCCTACGCCCTGATGTAGTAGACGTATTTAATACCAGTGATATTGTGTGCCTGCAGGAGACTTGGTATTTTAAACAGGATTTGGGTAACCTCAGTACTATCTGTGATAATTTTCATGGGTTTGGGGTCTCGACAACCGATGCTATGGATGGTCTAGTAGCAGGTCACCCACCGGGAGGAGTAGCTATTTTGTGGAGGGACTCTTTAGACAGCCGGGTTAAACCACTTGTAACAAATTTACCATGGTGTACAGGTATAGAAATAGAAGATATCCAACGGAAAGTAGTTATTCTTAGTGTGTACTTGCCCTACCAATGTAATGAAAATGAAGAACAATACCTGGAATGCCTTGGAGAGCTAAGTGCTCTTTTACAAGAACTAAATACCACCTGCTACTCTGTAATAGGGGACTGGAATGCTAATCTGAAGGACATGAGTAACTCTCTGTTTGCTAGTCATATGACTAACTTCTGTGGTGAGCATGATCTAATTATCTCTTCTCAGCTCATGCTCCCTCATAGTAGTTACACATGTGTCAGTGCAGCATGGGGCTCAACGTCTTGGCTAGATCATACCGTAGCTAGTGCTGATTTCCATGATATGATAACAAATATGGAAATTCAGTATACATATACAGATGAAGATCATATCCCATTGACCTTAACAGCTAGTTTGGAAAGAGCGCCAGAATTAACCCAGTCAAACAATAGTGTAAATCCAAAACTGCCATGGGGCGGGCTTGACGAGGAGGAGTGTGAGCAATTTTGCACTTTAACACACACTCTCCTTTCTGAGCTTGATCCTGGCAGTGAGGATGCCATTACCTGTGAAGACCCCAATTGTGTTAATGCTAGTCATCGAGAAGAAGTCAGCAAGCTGTACAATAATATTATATCTTGTCTTACTAAGGCTAGTGACATAGTATTTCACAAGCATAACAAAAATTACTCTTTTAACAAACCTGGGTGGAATGACCATGTTTCAGAACTATACCAGGCATCCCGAGATGCTCGTAGTGTATGGCTGGATCATAACAAACCGAGACAGGGACCCATTTTTGACATGTTCACCAGACTAAAGGCTAGATGCAAGTATGCAATCAGATATATAAAAAACAATGAAAATGTATTAAGAAGAGAAGCATTGGCCAAAAACTTTGCTAGCAAAGACACATTGGCCTTCTGGAAGGATATTAAAAAAATGCATAATAGCTGCACACCTCTACCCGTTAGTGTAGATGGGATCTCTGGTACTAATAACATAGCTAATCTTTGGAAAACACATTACCAAACTTTGTTTAACTCTGTTGGGCACCAAGGAAATACCATTGCTGCTACAACAGAGTGTAACAAAGAAGAAAAATATGACACAATTAAAGTTACAAGTGAAAAAATCAAGGCTGCAATAAGTAGGCTAGATGCTAACAAATCCTGTGGTTTTGATGGTATATATGCTGAACATTTGAAGTACTCCTCCACTCTCCTCTTGGAGAAACTCAGCAGTTGCTTTACCAGCTTTCTAATCCATGGTTTCCTACCAGAATCTATGATGTCCGTTACCTTGATACCAGTAATTAAAGACAAGGCTGGCAAAATTACATCAAAAGACAACTATAGACCTATTGCCCTTGCCAGTATTGTAAGTAAGATACTAGAGTTAATCATTTTAGACAGAATCTCAGTGTATATCTCAACTAATAGTAATCAATTTGGTTTTAAAAAGAATCATGGTACGGACCAGTGCATCTACACTCTGAAGGAGCTAGTGGATGGGTACATCAAAATGAACAGCTCTATTTTTGCATGCTTTCTTGATGCTAGTAAGGCATTTGACAGAGTCTGCCACAATATCCTGTTTGATAAATTAGCAACAAGGGGAGTGCCATCCTATATACTGAGAATCTTGAAGTACTGGTACGCCAATCAAACATTTAATGTAAGATGGGGTAACATTATTTCGGATTCCTTTACAGTAACCAATGGAGTGAGACAGGGTAGTATTCTCTCACCTTACTTATTCAATGTATATATGGATGAATTAAGTGATAAATTGAATAAAGAGCAGATTGGATGTTATGGTGGGAATAAAATCATCAACCATCTCATGTATGCTGATGATCTGGTCATTATTGCACCGTCTTCTGCGGGTCTGAGCAAACTTCTTGATATATGTGAATCTTTTGGTAGTAAACATTGTGTTAAATTCAACCCACTGAAAAGTGCTGTTCTTATATTTAGATCAAAATTACTGTATAAAAGTAAACTGCCAAATTTCTCACTCAATAATCAAATTATTCAAGAAGTAAACAAAATAAAATACCTGGGACACATTATCTCAAACGATTGCTCAGATGATGCAGATATCGGCCGTCAGCGCAGACAGCTATATTTACGTGGTAACACCATCTTGAGAAAATTCCACATGTGTAATTGGGAAACTAAAGTCACTTTGTTCCGGACATATTGTTCCTCTATGTACACGGCCCATTTGTGGTGGAAGTATAAGAGAGCCACCATAAATGGTCTGTGTACATCCTATCATAATATACTCAAGATGTTCATTGGTCTCTCTAAATATGAAAGCACTAGTATGGTGTGCACACTGTTGGATGTGCAGTGCTGTCGGGCTGTCATCAGGAGACTGGTGTACAGCTTTTCGCAGCGACTGCAATCCTCCAGTAACACGCTGATTGTAGCTCTTTGGTCTAGTGATCATATCTATGAATCCCGTATTATATCTCACTGGCAGAAGCTGCTGCACACATAGTATGTACTGTAATGTAATATATAGGTCTAATTGAACTATGAGCAATGATCTGTGCAATAGGTGTTAACCAACATTGAGCAATAGCCTTATGCGCCCATGAATTTACACTTTCTCCTCCACAATGCAGAACTTCTGCTTATCAGAATTCATTTATCCCCAGAGCTACTACTCTTTGGAATTCACTTCCCTCGAATTGCTTTCCACAAACTTACAATCAACAAATGTTTAAATCCAGTTGTTACAAACATTTTATGAATGGAGGATGCCTTTAGGCACATGGACCTTTTTGTTTTATCTGTGTTTTTCCTTCCTCCGTTCATTGTCTCTTTAAAAAAAAAAAAAAAAAAAAAAGTTAGCCTATCTGTGTTATATTGTGACAAAATGTGATATGTGCTCTATTCTGTAAATAGGCCTACTGTATTTTTTATTTTATTGTGTCTTTATTAATATATCTTTGTGTATAATTATTATCTGTGCTCTGACGAGAAGTGTATGTGATATGGACCATTAGGTCGTACTGTATTTATACTGTATCTATCTTATGTGTCTGGAATAAAGAATTATTATATTATTATTATTATTATTAACCCTCTCCGACATATGACGCGATTTTGAGCCTATTAGGGATACTTTAAAGCCTTTGTTACCATCAGGGGTATTTAGAAACCTTTAGTTTAGCTACTTCAACCTCTGCAGTTGTCTTTGCGTTAGCTGTGGGCAGAAAACTAATTTTAGAGAGGTAATTATAAGAGTGAGAGAACTATAGTATTTCTTATTGCTAATCTGGCAACCTCTGCATCATATGAGTCTGAAGGGGTTAAAGCCGGTATCACACGAGAGCTTTTAAAGTCAACATTCAACTTTTTTCTGGCAACATTTTTGGAATATTTTACACTGGCATCGGAAACTAGACTGATGATAGATCAGTTTTGGTGACCGAATTTTTTTAAATGTTTACCACATAAGCTGCCAGACCAGTGTTGAGGATAAATGTTGAGGGAAAAAGCGCTCGTGTGATACCGGCTTAACCCTCTCTGTGCACCAGCGACGTCTGTTATATTTTAGTCTAGCTATATTTAGACGATTTCATGCAGCTTAGGAAGGATCTGTGGTAGTTAAAAGGGTTGATTGAAATAGTTCCAAGCCCTTTAATTGCTAGAGATCCTTCCTAAACTGAATAAAATCGATTGTTGTAGCCAGAATATAATGAAAAAGACGTCACCGGTACTGTACGGGTTAAAAACAAAAAATAGATCAACACCTGAATGAGGTGAAACGTCTTATTATCGCCAAATAGAGTTAAACGACACCATGTAGTGAAATAGGGGAGGGGCCAAAAAAGAGTCCCCACGGACCAAACAGGGTTAAGGGACCCCACCTCGCTTTTTTTTTATCTTTCTCCCACTCTCTCTTTGGCTTGTATCTATTCGGCCCCATTCATCCTACTGTTTTAAGACGTTTACCCCCATCCAGGTGTCAATATTTTCCTGGCGAGCGGTAGCGAGCCAGTATATATATATTTTTGTTTTGACAGCAAGCTAAATTTGTACATTTTTCGATAGAAAAATGTATCCGACGAAGCCGGATTTCTCCATACAATGCTGGCTCGCTATCGCTCACCAGGAAAAAATCGACACCATGATGAGGATAAACGTCCTTAACAGTTGGCTGAATGGGGTCGAATGGATACAAGCCAGGGAAAGAGAGAAAATGAGAGAAAGATAAAACAAAAACGGTGGACCCCCCTTAATATGAGGTTTTCCTTAGCCCTCTGAGTACCAGCGACGTGTGTTATATATTATTATAGCACTATTTAGATAATTTGTTGCAGCTTAGGAAGGATCTGTGGTAGTTAGTTAAAAGGGTTGGTTGAGATAGTTTGAAGTCATATTTTTCCTAAGCTGAATAAAATCGTCTAACAGTTGCCAGAATATGATGAAAAGGACGTCCCTCCCTGGTACTGCATGAGTTAAGGGAACCCACCTCGCTTTTTTTCTCTTTCTCTCCCTCTCTCTTTGTCTTGTTCACCCTATTGTTTTAAGACGTTTATCCCCATACAGCTGTCAATAATAACCTGGCGAGCAGTAGCGAGCCAGCATATATAAATATTTTTGTTTTGACAGCAAGCTAAATTTCTCCAGCGAAGCCGGATTTCTCCATACAATGCTGGCTCGCTACCGCTCGCCAGGAAGAAATCGACACCTGGATGGGGATAAACATCTTAAAACAGTTGGCTGAATGGAGCCTAATGGATACAAGCCAGAGAAATAAATAAAAGGAGAGAAAGATAAAACAAAGCCGGTGACCCCCTTAATAACAACATATTGATCTATAAGACCCTTCCTAACAGCTGTGTAATCAAGATGACGACATTATAATTTACCATCACCAACATGTCCTCATACGTTGGAAAGGGTTAAGGGGGGTCACCTCGCTCTCCCTCTCTCTTTGGCTTGTATCCATTCGGCCCCATTCAGCCTACTGTTTTAAGACATTTACCCCCATCCAGGTGTCAATATTTTCCTAGTGAGCGGTAGTGAACGAGCATATATATATTTTTGTTTTGACAGCAAGCTATATTTGTACATTTTTCGATACAAAAATTTCTCCGGCAAAGCCGGATTTCTCCATACAACGCTGGCTCGCTATCGCTCGCCAGGAAGAAATCGACACCTGGATGGGGATAAACGTCTTTAAACCATTGGCTGAATGGGGCCGAATGGATAGAAGCCAGGGAAAGAGAGAACAGGAGAGAAAGATACAAAAAAGCCGATGACCCCCTTTAACAAATTAGTAAACTTCAACGTGTGCGATTTGAAACCTCCCCAGCGATACCCTTTGAGCCGAGACGTATCTGGCTCGCACAGGGTGAGGGGACGCAAAGTTAAGGACTTGAGCGGTTGACACTTTCCCGGGGAACCAACCAAACAGCTTATATGTTGACAGTCCGGTTGGAAGTGCCACAGCTGAGGTGCCCACGCAAACTTCAACATCTGCCATGTAAGTGTCACCAGTCCCGGATGGCTTGGCATTGAGGCTTATAAGGATTCCAAAATCTAGAACAAACCATGATTCTTTTGTATCATTTTTTGTTATGAATCTCTCGCTAATTGTGAAACCATATATGCCATCAACTAAATTTTCTTTAACTCTTAGGACATGGACGGTTGTGTCTTGGTGTCCAGCAGTGATGTTGGCACCGGTGGCGAGGTCCTTGGGTCTCCTGGTGTGGCAGGTCAGGGCATCGGTCTTGTTAGTCTCCACGTAGCCGGGCATCACGATCATTTTGGAGAAGAGGCAGGTGTTGGTGGAGGGTTGATGGCACCACAGGTTGTACACTGACAGACGGTTGCAGGTGGTGGAGCAGTACAGGACGTAACTGGCACCAGGTGGTACTTCAACGCTCTTTGGTTGGTTCTTAGCTGAGAGAATACGGGTGAAGGACATGGAGACTAGTCGCCAAAGTTGCCTTCGTCCATCTTGCACTCGTCCGCCCTCCACACCCGATTGGGATAATAACAGCACAACCGCTGCGGCCAACACACAGCACCCCAACACTTCTCTTATTGCTGACATCAGGACAGTTCAATGTATACAGCCAGGCAGGGTGGTCAGGTCAGGTGAAGGTATTGAGGGATAAGCCTTCACAACGGCACCTCGTATCTACTTTCCAAAGAGTGTTGAAAGGGAAGAAGGGTTGTTGGTGAGAGAGGAAGCCGTTTGAATTACTTTGTTATGGGTGTTATTGAGAGGGGAGAAGGGGTGTTGGAGAGAGAGGTGAAGCTGTTGGAGTGGCTTTGTTATGGGTGTTATTGAGAGGGGAGAAGGGTTGTTGGAGAGAGGTGAAGCTGTTGGAGTGGCTTTGCTACGGGTGTTATTGAAAGGGGAGAAGGGGTGTTGGAGAGAGAGGGAGGAAGCTGTTGGAGTGGGTTGGACGGTACAGCTACACCAACGTCCACACAGCTACTGCACTCGCCTTTCTTTGTCAGTATTCTACCAGAACCAAAATCAATAAATATATTAAGGGGGAGGTAGTTTCTTTTTCTGGACCACCTTCTCCCTCATGTTTAGCATATTTGTTTTGAGATTTTAAGATGTTTGTTCTGTTAGTTTGGCGATTTTAAGACCTTTCGCCTAATTTCTTTGTCAATATTAGGACCTTTCGTGCCATTTAGGTGTCAAAATTTTCCTGACGAGCGATAGCGAGCCTGAAATATTAGAAAGAACTAGCCTTCGACCGAGACATTTTTCTATCGAAAAATTAACAAGTTTATCTTGAAAGGGGGTTTAGGGGGAGTTTTTATAAGTAAAGAAACTAATACAGTATATATATATATACTGTATATATATATATTTTTTTTTTCTCTATTCCAACTACTCCCTCTCGGGCATAGGCTGAGAGCCTGCACACTCTACCGCTGAACACAGTGAGGCCCATGAGGTCTTGTTCCAGTCTAAGGAGTGAGACATGCGAAGCACCCACTCACGGCTCAAAGCAGTCCCATCTCTGAAGCCGCTTCGCCCCAGTGCCTCACAGTCTCATTCCCCAGACTCGGACCCTCACTCTCAGAACGCCACCTATTGAGCAATTAACTCACTAGGCATTGCCCCCCTGTAGCATATTTTGAATATGGGAATATTCATACAATGCTATTTAATCAGGGAACAATGAGGGTATTTTTTTTGGCATTTCGGTGTGCTGTGGTAATGCACTGAAACTAGGTACAGCACAAATTCCATCCCACTAATATCTTCCCATTGACATATTGGGATTCGAACCCGGGTCCATTAGATTACCAGTCCAGTGGCAAGACCACTCTGCCACACCTCCCCTTATATATATATATATATATATATATATATATATATATATATATATATATATCTATAATATATATAAATATATATACATATATATATATATATATATATAAATATAAATATATATATATCTATATATATATATATATATATATACATATATATATTATATATATATAGGGGAGGTGTGGTGGAGTGGTCTTGCCACTGGCCTGGTAATCCAAAGGTCCCGGGTTCAAATCCCGATGTATCAATGGGAAGATATTATTGGGATGGAATTTGTGCTGTATCTAGTATCAGTGCATTACCACAAGCCCACCAAAACGTCAATAAAATACCCTCATTGTTCCCTGATTAAATAGCACTGTATGAATATTCCCATATTCAAAATATGCTATAGGGGTGCAATGCCTGGTGAGTTATCTGCTCAACAGGTGGCGTTGTGTGTGTGTAAGTGTGAGAGTCCGAGTGTAGGGGGTGAGACTGTGAAGCACGGGAACGAGGTGGTTTCAGAGATGGGGTCGTTTCGGGCCAGGAGTGAGCACCGTGCCTCATGTGAAGGCAAGATGGCAGGTGCTCGTTGTACTCTGCGTGCTTCACATGTCTCACTCCCTAGACTGGAACAAGACCTCACGGGCTTCACTGTTCATTGTAAAGCGGTGAATGTTAAGGCTCTCAGCCTATGCCCGAGAGGAAGTAAGTTGGAATATAGAAAAAAAAAAAAAAAAAAAAAATATATATATATACTGTATATATATATATATATAATTATACAGTATATATATATATATATATATATATATATATATATATATATATATATATATATATATATATATATATAACTATATATATATATATATATATATATAATATATATATATATATATATATATATATATATATATATATATATATATATATATATATATACCGGTATATACAGTATATATATATATAGAGAGAGAGAGAGAGAGACCAAGTAGCCACCACTACCCCCTTAACACCAATATATTACACCCCCAGACCAGGACGACTACCCCCTAACACCAATATATTACACCCCCAGACCAGCACCACTACCCCCCTCACACCAATATATTACACCCCCAGACCAGGACCACTACCCCCTTAACACCAATATATTACACCCCCAGACCAGGACCACTACCCCCTTAACACCAATATATTACACCCCCAGACCAGGACCACTACCCCTTAACACCAATATATACACCCCCAGACCAGGACCACTACCCCCTTAACACCAATATATTACACCCCCAGACCAGGACCACTACCCCCTTAACACCAATATATTACACCCCCAGACCAGGACCACAATATATTACACCCCCAGACCAGGACCACAATATATTACACCCCCAGACCAGGACCACAATATATTACACCCCCAGACCAGGACCACAATATATTACACCCCCAGACCAGGACCACAATATATTACACCCCCAGACCAGGACCACAATATATTACACCCCCAGACCAGGACCACAATATATTAAACGCCCAGACCAGGACCAATATATTACACCCCCAGACCAGGACCACAATATATTACACCCCCAGACCAGGACCACAATATATTACACCCCCAGACCAGGACCACAATATATTACACCCCCAGACCAGGACCACAATATATTACACCCCCAGACCAGGACCACAATATATTACACCCCCAGACCAGGACCACAATATATTACACCCCCAGACCAGGACCACTTTCACCACACATACCATAACTCCCAAAGCACCGCCATTGGGAGACAATACATTATACATATAGGGAGGTCATCGGCTTTTTTTTTTATCTTTCTCTCCCTCTCTCTTTGGCTTGTATCCATTCGGCCCCATTCAGCCAACTGTTTTAAGACGTTTATCCCCATCCAGGTGTCGATTTCTTCCTGGCGAGCGATAGCGACCCAGCATTGTATGGAAAAATCCGGCTTCGCCGGAGAAATTTTTCTACCGAAAAATTTATAAATTTAGCTTACTGCCAAAACAAATATATATATCTGCTGGCTCGCTACCGCTCGTCAGGAAAATATTGACACCTGGATGGAGGTAAACGTCTTAAAACAGTAGGCTGAATGGGGCCGAATGGATACAAGCCAAAGAGAGAGGGAGAGAAAGATAAAACAGAAAGCGAGGTGGGCTCCCTTAACCCGGGAACTGCGGGAAGACTCTTAAGAGTCAGAGAAAAAAAAAATCAACTTTAAACCGAAAAAAAAAAATATATATATATTTTATTTTTTATTTTTTGTCCCTGGGCCATGCAAAATATCACTCCTCTACCTCCCCTCCTTCAGTTATCACCTATTTTCCCTGTTATTCCCTTATTCTGAGGTATATTTTTGTGCTAACATTAGCGAGTTGCAAGCAGGGCATTGTCATCACTGTTAGCAAGCGAGTGCAAGAGAGAGTATCGATCGACTGTGTCTCAGTGGCCTTGGGGGAAAATGGCGGGAAAGCAGGTTGCCTCACCCATACATTATGTAACTCCCGGCCTGTATCTCCGATTTTGACCATCCAAACGCTGTTTTCACTCGTTTTATTGTTGTTTCTGGTTAATACCTTTATAATCAACCCATAATAGGCATGTATGGATAAGTATTAATGCTATTTATGGTAAAATGAATATTTTAGTGATGGAAACAGCTCAAATACATGCGCACAGGCAGAGGTGTCTAATTACCCCCATGCGCACTTCTTAGGTTAAGGGGGCAGTGGCTGGATTTTTGGTTTATCAACCCCTTCTGTACCGGTGGTGTAATTTTCATTATATTCTGGCAACTATTAGGCAATTTTACTCAGCTTTGGAAGGACGTCTACCAATTAAAAACTACAGACTATCTCAATTAATCCTTTCAGCTACTAAATAACCGTCCTAAGCTTTATAAAATCGTCTAAATGTAGCTTTATTTATTTATTTATTTATTTTTATTTTTTTCGCTCCCTAGACCTTCATGAAGCTTTTTAGTTTCCTGGCCAAACCTCCATCAAGCTTGAACAAACACCCCCTAGACCCCTTTTCAAGATAAATGTGTACTTTTTTTTATAGAAAAATATCCCGGCCAAAGGCCGGTTCCTTCTAAAATTACAGGGTTGCTATCGCTCGCCAGGAAAACATCGACACCTAAATGGCTCGAAAGGTCTTAATGTTGACAAAGAAATGGTGCGAAAAGTCTCAAAATCGCCAAACTAATGGAACGAACGTCTTAAAATCTCAAAACTGATGGGGCTAAACATGAGGGAAAAGGGGGTCCAGAAGAATGAACCATCCCCCCTTAAGTGAAATAGTTTGAAGCCTGTTAAATGCTGAAGGCCCTTTTTATCATTAACCCGGGAACGGCGAGAACACTCTTAACTCCCTCAGACATATTATGTTCCAGTAAGTCAGAGGAGGCGGGAGCCCCAGGATCATTGCCACTGCCTCGCACTACACTCACAACAACACTGCGGCCGTTAGAATTATCGCAGGAGGCTGAGGTTGCCACCAACGGTTTTATCGTATGGTAACTTATCGGACTTACTGAGCTCATATGACGCAAAATCGCGTCATAAACTTATTGGAGAGGTATAGAGATAAGTCCATATGACGCGATCGCGTCATATGAGTTTTTGGTGGACTTATTCATATGACGCGATCGCGTCATATATGTCGCAAGGAGTTAAGAGGTTTTGGTTGGCAAGGGCGAGGAACATCTTAAGAGGTAAGGCCTAAACAAAAAAAAATTTCAAAAGGCCCCAGTAGCACTTAAAACAAGTGAAATGGTGATTAAGTGATATAATTCCCCTCCGTACCTCCTATCACTCCTCCACATCTGTCAAAATCCCCTCCTTCCCCCCTTCCCCCCCCCCCTCTTCAATTATCACCTAGTTTCCTTGTTATTCCCATATTTATTGGTATATTTTTGTGTCAACATCTCCAAGCCGGTTCTATGGTGTGGTCATGTGACTAACGAGTGTGTGTGTTGCGTAAGGGGAGTGTGGGTGAGTGAGTCAGTCAGGCTTCAAGCCTCGCGAGGGGAGGGTCTGCCTCGCTCTGCTCCACAATTCATGAATGGACCGGCCGGCAATAATTCGCGATTTTGACCATCCAAACACTATTCCCACTTGTTTTATTGTTGTTACATGTTACTATCTTCATATTAAACATAAAATAGGCGCATATGAATAAGTAATAACGATATTTATTTATCGTAGAATGACGAATTTAGGTGGGAATGGGGCCTAATATCATCGCCTGGCGGTAGGGTGTCCATTACACACAGCTCGTCTTTAAGGGGTTAAACTATCATAGTAACATCTTTACTATCATTAAACTATCATACTAACATCATTACTATCATACTAACATCATTACTATCATTAAACTATCATACTAACATCATTACTATCATTAAACTATCATACTAACATCATTACTATCATTAAACTATCATACTAACATCATTACTATCATTATGCTATCATACTAACATCATTACTATCATTAAACTATCATACTAACATCATTACTATCATTAAACTATCATACTAACATCATTACTATCATTATGCTATCATACTAACATCATTACTATCATTAAACTATCATACTAACATCATTACTATCATTATACTATCATACTAACATCATTACTATCATTAAACTATCATACTAACATCATTACTATCATTATATATTGTCTATCAGCCTATCTTAACATATCACTACTATCATTAAACTATCATACAAACATCATTACTATCATTAAACTATCATACTAACATCATTACTATCATTATGCTATCATACTAACATCATTACTATCATTAAACTATCATACTAACATCATTACTATCATTAAACTATCATAGTAACATCTTTACTATCATTAAACTATCATACTAACATCATTACTATCATACTAACATCATTACTATCATTAAACTATCATACTAACATCATTACTATCATTATGCTATCATACTAACATCATTACTATCATTATGCTATCATACTAACATCATTACTATCATTAAACTATCATAGTAACATCTTTACTATCATTAAACTATCATACTAACATCATTACTATCATACTAACATCATTACTATCATTAAACTATCATACTAACATCATTACTATCATTAAACTATCATACTAACATCATTACTATCATTATGCTATCATACTAACATCATTACTATCATACTAACATCATTACTATCATTAAACTATCATACTAACATCATTACTATCATTAAACTATCATACTAACATCATTACTATCATTAAACTATCATACTAACATCATTACTATCATTAAACTATCATACTAACATCAATACTGTCATTAAACTATCATGCTAACATCATTACTATCATTATACTATCATACTAACATCATTACTATCATTATACTATCATACTAACATCATTACTATCATTATACTATCATACTAACATCATTACTATCATTATACTATCATACTAACATCATTACTATCATTATACTATCATACTAACATCATTACTATCATTATACTATCATACTAACATCATTACTATCATTAAACTATCATACTAACATCATTACTATCATTAAACTATCATACTAACATCATTACTATCATTAAACTATCATACTAACATCAATACTGTCATTAAACTATCATACTAACATCATTACTATCATTAAACTATCATACTAACATCAATACTGTCATTAAACAGTATTTTCTCCGGCAAAGCCGGATTTCTCCATACAATGCTGGCTCGCTATCGCTCGCCAGGAAGAAATCGACACCTGGCTGGGGATAAACGTCTTAAAACAGCTGGCTGAATGGGGCCGAATGGATACAGCCCAGAGAGAGAGAGAGAGAGAGAGAGAGAGAGAGAGACGAGGTGGGCTCCCTTATCTATATTAATATATCATTAATTATCTAACATGATATAAACATATCACAATGTATTTCTCAGGAACTCCAGCTTAACTATAATTCCAAGTGTTTATAAATAATTGATTGTCTTTAATTAGTATGTTTGTTATAATATTGTATACACTAAGTTTTTGCTGGTAATTACGATTATAAGTTAATATACAAGTTTAGAGTTTCAGAATCGACTTGTGCTTGAGATAATAAATATACGAGTTTAGTTTCAGAATCTATATACTGTATAGTTAAGATAATTTATCCTCTTATATACAGTAGTTGCCCAGTGAAGTTGTGAACCTTAATAAGCTTAGTAGACGTTTTTTTATAGAGTTACCCTTTGAATAAAATGTCTTCGGTTGTGAAGGATTATGAATATGAATGGTGGCAGAGAGTATGCAATCTGGAAGTGGTTCAATGGCTAAACCAAATACTTCAATGGCTAAGCCAAAACACCTCTGGAGGTGGAACGAAGGTGGAGGAGGAGATGTACTACCGCTACCGCCCCGCTATCAAAATTCCGCGAAAAATCCACGTCAACGTCAAGCCCCTGTGGACTGACGAAGAACGGCGGACAAGGGCCAGGTTGCTGCTTAGAAAACGAAACCTGGTTAAAGAGTTGGACCGGGAAGTGAAAGCGATGGAAGACACCATTGAATTACAAAAGGTCCATGATTATGAACTGGAAAAACGGCTTAAGGCTTCTGAGCTACAAGAGGCGGAAGATTATGAGATGGAACAGGAAATGGAAAAGCAGGTAGAGGCTTCTGAACCACAAGAGGCGGAAGATTATGAGACGGAACAGGAAATGGAAGAGCAGGTAGAGGCTTCTGAACCACAACGGGCTCAAGATTATGAGACGGATGAGCAGATAAAAGCTTCTGAATTACAACAGGTACAACATTATGAGACGGAACAGCGGATAAAGGCTTCGGACCAGCAAAAAGAATGTTACCTAATCAGAGCGGAGGCTGATAGGCGGGCAAAGCAAATGAAGGAACGAGCACTAGCGAGAAAGGAACTGTCGAGGCGGAGGGAAGAAATCAGAGAAGAGGGGGACCACGTAAGCGAGGGAATTACTAAGGAAAATGATACAGAATGTATTAATTTTATTAAAATAGTTACGAAAGAGTCTAAATGCAAGGCTGAGAGCAAGAATGATGAAACTGACGAGAGCAAAAGTGACAGGAGTGACGAAACTGACACGAGTGACGAAAGTGACAAGAGTGACGATACTGACGCGAGTGACGAAAGTAACAAGAGTGACGAAACTGACAAGAGTGAGAGTGACACGAGTGACGAAAGTGACAAGAGTGAGAATGACAAGAGTGACGAAAGTGATGAAGAGGAAAGTCCAGAAAATTCACTGGAACAGGACAATAAGGCGACCGTGGGAATAGATGAAGAAGTCCCCGAGGAAAATTATTTGAAGGAATGCTCGAAGGAAGTACCGGAAGAAAAGGAGGTGGGAGAAGAATCCACGGAGAAAGAAGGGCCGGAAGAAAAGGAGGTGGGAGAAGAATCCACGGATATAGAAGAGCCGGAAGAAAAGGAGGTGGGAGAAGAATCCACGGAGAAGGAATTACCGGAAGAAAAGGAGGTGGGAGAAGAATCCACGGAGATAGAAGAGCCAGAAGAAAAGGAGGTGGGAGAAGAATCCACGGAGAAGGAAGTACCGGAAGAAAAGGAGGTGGGAGAAGAATTGAAGGAATGCTTGAAGGAAATACCGCAAGAAAAGGAAGTGGGAGAAGAATCCACGGAGAAGGCTAAGAGTGCACTGGAAAATACAGAGGTGGGAGAAGAATCCACAGAGATAGAAGAGCCGGAAGAAAAGGAGGTGGGAGAAGAATCCACGGAGAAGGAATTACCGGAAGAAAAGGAGGTGGGAGAAGAATCCACGGAGATAGAAGAGCCAGAAGAAAAGGAGGTGGGAGAAGAATCCACGGAGAAGGAAGTACCGGAAGAAAAGGAGGTGGGAGAAGAATTGAAGGAATGCTTGAAGGAAATACCGCAAGAAAAGGAAGTGGGAGAAGAATCCACGGAGAAGGCTAAGAGTGCACTGGAAAATACAGATGACACTCATGCTAAGAATAGCAGTGATGAGAAAAAGAAAAGTCCTAAATCTAAGAACCCGTTCTTAAAATGTTGCAACTGTTTTGGTAAAAAGAACCCTAAAAGCAAGCAAGCCTCCCAAGCTACACAAAACCCAGAAAAAAATGTCGAAAAACCTCTTGGCCACAAAACAAAACATAACCCTTTCAAAATAATGGCGAAATGGTTCAAGAAAATGGGGTCAAAATCCGCTAACAAATCCGAGGAGGCAAAATGAATACAAAAAAACAAAAAAACAATAATAATTTAAAAATATTAAGGAAAAGAAATGTATCCAAAAGTGTGTGACCCCGTTTCTGTTGTGACCTGGCTGTGGTTGTGACCTCGCTACATATCTATTTTATCAACTCTGCGTAAGTAGAGTGGTATCGCCCCCCGTATAGTGGTATATGCCGGCCGAAATGTTTGTCTGTCTGTCTGTCCGTCCGATAACTCCTCCTAGACCGTTCGACGGATTTTCACCAAACTTCACACGAACATTCGGTGCGTGAATGCAACGGTGATTAAAAAATAAAAAAATTGAATTTGTGCAATAGTTATGATTTTAGGTCCAAAATATGGTTTTGCCCCCCCCCCCTGCCCTGCCCCCCCAGCAATGATGGCGATGCCCATACGGGGCAAAAATAACTTGCCCCGCATTTGTTAGGTTAAGTTAGTTTAGTTGACATTTGAAGTGATGGTAGTAATAGTGGGGATCATGGTGGTAGTAGTGATCTATCTATATATTATTAAATCAGTTCGTGTGTCTGTTTGTCTGTGTGTTCTTAACCTCTCCGCGGCGCACAGTTTTTTTTTTACAGGGTCATACTGTGCGCATGTATGATGATTTTGGGACCCATTGCCAATTTCGATAAAAAGTACATCAGCGTGTAGGGAATGTTTGCGTACATCGGCCCATATATATTTGACCCCCCCAAAAATGTCTGGGGGGGGGGGGAACGGTCCGTAGTTGAAAAATGTGGAGCGAATGGCACCGCGCGGCTAGATTGTCATCGAGCGGCGAGATTTCCCTGCCGAATTTTCACGCGCCCAGGGGATAGAAGGAGAGGGAGGAGGGGGTGGGTTACCGCGTATTATCACGTATATCTCCTTTTTTTATCCCTTTTAGGCTATGTAGAGTATGTATACATGTGTAGGCCACCCATATAACAATGAATATGCCTCATAGTGACCAAAAATTGCAATATATAAGGGAATTATAAGAATTTTTAGGCGGGAATGAAGATGGGTTGGAGGTTTGGTGGCAATTTATGAGCTGAGAGTGTGGTTTGCACTATAATATTACGTATATCTCGTACTTAGAGCACTGTCATGCTATAATACAGACTTGTACGTATGTAGACGTGCCATATATCAATATATATACCGCATATAGACCAATTCATGCGATATTTACGCACATTATCAATGAGTTTCTAGCAGACGGAAGCCTAAAAGGGTGGGTGGGGGTGGGAATGAAAGGGGGAGAGGGTGTTTTACGCCATAAATATCACTTATATCTTGTACTTAGAGCACTGTCATGCTATAATACAGACTTGTACGTATGTAGACGTGCCATATATCAATATATATACCGCATATAGACCAATTCATGCGATATTTACGCACATTATCAATGAGTTTCTATGCGTGAACCAAGGTGTGATTGAGTTGTGCTGGGAATGAAAGGGGGAGAGGGTGTGTTACGCCATAAATATGACTTATATCTTGTACTTAGAGCACTGTCATGCTATAATACAGACTTGTACGTATGTAGACATGCCATATATCAATATATACCGCATATAGACCAATTCATGCGATATTTACGCACATTATCAATGAATTTCTAGCAGACGGAAGCCTAAAAGGGTGGGTGGGGGTGGGTGGGTGGGAGGGAGGCAGGGAGTGAGTCGTGGAGAGAGTGAAGGCAGTAAACATATGCAGCTGTGTGATAATTGTGGAGGCGCCCCAGGCGTATGGATGTCTTGGGATTTTGAACCTTATGTCTAGCAGGTGTCTGGTGTTCGTTGCCACCAAGAGGTCTACAATAACATGAGTCAGGAATGGAGAGAGAGAAAGTGAGACATGCGTATGTCGTACGTATAAATGGACTGTCGTAGGGTAGTGGGATCGAATTCAGGAGGGGGTTATGGGGAAGGTAAGTAAGGTAAGGTAAATAAGTAAGGTAAGGGAAGGTACTGTTTAGAAACATTTTGAATTTTTTTTTTTTTACAAGATCATGCCATTGTATTCAAACAATATGAAATATTCATAGAATATATCATATTGTAAGAATACAATGACATGACCTTGTTTTTTTTGTTTTTTTATTGTTTTATTTTATTATCTTAGTAGGTTTGACAGGATTTATTGAAACATTTATTTTTGTACAATTCATTTGAGGTAAGAAAATATTTACACATTACTTAGGCTATAACAAACATATATATTGATATACTAAAAAAAGAAGGCATATTACATGTAAATCTTTGAAACTTATAAACTAAATAATGAAACATACAATTATATAATGTAAAAGCTATATCACAGGGACATCTTTGGAACTTATACATTATATAATATATGTTACATTATGAGGTAGCGTGATCAATTAGGTCAGGTCAGGTAAGGTAGGGCGCGAGTCCAGGGCAGGGCAGGGCAGGGGGCGAGTCCAGGGCAGGGCACGGGGCGAGTCCAGGACAGGGCAGGGCAGGGGGCGACACTCAGTAATTCTTGAAGGTGTGGTAGTCCCTGAAGCAGTCACCCAAGCAGAGTGCAACTTTGCACTCCGCGCACATTGAGGTGACTCTTTTGGTGGCGTGGGTTTTCTCACACTGGAGCTGTAGACGTGGCACTGCACCTGCCTGTGACGAGTGCCAATCAGCTCGGTGTTGGTTGGGTAGTGTCTTTCGACACCCAGCTGGATGCGGTCAGGAACGTGATCCCCACGCCATGCCGTACGTCTGTGAGTGGTGGTGCCATACTTCTCCAGGAGTTGGTATGACACGTTATAGACGAACTCCCGGAATTTCAGCTTCTGGTTTGGGGACATCTCCCTCTTCACCAACCACAAGTTTTTTTTTTTTTTTTTTTTTTAAAGAGACAATGAACGGAGGAAGGAAAAACACAGATAAAACAAAAAGGTCCATGTGCCTAAAGGCATCCTCCATTCATAAAATGTTTGTAACAATGTTTAAACATTTGTTGATTGTAAGTTTGTAAAGCAATTCGAGGGAAGTGAATTCCAAAGAGTAGTAGCTCTGGGATAAATGAATTCTGATATGCAGAAGTTCTGCATTGTGGAGGAGAAAGTGTAAATTCATGGCGCTCTCAGCTGCCCTAGTTTACGGGGAAAGATGTGAGAGGCCAATTTGTGATTGCAGGGTTATTGATTAATCTAATAGCTTTATTTGAATTTGTCCAACTGCCTCAATGCAACCACTCCACTTCCACCCCACAGAGGTGAACAGTAATCCATCTGAGAGCGCACATGACTTTTATATATTACGGCCAACTGCTCGTCAGTGAAGAATTCGACTCTGTACAGTCCCAGTTTTTTAGAGGCTTCTAACATGTCAATACTAGGGGAAGGGAATTTACATCTTCACCAACCAAAGTTGTAGGCGTTGAGCATCGTGATGTCAACTAGGTGGAGGAAGAGCTTGTGATACCACTTCACAGTCTTCCTCAGACACTCAACGCCTGACAGCTGACAGTCAGACTTGTCCACCATGCGCATGTTCTTTGTATAGTCCACTACCATGTCGGGCTTGTAGATGGTCTGCCTGGTTCGGTAGTGGATTTTGCCAGAGTCCATCTGGGCACCTGTGTGGACGGTGGAAAGCAGGTGGACGTCTCGTTTGTCCTTCCACTTCAGGGCTATCACTTTCCCACACTTTTCGAGCTGCTTGTATTTCTGCCCCTTTCGTCGCCTTCTTCGGACATGCCTCTCGCGGTGTTCCTGGGCCAAGTCGTCTTCAGAAGGTGTGTCACTGGAGGAGGCATCTGTAAGAGGAATGACATTACCGGTGAACTTAGGCATAAACTTTCTTGTCTTTCTGACAGTCCCACATGACCCCGTTTGGTTGTCATGAAGAAACTGGCAGAGAGCAGGAGAAGTATACCAGTTGTCAGTGTAGATGATGTGGCCTTTGCCCAGGTAAGGTGCCAACATTTTCCTGACGATGGCACCTGACATGCCCATGGGGTCATTGGCAGCGGCTTTCGGTATGTCAATGTCAGTGCCTGTATACACGATCATGTCAAGCACTATTCCAGATTCACAGTCACACAAAACGAAGAGCTTGATTCCGAACCTATGCCTTTTCAAGGGGATATACTGCTTGAAAACAAGACGTCCTTTGAAGAGCACGAGCGACTCATCAATCACCAAATTGAGGAAGGGGTAAAAGTATTTCCTATACCTCTCTAATAACATGGTGAACACATCCCGAACTTTCCATATCCTGTCAATCCTGTTAGGATTGTCGTTGTCTGCAAAGTGCATAAATCTTAGCAGCAACAAAAATCAGTCACGAGTCATGAACTTATTGAAAGTTGGGGTGGCGATGAGAGGGTCGTGCTTCCAGTAGTGTTGCAACACATGCTTCTTGCAAAGAGGCATGAGGAACAACAAGGCAAAGAACGTCATGAATTCTTCCACAGTCGTATCCACCCAGCCTCGTATTCTCGCTTTTGGAGAAATGACGTCCAATCTGCCAAACACCCACCTGTAGTAGGCGTTTGTTTGGGCAACGATGTAAGTCATTACCTCAAAATCGAAAAAAGCGAGGAAGAAGTCGCTTTCGTTCGCGTTCTCGTCACAGGGCCAGTCGTCAGTTGTACCTGACGTCCCAGGATTGAACTGGGGCACGTCAGGTACAAAATTGACCCCGTCAGACCAATCGAACGAAGGCATGCCACGGATCGGAATGTCGTCTGCGTCTGCTTCTGCGTCTGAAATATCGCTTCCATGCCTCCTCTTCACTTGACAGACGCCCTTCCTCATTCTCGTCACCGACGTCGGACTCACTCCCAAATCCCTCCACCCTTGGTCCCGTGCTAGGGCTTTGTCGTCGAAACCCGGGCTGCCAATGCCCTGCGAATCACCATCAAACAGGAGGGCGGCATACTTTGATGGTGTCAGAGTTTTTCGGGTCACTCTAGCACGTACGGGAGTCTTATGGACAGGGGCAGAAGGGCCGGCAGGGGCGGCAGTGGTGCGTGGTCTTGTGGCCCTGGAGGCAGGCAAGATGATGGTGTTGCCTGTCGCCCTTTTCCCTTTCTCTTTCCCTGTTCCTTGGGCAGGGGCGGCAGGGGCGGCAGGGGCAGCAGGGACAGCAGGGCCGGCAGGGCCAGCAGGGCCGGCAGAGCCAGCAGTCGCTTTCCCTCTCCCTTTCCCCTTCCCTTTTCCTTGGGCAGGGGCAGTAGGGGCGGCAGGGGCAGCAGGGGCAACCGGGCCAGGGGCGGCTGGTGGTGGTGGTGGTAGGGTCACTGTGGCTGGCATACGGGTTCTCTTCCCTACGCCCGTGCCTTTGATTTTTCTTGCCCCCGCAGGTTCTGCAGCCCTAGGGCGGCCTCCTGTGTCGCTGGTACTGGTGGCAGGGGTGGCAGTGGTGGTGGTAGTGGTTGTTGCAGTGGCCTAGGTCGTGGTGGCAGTGTCCCGAAACACCAATGACCTCTGTACTTTTGCCGTGCTTGCACGTGTTTTCCGTGCTTTGGGTGCTGGTGTTTCGTCCTCCGAGCTGTAGGGCGTGTCGTACTGGTAGCTAGGGTCTTTAGCAGCCACCCTCTGCCTTCCACGGCGGCTGACACCACCAGAAGGAGGGCTGGTTGTGTCATCAGGGAGCGAGCGTGAGGGACGTGTGGGCTCCATGACTAGTGCTTGGTTACTGGCACGGTGGTGCTTGCACGAGTGCGGGGCGAGCATGTGGCGGGGTGGTGTCGAGAGTTGACATGTAGTACTATACCCACACCAATTTTTAGCCGCCTGACTATAAATGCGCGGTTTTGGTACGCGTTCAAAAGCTCTGCTCTTAAGAGTCTTCCCGCAGTCCGCCGGGGGAACTCTTAAGTCTTCTCGCAGCTCCCGGGTTAATAGGCGGCTGCAGTTTTGGACCTGGGGAGCTGAAACTTTGTATGTGGGTGTCAATTGACCTGGGTCAGGTCATAGAGGGGGCGAGGCCATGATCGAAGGTAATTTTGAGGCCGAAATTGATTTTTTGTTTTTTTTTAAATGGCCGTTTGGGGCAGAAGGAAGCCTTCCATCGAAAAGGTGTATGGAACGAAAGTTGTTCGCAGCCCCCCAAAATAGGGGTACGGATGAGGTCAAATCCAAAATCGGAGGTCATTTAGCGGCCGAAATCGAGGTCACCGTTTAATGAGGCACAGGGAGGTCGAGGCCGGTGATTATGGTAGTAATAGTATTGTGATGATTGTGGTAGTAGTGATTGATGATGGTGATTATGGTAGTAGTAGTGATGGTGATTATGGTAGAATTTAAACCCGGGCAATGCCGGGTACCCCTGCTAGTGATGGTGATAATAGTAGTGATGATGGTTGTAGTTGTAGTGATGATAATGACAGTAGTGATGATGATGACAGTAGTAGATATGATGGTGAAAGTACTAGTAGTAGTGATAATGGTCATAATAGTAGTGATGATGGTGAAAAGTAATGATGACAGTTGTAGTGATAGTAGTGATGATGGTAGTGACAATGGTGACAGTATTAGTGATGATGGTGAAAGTTGTAGTGATGATGACAGTTGTAGTGATGACAGTTGTAGTAATGATGAGTCATAGTGATGATGGTAAGAGTAGTAGTGATGACTATAATAGTAGTAGTGATGATAGCAATGATGATAGTGACTAATAGTGATGATGGTAACCCATCGCAGAGTTGGGTATGCCATTTTGATTTTGGACAAAATGGCACGTCTACTTTATACTATAGTTTTTATCAACTCTGCGTAAGCAGAGTGGTATCGCCCCCCGTATAGTGGTACATGCAAACCGAAATGTCTGTCTGTCTGTCCGTCCGAGAACTCCTAGACCGTTTGACGGATTTTCACCAAACTTCACACGAACCTTCGGTGCGTGAGTTCGACGGTAATTAAAAAGACTTTTTTTGAATTTGTGCAATAGTTATGATCTTAGGTCCAAAACAAAAAAATGCCCCCCCCCCCCCCCCCTTCAGGACCACCACCCCCCACCCTGTACCTACAGTAAGCCACACATACATCATACACATGTCTCAAATGTGATGATAATGGTGAGACGTCTGTTTGTCTGTCTGTCCGATAACTCCTCCTAGACCGTTAGACGGATTTTCACCAAACTTCACACGAACATTCGGTGCGTGATTGCGACGGTAATTTAAAAAAAAAATGAATTTGAGCAATAGTTATGATTTTAGGTCCAAAATATGGTTCCCCCCCCCCCTCCCCACGCGTGCACTACCCTCCCCAGCAATGATGGCGGGGCAACGCCATCATTCTGGGGGCGAAAATAACTTGCCCCGCATTTGTTAGGTTAAGTTAGTTTAGTTGACATTAAAAGTGATGGTAGTAATAGTGGGGATGATGGTGGTAGTAGTGATGATGGTGATAATATTAGTGATGATGGTTGTAGTTGTAGTGATGATAATGACAGTAGTAGATATGATGGTGAAAGTACTAGTAGTAGTGATAATGGTCATCATAGTAGTGATGATGGTGACAAGTAATGATGACAGTTGTAGTGATAGTAGTGATGATGGTAGTGACAATGGTGACAGTATTAGTGATGATGGTGAAAGTTGTAGTGATGATGACAGTTGTAGTGATGATGAGAGACGTAGTGATGATGGTAAGAGTAGTAGTGATGACTATAATAGTAGTAGTGATGATGATAGCAATGATGATAGTGACTAATAGTGATGATGGTAACCCATCGCAGAGTTGGGTATGCCGTTTTTATTTTGGGCGAAACGGCACATCAACTTTATTTTCAGTTGACGGTAAATTGAATCCCATAGCAATTGATTTCTCGATACTTAACCCTTTGAAGATTATGATGCATTTTGACAGTTTATTTGGGCTATCAGTAGACGATTTTATAAAGTTTAGGAAGGATCTGTGGGAGTTTTATGGGTAAAGACTATCTCATTTAGCTCTGACTTCCATAAACCCTTCCTAATCTGAATAACATCGTCTAATGGTGCCCAGAAAACATAAAAGAAATGCGTAACAAATCTTGAAAGGGAATTCTTCCTAGTTATATTGATTTGAGTTATTTGTATTTCAGATATTGGTGCCTTCAATGTACAACAATAAACTAGGGAAACCAGCATTGTCTCATTCAATAGTTTAACTATTGGAAGAACAGTAAATTGGTGACGAGGATGGGATCTTTACCAGATTCTTCCAAAATTTCAGACAGTGTCAGAGCTTTTGGATGGCGACAATATGGTTGATGAATCCTTCTGCGAGCTTCTCCTCTTCTGAAATTTGTCTACCAAATTTGAGAGGCTGTCTAGATAGTATATCCGCTGGATTCTCACTTCCCTTGATGTGTTGTACAGTGTAGTCATATTGTTGCATGCGTAGAATCCACCTGAGTATCTGGGCTGAGGGTTTGCCTTTGGGGTTGAATATTGTCATTAGTGCTTGGTGGTCGGTCATAATGTTGAATCATTTCCCGTATAGATAAAGATTAAATTTCTCACATGCCCAAACAATGGCTAGAGCTTTCCTTTCCAGTTAACAATAGCGTCGCTCCACGTGAGTTAGTGTTCTGGAGGCATAACTGATGGGCCTGAGTATTCCTTGGTGATTCTGGCAGAGAATAGCCCCCAGTCCCACAGGACTAGCATCCACAATAAGTGAAGTCTGCAACTGTGGGTCAAAATCCATGATCGTAACGCTCTGTATAACAGCTTCCTTCATATTGTTAAAACAGTCCTCTTCCTTCTTTGTCCATGCCAACTTGGTATTTATCCTTGTCAAATCCTTCAGGGGTTCGCTCAGTGTTGCTAGCTGTGGTATAAATCTTGTTAGATAATTTATTAGACCCAGGAAACTGCGAACTTCTTGGACAGTTTCCGGTCCAACGAAGTTCCTTACTGCAATCTTAGAATCTGTAGATTTTAGACCCTTATTTGATACCACAACGCCATGAAATTCTACTTCATCAACATGAAACACACATATACGTTGAGCTATGGTCAGGTTATTGTCTTTCAAGGTTTGAAACACCGCTTCCAAGGCTCTGTTGTGTTCATCTGAATCTTTACCCCAAATCAAAATGTCGTCTGCCCCATTCCGGCAATTTGGGCACTTTTGAATGATCTGTTATAACAGATATGTTGTCCTTCTTCTGCCGCTGACGTGATTCCCATGACCAATACTTTATATCTGTAAATACCAGAGCCACAGGAGAATGTTGTTATATCTCTCAATTTAAGGGATAACTCTATCTGATGATAGTATGAGTTTAAATCAATCTTAGAGAATACTGTTGCTCCATTCACTTCACTGAGTAGTTGTTCCACTATTGATATAGGGTGTCGTGTGCGTATTACTGCTTTGCTTGCAAAGCGGATGTTGGCACATATTCTGATGTCTCCATTAGGTTTTGGTGCTGCAACTAATGGGAAGACCCATGGTGTGGGCCCTTCCACTCTCTCGATGATGTCCTTTTCTAGCATTTCTTGTATCCGTTGTTCAACTGCACTTCGAACGTGGAACGGTATTCGTCGAGGAGGTTGTGCCACAGGTTTTACATTGTTGTCAATGTTGAGCTTGAGTTGGACATTTTTCAATCTACCTAGTCCATCCAAAGTTGGTAGGTATTAAAATGCCCCAGAACGAGAAGCACCACGGAAGCCACGAGCGAACACCACCAGGAAACGGGAACAGAAACACCCGAAGGAAAGGCCCACAGAACGAAAGGACCAGGTGACCAAGCCAACCAGTTAAGACAGGCCGAAGCCCGCAGGGCTAAGCAGCTCCAAACCACACCTGCCTATCCCTTCTAACCACTGACCCTTCCCCCACCTCGCGTATACACTACCCCTCGTGTCCTACACCTCTACCTACATGATGATGAACATGAATACACCTTAAGTTAATACACCCATGCCCTGTCCCTAGGTTGAGCCAATGCCAACCAGTTCAGACAGGCATAAATCTATGTATGTTCTTCCATCCGAGAAGTAATATGTTAACCCCCTAAAATACCTTGTCTTGCCAGACTAAGTTTCTGAAGACCAACCCCCCATAAATCTATGTATGTTCTTCCATCCGAGAAGTAATCTGTTAAAACCCCATGTCATAATTGATAAGAAACTATGATACCCACGGGTACACCAGTGTATGTATAACCATTATTCCTGTAAGACCTAGACAGAAATGACTGCAGATGTTAGCCACCATGCAGTACCTCTAATTCTTACCCCAACCAGAGATTGTATACACCACCCTCTGTTACCATTGTCTCGACGCCTATCCACCACGAAACAATACCGAAGCTACCCCTATGAACTGCCGCTTTCTTTGATATATATGTCATAGAAAACGCAGTTCCCAGGAACAACTAGGATCAGCAAGAAATAGTGTCAGAGTAACAGTGTCCATAACCATCGTATTGACGAGTAATAATACACCATGTTTTTCTCTACTTTTATCCACAGTCAAGCACACACCTACAGTTAACCTCCTCTTCCCCACAGCCCACAGTCCACATGATTCTATCATTTCCAAACTCATATACCACCACTTATTGCTCATCCCCCGGTAGCGTTTGGCTAACGTACCTTCCCTGTCATTAACCCCCAGGCTACGATACCAACTGTAGCCTAATGCCACCCCTACGCCCAGAGACCTTAGGGTCAAACTCCCACGTAACCCCCCTTAACCCTCTCCCTCTCGTTAACCCCCCACGCTCCTCAACTCCCTTCCGACCTAGCCTCTCCAGCATACCCCCTGAATATCCTTAACTTTTCCGTTACTAACATTCTCAAACCTTTTGTATACATACTCCTATCCACCCTACCTTCCCCCAGTAGAAAGGAACACCATTAGAACTTTACTAACCCTTTGCATGCCATCTATTCCCTCACAACCCATTTACAACCCTGTACCAAATGACGTCCGTGCGAGGCTAGCCGCCTCACCAGTGACTAACTTCTATTGCCATACTTCCAGATCAATGTGGCAGAGTTAGCACCAGTCTCCACCACATCCAACCACCCATACAATTAACAAACTAACCAAGTAAACCAGCTGATCAAGGCACCTTCGGTTTTGGTATTACAAACACCCACATCTGTCTCATAAACAGAGGGTTATTACAAACCCTTGTAATATGGCAAGCCCCCAGCCACAGCCGCCCCGACGACCATCACAGAGAAGGGACGCGCCCCTACCCCTTTCACCCAACCGAGGAGGGAGACCCCGACCCCTGCGGAGGTATACCTGACCCCTGTTTTGACTTCCGGGTCATTGCCAGGTAGCACAGGAATTCTTCCTATCAATGAACTAACCATGTATGACTAACACCTTTACTAACCTCTATTAACCCCCAATAACCCATTAACCTTTCTTGCATACTCCGATAACCAAATTAGCACCTCAGCTATACCATAGAATGAAGACTGCACAATCTAAGAGAGACGCTCCTATCACAGCTGTCCCAATCCTCCTCGCAAAGTAGATCCAGTCTCTCTCCCCTAAATACTTCCAGTATAGCCAAAATAGTACCTCTTACTAAGGCTCAGTTATATCATATTATGAAGGCTCCATATAGCCATGTGCCACAACAGTAATCACCACCTTACCTAGTTCCCGTATCCATTGAGAGCTCAAATAAATCCATAAAAACTCGAGATCCCTATGACCTACAGGGTCCAAAACCGAGCCTATAAACCAAGCTCCAGCCCCCAGTAAAATCAGTTGAAAGATAGACACCAACCAGTGGTTGGTCACCAGAGTTGCCCTCGAGCTCTATCATTGTTTGTTGCTGAGAATTGAGTTCCAGAGCTGGCAGACTCCGTGGCAGATTTAGATAGAAAGATCTGTCCACGTACAAGAAATCTACGTGCACCTTATAACCTTCATACAGGCCGGGAAGCTGAGCGATCGACGTGAGATGCGCTTGGCGTTAATTCCGATCCAGATTGATAGAAAATCCTACTATCTGTGATTCAGGTCTATAAACCAGTAGGTATATAAGACTGTACCCAGCAACGATCGCCAAGAGATCCGTCTTGAGAACTTCTTACATATGGACCACCTGGACGGCCACGGAACCAGTCGTTAGCCCCCAACATCACGGACGCAAGATAACCAGGACCAGACCAATCAAATACTACCCAAGATTCACTCTATCAGTACTACAGTGTTACAGTGCTATTTAGAGACTCACTTATTAATATTTCTATGAAGTGGCTATATCTTTGCCCCAGTATAATTCATATATAACCACTCCCTAAGTGCTAAGCGTATCAGTGTTTATTAATTAACAGGCGATATTAACTCTCGTAATTACCCATATATCCAGATATTATTACATAGAAGTGAAACCCTAGTGATATCTAATGTTCGCCCACTGATTTACGTTCTATGTGTTTCTGATATAAGAATATAAAACTTAGATCAGTACCCCCTGAGGTTACTAGAATTCCCGTGCTCTAAAATACGCGTGTCTAATCTAGTCTGTGAATTACTACTTGTGCACCAGAGCTACCAGTGATAAATCTAACAGTTAATTTGAATCTATAGGTAACATTGATGGTCTCCAGTATATAAACTTGTGAATAAAGCCAGTGACCAGAAGATTAATACCTGAACGTTGGAAGTGGGAGACTAGGCTCCATCCAGATCCACTTATGCTAGTGTTGTTCAATTCTATCATTTGTCTTGTACGAGTATTCAGAAGTGTGTATATCAATAAACGTGATCGTGTGTCTTGTTACCGTGTGTTTATTTTGTGTTCTCTATTCCTCATACCTTGTTTTGTGCATGCAGCCTTCTATACCCAGTCAGTTAGAACTCACATTACCCAAGTTAATCCTGTAGAAAAACAGGGCATAACATTGGCGGCAGCAGTGGTTCTTGATTCGGATAAAAGGTTGCATTACATTGCAAGTTTGAAACAGCCAGAAAACGATAACATCATGGCGCACCGTTCTCACATCCCCATCCCACATTATGATGGGGAAACTTACGAGATCGAAACGTTCATGGACATAGTGAAACCCGTACTTGACCTAGTTTATACCACGGACGCAGAAAAGATAGCCGTGACATTAACGCACCTGGGAAAAGCCGTTTCCCTGGTTGCCTACCAAGTGCACCCTGCTCTCACATGGGACGAATTTCGCCCAATAGTGATAGAAACCATTAAGCCTTCGTTGGGCGTTTTCGTGGCCCACCCCCGTATCCAAGACACTAAATTCGAAGGCGATCTAGATGCCACAGTGAATAAGATCGCCCAACATATAAAAGTGTCTTTCCCCACATTGACCAGAATCCAGCAAGAGCAGCAGATTCTGATCAACCTTGTGTCAATATTGCCCTCAGCAGTAAAAGATCATTTCCGTGTGCACGATTTCGTCGGATATAAAAAAGATCTCATCACGATCCGACGTATTTTGGCCGTGCGCACAGAAACACCCACCCAAATCGCTGTAATAAAGAGGTTTCCCACGCACCCGCAGCACCTCGACCACCAAAACCCCAAGGCCCAAACCTTCAACTCCAAGAATGCCTACCCATCCTCATCCTTCCACAACAGACCGACCTACCCTTCCGGCAAGCCCCAACCCAGTAGGCCCCGGTTCCAACCTACCCAGCCACGCAGAATCTTCAACCGGAACAAAACCTACAACACCTACCAAAGTAAAAACCCTACATTAGTAATTATCAACCCCTATGATTTCCCTGCCTGTAGTGCTCAGTGTGCCCTCCATCAAATTCGTGACTCTGCCAAACCTCGCTCCTTTACTCCTCGCATTTCTGTAAATGAAGAGGAGTTGGGACAAGAGGAAGAAATGGAGGAAATGCACACCGGAGAAATAGCCCCTATCATGACCTCAGACGATACCGAGGAAACCCTGGAGGAGGTAGATACCGACTCCCAGGATTTTTAAAGTACCCCCCGCCCACGATGGCCTCGGCGGGGGACGCCATAACTGACCGCACTGCCCCCATTTACTACATGGCCAAAATCAAGGACATTCCTGTCCGCTTGTTAATCGACACGGGAGCTGCCAAGTCATGCTTGTTCAAGTCTTATTATGATCAACACCACCGACTATTTGGCCCCTTGTTACCTACCAAATCAGAACTAATCTCAGCTGCTGATACCTACTTAAATCTCCTAGGAGACACTTTGCCCCTGTCAGTAACTACTCCTGCCCCCTATGCTCGTTGTTATCACCCGTTCACCGTATTTTCCTCCCACTGTAAACATTACGATGGTTTTCTTGGACTTGACCTCCTTCAAAAACTCCAGGCCCAGGTTGACTGCGGCCAGAGGCTGATCTCATTAAAAAAAAAAATCCAACCCAAAGCCTCTGACAAACCAATCACGCAGAAACCTATTCACAAAAAGAAAAAACACCTCCCCCCTCAACAAACTCTGAGTCAGGATTACCAAGTTGCAGCTAGCACTAAGGTAACTCCTAACCCCTCCCCTTGCCCCGAGTTCTCTCAAAATCTCACTCATTTCGTTGAAAAAATGCCTCAACAAACGAAAGAAGACAAGTCCAAGCAACTCCCTCTCGGTAATCCCCCCATTTCTCCTAACTCTGTCCAGGATCAATCCTCCCATGTTTCCAGGGCAGACTCTGATGTATGTAAAAACCATTCTACCAAATATTTATGTACACGTGTTTCCAGGGAAAATGCCGACCTATGTACCCAACAATGTTTTCCCCATGCCCCCAGAAATGCTCAGCTATTCCACAACCAACAAAATTTCCCTTGTGATAGTTTTCCGTCAGTAGCTCCCTTCCATCCCCACACAATTCACACCCCTAGAAAACTTCAAAACTCCACACTTGACTCGCCCTCTCATGACAGACAAACCCACCAATCCCATATAACCTCTAAACAAACCGTGACTGCCACCGACAAAACTCCCCAAATTCGTCCTGTTAACAACCACAAATCAGTACATCAGTCCTCCACCAATAACCCATGTTCTATACCTAACTCTTTCCCCACCAACCCTCCGCAGTCCCACCAACAAATTCCGTTTTCTAAATCGCTCACCCCTCACCACTCTGATCCTCCCACATGCGCCGTTAATCCCCCCCTCACGCGTGACGACCTATGTACCCAAAAATGTTTCCCCCATGCCCCCAGAAATGTTCAGCTATTCCACAACCAACAAAATTCCCCTTGTGACAGCTTTCCGTCAGTAGCTCCCTTCCACCCCCACACAATTCACACCCCTAGAAAACTTCAAAACCCCACACTTGACTCGCCCTCTCATGACAGACAAACCCACCAATCCCATATAAACTCTAAACAAACCGTCACTGCCACCGACAAAACTCCCCAAATTCGTCCTTTTAACAACCACAAATCAGTACATCAGTCCTCCACCAATAACCCATGTTCTATACCTTACTCTTCCCCCACCAACCCTCCGCAGTCCCACCAACAAATTCCGTTTTCTAAATCACTCACACCTCACCACGCTGATCCTCCCACACGCGCCGTTAATCCCCCCCCCTTACGCGTGACCCTCACCAAAGTGATCCCCCCCCCCCCCTTATGCGTACCGAGCACCTGCTCACCAGTCGATCCCCCACCATGATTAGCCCAGCTGTAGTTCAAGATAAATTTCAAATCCCCCCCCCCCCCATCAAAAATGGGTTAACCTTCGACCCATACCCCAAACTCACATGATATTTTCCCCCACTACCACGTCCACTAACCCCAATCGTTGCCTCTTACAACCCGCCATCATTTCCGCTCGCATCAACCACATTCTCGTGGAAAATATCTCTGAAGAATCCCTGACATTACCAAAAGGCCTCATCATAGGAGACCTCGAAACTTTTGATGACCTCCCCATAGATTCCAATGACACCCCTACCAGCCTCAAATTGCCCCCTCTCCCTGACACATTATCCGACCACCAAAAACACAGCATGTACGGACTATTGCTAGAGTTCAGTGATGTGTTTGCCCAACAACCCACTGAAATCGGACAGACCGATGTGGAACAACACATCATTAACACCACAGGCCCCCCCATAAGACAACCATCCCGTAGAAAAAATCCCATACAACGCCAGGAAGAGGAACGCCAAGTCCAAGAGATGTTAGAGGCCGGAATCGCTACCCCGTCCATTAGCCCCTGGTCTTCCCCTGTTGTCCTAGTAAAAAAGAATGATGGGTCAACCCGTTTTTGCGTCGATTACAGGAGATTGAATGACGTAACCATTAAGGACGCTACGCCATTACCCAGGATAGACGATTCCCTTGACTCCCTATACGGATCCAGATGATTCACTACCCTCGACTTGCAAGCAGGGTATTGGCAAGTGCCTATCAAGGCAGAGGACCAAGAAAAAACAGCATTTTCCACTAGTGGTGGCCACCACTATGAATTTAACGTCCTACCTTTTGGCCTCTGTAACGGACCCGCCACTTTCTCCCGTTTGATGGAAGCGGTATTACATGGCCTGACCTGGGAAACCTGCCTAGCGTATCTAGACGATATTATTGTGTACTCACAAACCTGGGAAGAACACCTCCTCAGGTTGAGACAAGTTCTTCAAAGAATCCGAGCCGCCGGGTTGAAATTAAAACCCTCAAAATGCGAGATTGCACGAAATAAGGTAGATTTCCTCGGCCACGTAATATCTGAACATGGTATTGCACCAGACCCAAAGAAACTTCAAGCCATACAAACCAACCCCCACCCACCACCGTTAAAGGATTACATTCTTAAAATGCCCCAGAACGAGAAGCCCACCACAGAAGCCATGAACGAACACCACACAGAAACACCAAAGGAAAGGTCCACAGAACGAAAGGACCAGCTGACCGAGCCAGCCATTTCAGACAGGCCCAAGCCCGCAGGGCTAAACAGCTCCAGGACGCACCCATTTACCTTTTCTAAACTGACCATTTTCCACACCTCACGTACACTAACCCTCTCGTGTCCTACACTCCTAACTACAAAGATGATGAACAGGAATATACATTCATATTAAAAACACCCATGCCCTGTCCCGACGTTGAGCCAATGCCAACACATCAGACAGCCATAATTATATCTATGTATGTTCTTACATCCGAGAAGTAGATGTTATATATCTTAGAAGTTAAAACGCCCACGCTGTCCCTAGACCTCGTATATCATTTTCCATGACGAGTATAGATATATGTAACCCGTGCTCAGTCGCCCCTTGCATTGTTCCTCTAGTAACTAAGTCTATAATATTAACTGCCACCAGCATTGATACGACATAGCGGCACTGTCCTTGCTACAAAGATGATGAACAGGAATATACATTCATATTAAAAACATGCCCTGTCCCGACGTTGAGCCAATGCCAACACATCAGACAGCCATAATTATATCTATGTATGTTCTTACATCCGAGAAGTAGATGTTATATATCTTAGAAGTTCAAACACCCACGCTTGTCCCTAGACCTCGTATATCATTTTCCATGGCGAGTATAGATATATGTAACCCGTGCTCAGTCGCCCCTTGCATTGTTCCTCTAGTAACTAAGTCTATAATATTAACTGCCACCAGCATTGATGCGACATAGCGGCACTGTCCTTGTGTCGTATTGTGCCAAGTACAGATCAACCAGGTTTCATCACCTTATTAGGACGACGACTATAATGTCATCGTTCATCGATGTATGCAATCCTTAGGTTAAGTATTTTTATCCTCCATTGTGTTCACCTTTTTCCATTTACTTTCCACAATTGTCATACGTCTTCCCCTTGCCTCCTTCGTATCCACAGTCCACACTACGCCAATTGACTTCGTGTCTTACACCTCTACCCCAACCAGAGATTGTATAAGATAACCTGGTTACCAGTATCTGTCATAAGTACCCCGAAACAATAACTAAGTACCCCTACGAACTGCCGCTGTTGTTGGTATATTTATATTTAATAGAAAACGCAGTTCCCAGGGCCAACTAATAGTATCCATAACCCTCGGACTGATCACATAACTCTATCTTTTCCAGACTCATATACCACCCCATAGTTGCATTCCCCGGTAGCATTTGGCTAACGTATTCTACTGCCTTCTCAAACTTCCATATCAATTGTAGCCTAATGCCACCCCCACGCCCAGGGACCTTAGGGGCAAAATTTCCCTGTAGCCCTTGAACTCTCCCCCCCCTCTCATTAAGACACCCGCGCTTCTCGACTCTTGTCCGACCTAGCCTCTCTCTCATACCTCTTGAAGATCCTTGAATTGTCCGTTGCTAACGCTCTCCAACCTTTTATATATATACTCCTATCCAGCCTACCTTCACTTAGTAGGCCAGAACAACATTAGAACTTTACTAGCCCCTTGCATGCCATCTATTCTCTTACAACACATTCACAACCCTGCACCCAATGGTCGTCGGTGCGAGGCTAGCCCCCCCGCCAGTAACTAACTTCTATTGCCATACTTCCAGATAAATGTGGCAGAGTTAGCAACCCAGTCTCCACCACATCCAGCAAACCCTACAATTAACAACCAGCCGAGTAAAACCAGCTAGCTAAGGCACCTTCGGTTTTGGTATTAAGGACACCCACATCTGTCTCATACACAGAGGGTTATTACAAACACTGGTGATATGGCAAGCCCCTAGCCACAGCCGCCGGACGACTATCACAGAGAGAGGGCGCTCAGCTCTCCCTTTTTGCCCACCCGAGGAGGGAGACCCCCACCCCCGCGGAGGTATACCTGGCCCCTGTTTTGACTTTCGAGTCATTGCCAGGTAGCACAGGAATTCTTCCTATCAATGAACTAACCATGCATGACTAACACCTTTACTAACCTCTATTAACTCACAATAAACCATTTACCTTTCTTGCATGCTCTGATCACTAAATTAGCACCTCAGCTATACCATAGAATAAAGATTGAACAATCTAGAGAGACGCTCCTATCACAGCTGTCCCCATCCTCCTCGCAAAGTAGATCCAGTCTCTCTCCCCTAAATACCTCCAGTATAGCCAAAATAGTACCTCTTACTAAGGCTCAGTTATATGAAAATATAAAGGCTTCCTATAGCCCTGTGCCACAACAGTAAATACCATCTTACCTAGTCTCCATATCTATTGAGAGCTCAATTAAGTCCATAAGACTCGAGATCCCTACTGTCTACAGGGTCCAGAACCGAGCCTATAAATCTAACTCCCGCCCCCAGTCAAATCAGTTGAAAGCTAGACACCAACCAGGGGTCACTACCCTGCAGTTAACTTCTAGCTCTGCCCTTGTGTTGTTCCGGAGTGAGATCCCAGAGCCGGCAGACTCCGTGGCAGATTTGGATAGAAGGACCTGCCCACGTATTTAAGAACTTCACACATATGGGCCCCCTGGACGGCCGCGGAACCAGTCGTTAGCCCCCAACATCATGGACGCAAGATAACCAGGACCAGACCCATCAGATGCTACCCAAGATTCCCTTTAGCAGTACTACATATTACTGTGCTGTTTTAGAGATTCACTAATTAATATTTCTACGAAGTGGCTAAGACCTTGCCCAGTGTAATTCATACTTAACCATTCCATTTGGGACGTACTAAGCGATCAGTGCTCTTTAATTAACAGGCGACCTTGACTCTCGTAATTACCTTATTCAGATATTAAAACTCTAGTGATATCTAACGTTCGCCCACTGATTTGCGTTCTATGTATTTCTGAGACAAGGATATAAAACTTAGATCAGTACCCCCTGAGGTTACTAGAATTCCCGTGCTCTAAAATACGCGTGTCTAATCTAGTCTGTGAACTACTACTTGTGCACCAGAGCTACCAGTAATAAATCTAACAGTGAATATGAATCTATAAGTAACATTGATGGTCTTCGGTATATAAACCTGTGGAATCAAAGCCAGTGATCAGAAGATTAATACCTGAACGTTGGAAGTGGGAGACTAGGCTCCATCCAGATCCACTTATGCTAGTGTTGTTCAATTCTATTATATTGTCTTACACAAGTATTCTGCAGTGGTATATCAATAAACGTGATCATGTAACTTGCTACCATGTGTTTCTTTGTGTTCTCTATTCCTCATATCTTGTATTGTGCATGCAGCCTTATATACCCAGTCAATTTAGAACTCACATTACCCAAGTTAAACCTGTAGAAAAACAGGGCATAACATTGGCGGCAGCGGTGGTTCTTGATTCGGATAAAAGGTTGCATTACACTGCAAGTTTGGAACAGTAGAAGCATGGCAACATCGCGAAATCTTCAGCCACTCGCACACATTCCCAAGTATGATGTAAACACGAATGATATCACCAGTTACTTCGACATAATAAAGCCAGTGTACGATGTGGTACTTCATAATGACCGCGAAAAAATCGGCATAGCAATTTTGCATATTATACAGTTGGGAGAAGCCGTTTCCCAACTTGTTGATAAGCCTACCTTTAAAGAATTTATTCACCAAATGGTGGCACAGAATACGCCAGAGTTTACCTGGAACCAGTTTCGATCCTTCGTGATCCGGACCTTAGATCCACTTTTGGGTTCCCCCGTCGCCCCCAAAATAATAAAAGTCGACGAGATCAAGTATGAAGGGGATATAAATGTGACCCTCATACAACTCTACAGATACGTGAGGACCACGTATAGCTATGAAGATTACGACCAACAAAATGAACTCTTATTCACCGCTTTGTTAAACATCCTCCCACCCCCCATCACCGCCCATCTCGACCCGTATGGCTTATTCGAAGAACATATGCTCTCCATCAGAGAAGAATGCCTACGCAGTTCGATGAATTCCCTATCCAACCCTTCAGCCCCTATCCAAGACTCCGTGCACCCTTCCAAAATGACTTCCGGTGAAAGTCCAACCCCAGTGCACTCTTCCTTGCCTCTATCCTCTCTGACCATCCCTAAATTTTCCCCTGCCCAGCCATCCACCAACGATCATCTTCCATCAATTGTGTTACCCCATAAACCCCATCCTTTTTCTAGGCATGTCAAACAAACCCACCAACCCCAGATAACCGCTAACCAGACCGTGACTGCCACCAAGAAGATTCCCAAAATTCGTCCTGTTAACAACCCCAAATCAATACATCAGTCCTCTACCAATAACCCCTGTTCTACACCTAACTCTTCCCCCACCAACCCTCCGTAGCCCCCCCAACAAGCCCCGTATTCTAGCTATGCCTACCTATGTAGGCCTACCACAACATATTTTCCCCATGACCCCAGAAATGTTCAGCTATCCCCCCACCAACAAAATTTCCCTTGTGACAGTTTTCCGTCGGTAGCTTGTGACAGTTTTCAGTCAGTAGCTCCCTTCCACCCCCACACAGTTCACACCCCTAGAAAACTTCGAAACCCCACACTCGACTCGCCCTCTCATGTCAAACAAACTCACCAGTCCCAGATAACCTCTAACCAGACCGAGACTGCCACCAAGAAAATTCCCCAAACTCGTCCTGTTAATGTCAAACAAACCCACCAACCCCAGATAACCGCTAACCAGACCGTGACTGCCACCAAGAAGATTCCCAAAATTCGTCCTGTTAACAACCCCAAATCAATACATCAGTCCTCTACCAATAACCCCTGTTCTACACCTAACTCTTCCCCCACCAACCCGCCGCAGTCCCCCCAACAAATCCCGTTTCCTAACTCGCTCACCTCTCACCACCCTGACCCTCCCACACGCACCGTTAATCCTCCCCTCACGCGTGACGACCTAGGGACCCAACTATGTTTCCCCCCTTCCCCCAGAAATACTCAGCTATTTCCCCACCAACAAAATCTCCCTTGTGACAGTTTTCCGTCAGTAGCTCCCTTCCACCCCCCCACAATTCACACCCCTAATAAACTTCAAAACCCCACACTTGACTCACCCCCTCATGACAGACAAACCCACCAACCCCAGATAACCTCTAAACAAACCATCACTGCCACCGACACACCCCACCACTCTGATCCTCCCACACGCGCTGTTAATCCTCCCCTCACGCGTGACGACCTAGGGACCCAACCATGTTCCCCCCCTTCCCCCAGAAATACTCAGCTATTCCCCCACCAACAAAATCTCCCTTGTGACAGTTTTCCGTCAGTAGCTCCCTTCCACCCCCCCACAATTCACACCCCTAATAAACTTCAAAACCCCACACTTGACTCACCCCCTCATGACAGACAAACCCCCGAAGCCCAGATAACCTCTAAGCAAACCGTCACTGCCACCGACACACCCACCACTCTGATCCTCCCACACACGCCGTTAATCCCCCCCTCACGCGTGACCCCCACCAAAGTGATTTCCCCCCCCTCATGCGTACCGAACACCTGCTCACCAGTCGGTCCCCCACCATCATGAGCCCAGCTAAACTTTCAACCTCCCCTCTTCACCGTTACCCCACCCGCCCCAAATTCCCCCCAAAGATCCCGCTCGACAAAATACCACTCCCATCCCAATCCATCCACAAAACTTTTCCACCTTGGCTAAACCCCAAAATACTCTCTCTCTCGCCCCAAACAACATAATCAACCTCTCAACTTCAACCACTCCTCGAAATCCCATCCATGTCTCTCCCGGAAATAAAATCAGTCTAAATTCAACCCCTCTCAAACCACAACCCTGCCTGCCCAGACCCCCCCCCACCATCTCCCTATCAAATTCCCACACACCAAACCTCCAAACCACCCGATCATAGTAAACTCTCAACCTTCAGCCTTACTCACCCTTCCCCAAACCCCACTCACGACCACAACTCTCTACACAATTCAACCTCTCCCCAGCACCAACCTCTTCCGCAACAACAACCCCGACTCGACCTGCCCGTTTCATCTTTAAAACCCCCCTATCACTACCCCCGACCGAAACCACTTAGACCCCCCCTCCAAAACTGGCCCCGGGCCAGCTCGCCCCCAGACCCACATTCCTAACGACAAGAACTAACGGTAGATCCACCCCAATATTCACTTAAAATCAGGATTGGTAGAGGAGGTGGGTCATGCCGGCTCGTCCACAGTCCAGCCTCCCTACCACTCTTGACCTAGATTCCTAGCTTCACTTCCCATTAAAATGTATAATTTTTTCATTCATTCATTCATTCAGGATGAGGATATTATTGTACTTGATTTTTTTTTATTTTTTTCAATTCCTAGGCGATTGGGCATGATTCGATAAATTTACATGTTTTCCATATACTGTATATACTATATTTGTTTTCCTTAGTCATACTACTTTTCTTGTTACCTACACTTTTCTGACTATCTTTTAAAATTGCTTTATACATTGTTAAACACTTTACCTCTTCTTAATTTCCTGTGTTCTTAATTATCTGTCCTTTCTTAAATTTACATGTTTTCCATATACTGTATATTATTTTTTTCCCTTAGTCATACTACTTTTCTTGTTAACCTACACTTTTCTGACTATGCTTCTTTTTACTTCACCCTTGAGGCTCGAGGACGAGCCTATAATGAAGGAGAGGGAAGTAAAATGCCCCAGAACGAGAAGCCCACCACAGAAGCCATGAACGAACACCACACAGAAACACCAAAGGAAAGGTCCACAGAACGAAAGGACCAGCTGACCGAGCCAGCCATTTCAGACAGGCCCAAGCCCGCAGGGCTAAACAGCTCCAGGACGCACCCATTTACCTTTTCTAAAACTGACCATTTTCCACACCTCACGTACACTAACCCTCTCGTGTCCTACACTCCTAACTACAAAGATGATGAACAGGAATATACATTCATATTAAAAACACCCATGCCCTGTCCCGACGTTGAGCCAATGCCAACACATCAGACAGCCATAATTATATCAATGTATGTTCTTACATCCGAGAAGTAGATGTTATATATCTTAGAAGTTAAAACGCCCACGCTGTCCCTAGACCTCGTATATCATTTTCCATGACGAGTATAGATATATGTAACCCGTGCTCAGTCGCCCCTTGCATTGTTCCTCTAGTAACTAAGTCTATAATATTAACTGCCACCAGCATTGATACGACATAGCGGCACTGTCCTTGCTACAAAGATGATGAACAGGAATATACATTCATATTAAAAACATGCCCTGTCCCGACGTTGAGCCAATGCCAACACATCAGACAGCCATAATTATATCTATGTATGTTCTTACATCCGAGAAGTAGATGTTATATATCTTAGAAGTTCAAACACCCACGCTTGTCCCTAGACCTCGTATATCATTTTCCATGACGAGTATAGATATATGTAACCCGTGCTCAGTCGCCCCTTGCATTGTTCCTCTAGTAACTAAGTCTATAATATTAACTGCCACCAGCATTGATGCGACATAGCGGCACTGTCCTTGTGTCGTATTGTGCCAAGTACAGATCAACCAGCTTTCATCACCTTATTAGGACGACGACTATAATGTCATTGTTCATCGATGTATGCAATCCTTAGGTTAAGTATTTTTATCCTCCATTGTGTTCACCTTTTTCCATTTACTTTCCACAATTGTCATACGTCTTCCCCTTGCCTCCTTCGTATCCACAGCCCACACTACGCCAATTGACTTCGTGTCTTACACCTCTTACCCCAACCAGAGATTGTATAAGATAACCTGGTTACCAGTATCTGTCATAAGTACCCCGAAACAATAACTAAGTACCCCTACGAACTGCCGCTGTTGTTGGTATATTTATATTTAATAGAAAACGCAGTTCCCAGGGCCAACTAATAGTATCCATAACCCTCGGACTGATCACATAACTCTATCTTTTCCAGACTCATATACCACCCCATAGTTGCATTCCCCGGTAGCATTTGGCTAACGTATTCTACTGCCTTTTCAAACTTCCATATCAATTGTAGCCTAATGCCACCCCCACGCCCAGGGACCTTAGGGGCAAAATTTCCCTGTAGCCCTTGAACTCTCCCCCCCCCCCTCTCATTAAGACACCCGCGCTTCTCGACTCTTGTCCGACCTAGCCTCTCTCTCATACCTCTTGAAGATCCTTGAATTGTCCGTTGCTAACGCTCTCCAACCTTTTATATATATACTCCTATCCAGCCTACCTTCACTTAGTAGGCCAGAACAACATTAGAACTTTACTAGCCCCTTGCATGCCATCTATTCTCTTACAACACATTCACAACCCTGCACCCAATGGTCGTCGGTGCGAGGCTAGCCGCCCCGCCAGTAACTAACTTTTATTGCCATACTTCCAGATAAATGTGGCAGAGTTAGCAACCCTGTCTCCACCACATCCAGCAAACCCTACAATTAACAACCAGCCGAGTAAAACCAGCTAGCTAAGGCACCTTCGGTTTTGGTATTAAGGACACCCACATCTGTCTCATACACAGAGGGTTATTACAAACACTGGTGATATGGCAAGCCCCTAGCCACAGCCGCCGGACGACTATCACAGAGAAAGGGCGCCCAGCTCCCCCTTTTTGCCCACCCGAGGAGGGAGACCCCCACCCCCGCGGAGGTATACCTGGCCCCTGTTTTGACTTTCGAGTCATTGCCAGGTAGCACAGGAATTCTTCCTATCAATGAACTAACCATGCATGACTAACACCTTTACTAACCTCTATTAACTCACAATAAACCATTTACCTTTCTTGCATGCTCTGATCACTAAATTAGCACCTCAGCTATACCATAGAATAAAGATTGAACAATCTAGAGAGACGCTCCTATCACAGCTGTCCCCATCCTCCTCGCAAAGTAGATCCAGTCTCTCTCCCCTAAATACGTCCAGTATAGCCAAAATAGTACCTCTTACTAAGGCTCAGTTATATGAAAATATAAAGGCTTCCTATAGCCCTGTGCCACAACAGTAAATACCATCTTACCTAGTCCCCATATCTATTGAGAGCTCAATTAAGTCCATAAGACTCGAGATCCCTACTGTCTACAGGGTCCAGAACCGAGCCTATAAATCTAACTCCCGCCCCCAGTCAAATCAGTTGAAAGCTAGACACCAACCAGGGGTCACTACCCTGCAGTTAACTTCTAGCTCTGCCCTTGTGTTGTTCCGGAGTGAGATCCCAGAGCCGGCAGACTCCGTGGCAGATTTGGATAGAAGGACCTGCCCACGTATTTAAGAACTTCACACATATGGCCCCCTGGACGGCCGCGGAACCAGTCGTTAGCCCCCAACATCATGGACGCAAGATAACCAGGACCAGACCCATCAGATGCTACCCAAGATTCCCTTTAGCAGTACTACATATTACTGTGCTGTTTAGAGATTCACTAATTAATATTTCTACGAAGTGGCTAAGACCTTGCCCAGTGTAATTCATACTTAACCATTCCATTTGGGACGTACTAAGCGATCAGTGCTCTTTAATTAACAGGCGACCTTGACTCTCGTAATTACCTTATTCAGATATTAAAACTCTAGTGATATCTAACGTTCGCCCACTGATTTGCGTTCTATGTATTTCTGAGACAAGGATATAAAACTTAGATCAGTACCCCCTGAGGTTACTAGAATTCCCGTGCTCTAAAATACGCGTGTCTAATCTAGTCTGTGAACTACTACTTGTGCACCAGAGCTACCAGTAATAAATCTAACAGTGAATATGAATCTATAAGTAACATTGATGGTCTTCGGTATATAAACCTGTGGAATCAAAGCCAGTGATCAGAAGATTAATACCTGAACGTTGGAAGTGGGAGACTAGGCTCCATCCAGATCCACTTATGCTAGTGTTGTTCAATTCTATTATATTGTCTTACACAAGTATTCTGCAGTGGTATATCAATAGACGTGATCATGTAACTTGCTACCATGTGTTTCTTTGTGTTCTCTATTCCTCATATCTTGTATTGTGCATGCAGCCTTATATACCCAGTCAATTTAGAACTCACATTACCCAAGTTAAACCTGTAGAAAAACAGGGCATAACAGTTCTTTTCTAGGTTTAGCCACATACTAGACGTTTCGTCCCACACTTTGCAGCAATAGCCAGACCCCTCCACCAACTCACCCACAAGGACACCACATTCACCTGGACACCTGAAAGAGACCTCGCTTTTAACACTTTGAAACAAAAGCTAATCCAAGCCCCGATTGTCGCTTTCCCTGATTACCATAAACCTTTCCGTCTTTATACCGACGTATCTCTGTACGCCATTGGTGCAGTTTTAGCTCAAGTAAGAGACGGAGAGGAACATGTGATAGCGTATGCCAGCTCCACACTCAACCAAGCCCAACAGAATTATGCAGCCACCAAGAGAGAGTGCTTAGGGATCATTTGGGCACTCAACCACTTCAGGTCATTTGTGTTGGGCGCAAAACTCGATATAATAACCGACAATCAATCTTTGCAATGGTTGCGTAAGTGCGAAACCAACTCAGCCATCTTGGTACGCTGGAGGGAGACACTAGAGGACTACGATTTTACAATACAGTATCGTCCAGGTAAACTTCACACCAATGCAGACGCCCTGTCACGTTTGCCAGTACCGAAAGACCCCCCCACCAACCTAGCCGCCTTACAAAACACTGAGCTCTTATCTACCCCCATCCACCAACATAATTCTCCCCCAGCACCCTCACTAATTCAATCTTGGGAAACAAGAATCAGACCACCCTGGATACCGTTAAATGTCTTCAGGAAACTGACTCGCTGGGGAGATCAACTTGCCACAGACTCCGGTCACATAGTCCTAGACCCCACCATTGCCCACGACTACATGATTGCCATCCACGAGGGAAACGGCATACACCTTGGACAAAAGATGTTAAAAATCTTCGCGGATCAGTACTGGACCCCCAACCCCTCCAAGATTGCACAACGCGTGACAGAATCCTGCAAACCTTGTTTATTGGGGAAGGATAGATCACGCACCCCAGGCCCAGCTGGTACCATTTCTGCCAACAAACCGTTCCAAGTCCTATCCCTCGACATCATGGGCCCGTTTCCTTCTTACGCTGGCAACCGCTATATCGTCACATTTGTTGACGTATATTCAAATTTTTTAATAGTTAAAGACCACACAGCCACCACCGTCGCCACAATGCTTGCCACAGAAGTGTTCCCTATATTCGGCCTTCCCCTTGCTCTTCTATCCGACAATGCCCCCGAATTTAGTGGACACGTTTGGCACCAGTTCACCCAACAATGGGGTATTAAGATCAAACACTCATCCCCGTACTGGCCTCAAGGAAATGCTATATGCGAACGCAGCCATCGCACCATCATCAACCAGTTACGTACCAAAATGATTGCTCTTAACACCTCAGACTGGCCATCACAGATAAAGATGATACAATGGGGCATGAACACCTGTCCCCGAGACGACGGTATTTCCCCTCATGAACGTGTTTACAGCGTACCTACCCCTGACTGCCGTACCACCATCACGCTCACCTCCCCTCCAACACCTCCACAATTGACCCATTGCAACATCTGCAAAACACCCTCCATACCGCCCAAACCTGTCAAGACACCAAACTGATAACCCCGATGATAAAAACCCTTTCGCCATCCATGACACCGTAATGGTAGCCAACCTCCCTGTCACCAACAAATTAGGCCCTCGCTATGTCGGCCCCTACACCATCATACAAGTCCCAAATGCCTATCAAGTCACCATTGATTATCACGGCGTGACTCGCAAGGTCCGAAGTAAATTCATACGAGCTTTAAAACCTCTAAAACCACAAGACATGACCCCACCCCACACGTCCGACCCTGAATTGAACACCCTACTACCTCCCACTCAGGCTATGAATGTTTCCCTACAAACCCCTAAGGGCCTAAACCCTCCAGCACCGAACCGGCCGATCATTCCTCAACATACCCCCCAAACTAACCTCCACAAACCCCAAGCCCCCACTATCACACCTTCCTCCACCATGACCCATTCCTGCACTTCTGATAGTCAAGTACCTCCCCAACTTATCCAAGTACGAAAACCTCCACCCACAAAGGAAACCCTCCCGTCTAGCCCTGACGTACCTCCACCAGGCACCACAGTAAGAAAACCACCACCCCCACCTAAAACCAAGTACACACCCAACCGCACCACACAATCTACCTCAGTAACCTCACGCTACAACTTACGCCCACGACTAAAATCTTTTAAAACCTCCAGAAAACACACCCTGCTAACCAAGTTCTGTAGGGCTGCCAGACCACTATCCTCCTCCTCCTCTTCTTCTTCGTCGAATTCTCCTCCACAAAGGGAAAGAAGACGAATAATCACAAGTAAACACCATAACCCCTTTAACTATATTCCAAAAATAACCACCCCCACCCTCCCACGAAAGAACATACCTTCCCCTTCAACCTCATCCCCTCTCAACCCCCACCTCATCACCCCGAATGACCTGCTAGATCTACCCCCCCACCAAACCGCCAATTTCCACCACCATCAAATCACCAACCCCACCAAAGAACACACCCAACACATTTTGGGAGGGTTGGCTCCCAATTAAACCTCCACTCCCTACCCACCCGTCTAGCCTTCCCCCCCCCCCCCCCCCGCATCCACCCCTTTCCCCTCCACTATCCCTGCGACCCCACCCACGCATCAACCAACCTCATCATCACATCAAACCCCCAACCAACCAACCCCTAAAAAGTACCCTATGCCAACGACCAACCCCTCCTCACACACCACGTCTAACACACAACTAACTCCTAACCAAAGCCCCTCCAAACTGACGTACCCGACCTCCACAACCCCACTTGAATCCCCCCACAAAGTCGCCCCTGAGAGAACCCCCATCCAATCCTCTCCCATTCCGCCTACCACCCTCACTCGACAAAAACCTCCACACGCATCTACCTCTCAAATAACCTCCTACCTCACCCCCACTAAATGCCCTCCACCTGTAAAGCGTTCTTCCCCTCAATATAAAACATCGTCGAGCGACTCAAGTCCCACTACAAACATCTACCTTCCCACCAGAACCTCCAAAGGTAGAATCATCAACAGACCCATCAGATTTGAAGACAGTTATGTAAAAACAACACCCCGTTCTTACACTAAAGACCCAAGCCACACATCACACACACCTCCTTTCTCACACACCTCCATCACGCACCTTACCTAAACCAATATTGCACATTGCCTCCATATATTTTCCCAGCCTGCAACACCACCCAAGAAAACCCCAAAAACCCCAGATTCATATCCCCCCTTCACCCCCAGCTCCGTTTTCACGCGTTAGTCCCTCCCCTTCAGTTATTAACCCCTTCACCACACTGAAGAGGCCTCCTGTCAGTCCCACACACCTCACTCGATACATGACCTCCACCATGAACAAATCCACACCATTCGTCACCCCGTCCCTACCCCCACGGAAGAATACACACCGTTCATAAGAAAGGTTAAAGTAAAAACGTCCACAGGACGCTTAGCCCGTCTACAGCGCCCACATCAAGCCCGGGCAACCGCCCTCCACAACACCGAGGACACATTCCTACAGGCCTACATAGACCTGCAAAAGAAACCTGACCCTCTCTCTCTTGCTTGGTGGGACCTTCTAAATACCCTCAAAATGACCCACCATGACTATGCTTCTTTTTACTTCACCCTTGAGGCTCGAGGACGAGCCTACAACAAAGGAGAGGGAAGTAAAATGCCCCAGAACGAGAAGCCCACCACGGAAGCCACGAGCGAACACCACCAGGAAACGGGAACAGAAACACCCGAAGGAAAGGCCCACAGAACGAAAGGACCAGGTGACCAAGCCAACCAGTTAAGACAGGCCGAAGCCCGCAGGGCTAAGCAGCTCCAAACCACACCTGCCTATCCCTTCTAACCACCTCGCGTATACACTACCCCTCGTGTCCTACACCTCTACCTACATGATGATGAACATGAATACACCTTAAGTTAATACACCCATGCCCTGTCCCTAGGTTGAGCCAATGCCAACCAGTTCAGACAGGCATAAATCTATGTATGTTCTTCCATCCGAGAAGTAATATGTTAACCCCCTAAAATACCTTGTCTTGCCAGACTAAGTTTCTGAAGACCAACCGCCCCCATAAATCTATGTATGTTCTTCCATCCGAGAAGTAATCTGTTAAAACCCCATGTCATAATTGATAAGAAACTATGATACCCACGGGTACACCAGTGTATGTATAACCATTATTCCTGTAAGACCTAGACAGAAATGACTGCAGATGTTAGCCACCATGCAGTAACTCTAATTCTTACCCCAACCAGAGATTGTATACACCACCCTCTGTTACCATTGTCTCGACGCCTATCCACCACGAAACAATACCGAAGCTACCCCTATGAACTGCCGCTTTCTTTGATATATATGTCATAGAAAACGCAGTTCCCAGGAACAACTAGGATCAGCAAGAAATAGTGTCAGAGTAACAGTGTCCATAACCATCGTATTGACGAGTAATAATACACCATGTTTTTCTCTACTTTTATCCACAGTCAAGCACACACCTACAGTTAATCTCCTCTTTCCCACAGCCCACAGTCCACATGATTCTATCATTTCCAAACTCATATGTATTCCTTCAGACGTAGCCTGAAGGAACACCTGAACCGGACAGCTGCGAGAAGGGAGCACCAAGCTTATGTCTACTACTAAATACGACATAAGAGATAGACAAACCAAACTGAAATGATTACTGATTACGGATTACTGATCTACTAGGATGTAAGGTATCTTAAAATAACCCCCTAGAAATACTTTCTCTAAAGTATCTATTTCTTTATCCTCCCCATTTCCCCAGCTAACCTAATCCCACAAGGACCCCAATGGAAATACGCCTAACGGCCTTATTGGGCAATCCTTAGTTGGAATTATGCAAGGCTGGTACATGTCATATTTATAAAAAACTATGTGGTACCAACTCTGTAAATTGCTAACTGAATAAGTATTATTATTATTATTATTATTATTACCACCACTTATTGCTCATCCCCCGGTAGCGTTTGGCTAACGTACCTTCCCTGTCATTAACCCCCAGGCTACGATACCAACTGTAGCCTAATGCCATCCCTATGCCCAGAGACCTTAGGGTCAAACTCCCACATAATCCCCCTTAACCCTCTCCCTCTCGTTAACCCCCCCACGCTCCTCAACTCCCTTCCGACCTAGCCTCTCCAGCATACCCCCTGAATATCCTTAACTTTTCCGTTACTAACATTCTCAAACCTTTTGTATATATACTCCTATCCAGCCTACCTTCCCCCAGTAGAAAGGAACACCATTAGAACTTTACTAACCCTTTGCATGCCATCTTCCCCTCACACACCCATTCACAACCCTGTACCATGATCGTCTTTCCGAGGCTAGCCGCCTCACCAGTGACTAACTTCTATTGCCATACTTCCAGATCAATGTGGCAGAGTTAGCACCAGTCTCCACCACATCCAACCACCCATACAATTAACAACCTAACCAATTAACCATCCCCTGCCCCCTCCCTGGGGGCACGGGTCCTTGGAGCGGCTTCGGTCGCGCCGGGAATTTCCACACCTCTCACACCACACACACACATCACACAGTTTTTCCTACACCGAGAAATGACTCTCCGGCTGTCATTTCTCGAAGACTTCTTCTAGCCGGAGACATTGAGAGCAACCCAGGACCCACGTTCACATACATAGGACCAACTTGCTCAAAACCCATCACTTCGAGTAGCCATACTAAGGGTTCAGTTCTCCTGCAATTCATGTGGGAACTGGACCCACTTCACCTGCACAACACTTGCCTCCAAGAAACACTACACAAACACCTGGACCTGTTCCTCATGCCCCTCCCTCTCCCAGTCAAATCCCTCGCCTAAAACCCGTCCCCCTCTCCTCCCCAACCCACCTAACCTTCCCATATCATCCACTCCCCCCCCTAAAACCCGTCCACCTCTCCTCCCTAACCCACCTAATCTTCCCATACCATCCACATCCTCAACTCAACACACCACACCCCATCCTAATCCATTCCAACCCCCATCTCCTGCTCCCCAATCCCCACCCCCACCTCACCCATCCCAACCCCCAAGCCCCTCCCTCACCCCCACCCCCCCCCATCACCCCACCCCCACCCCACCCCATCCTCGTGCAGCAGCACCCAACTACATCGTGCACATAACATTAACATTCTTCAACTGAACATAGATGACATCAACACAAAGAAACACGAACTCTCACACTTCATCAAACAACACAACATACACATTGCCATCTTACAAGAAACAAAAAAACTCCGCACAACACAAAAAAACACCCACATTTCATAATTTTACCACCATCAGACAAGACCGGGCTGTCGGCGGGGGCGGTGGACTCATCACCCTGGTACACAAAGAAATATCATACATAGTAACCAGTGTTACAAACCAAATCACTCCTCCCCCCAAATGATAACACAACAGAAATACAGTCAATTAAAATACGCACTGGCAACAACTCCAACATAACCATCATAACACATACATCCCTCCCCAAACATCCCCTACAGTACCAAATGAATACAGACCACACTTACAACACATCACAAACACCCCACACAACCCACACATCATCCTGGGTGGGGACTTCAACGCCAAAGACGTCGGCCTGGTTTGTCGACAACCCCGACACAGACAGAGGGCTGGTACTACAAAACCAAACCGATAACCTCATCATCCTTAACGACATCCATCACATACCCATATTCCTCACCAAGCCCTCTATACCCATCATCTCCCAGACATCACCTTTTGATCCCCAGAACTCGCCCCCACAACATCCTGGAGGGTGGTCAGAACCTTAGGCTCTGACCACCTCCCGATCATTATCACCACCAAACCAGACTCACCCCAGCTAGCCACAAACACACATACACCAATTATAAAAGAGCTAACTGGGAAGCATTCACAAATGAGACAGAACAACACTTCAACAACTCTAAACAGTACACCCATCACTAACATCAACAATGCTGTACACATACTCCAATAAAACTATCCAAAACGCTGACAAGAAACACATTCCAAGAGGTAACAGAAAAAGACACAACCCCAACTTCACACCAGAAATTCAAAAACCTCATCAGACAACGCGACATACTGAAACACTCCCCAGCACCCCACACACAAGACATCACACAACAAATTCAAGCACTCAACACCCAAACTAACAACAAAATACAAGAACAACAAAAACTAAATTGGAATAACTTCCTACAAACACTTGATCACAAACAAACCCCAAAAAACTATACAAAACACTAAACAGCATCACACTTTCCAACAGCAACACAACACAATCACATGCTGCAATCACAACAACAGACTCTACTCCTTCACGGAAACAACCAACAAACACACTCATCAATCACTTTCACATGTCAGCCACCTAAAACCTCACAAAGACGACCGACGTGTCATCCGACGTAAGAGACAATTCCCCACAGACCCTGACTATACACCCTTCACCAATCACCAGACAAAGCATATCATCAACAATCTCAAGCACTCACCCGCCTGTGGCCTAGACAACATAAGCAACATACACCTCAGACACCTGGGACCACAAGGCATACAAGCACTCACTAACATATCAAACTACAGCTATTCACACAACACAATACCAGACATTTGGAAGCATGGTATCATCATCACTTTCCCCAAACCCAACAAAGACCCCACGCTACCCTCCTCGCACCGCCCCATCACACTCCTTTGCTCCCCCTCCAAAGTCATGGAACGCCTAGATTACAACTAATTACACCTGACCTACCCCTAGCTCCAACACAACATGGCTTTAGGCCACTGCACTCCACAAACACTCTTCTCACAGACCTTACACAAAGAGCTTTCGACGGCATCAATTCAGCTAGACCACCACACAGATCACTATTAGCCACACTCGACATTAGTAAAGCTTTCGATGCCATCCCCCGCCACAACCTAACAAACAAAATCTACAACACAAACATGCCCAACAACACAAAACGGGGGCTGGCCAACTTCCTAGCAGGCAGATGTGCACACGTATCTTTTGCCGGTCAGTCATCTAAAATCAGCAACTTTCCAAACGGAGTCCCACAAGGATCCGTCCTATCGCCCGCACTCTTCAATTTGTACATGCACGATATAACTACACCCAATACGCCCCAAATAAACTTAGCCTCCTATGCAGATGACATAACACTCACATGCACACACCATGACCCAAAAAGAGCAACAGATCTCCTTCAAACCCTATCTCAACACACTACAGGGTTGGTGCACTACAAACAGACTTAATCTAGCCCCAGCCAAATCCACCGCAAACCTGCTCACAAGTTGGACAGGAGAACACGAATACATCCCTCAACTCACCATAAACAACACACCCCTAACACATACACACACACCCAAAATCCTAGGAGTAACATATGTAGCTCATATGACATTCAAACAGCAGACCACAAACATTAAAAAGAAACTGACACCCAGGGTTAACGCCATCAGATCACTTGCTAACAAAAAATTTGGAGACAACAAAGAAAACTACCACCACAGTATATAAACAATACATAAGATCAGTGATGGAATACGCAAGCCCAGCCTGGGCTTCTAACCTAGCTGAAACACATCATAAGACCTTACAGACTATTCAAAACAAAGCCCTGAAGATCATTACAGGCTGCACAGCTACTGCACCCACAGATCACCTACATCAAGAAACCAACATCCTCAAAGTCAAAGACCATCTGGACATGAGAGGCACTCAATTCCTGGCAGCAGCCTCCACGAACCAAGACCACCCACTAAACTACATGGCAACACACCCACAGACACCAAGAAATATCAAAACAACACCCAGCCACACGGTATCACACACAATTATTGTCCTCTCTCCCTCCCTGCCCCCCCGACCCCGCAACCAACATCCAGAAGACACATCCATACTCATATCTCTCACCGATCCATCCACTCACTCACAGACAACACACAGCTGCATGCACGACCTCCCGAAATCATCCTTCCGAATCCTCCCTTCCTCGCCGAGGACATAGTCCACCTGGCCACGGCTGAGATGCGGACACCATCCCAGCTCTACTGAGCTATCAGAAGAGACTGGAATGACTCCGTTGTCGACGCCTGCCCGGGATGTAACACAGCACCCCATACCATTAAACCACATCATCAGAAGGAACTGCATTTCACACAACCAATGACGCCAACAAACACAATCTACACTCACATGAGAGCTCTGTGGGAACAGGCCAGTATCGTGCGCCATGGCCTTTCTCAGGGACTAGGGGCCGCTGTTCCGGCCCAGGCAAGATTAGGGAACAACAACCAACAACAACAAACCAGATGATCAAGGCACCTTCGGTTTTTGGCTATTACGAACACCCACATCTGGTCTCATAAACAGAGGGTTATTACAAAAAACCCTTGTGATATGCGCAAGCCCCCAGCCACAGCCGGCCCCGACGACCATAACCATGTGGAGGAAGGGACCCGCCCCTACCCCTTTCACCCAGTCGAGGAGGGAGACCCCGACACTGCCGGAGGTATACCTGCCCCCCTGTTTTGACTTCCGGGTCATTGCCAGGTAGCACAGGCATTCTTCCTATCAATGGCAACTAAACCATGTATGAACTAACACCTTTACTAACCTCTATTAAGACCCAATAACCCATTAACCTCTTCTTGCATACTCCGAGAACCAAATTAGCACCTCAGCTATTAACCATAGAATGAAGACTGCCACAATCATAAGAGAGGACGCTCCTATCACAGGCTGTTCCAATCCTCCTCGCAAAGTAGAAATCCAAGTCTCTCTCCCCTAAATACTCTCCAAGGGCGGTATAGTGGAGAAGAAGAAAGGCTAAGAAATAGTACCTCTTACTAAGGCTCAGTTATATCACATTATGAAGGCTCTGTGGGGATCGGTTTTTACACCATACCCGAAAGAGGATTTATGGAGCTCCGATCTTACTCTCAACCATCTGAACAATTTCCTTAAACCAGACACACCTAACACTTAGTTAAATGCGGAAATAGCCTCACGAAATAATATCATGCCCTGGGCTGAGGGGCACGAACCTACTCGACCCTTGGGTGTGAGGGCAAGGCACGGGCTTACCAGTTAAGACCAAATAGAGCTATCCCACTTGGCCTGTTCGGCTCAGCGGTATTTCCGCATAAGAGGTCTGTTTAGGCTAGCCTATTTTCACTGACTTTACACTACTTCACCTTCCGGGAAGCGAAAGCTCCGAACAGAGAGGAACAAGCTTGGGCCGAATCGACCGAGAGTCCGAAAGAGAGATAAACGGGAAAGGTGAGTCCACCTCGCTGAGGGATGCTTCACGGTCCTACAAACTGCCCAGTTGGCACCGGGCTTGGGCGACTGGCCACTCCACATCCCAACCCAATCGAGTCTCACAACACTCCCTGCTCTCTCCTATCCTCTTCCTGTGACCTGTGGGGAACGGGGTTTTCTACGAAACCCCATTATATCTCCCGAAAGAGGATTTATGGAGACTCCGATCTTCACTCTCCAAACCATCTGAACAATTTAACCAGCACACTAAACTTCGTACTTAAATGCGGAAATGGCCTCACGAACTAATTACAATCAGACATGGTGGGGGCAACGAAACTCTCGACCCTTGGGTGTGAGGCAGGCACCTTACCAAGGTCAGACCAAAATAGAGATATACCACGTGTAGCCCTGTTCGGTCAGGGTTTCCGCATCCGAGGTCTGTTTAGGCTGAGCATAGTTTCACTGAACTTACAGGGCAGGATATAATGAACTGTGGAATATACGTCGTACGAAAGTGACCACAAACTATTTTGCCATTTACTGAGGGGAAAGGACCCAATCACATCCAGGGACAGGAGTTTGACAGGGTTTAGCAGCGGCAAGTTTACCTGCAGGCCCAGGTGTCCTTGTTCGGTCTTTTCCTAGGTTGCAGGGTATACATGTTTCTGTGATTTTCTTTGTCAGTGCGGCGGAATGGCTGCCTGTAGTCTGGAAAAGCCACGGTTGCGGCTTGCACCAGGTGAGTCTTTAAAGTAGTTGAAGGCGGTGTCTCTTTCTTTGGTCCACACGAACGGTTCTTACTTTCTTGGTTAATTCGTGTAGGGTGTTGTGCGAGTCTCAGCAAATGCCCGTGTGGACAAATTAATTGTAGTAGGTTGCTAAGACCAAGAAGGAATCACGGAACGCCCTTGACGGTGGTCGGAGGAGTTTGTGCTTGAATTGCAGATAGTTCGTCTGGCCGTAAGGGGAGATGCCTTCAGGCTAGAGAAGCACATGGCCTACGCAATCCATTGAATGATGTTCCTGAATAGCTGAGCATTTAGATGGCGTTTTGAGTTTGAAACCTGCTCATTTGTATTCTGAGCAACACCTGACGAAGGAGCTTGAAGATGTTCTTCCCAGGTCTTAACCGTATTATGACATATGACGTAGGTACAAGGAGGATAGGCATGGTTTTCCCATGTGATTGGGCCCTTGAGGACCTGATTTCCATCAGGCGTGAGAAAGTGGCTGGACCATTGCAGAGACCGAAACTGGAAAGTACATTGAATGTTGTACAGGGTTTCCGGGCCCCTGGTGGAAAATGCAGTACTTTTGTGGGTGGCGGTTCTTGATGGGTACCTGCCAGTACCCTGGCCTTGGAGGTCTCGAAGTTAGTGAATCCATTGGCGGTGCCATAGCCGGGCCATTACGAGAGGTAAACATGCCCCAGAACAAGAAGCCCACCACAGAAGCCACGATCGAACACCACCACAGAACAACACCCAAAGGAAAGGTCAACAGAACGAGAAGGGACAAGCTGATCCGAGCCAGACCATTCCAGACAAGGCCCGAAAGCGAGCGGGGCTATAGCAGCTCCAGGCTATGGTGCACCTCATTTACCTTTTCTAAAAAACTGACCATTTTCCAAACATCACGTACACTAACCCCCTCGTGTCCTACAATCCTAACTACAAAGATGATGAACAGGAATATACATTCATATTAAAAACACCCGGCCCTGTCCCGACGTTGAGCCAATGCCAAAATCATCAGACAGCCATAATTATATTCTATGTATGTTCTTAAATCCAAGAAGTAGATGTTCTATATCTTAGAAGTTAAAACACCCACGCTTGTCCCTAGACCTCGTATATCATTTTCCTATGACGAGTATAGATATATAGAACGCCGTGCTGACAGTCGCCCGTCTGCATTGTTCCTCTAGTAACCAAGTCTATAATATTAACTGCCACCAGGAATGTTGATACGACATAGCGGCAATGTCCTTGTGTCGTATGTGTGCCAAGTACAGATCAACCAGGTGTTTCATCACCTTATTTAGGGACGACGACTATTAATGTCATCGTTCATCGACCTGTATGCAAATCCTTAGGTTAAGTATTTTTTATCCGCCATTGTGTTCACCTTCTTTCCATTTACTTTCCCACACTTGTCATGACGTCTTCCCCTTGCCTCCTTCGTATACACAGGCCACACTAGGCCAATGCACACACTTCATGTCCTCTACACCTCTACACCCCAACCAGAGATTGTAACTACGCTGACATGCGTTACCGGTATCTGTCATAAGTACCCCGAAACAATAACTAGGTTCCCCCGTACGAACTGCCGCTGTTGTTGGTATATTTATCTTTAATAGATAAACGCAGTTCCCCAGGGCCAAACTAATTAGTATCCATAACCCTCGGGACTGACTAACATAACTCTATCTTTTACAGACTCACTATACCACCCATAGTTGCATTCCCCCGGTAGCATTTGGCTAACGTATTCTACTGCCTTTTCAAACTTCACCAGATCAATGGTAAGCCTAATGCCACCCCCACGCCCAGGGACCTTAGGGGCAAAATTTCCCTGTAGCCCTTGAACTCTCCCTACCCTCTCATTAAGGACACACCGCGCTTCTCGACTCTTGTCCGACCTAGCCTCTCTCTCATAACTCTTGAAGATCCTTGAATTGTCCGGGGCTAACGCTCTCCAACCTTTTATATATATACTCCTATCAAGCCTACCTTCACTTAGTAGGCCAGAACAACACATTAGAAACTTTAATAGCCCCTTGCATGCCATCTATTCTCTTAAAACAACATTCACAAACCATGCTCCCAAATGGTCGTCGGGTGCCGAGGCTAAGCCGCCTCGCAGGAAAATAACTTCTATTGCCATACTTCCAGATAAATGTGGCAGAGTTAGCAACCCCAGTCTCCACCACATACAGCAAAAACCTACAATTAACAACCAGCCGAGTAAACACCAGCTAGCTAAGGGCACCTCTCGGTTTGGTTATTAAGGGACCACCACATATGTCTCATACACAGCGGGTTATTACAACCACTGGTGATGATATGGCAAGCCCCGAGCCACAGCCGCCGACAACGACTATCACCAGAGAGGGCGCCCAGCTTCCACCTTTGTGCCCACCCGAGCGAGGGAGACCCCCACCCCCCGCGGAGGTATACCTGGCACCTGGTTTTGACTTCCGAGCTCATTGCCAGGTAGCACAGGAATTCTTCCTATCAACTGAACTAACCATGCATGACTAACACCTTTACTAACCTCTATTAACTCACAATAAAACCATTTACCTTTATTGCATGCTCTGATCACTAAATTAGCATTACCACATCAGCTATCCCATAGAATGAAGATTGAACAATCTAGAGAGACGCTCCTATCACAGACTGTCCCCATACTCCTCGCAAAGTAGATCCAGTCTCTCTCCCCTAAATACTTCCAGTATAGCCAAAATAGTACCTCTTACTAAGGCTCAGTTATATGAAAATATAAAGGCTTCCTATAGCCATGTGCCACAACAGTAAATCCCATCGTACCTAGTCCCCCATATATATTGAGAGCTCAAATAAGTCCATAAGACGCGAGCTCCCTACTGTCTTACAGGGGCCCAGAAACGAGCCTATAAATCTAGCTCCCGCCCCCAGTCGAATCAGTTGAAGCCTAGACACCAACCAGGGGTCAATACCCTGCAGTTAACTTCTAAACTCTGCCCTTGTGTTGTTCCGGAGGTGAGATTCCAGAGCCGGCAGACTCCGTGGCAGATTTGGATAGAAGGACACTTCCCAGGTATTTGAGAACTTCACACCACATGGGGCCCCTGGACACGCCCGCGGAACCAGTCGTTAGCCCCCAACATCATGGACGCAAGATAACCAGGACCAGGACCATCAGATACTACCTAACATTCCCTTTAGCAGTACTACAATATTACTGTGCTGTTTAGAGATTCACTAATTATATTTTTTTACGAAGTGGCGATCTCTGTGCCCCAGTATAATTCATATAACCATTCAATTAGGAAGTGCTAAGCGTAATCAGTGTTCATTTATTTACACAGGCGATACTAACTCTCGTAATCAACCAAAGAATGCCCCGATGGAAGATTATTAACTAGAAGGAAACCCTAGTGATATCTGAAGGTTCGCCCCACTGATTTGCGTTCTAGGTATTTCTGAGACAAAGACTATAAAACTTAGATTAGGTACCCCCTGAGGTTACTAGAATTCCCCCGTTGCTCTAAAATATGCGTGTCTAATCTAGTCAGTGAACTACTACTTCGTTGCACCAGAGCTACCAGTAATATATCTACCAGTGAATATGAATCTATAAGTAAACATTGATGGTCTTCGGTATATAAACCTGTGGAATTAAAGCCAGTGATCAGAAGATTAATACCTGAACGTTGGGAAGTGGGAGACTAGGCTCCATCCAGATCCACTTATGCTAGTGTTGTTTCAATTCTATTATACTGTCTTACAACCGTATTCTGCAACGTGGTATATCAATAAACGTGATCGTTGAAACTTGCTACCATGTGTTTCTTTGTGTTCTCTATTCCTCATATCTTGTATTGTGACATGCAGCCCTTATATTACCCAGTCAAATTTAGAACTCACAATTACCCAAGTTAAAACCTGTAGAAAAAACAGGGCATAACGGAGAGAGTCATCGATTGTAGGCAAGGGGCGTGGCGTCTTTGATGGTTGGCGTTGTTCAAGGGCATTCGGACTCCAAACAGACATCTTGTGGATCCGTCCTTTTGTCGTACTAGGCAGAAGGGAGGAGAACATGGGAATGACAGAGGGCGGGGCTATAAAGGCGTCCAACATTTCTTGTACCTTTCTCTCTCTTTACGGACGTTGTAGAGGGTTCTCTTCGGCGTGAAGGTTGGCGCGAGGGGACGGTCCTTACGTATGCAATACTGTGTTCTACCACTTTCGTTTGGTCCCAATTTCTAAATCAGATTGGGCAAATACATCTGTGAATTCTCGGGGGAGGGAGAAGAGATGTATATGTTGAAGCTTTGTCAGGTGGGGTGGCCAGCGTGGGCAGGACAGGGGGGCAAAATTGGTGTGGAGCTTGTAGGTTTGGTAATCTTCGAAATGGTCTCTAACTCTCCAATTGACAACCAGGCCCTTGGGTAGGGTTGGGGGTTCATCGAAACTATTTGCAATCATGGTTGGCCGCCACTGGTGGAGGGGACGAAAGGGCAGGTTGTATCCGGGCATCGCCCTGCCCTGGGAGGGGAGTCTGGTTTGGTGAGACTATCATGGTGGAGTTTCATGGGTTGGTGTTATGGGCACCCATTGTTGGTGTCCGCTGAGCTGGAATTACCACTTTTTGAGATGCCATCGCAGGGGTCATCACGGTGGTAGAAGCTGTTGGTGGGGTAGGTGGTGGCGGGATGAGTAGGCTTTGAAGTGGGCTTAGGTTGGATGTATGACCTTTATCTTCCGTCCAGGGAGGAGACTTCGGGGAGATTTCTGTGATTTCGAGAGGATAGAGGCTTTTCTCATTCTTTGTTTTAAATGTAATTAAGCGTTTCCCGCAATCTAGTTGGAACTTGCAACACTTTTCTATGATGTCTAATCCCATTTAGCCATGCATATAAGGGTGCAGTCGGGGAGTGGAAAAAACTACAATATGGGTGGTGACAGCTGGCCTCGTGCTTGGGGGTCGTGGACAATGCAGGGGCGTGGTCTCATCCTCGAATAGCTAACGGAAATGTGTCCCCGGCACTGATTTAGTGGGGGGGGTGTTTTTTTGAAATGCGTGGCAGTGCCTCCAAATCTTTTGTGATTGTTAGCTCGTTAAAAACGAATTAAACAGGCAACGACCGTGCGGCTTCCTGTGTCGATGAGAAGAAGCGTATGGCGACGCCCTGTTATCTTAGCTCTGGTGGTAGAATGGGTGGAGTAGTCCATGGTACAAACTCCCCCGTCCGAGGCCATAATGGGCGGGGGGGACGGCTTTAAAAACCGCTGGGATGGGTCTTTATATCTCCGCCTGCGTTTTCACTCTTCTTCTGGGTTGTCTTCAGATGGCTTGAATATTTATCAATCTCTGGGGGATAGTGTTCTTCCATCCATATACTCGGTTATCGTGATGTCCTGGGACTTGTTCGTTCGGGTTGCTAGGAGTTCCTGTTGTGCGACATTCTCCCTGTCTTAGCTTGATCCCTATATCATGGATCGGTGCAAGCGGAAGTAGAGGCCTTGAAATCGTCTGGGTTGGAGCATAACGATGGGGGGGCGTGTCACGGTTCATGGGGTTGGGGTGGGGGGGGGGGGGGGGGGGGGGGGGGGGGGGGGGGGGGGGGGGGGGCGTTTGTTTGAGGGCCTCGGTTCCGATCTGGTAGTTCTGGTAAGGACGGACCGTTGTGTGTTGGCGGGTAGGGTAGATTCGCAAATTTCTTGTGGGCGGCCTGACGATGAGGGTTGGGGGCGACCTTGAGATGAGTATTGCGGTCTGTTTCCCTGGTGATTTGATTACCTGGGTCTTTTGTTACCCGGCGGGTGTGTGGGGAATTTTTTTATGGCTCCAACCGTAGCAGTTTGTGGCTGATTTTCCAGCAACTTGCGTATGGTAATGAGGTCCATTACGTACCCTACGGGATCGTGGAGGGCGAAATGTTTCCCGACACTTGCTGGCAGGATTCTTAAGAGCACGCAGAACATTTGTTGTTGTCGCTGCTCCAAGGTGTCTAGAGGGTAAGTGGTTTTCACCAACTCGTTCATCTCTCCCAGGGTCACGTCCAGATTACCTCCGTACGTGGCTGCGTTGATTTTGTTGATGGCTGCAACAGAGCCATGATGGCTTTACAGCGTCTATCACAATTTTCCGGAAGTTTTCCCAAGTCAACTCTCGGTTTACTTGTCCGGTCACCAGGGATGCGGCCTTCCCTAGGTGAATTAATACGACAGAGATCTTCTCTCGATCTGTCTGGTACGCCAGGTCTAGTGCGAATATCGAACGTTTCCTCCTCATACTTGGGTATGGGGATGTGTGAACGTGCAGTCATGATGACGTATGCGCTCTCTATCTCTTTCCTGATTACTGTGTCAAACAACTTCCTTCCCGAATCAATCCCACCGCTGCGACCAATGTTATGCCAGGTTTTTACTGGGGTTTAATTGGTTTTGATCAAGTGGGCTCTTCCTAACTGGAGAAGTTTTATTGTTTTACCACAGACACAGAAAGACAATAGAGGATAATTATCACAAGACGTGTATTCATATTCCGTTTATTTCACAAGAATATCGCATACGTAAAAACTAGAACAATGGTCAAGAACAAAACAATAACAGTGCACGAACGAGGCTCCACTACGTCTGACTCGCAAGACTGGATTATTCTATGCAATATCTAAGTAAGTATTAGGGACCGCTTTCTAACTGAAAGATTACACTTGTCCAGTATTTATTTCAGAGATAAGAATAGCACTCCTTTCAATCGAGGATTTACACTTGTGCTTAGAAAGGTTATGTAGTAATTATATGTGAACTTTTGGTATTTACCTGCGTAGAGTTGTTCGGGATTTGGGAGCTGAACGTAATTATTTTTCCTGATGTTAAATCACTGTGGTGCTTACGCATAAGTTAACTTGAATTTATTTGTTATTAATTTTAGCAGAATTATTATCAGTACTTCCCTGATTTCTTTGGATTTCACTAGAGCTTCCTTTCTCTCGCTTTTATATACGTGCGTAGTATCCGATGTTTCCAGAATACTTTTTATCATATACGCAGTGGATATATTTTACTTACTTTCACTTTCGATCTTTATATACTTTCTCTCTGAATATACGCCAAGTATATTTTCTTTCCACAGTTAGATCTTCTATAACTTTTACAGTATAATAACTTTACTTTCGATGTGTAGAATAATTAATCCAATGGGTGTAGAATTAGTAATCCAATCTTGGGTAGATCCGCTGGCTGGGGGTTGTCCTGTCGTGACTGGTTTAGCACAGTTAACTTGAGTACTTGGGTGTAGGACCTTAATACTATTGTACCTAGCACAAAGCCGTGGCAAAATAGAATCGAGCTAACGCAGGAGTAACTCCTGACCACTCTGGTCTTTATAAGTACTTTGATGAATTTCTTGCAGTTTGGTCTATCCCGGATAAAGCTTTAATACACTGGGTACTGTTATCTACAATAGCACCGGGTTTGGGGTATGCGAGAATATTAGATTACTTCACCTGGAAGGCTCTAATAAACTAGCTTGTTGATACCCACTCAAAATAATTAGTTATTCGTGGGTGGCTACAGTCTCGGAATTGTGTCTTCGCACTGCGGTCAACTGAATCAATCCTTCAACTGTGCCCTCGATCTTCGAATCTGTTCCTTTATCACTGGTGTCCAGAACAGCTCTAAATTGAGATACTTAATTGAAGTCGGTGGGAGTGTATCTACCTTTTTACCTTGCCAGGTCGGTGGATGGATTAGGGGCTAAAATGGCACCTAGCAACTGGTAACCTGGGGTGTTTACTTCCTTGTGGCTTGGAGTGGGGGGGGGAACTGTCTAGACCTACTCTCTTGTTTCTTTGTCCCAGAGGGGACGCGGGGGTGGGTAACAAGGGCGAGGGTAGATACGGTGTTGGTGGTGCCATTCTTGTTGTCGCCTGTCTATCTCACTTCTCTCTTTTCTTGGTGCTTTGGCATTGTCTTGGATCACGATTATGTCCTTTCCTGGTGTTGGAGGACAGTCCCTCTCTTTGGTAAAACAGCTCGAGCACGTTTGTCTGGGCTGGCTGTTGTGTCCTTGATGAGTTGAGGGTTCTGCCTTTTACGTTTCTTGCTGTTATTTTTCTGGACTTTGGAATTGTTGATGGTGATGAGTAAGTTCCCTTCTGGTGTTGGAGGACGTGTCTTATTGATGGTGGCAATTCGTGTTCCAGATTTGTAGGGTATATCATTGTTGGTACAGGGAGATGAGTTGTTTCTCCCCTGGCGGTGTGGAAGGGAACCCTGCCTCCGACGCGTCACCTGGTAGTGTGGTGGGGAATTCCGCCAGGTTCTTTCGTTCTAGCTGGCTCTTTCCTCTACTCTGCCACTGTTTCCCATTCTTCCACTGTGGTGAGGAGATGTGGTAGGATGAGAGGGAAAATGGCTTGGTGGTGGTGAATGCTTGGGTAACTGTTTCTCTGCTATTTCAGTTATAGTGGTGGTCGTGTAATAAATACCGGTCCAAGGGTCGGCTCCCATCACCTTAACCACAACACCTACCCCTATACGTAATGGTATGGCTGTTGTTGTGTTCAAGTACTCCCAAGATCCCCTTTCCAGTTAAATTTGTAAATTTCTTGGAAGAAAAATATCCTGGCCGAAGGCCGGTTCCTCCTAAATTGCAGGCTTCCTCGCTCGCCAGGAAAAAATTGACACCTAAATGGTTTGAAAGGTTTTAAAATTGACAAAAAAAAATGGGTAGAAATAGAGCGATTGTCTTTATATCTGAGAACTAATGGTGCTATACATGAGGGAGAAGGGGTGCCATAAGTCTTAGTGATGGTATAATAAATATAATATGACCTTAAGGGTATAAGCCCCCCCCCCCCCCCCTATAAACACAGCAGGGCTACTATACTCGGTTCCAAATAGGCAGACCATAAATCGTCACTCCTAAGCTGTCACCCCAAAAGGGCTAGAGCAAATGGGCTGTAAATTTCCACACCTATTCCCTGGCTGACGCTTCCCAAATGGTAGAAATATTAGCTCGATTACTCTAGTCGTGTGTGAGTTATAGAGGTTAACCCCTTCAGTACCGGTGACGTCATTCTCATTGTATATATTCTGGCAACTATTAGACGATTTTATTCAGCTTAGGAAGGACGTCTACCCATTTGAAGGATACCGATTATCTCAATTACTCAGTTTAGCTACAGTATATCCTTCCTAAGCTTCATAAAATCGTCTAAATGTAGCTGAAATTAAATAAGAAATAAGTCACCGCTACAGAAGAGGTTAAGGGGAGGTTTTCAATGTTCCCTAGACCTCCATCAAGCTTAGGAAGAAATACCCCCAATACCCCACCCCTTCGAGATTAATTTGTACATGTTTCGGCAGAGACCGGCTCCTAAATTGCAGGCTTACAACTTCTATCGCTCCCCAGGAAAAAATCGACACCTAAATAGCACGAAAGGTCTTGATATTGTTCAAAAAATGGGCGAAAGGTCTTAACCCATTCAGTACCGGCGACATCCTTTCCATTATATTCTGGCAACTACTGGACGGTTTTATTCAGCTTAGGAGGGATGCTTAACCGTTTAAATATTACAGACTATCTCAATCCATCCTTTATAGCTACCACATATCCATCCTAAGGTTCATAAAATAATTTAAATGCAGTTGAAATATAAACAAATAGCCGTCGCGGTACTGTATGTGTTAAAGTCGACAAACTAATGGGGGCGAGCGTCTTCAAATCTCAAAACTAATAGGCTAAAATGAGGTAGAAGGGAATTCAGATAATACATCCCCTTAACCCTTATTGTACCGGTGCCGTCCTTTTAAACTTGATTGTGGCTACTATTGGACGATTTTATTCAGTTTGTAAAAGGCCTCCAGCAATCAAAAGGCTTCGAATTATCTCAATTAACCCTCTTTACTACCACAGATCCTTCTTAAGCTGCATAAAATCGTCGAAATATAACTAAAACAAAAGACGTTGCCGGTACAGAAGGGGTTAAATTATATTATCAGGAAAAACACTTACCACAGCTTGATTAAGGGCAGAGGGGTCGTTTTTCTGGGCCCCCATCTTCCTCTTGTTTAGCCCCATTAGTTTTCAGATTTGATGACGTTCGGCTCATTAGTTTGGCGATTTTAAGACCTTAATTCATCCCATTTCTTTGTCAATATTAAGACTTTTCGCGTCATTTAGGTGTCGATTTTTTCCTGGCGAACGATAGCCAGCCTGTAATTTAAGAGGAACAGGCCCTTAGCCGGGACATTTTCCTATCAAATTTTTTTAAAATGTATCTTGAAGGATGGTCGTGAGGTGTTTTTCTTTTTTTTTTAACTTGATGAAGGTCTAGGGAGGGAACTAAAACTATATATGCAACTATATAAATGAGCAAATAAATACGCCCATCCCCCTTCAGAAGCTACCTTAGTAAAGTTGCTGATGCGAGTTGCCGGAAAATAGCCTCGTGTGATACCGGCTGAAAAGAGAGAGGCAGTTTATGTTTATATTGGGAAAGACGGGAGGTGGGAAAAGATAAATGGGGGGGGGAAATGGGGCTACATATGGTTCAGGACATACAAATACACAAACAAGAGAGAGAGAGAGTACAAAGGAGTACAAAGGAAATCAAGCAACAACAGGTCTAGTGACCCTTCTAGGCTGCTTGTCCTCCAAAACACTGAGGATCAAGTGTCCAACAGTGGTTTAGAGTGGGTAAGAGAACATTGGAAAGGGAACTACTGCCCTGGAACTAATGTCCGTGGCAGGATTTAGTAATTGAGGGGGGGATAAAATAAAGTTATTCATTTACAAACGCAGTCAGTCGCGGGTTTGATGCGAGATATTTGTCTAAGCGAAGTTTAAATGAATCAACGGTGCTGAAGTCTATAACGTCTCGGGGAAGCCCATTCCACAAGTTGACAACTCGATTGAAGAAGAAATTCTTAGATTCGTGTGAGTTAAATTATTCACCAATAATTTTGCAACCGTTTCCCTGCGTGTAATTAGATTGGTCGATAGTGAAGTACTTACTACAGTTCATATTGTCAATGCCTTTGATGATTTTGAACACTTGAATTAAGTCGCTTCTTAACCCTGTCCGACATAAGTTGCTAACTTACTGATGGGGTGGCGGAGCGCCCGGTATTCCCTCACAACACTCTCTCTGACACTGAGGTACCGGTAGAAGTTGGAGGTATTTGGGATTGCCACCAACCGACAGATTCTGTTCTAACTTACCTAACTTACTGAGCTCAATATGACGCAAATGCGTCATATAACTTACTTATTGAGCTACTTCACTAAGTTCATATGACGCGATAGCGTCATATTTATTAGTGGCCCCTCCATCATTGACGAACATGCCTATTACATAAGGCATCCTCTTCAAACACTAATCCGCCGTAGTTTTGAATCTACCGCGCAGAGCATTTAAAATCTGAGGAGCCTTCATCATGAGCGCACGTGACCTCACTCATGGCTTCAGTCATTATGAATTGGGTTCTCACTACGGAAAAAAACTTCGTAAAAAATAAAAAAACAAAAAGAAAATAAGAATAACTATCCAATAAGCTTTCCATCATATCGTAGATGTACTTGTGTGGATCTTTGACCAGACGCTGATTCAGGCGTCATTCTTCCTTCTCTGCTCTGCGGTCAGCCGGCCCGGACGTGTCTCTCCACGCTCCGCTGGTTCCGCATTTGCTGCATCCCTAGTGAGTTTTTTCTCATTTGTTTACTCCGGGATGTATCGAGTAAGGTTAGGATATGCGTAGCAGGAGTGTCCTGGGCTGGTTGCCCGCAGTGCAGTGTATTTTGGGTCATGTGTTTGGGGCATCTATTTCGGAATATGTACTACTGGGTGATGTGTGTCCAGGTTTAGTTGTGTATTGGCTAATTCCACGGACTATTTATGTGTCCTGGGTTAGTTGTGTATTGGCTAATTCCACGGACTATGTTGGGCCCGGCGTTAGTTGTGTTTTGGCTACGCCTCGGTCCTGTTGCGTTCAGATGGTATTTGGACGGGGTGGTTATTCCCGGCGGGTTTTTCTCGGTTACACCATGAAAAAACCCGGCTGGTTGCCGAGTTTTGGCCACGTGGTTTAAAAACAGGCTTGTTTCCCTGGCGAGTGGGTGTCTGTGGCTCCCCAGGACGGCGTCTCTGGGGTGCCTGTTTCAGGCTCCTTCTGATTCCCGGCGGTTGGCTGTACCCATCTAACAGTGTTCATACGGACACGTGTTGTTTGTAGTTTTTTCGGTTTTGCAAAGCCAATATAAAACTATGCTGTTGTGTATTTCCTCCCTGGCGATCTTTTACAAAGATGTGGGGTTCGGAACAATTGGGGTTAACTTTTAAACTTTAAATCACCCGGCGGGTGCAACCTGGTAGGGTGGGATGACCGAATTTGCAAAATTCAGTTTAGTTGACTAGACAATTGAGGGATGCATTGTGTATCGCCTCCTTCAACATACGGCAATTTAAGGCACAATTGGGGTTAACGTTTTTTAAACTAATATTCACACCCGGCGGGTGCTCCCTGGAAGGGTGGGAATAACGAATTTACAATTCAGTTAGTTAACCAGACAATTGAGGGATACGTTTTGTATCGCCGCCTTCAACATACGGCGATCTAAAAAGATACTTCGGGAGAAGTTAGATCTCGTATATTTGTCAGGCTTCCCAGTTTTTGATCTGCGAGATAATTCGGGGGCCGGCGTCTTTTTTAGTTTTTTTTTTCCAAAATTGAATCTTGAAACAAACACCACCGGAAAGACTTAATCAGTTATAAACGCCAGGCTGGTCTTTATATATTATGTCAGAGGGTATTCATAAATCTTTTGGAGAAATTAAGATGTTCTGAAATCTTTTACTTAGGAAACCCCACCGCGTAGCAAGCTGTCGTCGTTGAGTATTACGTCTCGTTACCCGGCGGGTTATTTAACACTTGTGTGCGAACATGTTTGGGTTAACCTTATGAGCATTAATTCCTGGAAATTTTCTTTTTTCCAGAGCTGGGTCCCGGCGGGTCTATGCAGAACCTGGAGTAATTATCCCACCAGTCTCTGTCATGGCTACCTTTGCCCCGGTTTTTGCTTTATGCATTACGCCCTCCTGTTCAGGTATCCCTATTTTTGTGCACACCCTTTGTATGAAATGTGTTAAAATGTCTCGTTTGGTGTAGGTTACCTTTCCGGCGTTTTTTCTCGTTGCTCCGAGAACACCGTTTTTGTTTACCGAGTTTCAGTCAGGATGGCTCAAAATAGGTAAGTTACCCCGACGAGTTTGGTCGCTTGAGGGCTCATAAGAAACTGCGTTTTCTGTGGTCGAGCCTGGGAGCAGGCTTCCTGTGTTATTCATTGCTTTATGCATTACGCCCTCCTGTAATGTATAGTTTAGTTGGGTTACCTTTCCGGCGTTTTTCTCGTTGCTCCGAGAACACCGTTTTTGTTTACCGAGTTTTAGTCAGGATGGCTAAAATAGGTAAGTTACCCCGACGAGTTTGGTCGCTGAGGACTCATCAGAAACTGCGTTTTCTATGGTCGAGCCTGGGATCAGGCTTCCTGAGTTATTCCCGTCGAGGGGGGCTCCACTCAGTTTTCTAGGTGATCAGGCTGACACCTGTTGGCCTTGGTTTTCTCTGCTTTTCAAAGCCATTGAAACAATGCTGTCTGTTTGTTTGGTCTTTACCTCCCGGCGACCTTGTTACAAAGAGGTCTGGGGCAGGTATAATTGGTTTGACATTAATAATAATAATAATAATAATAATAATATTTATTCAGTTAGCAATTTACAGAGTTGGTACCACATAGTATGTTATAAATATGACATGTACCAGCCTTGCATAATTCCAACTAAGGATAGCCCAATAAGGCCGTTAGGCGTATTTCCATTGGGGTCCTTGTATATAAAACCCGGCGGTTGTACCTTCGGGTGGTTATATTAACGGATTTGCGATTCGAGATAATTTGCCAAACAATTGATTGATACAATAGGGTATCACGGCCTTCAAGACGGCGATCTATGAGGGCTTCTGGGAGAAGCCGGATTAGAGATTAAGATAGGCTTAGAATTTTTATGGGATAAAAAGATGCCTGAATCTTACTAGTATTTCAAGTGTAAAGGGTTACTTGAAAGACTTCATCTTTAATAAAGATATGCTTCATCTTTATGAGGATTAAGAAGTTATGCTTAATTCTTTTGGACAGATAAAAGATATGCTGAAATCTTTAATAAGCCATTGAAACAATGCCGTTTGTTTGTTTAGTCTTTCCCTCCCGGCGACCTTTTTACAAAGAGGTCTGGGGCAGGTACAATTGGTTTGACATTGCATATAAAACCCGGCGGTTGTCCCTTTGGGTGGTTATATTAACTGATTTGCAATTCGCGATAATTTGCCAAACAATTGATTGATACAATAGGGTATCATAGCCTTCAAGACGGCGATCTATGAGGGCTTCTGGGTGACGCCAGATTAGAGATTAAGATAGACTTAGACTTTTTATGGGATAAAAAGATGCCGGAATCTTACTAGTGTTTCAAGTGTAAAGGGATACTTGAAAGACTTCGTCTTTAATAAAGATATGCTTCACCTTTATGAGGATTCAGAAGATATGCTTAAATCTTCTGGACAGGTAAAGATATGCTGAAATCTTTAATATGATACTAAAGGACAACGAAAAGTAGTGGTGGAGTGCTACGGTTCGTTGACCGGCGGTTTTGAGGCACATATTTGTACCGTTTTTTGGGTGTAACCCTATGAGCTTTAATCCCCGGAAAATTCTCTTTCCAGGGCGGATTACCGGTGTTGCACCAGGTGACCAGGTAGTTCCCGGGGGCGGGGTAGTTTTCCCCCAGTCTCTGTCGTGTCGGCACTTGAACCTCTCATTGCTGTATGTTCAACGCCGTTAAGCTCAGGTAGCCCTATCTTATTTTTATTTGTTAATGAAATAATTTAATAGCTGAATCATAATAAACATATATATTTTCTATGATTATATTATGATAATATTGTGTTTATTTATAGTAATTTATTTTAATACAATTAAATATAAATTAAATTAATTAGTATACTTTATGATTTTGCTCACCAGCTCTGCTTTCACTGTGTTCATGAGCTATGGGAGCTTTTAATTATCATAAACCTTTACGGGACTCGGACGAGGGCTCCCCGTTCAGGGAGTATACCGAGCTCGCAAGCGAGGGACAGCCACAGCCAAGGTGTATGGCGATACTCACAGTCGTACCTCACCCGCCGGACGATAACGCCGGCGGGCGGACCTGACGCTCTGATGACGGACGAGAACAGGTGGAGTTCCATTTATCTCTTTTCCGCCGCCAGACGCGTCTCTAATGTGCCACGTAGTCAACAAACTACAGGATTAGCGAGGCGTAGTCTCGCTAATCGCGCCCCTGTGGTACCAGCATTTGAACACGTGGTGCCCGCACCTAGTGTCCCTCCTGGTCGGGTTGTTCCACTTAGAACACAATTGGCAACCTAGAAACCTCGCAGACTTGTTCATTTTGGACATTCAGGAGGCCAAGTGGCTAGCACCTTATGGTAGCGACGTGTCCAAGATATTCACGAATCAATATACCCAGTCTACAAAGCGACAGTTTCAATCGCATTGGAAAGCTTTTACGTCTCGGATTCTTAGAACAAAACAAACTGTGCCCTCGGTGGCGTTGGTTGTTTATTATTTAATTTATCTGTTCATGCAGAAACATTTATCTGAAAGTGATTTATGTGGGCAGGTTTTAAACTTCGCCCACCTCCCCGTCAGCTCAGGCCTACATGGTCTCTGGACAAAGCATCGTCGTTATTCTCGTTCCCGTATGTACCAAAGACTGCAGATTTTACAAAAGGGCAGTATTCCTTATGGCTTTGGCTACCGGGAACAGAGTATCTGAGCTGGCGGCGATGAGCAACGCACCTAATTGCCTCAGGTTTGATAGGCTTCATGAGTGTATTCACATTGCATCTTCCCCAGGATTCATAGCCGAGATTGAGCACAGTGAACACGTGTTTTCAGAGTTCACGGTGCCGGCGTTAAACAGGGGAAAGGTGCCCCATCTTTTTTGCCCAGTGCAAGCTCTAACCAAATATTTGAAAGAGTGGCACCTCTAAATCACCAGGGTGCTTTATGGGTCGCAAGTCCGGGTGAACGATTGATGGAGCGTACACTGGCTTCTCTCTTGGTCGAGGACTTTAAAGAGAAGCATCCCGGCGTTGTGGGTAAGACCCACGATTTATGCAAGGGGACAGCCTCTTTACGTTTCCTTAATAATCTTTCGGTGAAGTTATTACGTCCACACAGTTGTGGGCCTCTAATCAGGAGTTTTTGCCTCGATACCTTTCAGTAGCTCTGGACAACCCTTCCTTGCCATGTATAGCTTTATGGCAGAGGGTCTAGGTGGCCCTTTTAGTCACGTTTTGTTTAATTTCAAGAATAATGGGGGGGGGGGAGGGTGCAGTCAGTGTGACATAGGACACCCTAGACCCCTCCGGAGTATGTGTTCGGAACATACAAGCTGTGATACTGGTTGTAGGCATTGTATTATAAAATTTCTCTGTAGTATTCATTGCAGGAAATTGTGCTAAAAGCCAATAGTAGTGTTACGACAATTCTTGTTGTAAGTAGCTTTGGCTGTGAAGCAATAGATTTTTGAGAAATCTCGGTAGTGGCAACTACGACTTTTACTTTTGCAGTAATTACTTCTGCATAAGTACACGAGTTCAGTACTTCTACGAATGTACAAGAATTCATTTATGTTTGGTTATATTTTTAGGAATATATCCACTAGTTAATGGGGTTTATATGTGCACATGTAAACTTATAAGTTTTTAGTTTTCACCACTTACTTTAAGTGGGGTGCCTTCTTAACTAGCAGATCTGTGCACAGAGTGTCAGAGTTAACCCTTTTTCAAGCAGGCTTCTTTGAAGCACGCTCCTGCTTGTACCCCTTTTTGAAGATTTAGGCTGTATAAAGTTTATGCACCCGAATATCTCTTTTTTACAAAAGTAAGAATACTATGTGGTTGTTTGATTATCTGCTTTTCTAGAGTTATGATAATGATTACGAATGTCCCCCTCCAGTCTTAGAAATCAGGCATGTTCGTCAATGATGGAGGGGCCACTAATAAATTATAGGTTTGACTCCTGTAAGGAGATAAAGAAAACCTAATATTTAGTAGTGGCCCCGTAATCATAGACGACTGGGGCCCTCCCGACCATCCCCTTCCCATTCGTTGATGTATTAAGGATTTTGGTTTACTTGATATGTCAGTGAAGGAAGAATGACGCCTGAATCAGCGTCTGGTCAAAGCTCCACACAAGTACATCCACGATATGATGGAAAGCTTATTGGATAGTTATTCTTATTTTCTTTTTGTTTTTTATTTTTTACAAAGTTTTTTCGTAGTGAGAACCCAATTCATAATGACTGAAGCCATGAGTGAGGTCGCGTGCGCTCATGATGAAGGCTCCTCAGATTTTAAATGCTCTGCGCGGTAGATTCAAACTACGGCGGATTAGTGTTTGAAGAGGATGCCTTATGTAATAGGCATGTTCGTCAATGATTACGGGGCCACTACTAAATATTAGGTTTTCTTTATCTCCTTACAGGAGTCAAACCTATAATTTAGGGGCCCCAAAAAAGTCAAAAATATGCTGTGGGATCCCTTCCGCCTTGCCTACCGGCATAGAGAACCAATGATTGTCCTCTTGCGGGAGCTGATGACTACTCATGTTAGTGATAGTGCTGGCAAACATCTGGCCCTCCTGTCCCCATGCTGCCCACGGCCCTGACTCACCCCTTGAATGTGAACGACTGATGTACCAGCATAGTCCCTGAAGGGTATTGAATTCAACTCTGGGGTCATACCCTGTAAAAGTTTCATATCATTGAACCCATCTGACTTCGTTCAATCTGAAAAGAGTTTCCCCGAGGAAGCGGGAGGCAAGGCAGGGGATGGCATGTAGACAAAATAGTCAGGATTATATATGGTGGGAATAGCTTTCACAATTACATCAAGTACCTCACCAGATTGGTTCTTGGCCCTAAGTTTCTTAGCCTAACTCGCCTCTATTACCCAATGATCCAGAACAGGGGACTCACCTGTAACTGTGGGCTGTGCGACCTCTGGGCGGTTAGGCTTAATGACAGACCAAGACGTATCAGGTCCGTATAACAGGGGCATGGGGCCCTTCCTAAAAGGAATTGATCGGTCAAGTGGGGGAGGTAGTAAATCAGAGAACAACTTCAGATTAGATGGCAAAATTGCCGCGGCTCCCGAAGTGGTAGCCGCCGGAGTGACAGTGGGGGGAGGCATGTTTACGTCAACCTGATTTTGAACTGACACCTGCCCTAGAGGTCGCACCGCCGGGGCTACAGGTGCTGAAACTTTAACCTGTCGCTCACCCTTCACCAGTTTCATAAAGTCTAGCCACTCCTGTAATTGTACACTTGAAATATAAACCCCACTTTCTCGGTCTGATTGGGATGCGGACTGGGACATCTCTGAGTCCTGCGTTCCTGAGTGTCGAGAAGAGGGTCGCTGGCCAGGCGACTCCTCCCCGACGTGTACTCCTTGATGGTGTAAAATGGATCCCGATGACCGGGCTGGGGGGGCCTGGGAAAGCCTCCAACCGAGACTCGCCAGCCCGGGCAGCGGCATCGTGTGTTTCTGTTTGTGAGTCGAGAACGTTGAACTCAGAAAGGTCCCGCAGGCTCAGATCCGGTATCTCATACTCCATGGGCTCTTGATATGATGTGTACTGAATTCCTAAATAACAGTAATGAAGTGGTGGAAATACTTGGAGTTAAAATAGAATCCATAAATTTAGCAGTTATAGTAACATACAAGCCTCCGGACTCATCCCTAGAAGAATTCAAAACCCAGCTCAACAAAATAAAATCAGAAGTGGAAACCCTGGGGAACCCAACACCAAATATTATGTGGCTAGGAGACTTTAACCTACCAAACATTAAATGGAGACATCTAGAAAACCAGGTAGTGGCAAATAACACAGGAGAAGCAAATACAAATACGAGAGAGCTTTTTAAACTTTGCAACTTTTTTAGTCTTACCCAGCATATTGCCGAACCCACACGGGAAAACAATATCTTAGACTTGGTCTTCACTAACAACGACTCTCTAGTACACAGCATTAACATATCGGACACAACATACTTAGATCAAAAACTAATTGAGATCAAAACAACCTTAGCAAGTGTACAGACTACCTCAGAATCGAGCCCAAAAACCGGCCCTTTCAGTAAATTTAACTTCAATAACAAAAATATTAGGTGGGAAGAGGTAAATCAAAAAATGGAGGAAGTAGACTGGGAAGATTTAACACCTTACGAGCGGCCTATGCGGTTTATTTATATGTACCGCCCAGCGGGGTGTTTTTAGCCAAAATAGGGCTGTTTACGTGATCATTTTCATGCCTAAATAAGACCCAGAACGTAAAACAAGTACCTATCCCTGAAAGGGCATAAACAGAGCTTTCGAATGACACCATAACGATCCTTTTATGATGGCTAGTTTTCTTGCAATAACCGTGCAACGCGAGTGCAAAAAGCATGTAATTCGGTACTTTCCCCATATAATTCAGTATGTAGCGAGTGAGAGAGGGAGGAGGGAGCTGAGATTCGTGTCAGTAGGTTCGCCGCGGTGGTCTGGAGCAGTCATACGCTCGCTAGTCTCCTGCCACCACTTGTCTCTCTCTCTCAGCAACATTATGTGCTGAAATTGCCACTCGACCTATGTCGAGCGCCGCCACATAGTCCAGCTTTATTTAACTCGACTTATGTGGTGAGCCGCTAATTAAGGGTTAATGAATAACCTGACACCAGCAGAATGTCTAGTCCTAATAACAGACTAGACAAGACAAAGAAGCAAACAGGATCGGGAAAGAAGGAAGCTGTACAGAAGAAGAAAATTACTCACACAAAGGCGCACACATCAAAATCTACAGGATAGACAAAAGACCAAAATAGATAGAGAAATTGTGGAAATTGAACAAAGACTAAGAATATCATATGAACTACAACATATGGAAGAAGAGAGGAAAGCTATTGCAGGTATAAAGGCAAATTCCAAGTACTTCTTTTCATATGCCAAAAAAAAAGGCTAAATCAGCATCAAACATCGGCCCACTAAGCAAAGGGGATGGTTCATTCACAGGGGACAAAAAGGAAATGAGCGAACTCTTACGCCGGCAGTATGAAATGGCCTTCAGTGAACCTGATGAAACAAAAGCCATCAGAGACCAAAATATATTTTTCATGGAAACCTCCCTCACGGAAACCCCCCAGATGCTGGATATTGATTTCGGTCCAAAAGACATAGAAGAGGCTATTTCCAACATGCCATCCCACTCGGCACCAGGCCCGGACTAATGGAATTCGATCCTAATGAAGAAATGTAAGGAAAACCTCTCAAAACCCCTGGCTATAATGTGGAGAAGGAGTCTAGACACTGGTGAAATACCAGATAGCTTAAAAAACGCAATAATTGCCCCACTGCATAAAGGAGGGAGTAAAGCACTACCAAAAAACTACCGCCCGGTAGCTCTAACCTCCCACATCATTAAAGTTTTCGAGCGAGTCCTGCGAAGCAAAATCTCAGCATTCATGGAGGCAAATGAACTACAAAACACTGGTCAACATGGGTTCAGAGCGGGAAGATCATGTCTCTCACAACTTTTGGAACACTATGACAAAATTCTTAAAGCGCTAGAAGAAAAGAAAAACGTTGATGTCATCTACACCGATTTTGCTAAGGCATTTGATAAATGTGCCCACAAACTAAAAGCAATAGGTATAACGGGGAAAATCGGACGGTGGATATACAATTTCCTCGTAAACCGAAAACAATCAGTAGCAGTAAACCAAGTCACATCTGAGCCTTCGGATGTCAAAAGCTCAGTGCCCTAAGGAACAGTGCTAGCGGGGCGCTCATTCTAATTTGCGACATAGATACCAACACAAGACACAGTACGGTGTCGTCTTTTGCGGATGACACAAAACTAAGCAAGATAGTAAACACACAAGAGGACACGGGCAAGCTGCAGGAAGACATAAATGTAGTGTTCCAGTGGACCAGGGAAAACAACATGCAATTCAATGAAGAAAAATTCCAATTAATAAGATACGGAGATAATAATGTCGTTAAAGAGAACACAAACTACCTAACAGAATCTAACCACATAATAGAATGGAAAGACAGTGTGAAAGACCTTGGGGTGTTAATGTCTGAAAATATGGGTTTCTAAGAACATAACCAGGTCAAAGTTGCGGCTGCGAAACGTTTAACGGGTTGGATTCTGCGTACATTTAAAACACGCGGTGAATTACCTATGATAACGCTCTTCAAATCTCTATTGCTACCGCGGCTTGAATACTGTAGCGTATTAACATCCCCATACAAAGCATGTGAAATAAATTACTTAGAGAGTGTACAAAGAAATTTCACTTCGCATATAAGTTCGGTAAAACAGCTACACTAATGGGATCGTTTAAGAGCACTGAAACTGTACTCACTGGAACGTAGAAGAGAACGTTACCTAATAATATACACTTGGAAAATCCCAGAGGGTTTAGTACCAAACCTACATACTCCGATAGTCATGAAATTCAGAGATAGGAGAGGCTGGGAATGTAATATCCCCCGGATGAATAACAGGGGTGCTATGGGCTCTTTGTGAGAAGGCTGGTTATCACACAGAGGCCCACGTCTCTTCAACAAACTCCCACGGCGAGTAAGAGACATGAGAGGCGTCTCTTTAGACAACTTCAAGAGAGCCCTCGATGTCGAACTGCAAAAAGTGCCAGACGAGCCTATCTTTGCAAGGGAGCGTGCTGTCTCTTCAAACAGTCTGCTGCACCAAAACACAACCCACAACGAGGGGCGACGCGCTCCTCGGTGCTGCTAGGAGAGTGGCGAACACAACCTTAGGTACCTTAGGTAGGTACTGTCCATCTGAATGGGTTAAGCATGCATTACGTAAAAATGAACACTTGGGGCAAGGTTTGGAAAGCCAACGACCACGAGATCAATCCAAACAGGGTACACATTTAACACAGAGGAGATACCCAATGACCGCTAAATTTTTGCACCCCAATGCAGAGCAAAACGCAAAGGCACTCTTATCTATGACTCCCTCCCACCAGGGAGATGCAGATCCTCCTCGGTGTCCCAACTGCGAACCTGAGGGCGAGAAAATTCCAAGAATCATTGCTCATAAGGACACGCTAGGCTGGAAAAGCTAATATTAAAATCTCCAACAATAAAGAGAAAGAAGAGTTGAATAACACTATACAATCTTAGTTCCCCTTACGTTAATCACATTCCCCAGAAATGCAAGTGAGTAGTTAGTAGCCTATCATGTGCTACATGTGTATATAACTTCTTACCTAAGTGACCAACACTGACCTCATCCCGTCTTGTTATGAGAGAACTAAACCCGGCGACCAACGCTACTCGGCTCAGCCGTTATCTTCCCGGCGGCAGTGGCTCCCCACTATTAACCACCAGGATAACGTTCAGACAGTACCAAGCAACGAACGTTTTCTCTGTTAAGTTTATGCGGCGGAAATATTTGTTTTAGCGGAGGCGGGTTAGCCGAACTCTCTCTCAAGAAAACAAATTTAGTAAAATGCCGGTCAAACCAAAATTAGACTAGACGCCGTAAACAAAACAGACAAAATCCAATCTATCCCGTGCCAAACAAGGATAATCTGAATTTTAACATAGCTCTAGATGTTTCCCGGCGGAAAAACCATGTCAAATAACTAGAGGCGCGTTGACTAAGTCTCACTCTTCATAAATCCCGCCGGAAGGGCCAACCCTCCAGAATGGATAAAAACACTGTGCACAAATATGGCATAGTTATAAATGAATAATATAATATCAATAATAACACTCCCTAGCCATACGTAAACAACCTACATGAGGCCAACTAGATGGGGGCAGGTGACGATGATATCAATATTAACCCATAAACTGCGAGAAAGCTCATAAGAAGTTTTACTGGGCGAGGGCGGCAAAGCTCTTAAGAGGGAGGCTAAAAAAAACATTTAAACGGCCCCAGTAGCACTAAACAAGTTTTGTTTTATTTTTATTTTTTTATTTTTTTATTTGTTTTCCCTATACCTCATATCACTCCTCCACATCCCCTCCTTCCCCCTTTTCCCCTCCCCCTTCAATTATCACCTATTTTCCCTGTTATTCCCTAGTTCGTTGGTATATTTTTGTGCTAACATTAGCAAAATGTGTGGAGGATATGCTTACGTGCCTAGCGAGTGTGTTATACAACCGAGTGTGTGAATGAGTAGGCTCAGTGTGGCTTGAGGCCTCGTGGAGGGAGGGGTTGCCTCAATTTTCTCCATAATTCATGAATGGGCTGGTCCATCTATATTCGCAATTTTGACCAGAATTTTTTTATTTTCACTTGTTTTATTGTTGTTACACGTTACTATCTTCATAGTGAAGGTAAAATAGGCTCATATGAATAAGTAATAACGATATTTATCGTAAAATGACGATTATAGGCCTGAATGGAGCCAATATGCTCGCCCATGGGCAGCTAGTTCAATACCCCCCCCTCGACGTTGCCGGGTTAATAGCACAAAGACCCGAGATAACACTTAGAAATCACAAAGCGTAGGTTGAAGAGCAGCATGGCTCCGTGCAAGACATCTCAACTACGTGATGCACTAGCCCACGTGGAAGCATACTGTTGCACACCCAAAATGGTCCGAACAACAGGCCCCGGTTCACTAAAAGAAGCCTCATGACTAACAGTGAACTAAAAATGAGCTAGGGTAATAAAACAAGCACGTGGGAGCCTCGCCTTATCACAACGAGGACTCCGCCTAACACACTCGCCTTTACAAACGTACCCGGAAAACAGTCTCCTGGGCCCGCTAAAGGACATTCACAGCCTACTCCTAGTCTCTAAGCTACCTATCCTCAGCACTTAGCATGTACATATGAGCAAAAGACTCACCATGTCGGAGGGGAGGTGAAGAATGAAGGAGAGCTGGAGCGCCCTCGAGACACGTCCGACTCAAGCGGGCCCGGGAGGAATAAGGATGAGTGATCGCTTCGATGAGTGAGGCGAAGCGTGCGGAAATGCAGACGCATGAGAAGCGCAAAGCTAAGATAAAGTTATTTATTTTTATTTTTTTTACATTATTTTTTGCTAGTTTTTCTAGTAGTTTCACATCATATAGGACGAGTCCGTGAGTGTTTTTTTAGAGTGTTTCGCTCACGATGTGTGGCAATCGTATTTTGATCTCTCCCGGGCGGGAAGTTTGAAAGACAAGCTTGAGTTCAAAGATTGGCCATAAACAATGTTAAGGCACATCGTCAATGATGAAGGGGCCACTTATAAATATTGGAGATAGCCCCATTATCTGTCTCAGTACAGGGAGTAATGATGTATGTAAAGGTAGGACTGAGGAGCTGCTCACTCAGTACTGGGAAGTGTTAGATAAGGTTAGGAAAAAGGGAGGTATTCCTGTTGTAATAATAATAATAATAATAATAATAATTCTTTATTCCAGACACATAAGATAGATACAGTATAAATACAGTACGACCTAGTGGTCCATATCACATACACTTCTCGTCAGAGCACAGATAATAATTATACACAAAGATATATTAATAAAGACACAATAAATAAAAAATACAGTAGGCCTATTTACAGAATAGAGCACATATCACATTTTGTCACAATATAACACAGATAGGCTAACTAAGGCTATTGCTCAATGTTGGTTAACACCTATTGCACAGATCATTGCTCATAGTTCAATTAGACCTATATATTACATTACAGTACATACTATGTGTGCAGCAGCTTCTGCCAGTGAGATATAATACGGGATTCATAGATATGATCACTAGACCAAAGAGCTACAATCAGCGTGTTACTGGAGGATTGCAGTCGCTGCGAAAAGCTGTACACCAGTCTCCTGATGACAGCCCGACAGCACTGCACATCCAACAGTGTGCACACCATACTAGTGCTTTCATATTTAGAGAGACCAATGAACATCTTGAGTATATTATGATAGGATGTACACAGACCATTTATGGTGGCTCTCTTATACTTCCACCACAAATGGGCCGTGTACATAGAGGAACAATATGTCCGGAACAAAGTGACTTTAGTTTCCCAATTACACATGTGGAATTTTCTCAAGATGGTGTTACCACGTAAATATAGCTGTCTGCGCTGACGGCCGATATCTGCATCATCTGAGCAATCGTTTGAGACAATGTGTCCCAGGTATTTTATTTTGTTTACTTCTTGAATAATTTGATTATTGAGTGAGAAATTTGGCAGTTTACTTTTATACAGTAATTTTGATCTAAATATAAGAACAGCACTTTTCAGTGGGTTGAATTTAACACAATGTTTACTACCAAAAGATTCACATATATCAAGAAGTTTGCTCAGACCCGCAGAAGACGGTGCAATAATGACCAGATCATCAGCATACATGAGATGGTTGATGATTTGATTCCCACCATAACATCCAATCTGCTCTTTATTCAATTTATCACTTAATTCATCCATATATACATTGAATAAGTAAGGTGAGAGAATACTACCCTGTCTCACTCCATTGGTTACTGTAAAGGAATCCGAAATAATGTTACCCCATCTTACATTAAATGTTTGATTGGCGTACCAGTACTTCAAGATTCTCAGTATATAGGATGGCACTCCCCTTGTTGCTAATTTATCAAACAGGATATTGTGGCAGACTCTGTCAAATGCCTTACTAGCATCAAGAAAGCATGCAAAAATAGAGCTGTTCATTTTGATGTACCCATCCACTAGCTCCTTCAGAGTGTAGATGCACTGGTCCGTACCATGATTCTTTTTAAAACCAAATTGATTACTATTAGTTGAGATATACACTGAGATTCTGTCTAAAATGATTAACTCTAGTATCTTACTTACAATACTGGCAAGGGCAATAGGTCTATAGTTGTCTTTTGATGTAATTTTGCCAGCCTTGTCTTTAATTACTGGTATCAAGGTAACGGACATCATAGATTCTGGTAGGAAACCATGGATTAGAAAGCTGGTAAAGCAACTGCTGAGTTTCTCCAAGAGGAGAGTGGAGGAGTACTTCAAATGTTCAGCATATATACCATCAAAACCACAGGATTTGTTAGCATCTAGCCTACTTATTGCAGCCTTGATTTTTTCACTTGTAACTTTAATTGTGTCATATTTTTCTTCTTTGTTACACTCTGTTGTAGCAGCAATGGTATTTCCTTGGTGCCCAACAGAGTTAAACAAAGTTTGGTAATGTGTTTTCCAAAGATTGGCTATGTTATTAGTACCAGAGATCCCATCTACACTAACGGGTAGAGGTGTGCAGCTATTATGCATTTTTTTAATATCCTTCCAGAAGGCCAATGTGTCTTTGCTAGCAAAGTTTTTGGCCAATGCTTCTCTTCTTAATACATTTTCATTGTTTTTTATATATCTGATTGCATACTTGCATCTAGCCTTTAGTCTGGTGAACATGTCAAAAATGGGTCCCTGTCTCGGTTTGTTATGATCCAGCCATACACTACGAGCATCTCGGGATGCCTGGTAAAGTTCTGAAACATGGTCATTCCACCCAGGTTTGTTAAAAGAGTAATTTTTGTTATGCTTGTGAAATACTATGTCACTAGCCTTAGTAAGACAAGATATAATATTATTGTACAGCTTGCTGACTTCTTCTCGATGACTAGCATTAACACAATTGGGGTCTTCACAGGTAATGGCATCCTCACTGCCAAGATCAAGCTCAGAAAGGAGAGTGTGTGTTAAAGTGCAAAATTGCTCACACTCCTCCTCGTCAAGCCCGCCCCATGGCAGTTTTGGATTTACACTATTGTTTGACTGGGTTAATTCTGGCGCTCTTTCCAAACTAGCTGTTAAGGTCAATGGGATATGATCTTCATCTGTATATGTATACTGAATTTCCATATTTGTTATCATATCATGGAAATCAGCACTAGCTACGGTATGATCTAGCCAAGACGTTGAGCCCCATGCTCTGCACTGACACATGTGTAACTACTATGAGGGAGCATGAGCTGAGAAGAGATAATTAGATCATGCTCACCACAGAAGTTAGTCATATGACTAGCAAACAGAGAGTTACTCATGTCCTTCAGATTAGCATTCCAGTCCCCTATTACAGAGTAGCAGGTGGTATTTAGTTCTTGTAAAAGAGCACTTAGCTCTCCAAGGCATTCCAGGTATTGTTCTTCATTTTCATTACATTGGTAGGGCAAGTACACACTAAGAATAACTACTTTCCGTTGGATATCTTCTATTTCTATACCTGTACACCATGGTAAATTTGTTACAAGTGGTTTAACCCGGCTGTCTAAAGAGTCCCTCCACAAAATAGCTACTCCTCCCGGTGGGTGACCTGCTACTAGACCATCCATAGCATCGGTTGTCGAGACCCCAAACCCATGAAAATTATCACAGATAGTACTGGGGTTACCCAAATCCTGTTTAAAATACCAAGTCTCCTGCAGGCACACAATATCACTGGTATTAAATACGTCTACTACATCAGGGCGTAGGAGAAGCCCTCTGTTGGTTTTAGGGAGCCCCCTACAGTTATAAGTAGCAATACGCAAATTGTTGGGATGATGAAGTAGACTTTATATCCATTGTACACGGCATCCTACCTAGAAGAGGGGTAAGAAGATAAGTTTGATTCCCGGAGGGAAGTAAAGAAAACCTAATATTTAGTAGGGGCCCCGTAATCATTGACGATATGCCTATTAGTATAATAGCCTCCATTCAAATGCCCGCGGGTCAGCAGTTTGCATCTACCGCTGCGGGGATGAACGGAGTATACGTCATAAGGGTAACGCTTATTCTCTTATGGAATCATCTTATGATTGGGTACCCGCTACGAAAAAACCTTCGTAAATTATAAAAAAGACAAATATACTTAATAATTGTTATACTAATGCTTTCCATCTCGTGGATTTCTTGTGTGGGATTCCCTGACGCTGCTCCCTGAGCAGCCATATTTCTTTCACTGACATATTAAGATTACCCTCAACACATCAAGCGAATGGGAAGGGGATGGAAGGGAGGGCCCTACATCGTCAATGATTACGGGGCCCCTACTAAATATTAGGTTTTCTTTACTTCCCTCCGGGAATCAAACCTATAATTTATTAGTGGCCCCTCCATCAATGACGATATGCCTGATATCTTAAGACTGGAGGGGGACATTCGTGACAAACCACTAACAAACTACATAGGTAGCGACAAAGAATCTGTATAACAATTTTAAAAGTTTTATTGCATGCATACAATAGTTAAAAAACAAATAAAAGAAAGCAGTGCGTTACTTCAAAGAATATCTGCTTATAGTTGGACAGTTCTACACTTCGAGATCCGTCCTAGGTTGTCTAAAGACATATAACCAAGATTCTAAACACATTCTATGTCTAGCATACAATGGTTAACAAAAGAAAAAATGGGGTGGAAAGCAGTGCGTTACTTATCGCAGGTCTGCTTACCGTTGACCGGATCTATACTTGAGACTCCGTTTTTCTCGTTGTCCAGGGACGTTATTACATTCCTTTACAACGGTTTACCGAACAATAATTCTTAGATTATCTTTTGTCCTTAACGTATTAGTACATTATTGTAAAACTTGTACATACTAAACCTTTTGTACAAACTATAGATTATCTTTAAAATTAAAATATTGCTGTTCAGCCAGCTCATTTCAGTATCACAGCTCGTGATCTTTTAAGGTACCCGGCGGAGGGGCTTGGAGTCTGTTCTTTCACACTCCCCCCCCTCTTTTCTCCCTTAAAATAAGAATTAAACAAGTAACAGCATATGACGAGACCCGCCGCTGGTGCCTGTTAACTTTGGGATATCTTGAACCACCTACAGGTCTCGCACCTAGAAGTGAGAAAAGAAGCCCCATTATTGGTGCTGATTAATTCGTCTATTCAATCATTTATCAAAATGTAAGCAAGACGTACCATTTTCTCATAAAAATCATGGGTTTGTATGCCCTTCAAGTTGGGGATACCGCCTTGAACCCTAAGTTTTGGAGAAAAGAAGCTAATCTCTTTCTTGTGGCGCGAGTTCTGTTTGGTTGGTCCCTAGGCCGCCTGGGTATTGAGGATGTGTTGCCCTCATAATTAACTAAAAAAGTATGAATCGGGTATAAGGAAGCAATTTATAAGTCCCCATTCTATGCCGGGGCTACTTGTGCCAAGCCCGCGTTCTACACCGGGACTGATAGTTTACATAATCCTTATATCTGAAATAACTCTTATAACATTTTGTAAGAAACTCAAGGAAGACCGAGAGATTCTGATAATGGTCGCTCAGTTTCCTGAGACTGTGTTATGCCATCTCGCTGTCAGCTCAAGTACCGGTCTACCGTCGCCGGAGCCGTGATGGATAGACCAATAGGAAAAATCCCGGCGCCAGATATCTGCGCCAAATGAACATCTGCGGTCCGGCGAACAGATGGGGTATGAGCTAACGCGAAGAAGGTGTATCCCGACACAAACATATAACCAGTTCCTCCTCTACCTACGGGGATGGACAGGTTAGAATGGAAAGACCGGAGAGTCGTGCCTGGTGGCTCATGGTGGACCGTGAACTATAAAGAAGTAGTTATCACCTTGGCCTATATCGTGTATTCAATCCAGACTCCCGCGATGTCTGAGCGCTTTGGAGCTACTCTTGTGGTATTGACGACTTCCGATGTCATTGATACATGTGTCTTATGGACATAGCCAACTAAGTAAAAAGTTTTACATTCAACCTTTTTCCGTCTTAACAGTAGCCTCTTGGCGTTTATGTAGCGTCCGGAAGGCGTACACCAGTGAGGTCCCGAGGTCACATAGTAAACCTTTAGTGAAATTCCGAGACAGGGAGTGACCTATGGTTCTATCACCCTACTGGTGGTAATACCTTGCCGCCGGTGGTGGTGAACTTTTACTCTCAAACGTGACCTGGTCCACTTATGGACGATAGTGTTTCCATCATCTTTGCAGATGTTTCGTGGAAGTGTCCGGTCAACTGAAAAATTCTTGTCTCCGGGACCAGTTCTCACCGGTTGTTTAAAACTACGTCCGGGAGTTGCTTGTCGGCGAGTGCTCAGCATTCTCCACTAGAGCGAACCGCCGTATCCACATTACTATTGACTCTCGAAACCTGACCGGCCTCCGCCTTCTAGAGCCCGTGAAGTGTTGGAACTAAGCAGCCGAATAGTTATTGTTTTTAGTAAGTCATAAAAGTGTGAGTCTAGTGGCCATATTGGTGTTAGTTTAGTAGTAAAGCCTCATGTAGTGAAAACGTTGTCCTACATATCAACGTGCCTTTGAACCAAGGAAAGTCCCCCACCCCCGGCCTTGCCTTTCGTGGTCCGGCCTGGGTTAAGACAGCCCCGTATGATGTTCGTAAAGCATTCTAGTCTGTCCATACCGTAGGTAGAGGAGGAGGAAGCCACTTGTTGCCGTCAGCAGGCTACAATTTGAGCAATGGGGCCTATGTATCCACCACTCTTCCATGCATAATCACTGTGCTCTCAACGTGCCCCATGTTACGACTAATTGGGTCCCGTTGATGGGCCGACCCCGGCATTTCCGGCGTCCCCAAAAATGTCAGACAGCCGACGACCGTCCCTTACTTTGTTTTAAAAGTAGCGTTACGGTCGACCGCACCCTGACCGGGGGTAACATGAGTCCCAGTTCAGCCCATCCACTGACGCACCCGTGTGACAAAAAGAGTAAAATTAGAATAACTTTTTGATACTCGCAGGCCAGAACCACTTCCTAGCTTACATACATAAATGTGTTGTATCTTCTAGGACTTGCCTTACTCATAGTACGCCTTGAACCGTCTTCCCTAGCATTGTTGTACAAACGGCCATGATAGGGATTGTAGACTAGTTAAGATAAATCACCACCTGATATCTCGACGTTACACATATTCTATGTTACTTAGACCTAATGGTTACTAAGACTTAAGTGTTAGGCATAACAAGGTAAATTGGATAATTTTGGATTATTGACAGACATTGCCATCGACCGGCGGTCGCCGCTCTAGCATCATTGATTCCTCGAAAAAAAAAACTTTTTGGGTATGTTGGGTTAACTTTATTAGCCGCCGGTAAAAACCGTTCGTAAGTATTCCCAGAGGGTTTGTGGCTACTTGGCTCGGCGGTACCCACCGATACCTGGACATAACAACATTGAGTGTTGGATTGGTCTGGTCCCCGGCCCACTCGGTTCTCCCCCGTCTTCCTGGCTCACTTGCGAGCTTCGGAGAGAGGGGGAAGGGGTGACCGGATGTACGGGATGTCAATCAGTTGAGTCCGCCGGGACGCAGCCCGGAGCCTTACCGTAGTGGTCTCTGGTGCATACCGGTGTACCTCTTACGGTGCCTATTCCCGGATCCGTATACCGTTATCAGGTTCTTTGTAGAGGGAGATAGCAAAGGAATTGAAGAGATGATGCATGTTAGGATCGACGACTGCCTGTCGTTGGCTGTAGTCATGTCCTATAAACTAATATTAAAAGATAAAACTTTCATTTAAATTGTGTCTGGCAGGGACTGGTTAAGCATGACGTCCACATTCCTTTTGGTTTCAGAGGTTATTGTGGATGCTGTTAATACTGGAGAAAAGAGTACCCGGTAAAATACATTCCCGGGTAAGCCTTTTACCATGTTGAGTCTGAGAAGTTGTCTAGCCCGAACAGCCTCGAACAAGGCTGTTCTTATGTCTCTGAGAGATCTCGCCGGGTGTGGTAGTATTAGCTGTTGAAATACTTCTACCGCCTCCCTATTCCTAATTTCCCTCCCTGGCTTAGCGATGTACTGGGCTGTGTCACTTACAGTTTCTTACAGTAGATCCTCTGGAAAAAGGCAAACTAGGCCTGTGTATCCAGCTCAGTACCAGTACTTGCACTGCTGCGTTCGTTCACGGTGTTGGCGGCGGCGGTAGCAGACGCAACATTTTTACTATTCTGTATTTTTGCTTTATAATCAAACTTCAAATCTTGTCTTCCCCATGCTTTATCAAGATTACTTTCAAACTCCCTACTCACTACTGAGTAAGAATGAGGCAAACTTCTTATGAGCATTATCTCGCAACAAAAACTCGCGCTGGAGTTCAATGGGGTCGGGAGTTTTGAAAGGTTCTGGAAAGTCCTTAAGAGTTAACTGGGGGGCTATAAGGAACTCAAAAATAGGTAAGGGAACCCCTCCCGGTTGCGGGTTCAATAAATCAAACTCTAGTTGGTTAGGTAGGGGAATAGGAAGGGAGGGCTGAGACGTTAAAGTGATAGCAAATCGTTGTACTTCCAGAGCCCAGTCCACCCATGGGCCGTGCCCGACCTCCCCCAGGTTTATTTCCCTTTGTTCCGCCGGCAAGGGAGCCGGAGTTTGCAACCAGTTTGGTGCGTTAGACCTCGAGCCATAACCGTGAATGCCGTAAGGCCGGGAACAGTCAGGGCACACTAGATCCCCTGGGGAAGGTTGGGCACTCTGCTCTGGCACATAGACAAAATAGTGATAATTTGCAATGCTGGGAATAGCCCTAATTTGTGCTTTCACAGTGTTACCTTGGGCGTCTTTAGCCCGTAAGTCCTTATTCCTATTCATTTCTATGGTCCACTCATGCGGAACTAGGATCTCCCCTTGGACCGACCAATGTTCCTCCCCTGATGCCGTAGGGCTCACTGACCACCAGAGTTCCTCCTGCCCTCGTTGGGGTGGGAGTGAATCTGTCATTGGAGTCTGTCTACTAACCGGGTTAAGTGGATGAGAGCAATGTGCCGCCGGGGCTCCGTAAGGAGACCCCAGAGCGGTTTCCGCCGGGGAAACAGATTTTACTTTAGACTTTGGCAAAGTTACAAGCTGTATGCTACAATTTAAGGGCTCGACGGTTTTCTACGCTGAAGAGGCCGAAAGTATACTAACTTTAGCTGGTGACAGGGGGCGTACAAAGACACTTTCTAAGGGTTCTGAATTAAATAAGGGGCTTGGTGACAGTGGTCGAATGATAGAATTGTCCGGGGTAAGGGGAAGAACCGAGTCCGACCGGGGAGCTCCTACCTCTGCCGAGCGAGACCTTTTAGAAATAGCACATTGTTGCAGTACCTTCTGTAATAATTCATCCAAATGTTTTGCCGTGACACATTGATTGCGGGGCCTCTTAAGAGATTTGGGCCTTACCTGCTCTACTGTCTCACTAGTCCCTATTGGCATACTTGTACCTGGTAATTCCTTAGACTGGTCCCTTGCCTGATTTGTTTGGGGATAATTCGTTGACGAACCTGTTCCCTGCCCTTGAGGCACAGGCGGGGTGACTGTCGCCGCCTCTGGTGTTCTTTGCCTGTCATATAAAATTGGTTCAAGCTTACTTGGTGCTAAGATGTTTTGTGTGAGAGTACTGCCGGAGGTTAGGGAACTCACCGGTAAGTTAATTTTACTCGACTTGGGAAGTGACTTGTCTCTCCCTGAAGCCCCTAGACTGGGCATTACTGACCTGTCTCTCCCTGGAGCACCTAGACTGGGAGTTGCGATCACTGTCTCTAATGGGGATTGTCGTTCAATAGCATTAGCTTCTGAAACGGATGACTCTTCCGGAACACCCAATTTTGCCAACACTAATTTGGAACCTTTGAGAACTACTCTTGCTTTAGACCTCCTAGAGACTTCCCTACTACCTCCAGCCTCTGTCCCGAGGAAGCCGGGGAAAAACCCCGGCGACTCCGGGGCAGAAGCCGCAGGTCCTGAGTGTGCACTAGACTTACACTCTAGCTGAATAATCTCAGTCGAACTGGTGTGGACCTCAGCCTTAGTCTGGACCTGTGCGGGGAACTCCAGCTTCTGCCTTTTGGGAGACCGCAGACTCCAAGTCGCTGGCTGTTCCCCTTGTTGCCTGGGGGACCGGGACTGTGAAGGCCAAGATGTCCGGAAGTCCGGCGATGTTGAGCGAGTTCTCTTGGGCTGGGGAGGGGAGTTTAATTCAGAAAATTTTGGTTCCCCGAGGGGAGCTAAGAGTTCAACTGAGTGTTGTGTGTTAGCTGAAATTGACTGAGAGACTAAGGGATCATCAAGAGAATAGAGGCGAATTAGCCTGATCAACTCGGCATTGTCGCAACATAGCTCTACGTTGGCATAGGTGGCAAACTTATTCTTAATCTCAATTAAGGCTAGCAGGCACGAAAGATCTTGAGAAATGATCCAATGAAGGAGAAGGTCTGAGCAGACTGGGCATGTCTGAAAAGTCCACAAGAAATTTTACCTATTTAAACAAGTAACGCACTGAATGCAAAGTTTGTGTGCTGTTACCGGGACTAATAAGCAGGTAGGGGTAGAGCAAATCGAAAACTGAGGCATGGTTACTGAACTTCCCCTCCCCGCCGGGAACAGATCCTTCCTCCAGTTGCTGCTCACGAAGTGCCGAGATCTGGAAATAACATTTCCAGGAATCAATGCTCATAAGGATAACCTGAGAGGTTCAACACATCCTACCTGCTCTGACGCTTCGGAAAAACATTTTGCCACTCAAAATTATTTTCCGCCGCATCTGAGAAACTCGTGCGGAAACCCCACCCCTTTCTTAGGGTTACCACGAGTCAGACTGCTTACCTATGACACGAGTCACTGACCCTGAACTTGCCGACTTTTCTTATCCGATAGGCTATTTTGACTAGCTGGATAGGAAAAACCATGAACTGTGCCGCTGAGCGTACGAAGTGTGAGGCGAGTACAGGGCGAGTCTACGAAGTTCCTTTCCGCCGGCCTACGCATGACCGCCAGAAAGGAAGTAGCACTTGCGCTACTATGGGTAAGTTGGTATACATCCCTCCCACCCGGCGGGAGTTGCGGCCTCGATATACTGAAAGAGAGCCGGCGGGAAAACCAACTACAAAATTTTGTCTCAACGAAAGCAACTATGGGTAAGTTGGCAAACCCTCCTCCCGCCCGGCGGGAGTTGTGGTCTCGATATACTGAAAGAGAGCCGGCGGGAAAACCAACCACGATAAATCGTCTTAACGAAAGACCGATCAATCGAGAACAACCCACAAAGCCAGACAGGACGTCTCCTGTCCCTCGACAATGTAACCGAGACAAACACTCGAGGGGACCAAGGGGACACAAATAAATAATTATACATACAATAATCAAATGTTTACCCCCTAGACCACTAAGGAGACCCCTACTGAGGCTGGCCACGAGGCTCGTAGAATCGTCATCACGGTAGCAAACTTACCTCCGAAGATGCACAGACGTAGCACGACGAAAGAGGGGCTCCCGAAAGGGGCCCGCAAGCAGACACGGACCCTAGAAGGCGCCTCACCACGTGTGGCCTCCCTTAGACTAGAGCGTCTGCTAAAACACAGAAAGCAACAGCCTCACCGAGGCGGTCTGACGCATTAACTTCTGAGAAGATATTAGCCTCCTAACTAGTAAGAATAAACAACAGCTAAGGCGCAGTGATAATAAAAACACAAACATGACGCGCTGGTCCTGGAGAACAGAAAGCGCCTAAACAAAAGTATCCTATTTTACCACTCCCTGCGGGCATACCAATGGGGTAGCCTGTGCTAGCTAATCTAAACCCTGTTCAATACAACTCAGATATATACAAATGAGAAAGGACTCACTAGAAGCTTGTGAACGAAGAATGTGGCGGAGCGCAGGCGACACACGTCTAAGCAGGTTGCCCGCGGGGAGTAGAAGGAAGTATGGCTACTCAGGGAGCAGTGTCAGGGAATCCCACACAAGAAATCCACGAGATGGAAAGCATTAGTATAACAATTATTAAGTATATTTTCTTTTTTATAATTTACGAAGGTTTTTTCGTAGCGGGTACCCAATCATAAGACGATTCCATAAGAGAATAAGCGTTACCCTTATGACGTGTACTCCGTTCATCCCCGCGGCGGTAGATTCAAACTGCTGATCCGCGGGCGTTTGAATGGAGGCTATTATACTAATAGGCATATCGTCAATGATGGAGGGGCCACTAATAAATAGGAATGGTCAGCCAGAGCTATTGGTATCAATAGCCGTCTGGAGAAATATTGCAAAGAAAATGCAATTCCACTCCTGGACAACTGGTCCCTCTTCTATGGTAAGGATAAGCTGTATGCTCAGGATGGGGTTCACCTTTCTTGTATAGGGGTGTCTACTTTAGCTAGATCACTAGATAGGATTGTTGAGGGGTTTTGTTAAAGAAACCAGTGAGTACAATAGAAATAATCAGTTAAGATAGTGCGGATATAGTGATGTGTAATAGTAATAGCGATAACACAACACATGTAACTGATAGTAAAAATAAGAATACTGATAGAGTAGAATTTCCGTCTAGGTCTAGTAGTTCAACAGGAAATATTAAGTTAGTTAAAAACAATAGAAAATTAGTTGCAAATAAAAGTAATAGGTTGAGGGTATATTATACAAATTGTAGAAGTTTATGTCACAAAATGAACGAACTTAGAGCACTTGTTAGCAAAGAAAATATAGACATAATAGCGCTAACTGAAACGTGGATTAATACAGAATCCAGGCATTTATTAGCAGAATTTGATATACCAGGATATAGTTTGTTTAAATTTGACCGAACAAGTAGGAGGGGAGGCGGTATAGTAGTGTTTGTCAGGAGTACATTAAAAAGCTGTATTAAATCAGGTATTAGACTAAATAATGATAATGAAAGTGTTTGGGTAGAGGTTAACGAAGGCAGTGAGACCATAGTTATTGGAGTTATGTATAGACCGCCAAATATGAGTAGAAATGACGGAACATCATTATGGGAGGAAATTAAAATGGTATCAAGGTTTAGCAATGTGTGCATTATGGGGGATTTTAATTTTCCGAATATTGATTGGCAGCATCAAATAGGCGACTCCGATTCATAAGACTTTATTGAGGTAGTACAAGATAGTATTTTATTTCAATTCATAGATACGCCGACTAGAGTTAATAATATTCTCAATTTAGTTTTCAGTAACAATGAACATATGATAAATACTGTAGAGATTGGTGACCACCTAGGAAATAGCGACCACAATTCTGTGTATTTTAATATACAATGGAAAGGTAATACCAGAGAGCATACGACATTAATACCTGGGGCTAAGAAGTGCCCTATTAGCGAACCCTATGGTCAAATAATTAAGTCGATCCAAATGTTCAAAGGAGTGTACCCCTTCTTGGGTATCTGTCAGCTTAAGTCAGGAAGATACGTCAAACTTGGTAGATACATATGATAATTTTATAAATTCAGTATTCAATGCTCAAAATAAATATATCCCCAAAAGAAAATTTAGATCAATACAGAACCAACCAAAATGGATGAATAATACATTTAATAGATCTTCTAGGAACAAAAGAAAGGAAGATATAGAAAAATTAAGAAAGGCGAAAATCACCTACTTATTTACTATCAGACTCTATCAAGACAGGTCAAAAGGGAAATTAGGAAAGCAAAAAGAAATCATGAAATCAGGATAGCAAATGACTCAACAAATAACCTAAAGCTTTTTACCAACTATATAAATCTAAAGTTAGAGATGTAATAGGCCCCCTTAAAACTTCGATAGGAGAAATGACAAAAAATGATTTAGAAATGTGCAGTACATTAAATAGTCAATTTCTTTCCGTTTTCACTAATGAAAATTTGGCACAGATTCCAGAAGTCCGTAATGTATATAGCGATAGTATAGAAAATAGGTTAAGTACGGTTACTATAAGTAGAAATGATGTGCTTAAGGAAATTGACAGACTGAAACCTCATAAATCGCCTGGTCCTGATGAGGTATATGCTACAGTATTAAATTAATGAAGAGATGAGTTAAGTTACCCATTAACATTTCTATTTAACAAGTCATTAGAAACAGGCTTAGTTCCAGAAGCTTGGAAGCTTGAAACTGTAGTTCCGATCTTCAAAAAAGGTGATAAATCAATAGCATCCAATTACCGTCCCATTAGTCTCACATCAATCATAGGAAAGCTACTAGAGTCAATTATTGCTAGGCAAATTAGAAACCACTTAGAAACATTTAACTTAATCAATTCTTCTCAGCATGGATTCACTCAGGGACGTTCTTGTCTTACTAATTTGCTTAGCTTTTTCTCAGAGGTATATGAAGCAGTAGATAATGTAGCTTTTTCTCAGAGGTAGCCTATATGAAGCAGTAGATAATGACAAGTCATATGATATTATATATTTAGATTTCAGTAAAGCTTTCGACAGAGTCCCTCATGAGAGATTGATGAGAAAGGTTGAGGCGCATGGAATAGGTGGGTCGTAGTTGGGATGGATTAGGTCATGGCTAATTGGTAGGAAGCAGAGAGTCAGCATAAATGGTACTAAGTCAGAATGGGGAGCAGTCAAAGGTGGTGTCCCCCAGGGATCTGTATTAGGTCCTCTGTTGTTTGTTATATACATAAATTACCTTGATTTAGGTATAACTAGTAGGATAAGTAAATTTGCAGACGATACCAAAATGGGGAGAAAAATTGATTCGGATAGCGATATAGAGTGCCTCCAAAGGGATCTAGATACCTTACATGAATGGTCAGCAAATTGGCAGATGAAGTTTAACATTGACAAATGCAAGATATTAAAGATAGGGAAGATGCATACAAATGTTAAATATAAACTAGCTAATATGGAATTAGAAAACTTGTCTTTGAAGCCTAGAAAACAGTGTATAAGCGTTCGTAACAAGGCAAACAGGATTCTCTGGTTCTGAGTAACAGAACTGCTGATGTTATCTTAAAACTTTACTTGTCATTATTGAGACCCCATATGGATTATGCTGTTCAATTTTGGTGTCCTTATTACAGAATGGACATAGATTCATTGAAGAGAGTACAACGTAGAATGACAAAAATTATCCATATTAGAAATATTCCGTATGAAGAAAGGTTGAAGAAATTAGGCTTACATTCGTTAGAGAGACGCAGAGTTAGAGGGGATATGATAGGTGTTCAAGTGGGTTAGTGGGATTAATAAAGGGGACATGAAAAATGTACTAAAGCTCAGTGATAGCGAAAGAACTTGAAAAAATTGTTTCAAATTAGATAAAGTTCGTTTCAGAAAAGATATAGGCAAATATTGGTTTGGTAACAGAGTTGTAGATAGGTGGAATAGGCGTACCAAATGTTATAGTGGGATCAAGAACCATAGGGAGCTTTAAGATAAAATTAGATAGGCATATGGATGAGATGGGTTGGGTGTGAGGGGGATCTGTCAGGTGTGGGCCAATCGACGCTCTGCAGACCCCCGTGTTTTTACCTCTGATAGTTTTGGTGAGGTCAGTCCTAATGGTGTTAGTGGGCTGGGCTTATAATTAGGGTTAGGTGTGAGAGGGATCTGCCTTGTGTAAAAAACACACAGGATAATTACACTAGTTTATTATTATGAACACAGAGGTACAGGTCAATGGGACATCCGGATCTCAACTATAGAGTATGATTCTAATGTGTAATCAATGTGACTTGGAAAGAGTTAAATAGATTTTACTCCTTCATGAATAATTATTTCACTTACAAAGCATCAAACATGAAATATACAGTTATATAAGATAAACACAATATATGATGACATTACATATACAGGTCAAGTGTATATCGAGAGGAATAATAATTAAGTATATATGTGGGTACACAGGTACGCGTGGCTCGAAATACAAATAGGTCGCCAGGCGAGGTCGGCGGTCAAAGCTGCCGCGTGAGAGGTTAAGGTCAAAAGTACTGCGGTCAGACGGAATAAATATTTGATTTAGTGCAACGTTAAATCAGTAACAAAAGATATGAGCTTAGCTTGACTCTTGATGGTATGGTAATTAAATTTACAATTTAACTATAAATAATTATTGTGAATAATCTCTCACACGATACACGAAAAATAAATTCAATCGTAAATGAGCTAAAATCACACTCAATGAGGAACTCAGATTCAACAAATATGTATTGAATAAATATAGCGGAATATTAGCTATAGAAACAGTAAGTTTGAATGAATTAACAAACTACTATAAATAAATCAGACACAGAACGAAGTAGTGACAGATAATTAGCCGAAACGAGGGCCCATGCAAGAGTTTGAATGAATTAACAAACTACTGAAAGTAAAATAAACTCGCAGAACGAAGTAGCGACTTGAATAGCCAGAATGAAGGCTGATGCAGTAAGTTTGAATGAATTAACAAACTACTGGAACAAAATAAGTACGCAGAACGAAGTAGCGATTTAGAATAACCCGAATACAGGTTGATAAAGTATAAAATACTATTAAGACACAGAACTACGTAGTGTTTGATAAATAGCCGAAATAAGGGCTGATGAATACAGGAATGCGTAATCGGAATTCCTAGTTTGGTTGCGAAATAATATCATTAACCGGGTAACGTAATTGATCGGATTATTCACAAGAACTAAAATAGATTAGAAATCTTGAACATAGATTAATTCAATCTCAACGGAATGGGTTTCACTTTTAATGTGGGCGACTTGTTACTCTAAGTGATCTCTTATGAAAATTGGACGTAACACCGTCCTGAGTTTGAGTTTAGGTTTAACCCGGGAACTGCAGGGAGACTCTTAAGAGTTCCCCCCGGCGGACTGCGGGAAGACTCTTAAGAGTAAGGGAAAACAAAAATCCATTTACCCGCTGAGCCCCAGCTAGTTTGTAATAAAAGTCCCACCCAGTCCCAGAGGGTTGAATTTTTTTTTCCCAGAAACAATAGCGAATGGGTTAGGAATGAAGGAAAAACCACGAAAAAACTATCAAAAAGCTCAAAAATTGGTCCTACAGAGCCCCCGAAAACGGATTTTACAAGAGTAAAAAATTGAAGGCAATTTTCCCCAAAAAGAGGTTTTTGCGTGCTCACGCGCATGCGGTTGGACTTTGAGAGTTTTCAACCATCGGCATGGTTGCGTGGGATACTTACAAAGTTCCCATACAAATCTGAGCCCTCTAGGTGCCATAGGACCGAAGTAATTAACCTGGACGCAACCATTGCGTCGCTGGGTTCTGGTGATCGAACATTGCAGACGCAACACGTGCGACGCTGGGTCTCAGCGGGTTAAAACACCCAAAAAAAAAAAAAAAAAAAAAAAAAAAAAAATATATATTTTTGTTTTGCCCCTGGGCCATGCCAAATATCACTCCTCCACCTCCCCTCCTTCCCCACTTTCCTCCCCTCCTTCAGTTATCACCTATTTTCCCTGTTATTCCCTTATTCTGTGGTCTATTTTCGTGCTAACATTAGCGAGTTGGTAGCAGGGCGTTGTCATCACTGTTACCAAGCGTGGGAAAGAGCGAGAGAGAGACTATTGCGTAACAGTGTCTCTCCAGACAAGGGGAGGGGAGGAGGGCAGGGAGGTTGCCTCAGCCATACATTATGTAACTCCCGGCCTGTATCGCCGATTTTGACCATCCAAACACTGTTTCCACTTGTTTTATTGTTGTAACAGGTTAATACCTTTATAATCAACCTATAATAGGCACATATGGATAAGTATTAATGCTATTTATGGTAAAATAACGATGTTAGTGATGGAAACAGCTCAAATACGTGAGCACAGGAGTGTGGTGTCTCATACCCCCCATGCGCACGTCTTAGGTTAAGGAAGGAAAATTGTTCTCGTTACACACTTCACTTCGAACTTGGACACTTAAACAATAATAACACAACTGAATAAAATCTGTGAGCGTTCCCTAAGTATTACGTATAGTATCGAATATGTAACGTAAGTAACAAATAGGTATAATGTTAACTTGGATGTAAATTAGTTAAATCACAAATAATATATAAATAATTCACCTGCACAGATAGAAGTTAGATTCTCGTACTACGTGAACAAGTGGGGCAAGGAGAGTCCGAAAAAGGCCTCTAAACAAAAGTTAAATTGAACACTCGCATATATTATATTACCTTCACAATAATTCCCAAAACATAGTAACACAGAGACACTTAGGGCATGGGTGGTGAGAAGAAGTAATATCCATGAGAGGGGATCTGGATGACGTAGGACTCATAGTTCCTCTTTCGGCTGGACACCAAAGGGAACTGCCTTTTACACACAACTAGAGATGGTCACTTCTAGTTCCTCTAACACACTGTTGGGTCACCACACTCGTTGAACTTTTTATAGGGAGAATGGCTAGCCATATTCGGAAGTAAGTCTGACACGGTAATATACCCACTAAAAGCTAATGCCAGTGGAAGGTATTTCCTCGTGTTTGCCTGTCGATCATATATTTCTGTCAGGCTATATTTGAATGATAATTTGAGTCTAATTTAATTAATTTCGGAATCGTAAGGACATGGGGATTTCGATCTCTTAATTATTGTGAAGTTAATAATTGGCTTAAAATTATAACAATCATAGGAATACATGGATATAGTTATGCTTTATTTCTTAAGATTAGGCCTACACTCATATTTTTAGAAAGCTTGCATGGTTGCAGGATAAATGTTTTACATGAATTCGTATTATCCCTGATTTTCCATGTTGCATGCAAGGCTTTCGTTACTCTTTATTTATCAGCTATTGTGGATATAGTTGATTCTCTGCACTGTAGAGGTGATTCTTTTGGTCCCATCTGTTGAAATATGACATTGGATGTTCATGAGGTATTAGCATAAATTCTTCCTCATTATAATTCAAGTCAGGTTTCTGGGGTGGGTACGCCTTTTTCAAGTATCCTGGATCCTGTGATAGGTCCGGGAAGGACTCCTGTGATTGGCCCGGAAACAGGTCATGCTCGGTAAGTGGCCCTGCATTTCCTGTAGGTCCTGGTAGGTGGCGTTGACATCGGTGCGTTGTTTGCTGGTCCCATGGAGAACGTGGATTATGTATGCTGGACTGCGCTATTTCTTTCTCGGTCTGGTTATGTGCCCTTCGCTTCGTTCTTTTCTTTTCCTTGATGTTTGCTATCCTGGCTCTGGTTGTTTGAGTCTCTTCTTGGTTTATGAGTGTATCTGAGGGGGTTGCTAAATTGGTTGCTTGCAACCCCGTCATCTCTATAATAATAATAATACAACTTCTACTATTACTACCACTTCTAACAATAACAAAATACAAAAAAGAATTGTAATACTTCTACTACTACTACTACTACTATTTATACTACTACTACTACTATTGATAATAATAATAAATCACAGGCTCGCTATCGCTCGCCAGAAAATAATCTATACTTACATAGCACGAGAGGTCTAAAAATGGACACAAATGGAGCAAAATTTCTTAAAATCGCTAAACTAATAGGGCAAACGCCTTAATAACTAAAAACTAATGGGGCTTAAGTAACCGCTAAACATGAGGGAGAAGGAGTCCAGAAAAAAAACCTGAAGAAATCACTGCTTCATTTGGAGCAGACTGGCAAACAAGATTATTTGAAAGTTTATGTACTGTATTCTCTCGTCATTATTATTTGATATATAAGTAAAAATTACGCTTTACAATTCGAATCAAGTCTTTGGTAGCGATATATTGAAAAAAAAGACAATGTACAGTATTTAATTGTCTAATTGTCTTGATAGCTTAATGGTTAGTGCACGAAATTGCTGTGAGTATCCTAGGTTCGAATCCTTGGAGTAGGCCTACCACATGTATTATTAGTTTCATTGATTTCATTAATTAGGATTATTTGTAAGTTAATTGGTGGGTTGGTGATATGAACTAATATATTTCCTATATTACTTTTCACCTATATTACTTTTGACCTAGATGTGTGTGAATTTGATTTTTTTCTTTTTCTTTTTTGTGTGGTCGTTGTTTTCTGATGTGTTGTCCCTATTCTGGCTCTGTCTTGAGTCGGGCACCCCCTAAACAAAAAAAGGAAAAGTGGGGATTGGGCCTGAGTATATAGAATAGAATAGAACTTTTCACATTCCCTCCAGTCTCGAAACCAAACTGTCCCGGTTAGACACACTAGTTTGGGGATTAACGGTTTCTCAGAACATTTAGTGGTCAAGTTGGCATTTGTGTTGTTTCCAGAATGTATCAGACTTCAATTTCGTTCGTGAGAGGGTATAAATAGCCAGGAAATTGTGGGAAAATTTTGGTCCACAATAAATGTACTTAACAACAAGAATACCCGTTCACCTATCACCACTCTCAGGGTGGACGATAATGTCATTGAGGATCCAGTGGACGTTGCCAACACGCTCGCCAGGCATTTTGCAGATGTTAGCAGTTCGGCCAACTACGATCCCGTCTTTTAGATCATAAGCGGCAGGCCGAACTCCATAATTTTGACTTTGCCACAGAAGACGCAAACTCTGATTACAACTGTGAGTTTACGATGAAGGAACTTCTCCTTGCCCTAAAATCCTGTAAAGGTTTGAGTCCGGGTCCTTCGCAAGTCACCTACGGTATGATTCAACATCTTAGTCCGGACACCCTGACTAAGCTGTTAGCGTTCTACAATGAGATTTGGGCGTCTGGGACGTTTCCAAACTCATGGCACTTTGCGCACGTCATACCGATCCCGAAAAGCCCTGGCCGCCTTACAGATCCCAAGCTGTTTCGTCCTATGGCTCGCTGGTGTAGTGACTAGCGTCTTGGACTTCCACCCAGAAGGCCCAGGAACGCGCCCATGCTCGGCGCATTAAAGATTTTTCACAAGCACTGAGTCATTACCGTCCCTCATGAGCAAGGGGATGGGGTAGTAGTACAGGACCCCAATGGAAGTACGCCTAATCGGCCTTATTGGGCTATCCTTAGCTGGCTTAGCATGCGCTAGCTTTAAGAACTATTATTATTATTATTATTATTATAGACGGAATGTCTCTGTAAGGTCTTTGAGAAGATGGTTAACGTCAGATTTCTTTTTGTTTTAGAGTCGAAGAATTTGTTTAATGTTCAGCAATGTGGCTTCCATAAACACAGGGGTACACTAGAACATTTAATGAATTTGGAGCATTGTATCGCCGAGGCTTTTGCCAACAATGTATTCATGATAGGATTTTTTTTAGATATTCATAAACCTTATGATATGACCTGGCGACACAGAATACTTACGAAACTCTATGCTTCCGGTTTCAGAGGTAATTTGCCTATTTTTATTCGTAATTTCATGTCTGACCGATCTTTTGCGGTCAGGTTGCCTCATCACATAACATCGGACGTTTATGTCCAAGAGAATGGGGTACCGCAAGGCAGTGTGCTTAGCCCTTCATTGTTTTTATTTATGATAAATTATATTCTGTCTTCCGCTCCGATCCCCAGGAATCTTAAATACTCACTGTACGCTGATGATTGCGCGTTGTGGCATTCTTCCCGCAATGTGCAATTTTCGGCTGGGCGGAATCAAGTGGCCCTTGATTCCGTCCATCTTTGGGCCTTGCGGTGGGGCTTTAAGTTTCCGTTGCTAAGTGTGTCGGTGTAGTTTTTACTCGTAGACTTAACGTACCTAATTTGCGCATCACTTTGGATAATGAGCCGATACCTTTTCAAAATTCAGTCAAGTTCTTGGGTCTTCACTTTGATTGCAGGCTCAATTGGAAGTCTCATGTCAATTATTCGATTAATTCTTGCAGTAAAAATGTAAATGTCCTTAAATACCTTTCTGGCTTTTACTGGGGAGCCGACAGAACATCTATACAAATGGTGTATAAGTCCCTTATTCGTTCAAAGTTCGACTATGGCTCGCAGGTGTATGGGTCGGCGTCCGCTTGTACCTTGAGGAGGTTGCATGTGTTTCAGAATGTCTGTTTACATTTGTGTCTTGGAGCCCTTCGGTGTACTCGTGTGGAGCGTATGGAAGTGGAAGCTAACGTGCCACCCCTCTGTCTTCGTCGTGATCACATGCTCCTCTCGTTCGGGATTTCACTACAACGTAAACGTTCGCTCGGCCTTCCGGCTTGTGGGATCCTCCTGCAGTACGAGCATGTTCTGCATGGGGCCCTCAAGTCGGTGGCTGTGCGGCTTCACTTCCTAACGCGGAAGCTAGGTTTCGACCTCTCTAATGTTGACCAGCTGGTTGTATTAAAGATAGCGCCTTGGGAGCTGCCCGCTCATACAATTGATACTCAGTGGCTCCCTTCCCCCAAGCGTCAGGCGCCGTAGGTGGAAATTCGCCAGCTTTTCCGATCGGTCCTCATCAGACACCTAGCATCTCTCCACCTCTACACCGATGGCTCTAAGTCGGATGAATGTGTGGGTGAGGGTGTGTGGTCGACCGAATGTCGCCTCGAGTACCGTTTGCCGATCCATACGTCTGTATTCACTTCTGGACTTTTGCAATTGAACGGACCATAGATTTTGCATAGGCTTCTCCTCATGACAACTTTGTAATTTTTTCAGATTCAAAGTCAGCCCTTCAGGCAATTGATTCATGTAAGACGGATTCTTCTGAAATCCAGGACCACATTATCAATAAGTTGCACTCAAGTTGTAAGTCCTTCTCTCTGATTTGGGTGCCTGGTCATTGTCGTATTTTCGGCAATGAGCAGGCTGACGCTCTTGCAAAATCGGCGGTAGAACTTGAGGGGCCATGGGACGTCCCTCGGGATCTACAGTAAATTCTCTCTTTCGGTAAGAAATCAATTAATCTTCTGTGGCAAAGTCAGAGGACCGACCTGACTATTCATACCGTCAAACCAACAATTGGCGTTTGGCCCTCAGCTTCCCGTCGCTCCCTGAGGGAGGAAGTCATCTTAGCTCGACTGAGGATGAATTGTACATTCCTAACGCACATGAAACCTTATATTTAGTAGTAGCCTCTACGTCTCCAACGTAGAGCTATATACCTATCGTATAATTCCGTTCCGCTCTGGAGCGGACAATTATCGTAATCACTAGCGCGATTAAATCGATAACATCTAGAGTAGCACCTTACTCTCTCTACTAGGTACGTTGTACACACTCTTGAGGCTACTATTTTAAAGGAAATGAAAATATTGATGAGAAAGAAAAGAGAAAATTGCAGAACATTGTCCATCCTATCTGGCTCCTTAAGCCGTGTCACGGGTCCACCGCACAACCCGACCGGGTTCATTAGATCATTCCTTTTCGCGCTACACTCTATGACGCACACACTTTTTCTGGTGGCTCTGTTTTTGTGCCTACAACTCCTGTCACCTCCCCTTTGGGGGAGTTGTGGGCCTTATTTAAGGTACCTGTGATTCTAGATAGATGATACGTGCTGTAGGCACACTGAAAAATGGGCTCAAATGTGTTTTTCTTGGAGTGTAGCGTCGAAACTGGAGGTTACTTCATTTTTTGCCATCTGCGCATGCGTCGCCGCTTGGGCGACCCTCGTTCATTTAGGCTTTGCCTTTTGTATTCATTTCACTTGCGGTGGCTTTAGTTTTGTCTTTAATAAGCTTCTTGTCTTTATAGTTTTTTGTCACTGCCTTTATTTTTGCTTTTCTTTTCGTGAAATTAGGCCTAGGCTTACTTGTGCCCTTCTAGTTGGTTGGAAGGGGGGCGCTGACCCTTGTAGGGTCGATCCCTTTTGGTGGTCTTTTTACTTGTTGCTGCCTCTCTTCAAGAGTGCAGGAACTAGTGCGGCAGGTAATTTCATATATTACTGCCTCAAGTACCGAATAGGCTAACTTCCGAGTTTTGGCCTAGCCTAGGGGGGGGGGGGTTTGGATTTCAACACCGTGGCAACCTCAATCTGGCATACAATGCCCACTTTTTGATTGACGGACCCAGTGCTCTGTCTCCCTGGATACGGTCCCACAAAACCGCGAACGTAGCCCGTTCTGATGAGTTTTTGCCTGACAGTTTTTGCCCCTCCTACGGTCTTGATTATATCCCTCATCAAGGGTACAGTAACTGGTGGCGCCTTGTAATTTCATGTATTACTGGCTCCAGAACCGATTAGGCTAACTTCCGTTTTTAGCCTAGCCTTGATGGGGGGCGTTTTGGTTTAGACTGCGACTCTGCGGCCTCCTCAATCTGGCATACTCTGCCCCTGTATTGATCTTACGGCCCCAGTGCTCTGTCTACCTGATGCTTCGGTCGCTTGTTGCTTACCCTCATCAAGGGTACAGTAACTGGTGACTCCCTGTAATTTCATATATTACTGGCTCTGGTACCAAATAGGCTAACTTCCGTTTTTTCGCCTAGCCTATTCCAATTCAATTTTAATCTGACTCAGGTACCGAATAGGCTAACTTTTTTAGCCTAGCCTAGAAGGGGGCGTTTGGCTTTTAACACTGTGGCAACCTCAATCTGGCATACAATGCTCACTTTTTGATTGACGGCTCCAGTGCTCTGTCTACCTGGCCTCAGTCCCACAAAACCGCGAACGTAGCCCGTTCTGATGTGTTTTCCTCTGATAAGTTTTTATTCTGTCTACTGCCCCCCACTACGGTCGTGCACTTGATTACCCACAGGCTCTCCCGCGCCTGATGTGACTTTAGGAGGGTTACCTTTGGGCCCCTCCGCTTTTGGAAGGGACTTTTATTTTACTGGCCTTCCACCTTCCTGGGTGCCACAGACCTCTCAGACGTACCGATGGGTTGCCGCCCTGGGTCGGGTACTCCCCGCTCTAGGTCGGACCTTTCATTTCCGGTCCCATGGTCTCCCTGGGCCCCTCCGATCTCGGACGGGACTTTCCGTTCTATGTCGGAGGTCTGTTTTCACACTGCCTGATACCCACAGACGCTCTAGGACGGGACTTTCCGTTCTATGTCAGAGGTCTGTTTTCACGCTGTCTGTTACCCACAGATGCTCCCACGTCTGCTGTGACTTGCCAGGCTACCTTTCCTGGGTCCTCGGCTTACGGCGGGGCCCATCTGGGCCTCTCCGCTCTCCGACGGGCCTTTTCCCTCACGCACAACTGCCGTCTCATACCACTTCCCGCGCCTGAACATACGAGTCCGTATACGGACGATTCCGCCCGCCTTGGAACGCGGACGTTCCCGCTCGATGTCGGTACTTTTCCGCTCTCAAACGGACGTTGCCGTTTACGGTCGCGCTACTTTTGCCTCGGTTTAGGCCTAGACTGGTCGTCCTGCACTTCCATTAAGACATATTTTAATGCTCCTTTTTACCAGGCTGTGCTTTCTGACCTACAGGACCTCTTCACTGATACCGGCCTTTAGGTATTGGTCTCCATTATATTTTGGGGTGGGGTTTCCTTCAGTTCTTCAGAGGGTTGAGCCTACCCCTTGGTTTTTTCTGACCTGGGGTTTGGGGCTCTTTGGCCTGATGCTGGTTCCCCTATGGCCTTCCTGATCCTCCTTTTGGAGGGTTCTCTTCAGCTTTAACTTCCAGGGGGACATGGGGAGGGGGGGAGCACTCTCCTTCATTGGACGGGACTCCAGTCTCCAGGCCTAGTGAGAGCTTTTAGGCTACTCCCTGACCTGGTGCCTGTAGCCTATTCTGGGATCTCTGATCTTTATTTTGTGCATGACCTCATGACTGATACTCCTGCCTGGCCTCCCATTTCGGGGGCACTCTTTGGCCTTCTTCTTAAGGATTCATCGACTTTCAGTGGTTTTTTCGTGGTGCTTCCGACCAGGCTTTCGTCTTGTCTCTGCCAATGACATACATGCGTGCATTGCCATGGCCTTTATTTTCATGGTGCTTACAAACAGGCTATATTCTTGTTCCTGTCGATGACATACATGCATGCCTTCCCATGGCCATGGGGTCTTCACAGGGTTTTTTTCTTCTGGTTCCAGTGTAGTATGTCTACTTCGCTCTGCTCTCGCCACGGGTTCCTCACCGGGTGGTGGGTTCCACCCATCCTACATTCGTCCTACATCCTACATTCCGCTCCAGAGCGGATTTCCGCCCCCGAGCGGGGCGGCCCGTTCTGGTCCACTCCTCTCTGGGTCGGTGCTAGGGTGCTTTGCTTTGCCTCTGTATAGGGACTCGGTTGCAGTAGTTCACGGACTTCTCCTTTTCATCTGATTGTGCTCCCACTCTACTCTGATGGTACCCTTGGGCGTCTTATTCTCTTCAGTACCTTCCACCTTTGGGTATTATTATTATCCTCTTCCTTTATAAGGCTTTTCATGCCTTCCTTCTCGGGACTCTCACGGGGTTCTTTGCACTTGCTGGTTCGCCTGGTCTCTCCCTGACCCTCCGCATGGGGGGTCCCTCTTCACCCCTCACCACGCACAAGGGGGGGGGGGGGGATACTCACTTTCATGAAAGGTGCTCCATTTGCAGGGTGTAGTGACCACTTTTGTGCGTTTTTCTGCCCTCGTGCCTGTTTCGAAGGGCCCCCCTTTTTCGTCCTTCCCTGCCTCAACAGGGGAAGGGGGTACTCTCCTATCAAGGATTCAAGTTTTTTTTACCAATATTGTGCTTGCACACATTTCCTGTGCTTCATACATGGGACATCAGTATCTTTTACTTTCCACTTGCGATGTGGATGTCACTTCCTCTTTGTGCGCGTCGGAAGTCTTCAAGGCGCCAGATCGCCTTTCCTCCAAGTGCCTCGTTCAGGCGTCCTGGCTGTTTCCGAGGACTCAGCAACGAAGGTGGGTCGTCGCTCTCCTTCCCCATCCCGCCGACGATCTCCGACTCCTCTGTCCGGTTCAGGCCGTCCATGTGGCTCCACCCAAGGCTCAGGAGGCCACCGCTGACCGGTTTTGCCTCCATCCGCCCCATGCTTATGTACATGGCGGTATTCTTGGGACACTCTACTACCGTCCCTCCTATTTACCTGTGTTAACTCTTTGTGGCCTGCCTGCTTTCTTCCCCTGCTCTGCCTGGGGCGCTTCATACATGGGCCATCGGTATCTTTTTCCTTTCTGGTTGCAGTGAGGATGTCCTTTCCTCCCTGCGCACACCGTGGGGGTTCCCGTCCTGCCCTGCCCATTGGGACATGGAGAGTCCTACCCATGTCTAGTGCTCCAACCGCGATGGGTTTAACCCTCGGAGGTGTAGACCGTGTCTCGTCGATCTTGACCTTTGGGTCTCGTCCTACGTTCCCGGACGCTGTAGAGGCACGGTCTCGCCTCTGCGCTCCATGATCGGGGTTTCGCTCTCTCTGTCAAGGACCACCTCCGACGGTTTCCGCGCTTCCTAGACGAAGGGGTGCATGCCATGCTTCCCCTTTCCTCTGCTGTCTCCCTGGCGCCTGAACGCTTTTCCCCCGGTGCCTCGTTCGGACGTCCCTACTGTTTCCGAGGACGCCGGGTCGTAGGGGAGACGCCGCTCTCCTTCACCACGTCGCCGACGGTCTACAGCTCCACTCCGCCCTGTCTCTTCCCCTGTACGATCTCCGGGCGTGCCTCCGTACTGGGCGGTGTTCTTGCCTACGTAACCTGCTCTACCTGTGGTTGCTGCTCCGGTTCTCCATCCTCCCACTCGCTCCCTGGCGGCATCAACTTCTTTAGTCATGCTCCCTGCGTGTAGCCTGGGGCTGGTTGGTCGGCCTGTCCACGTTCCGTCCCTCTGGACGTTTCCGGTCCCTACCGGACGTCGCTTCCCTTCCCTTTACGGGAAGCCGTCATCGTGGGGGCACGTGGCGGCATCCCGCCCGGAACGAGCTCTTACACATGCACAAGGAGTGCGCCCGGTGCCTGCGAGTTGGCAGGTACAGCTCGAAGCCTTTGCTCGACACGACATACATGTCGACGCGCCCACTCTGTCGGCATCGTATGAGTTTCAGTAGTGTCATTCCATAGTTTATCTTTTACTGTTCCTTGTGGCTGATGGAGGGTGTCGACTTCGGGGTTCGGTCGGAGATGGGTTCTTCACCACTCCCTCCTGTCGGCTGCTCCTCCGTGTCGAGCCTCGTCATGCCTTCATCCGGGGTTTCACCTCCATATTGGGCCTGGTTCTTTGCCCCTACGTTATCTTTCTGAACGTATGCCACGTTCCTTCACGCCACCAGAGAAGGGTGCCCTGGAACGTGTTCGCAAGCCCTGGCGGCGCACTGCTCGCATGCTCTCCACCCTCTTCGAGCGACTGCACCTAGCTCAGCTTCCCCTCAGGCTTCTTGTAGCCCCACCGACCAGGGTGCTCGGGAAGGGTGGGGCCCAATTCGGGCGTGTGCGACTGCAGCTCGCCTCCGTCGGCTTCATTCAGTGTCCCTTCCATGAGGCTGCGTGTTGTCGCCAGTCTCTGTGGTTTTCCTTCTGTACACTGGCGCCGGCTGAGGTCCGCACGTCGCTGTTGCTTCCTGTGCTCCCTGCGGAGGGTCTCTTCTCTGCTCCTGCATGGCAGGGGTCTTCCCTCTTTGCTGCTGCGGGGCTCTTCGCATCCCGTCCGCCTGGGATGTCCCGACCCTCCTCAACCGTTTCCTCTTCGTTGAGGTCGGCAGGCCGGCTCGTAACGAGGCCGCCAGACTCGGGGCCCCTACCGGCTCTTGCGTCCCCACTCTCGGTTTAGCTTCGCCGTTCGAGGGCACGCCGGGTAATACGGCGGGGTCTGTCCTCGAGGTGCCGGTCCACGTTTCCACTCCGGCGAACTGTGTGACCTCGGCCTGTCTCCCCAGCCGTCGCCTCTGTTATTCTGTTCATGGGATTATTCGGGAAGTCTCGCCTCACCAGCGGGACTTCCTGTCGCATGTCTTTCTGGTCTCCGTGACGGACAGCGAGGTGTTGTGACCGATGGTCGACCTGTCATGCCTCGTATTGATGACTCTCATTATGTCACGTTCGGCGGTTTACCCTTCGGTCTCCATGTCGCCCCTCGTGTCTTTACGACCCTCATCGGACTGGCCTTGCCTCCCCTGTTCACTCGGGGTCTTCCGCTCCTTTTTTCCTTGGTGGGTGGGATCTTCTCCGCGAACTCTCCCACACCCTGTGTACATGCCGCTCTCCTTGTTCCTCCTCGCTCCTCGGTTCGGTTTCCTAGTCGCCATTCCCGAGTCCTGCCTTCCACCGTCGCAAGATGTGCCGTGGGCGGGCCTCGACTGGGACAGGTCGAGCACGCTTGTCACCCTGAGTCAGGTGACTGCGTAGTCTTTTTGTTCTTCAGGACCTGGCGGGGTACCTGTTTTGCCACGCACTCCTTTCCACCGTCGCACTGCGTGTACCCTGCCTACCCGGGACTGCCGACCTATGGGCGGTTGCTCTGACAGAGCACCTGGGTAGTTTGGTCTTTCCAACACACCGTATTCGATGTGTTTCCGCCACCCGACGCCCTTTTTGATGTGCAACGTCCTCCGCAGGCTGAGTGGGTAAATGAACTTTGTTTGGTTGTTCACTTCCATCTGGCCGGCACACGCCTGGTCCGCTCAGCTGTGGCGGTGGCGCCCGAGTCCTGTTCCCCTATCATTCCCCGATTTCCACTTGGGATCGATTGATGGCCTCGGGACCTCGTTGGCCTTCACATCGTGGATGTTTGTGAGGCAGGGTGGCTGCCGACGTTTAGTCGTTCTTTGACTGTCAACTCTCTCCACTGGCCACATTCTCAGTGGCAGACTTCCGTCTCTCACTGGCACGGTTTTCCTTCTGGGATGACCAACACGTCGCGGACACGCCTGTCGGTGGCGTTCGTGTTTCCCTACTTCATTTGGTTATTTTTGAGATGCGTCCCAACATATGCACCACGCTTAGGACCCGCCTGTTGGCCATTTGGGTACCGTTTGAGTCATTCACGGGGTTGGTCGTTCCTCACAGGGCATTGGATTTCCTCATGCGGGCCTGCATTGGACTTAGGCCTACCCCGCGTCAGATTCCTCCTCAGTGGTCTCTGCGGAAGCTCTCCCACTGCTCTCGTCTGCCTCTTACACTATTTACCCCGCGCCTGAACACTTCCATGCCATGACACTGTTCCTTCTGGCTTTGGCGGCGGGTGACGGCGTCTCGGAGATGGCTGCCATGTCTAAGATCCTGCATTGCTTCCGTTTTCTCCCGTCCTTGGGTCAGTTCCTTTGGCTCCGTCTGTTCGTTTTGTGGCTACAACCGTACGCGACAGTCCCGTTTTTCGGCCTTTCCTGTACCGGCTTCCACACGTGGTAGGGTTCATCGTCCGATCTGTCCGGTTCAAACCCTGCATACGTATGTGTACTCGGCCAGGCCAGTGTCGGGGTTGACATTACGGGTGGCGCCTACGTCCGATAGGAGGCTTAATCGCTGTGCTGTGGGACTTCGCCTGTGTCGGGTTCTTCGGGCCAGTAACCCGTACGTTCAGGGCACAGCTCATGCCGTCCGTTCGTACGCTGCTCCATTCAGGTTTTACTTGCTTTTTCTCGCCCGGACTTTGCCAACACTGGGCTTCGGTCTTCCCCCACCACGTTTGTCTCCTCCTCTCTGTCGTTGTCCACCGACAGACCAGGGCGTCCTTGTAGTGCGTTGGGCCTGCAGGTTCCCTCGGGGTCTACCTGCGGGGTTCCTTCTGTCTCTTGTCCTTCTCCTGTCCTGTCCTTCCTTATTGGGGGGGAGGGGAGGGAAGGGTATTGCACTATACCCATACTTGCACCTATGTTAAAGATTAATAACTGGGCTAAGCTTTTGATATACTTTCTAGTCTTAAGTATACTACATTCTTTCGGTATGTCTTGTCCTCATACCACTGAACTTTTCTCATATGGCTTTTAGTGCTCGTCACTGACACTGCTCATGTAGTTTTTCGTCACATCCTGTACGGTACTCATATTCGGCGTATGCCGGTATTTACTCGTTACAGTATGGGTTGTCCTGCTTTCTTCCGGAAGGAGGGGGGGGGGGGGGGGGGTGCATCCTGGAATTTATATTCATCATTATGAAATGCATCATTCTTTGTCTTAGGCTAAGTTATCTCATGGAATAAGACTTGACTGTACTTGACCTCTCTTGATATGCACCTGTCTGTACACTCTTTATATAAACTCTTGTTTACGTCGGTCTTTCCATGGTCCTGATATTTCCTAAGGGCTAAGTTTGTGTTTTTTCGCTTGGATGTCCGCCTCCAATTTGTTACTCTAGCTCTACGTTGGAGACGTAGAGGCTACTACTAAATTGGGAGGTTTGACACTCCCAATACCAAAGAAGGAAAACCTTCTATTTGGTAGGTAGCCTCGGAGTATCCAACGTCATAGTATCCCGCCCTCACGCCGTACCCCTGCCCATCCAATCTTGTGTTTAACTTGATACCTGGATGATCTAATGAACCCGGTCGGGTTGTGCGGTGGACCTGTGACAACGGCTTAAGGAGCCAGATAGGATGGACAATGTTCTGCAATTTTCTCTTTTCTTTCTCATCAATATTTTAATTTCCTTTAAAATAGTAGCCTCAAGAGTGTGTACAACGTACCTAGTAGAGAGAGTAAGGTGCTACTCTCGATGTTATCGATTTAATCGCGCTAGTGATTACGATAATTGTCCGCTCCAGAGCGGAACAGAATTATACGATAGGTATATAGCTCTATGTTGGATACTCCGAGGCTACCTACCAAATAGAAGGTTTTCCTTCTTTGGTATTGGGAGAGTGTCAAACCTCCCAATCAACCATGTATTCCCGCCGCAATGTACCACCTGTGGCGGGATTTTATTGATCAACCACATCCTTTTGTCCTGTGGTAGATTTGTGGAGGAGCGTAGCCCTCTCCTGATGTACTGCAGGGCGAATAACGTCCCCATCACTTTGGACTCGATCTTGGGTGATGGGGATGTTGGTGTGGTTGACAAATTGATGGCTTACCTGAAAGAGACCAATTCATTCAGAGAGCTTTAACTTGAGTTATGTTTTTGATGGTGGTGTTTTATTTATTTCCTATGTTCCTTTTTAGCATATTTTTATGCCATTGTTTTCCCACATTATTTATTATGTTCACAGGACCTCCTAAGTTGCTTTGTTTGTTAAATTCTTTAATTTTGTCTGTCATTCACTTTAGAGTAATATTAATTTCAGTTCTTTTTTGCTTTTCCCTTTTGTCTTAGCATATAGTGAGGTTGACAGTTGATGCTCCTAAGAATGTGTTTGTCCTGACACTATTCTTCTCAGCTGATGTTGCCTATATTATTTTCCTGTTGTAAATTGCCTTGGACCTGTGACGTATGTTGGATTGTGATACTTGCCACTATCACATTCCAGTATTATGAGGTTCTTGGTGATTAACATTTTGCTTTAGTATGGCCTAATTGGGCTGATGGCCTTCCCAATCAAGCTGAAAAAAGAGAAGGGAAATTTCATTCCGTCCATCGTTGGGCCTTGTGGTGGGGTTTTCAGTTTTCCGTTGCTAAGTGTGTCGGCGTAGTATTTACTCGTTGACTTAATGAACCTAATTTGCGCATCACTTTGGATAATGAGCCGATATTTTTTCAAAATTCAGTTAAGTTCTTGGGTCTGCACTTTGATCGCAGGCTCAATTGGAAGTCTCATGTCAATTATTTGATTAATTTTTGCAGTAAAAATTTAAATGTCCGGTACCTTTCTGGCCGTTACTGGGGAGCCGACAGAACATCTTTACTGATGGTGTATAAGTTCCTTATTCATTCAAAACTCGACTATAGCTCGCAGGTGTATGGGTCGGCGTCCGCGTGTACCTTGAGGAGGTTGGATGTGTTTCAGAATGTATGTTTGCGTTTGTGCCTTGGGGCCCTTCGGTGTACTCGTGTGGAGCGTATGGAAGTGGACGCTAACGTGCCGCCCCTCCGTCTTTGTCGTGACCATATGCTCCTCTCGTTTGGTATTTGTCTACATCGTAAACGTTCGCTCGGCCTTCCGGCTTGTGGGATCCTCCTGCAGTACGAGCATGTGCTGCATGGGGCCCTCAAGTCGGTGGCTGTGCGGCTTCAATTCCTCACGCGTAAGCTAGGTTATGATCTCTCTCCTGTTGACCAGCTGGTTGTCTTAAAGATAGCGTCTTGGGAGCAGCCCTCTTTCACTGTCGATACCCAGTGGCTCCTTTCCCCCAAGCGTCAGGCGCCGGAGGTGGAAATTCGCCAGTTTTTAAAATCGGTCCTCATTAGACACCTAGCTTCTTTTCACTTCTACACCGACGGCTCTAAGACGGATGAATGTGTGGGTGCGAGTGTGTGGTCGACCGAATGTCGCCTCCGGAACCGTTTGCCGATCCATACGTCTGTATTCACTTCTGAACTTTTTGTAATTAAACGGGCCATAGATTTTGCCTAGGCTTCTCCTCATGACAACTTTGTAACTTTTTCAGATTCAAAGTCAGCCCTTCAGGCAATTGATTCATGTAGTACGGGTTCATCTGAAATCCAGGGCCGCATTATCAATAAGTTGCACTCATTTGTAAGTCCTTCTCTCTGATTTGGGTGCATGGTCATTGTCGTATTTTCAGCAATGAGCAGGCTGACGCACTTGCAAACTCTGCGATAGAACTTGATGGGCCGTGGGACGTCCCTCGGGATCTACAGTCAAGTCTCTCTTTCGGTAAGAAATCAATTGATCTTCTGTGGCAAAGTCAGAGGACCGACCTAACTATTCATACAGTCAAACCAACAATTGAGGTTTGGCACTCAGCTAACAGTCGCTCCCAGAGAGAGGAAGTTATATTAGCTCGACTGAGGATGAATTGCACATTCCTAACTCACATGAAACCATATATCGACCATGTCTTGCCGCCGCAATGTACCACCAGTGGCGGGATTCTCTCGATCAACCACATCCTTTTGTCCTGTGGTAGATTTGTGGAGGAGCATAGCCCTCTCCTGATGTACTACAGGGCGAATAACGTCCCCATCACTTTGGACTCGATCTTGGGTGATGGGGATGTTCGTGTTGTTGACAAATTGATGGCTTACTTGGAAGAGACCAATTTATTCAGAGAATTGTAACTTGGGTTTTAATTTTGGTGGTGGTGTTTTATTTACAGTCGGTCCTCCGGTAACGCGGCTAATGTGTTCTGAGAGGAAAAGAGAGTTTGAGAAGAATGTAGTGCAGGTTTTGAAGAGCAAGGAAAAGGTAGTGAGGGAAACAGCGGAGACCAAAAAGGAGCCGACCAAACGCACCACTGAGGTGGTAGATGGTGGAAAGAAAAAAACTGTCTGGGACCATCAGGTCCTGGTAGTGAAGCCAAAAGACCGATCCTCCGAGCCAGTAAGCCCACCAGATACAAAGGCAATCGAGACTGCTTTGGCTTCGGTTCCGGTTAACAAGTTAACTAGAACTGAGTCAGGTGTACTGGTGGTACGACTTCCATCCAAGAAAGCCAAAGAAGATGCAGGAAGGGCCATCAATCAGTATTTGGGGGTGGACAGTGCCTTCAGTGTCTCCGAACCAAAGAAGATGATGCCAAAAATGACTCTGGTAGGCATTGCTAATGACGCTGAGGATAATGAGATCATTCCCAGCATCCTCAACAAGAACCCAAGAATAAAGTCCCTGGTCGACGATGGCTTAGCTATGAATTTGCTATTCACTAAGCAAAAGAGTGATGCACACACTAAGATTGCGGTAGTAAAAATGTCACCTGAAATACGCTCTTCCATTGTGGATGATGGCAATTCTGTGTATGTTGGACTTGTGAGATGTCGTGCATACGATCGCTTCTGGGTAACACAATGTTACCATTGCCAGGGCTTTGGTCATACCAGTGACAGGTGTTATCGGAAAAATGAGGATCCAAAATGCAACTTCTGTGCTGGTACTCATAACTCAAAAGACTGCACCAACAAGACTTCCCCCAAATGTATAAATTGTATGAGCTCCACATCAGTTACGGAGCCGCCAAATCATTTCGCCTCAAGTAGAAATTGTCCTTTAATGACAGCTCAGAGAAATAAAGTTATTGAGAACACCGATTTTGTAGGTTAAAAAAACTGAAAAATGCACATGGGAGCCGGTTGAAACTGGGTCTGTTGAATGTTCGTTCCTTGCGTAACAAAATGGATCATATTTGCGAGATCTTGGATGAACGTAACCTTGATGTATTATGTCTCACTGAGACCTGGTTGTTCGAGTCAGATCTGAATATTATCCAGGCGGCATTGCCTAAAACCCATTCCATAATAAATGTTCCTAGGCCTAGGGGAGATCATCCGGGTGGTGGAGTGGCAGTTGTCTACTCCACATCTCTGGTGAATATCTTGCAAATAAGCCATAACCCAGCCCCTCTTTATTATGAACTGTTGGAAGTGGAAATAAAAACTCCATCAACAAATTCTAAGAATGGCAGTTGTCTATAGGCCTGGCCATCGTGGCACAGATAGGGGTTTTATGGAAGAGTTTGGGCAGTTTCTCGAGGAATTTTCTGCTAAAACAGGAAGACTTTTGATGTGTGGAGATTTAATTACTGGGTTGACAGCCCTCATCTGAAGCCATTCTCTCCTGAGTTCCTTGAGTTGACTGATCAGAACAATTTTGTAAACCATGTGTCCCACCCAACTCATATCTTAGGACACACCCTTGACTTGGTTTTCTCTCCTGTGGGTTGTGGTGGTGTTCTGGATGTTGATGTTGAGAATGCTGACCCTAATACCTCTGATCATGCTTTGATTACTTTCAGCTTTGATTTCCCTAAGCCACTCACACATGAAAAAGTAATCAGATTTAGAAATTATAAAAATGCAGACCTAAATTTGGCTAGCAGTGAAGTAAAACAGTACTTGGGAAGTATTGATACTTCCAACCTTACTTCAGATGAGCTGGTGGAGGTACATGGAAATGCACTTAAATTAGTGTTCGATCATCACTGTCCAGAAGTAGAGAAGAAAATCATAGTACGAGATGATTCGCCCTGGTATAGCACTCGAGTTAAATTTCTTAGAAGAGCGCGTAGAAGAGCTGAACGTGAATGGCGGAAAAATAAACCAGACTCTACATGGTTGCAATACCTGTCAGCTAGAAGAGCTGTGGTCTACAAAATCAAAGATGAAAAGAAAGTGTATTATCAGGGAAAAGTTGACTCGTGTGGTAACGACCAGAGGAGGTTGGCTTCAATTGTAAACAGTTTACTTGGAAAAACAAGAGTCCGCTTAAGACCTTCTGTACCTGATGCCGAGTTGGCTGCCAACTTTGTGCATTTTTTGCTGGCAAGATAACTCGCATAAGACAGGAATTGGATGATGCTTCTGTTGGTGAAGAACTTTCAGTTGTACTCCAACCCCGACACATTCCTAATAATGTCCTCTCATCCTTTCACTCAGTAGAGGTGGACATGATCTCGTCCTACATAAGAAACCTCAATAAAACATTTTGCCCGTTGGATCCCATAAATGTTTCCAAGCTACCAAGAGTCTATGATCACACAGGTGATTTTATTTCCAAAATAATTAATAAGTGCTTCTCTGAAGGTAGCTTCCCACATTCTGAAAAGCATGCACTACTCCGACCTACTCTAAAGAAACCTGGACTTGATGTTGAGAACATGTTGAACTATCGTCCTGTCTCCAACCTGCCCTTCATATCAAAGATATTAGAGCGTGCAATACTTGACCAATTACAACCACTACTTCAGCAGAATGAAACTATCCCAATTTTTCAGTCTGCTTACCGACAGCATCATTCAACTGAAACAGCATTGATTAGAGTACATAATGATCTAGTTGAGAACATGTGCAATGGTGTGGCCTCACTATTGGTCCTGCTTGATCTCTCTGCGGCTTTTGACACAGTGGATCACGAGTTGTTATTGAGTGATCTTTATGATTGTGGTGTGCGTGACTCCGCTCTCTTGCTTCTTGGGTCGTACTTGTCAGGTAGATCCCAGAGTGTGATGGTAAATCAAGTGGTCTCGGACTCGACACCCCTGCAGTATGGTGTTCCGCAGGGATCAGTTTTTGGGTCCTATCCTATTTATAATTTATATTAGCAGTTTGTCTCTTCTGCTTCGTGCCATAATGTCACCTTTCACTTTTATGCAGATGACACCCAAGATTTATGTGAGAATCACAAATATAGTTGATATTCCGATTAAGATGGAATTGTTGATGTCTCATATCAAGAAGTGGATGATAGCGAGAAAACTTAAACTATGATGGTGAAACTGATATTCTCATCATCCGAGGAAATAGAAGAGCTGATGATATGGTAGGTGCCCTCTCCATCAATGTGGGTGGATCTCAGCTGCGAACCGGCCAACTCTGTTCGAAATCTGGGTGTATATGTGAACTCCCGATTAGATTTCAAAGAGCATGTAAACCAGATAGTTAAAAGTTGTTACTTGCACATCAGAAATCTCTATTTGGTGAAGCCGTTTATAACCAGACGTTGCCTTCTGACGTTGGTTCACTCATTGGTCTTCTCTCGTGGTGATTATTGCAATGCCCTGTTGGTGGGTCTTCCAAATTATATTTTGAAGAAAGTTCAGTCTGTTCTTAACAGGGCCGCAAGACTAATTTTTGGTGTTCCACCTAGAACTCCTACTACATCTCTTCACATAGAACTGCACTGGCTGCCAGTAAGAGCAAGAATAGGATTTAAGTTGTGTTTGGTGACTTGTTTTAACAGCCTTCGGAGCTTTTGTGTACCGCACACGGTGTTTGTGTACCAAAATATCTGTTTCGTGATCTTCCATGCTCCCAGAACGTACCTATCCTTGAGGTAAACAGAGCTTTCGAATGACACCATAACGATCATGTATGATAGTTTTCTGATGCCAACGCGAGTGCAAAAAGAGTATTCGGTACTTCTCTTTGAGAGCTATGAGAGAGAGGAGGGAGTGAATTTTGTAGGTTCGCCGCGGTAGATATAGTCTCCTTTGAATGTCTCTCGCTCTCAGCACTTACGTGCTGAATTCTCGACCTATGTCGAATAGTCCAGCTTTATTTAACTCGCTTATGTTGTATACGGGTTAAGGTTCTCAAATTTGTGAGCCTGGTACTTGCGGAGCTGCTCAGCAATGGTGTAGTTGTGCGTCATGACATGACCCTTTTCTGATGAACCAAGGGCTTTCCAGCTTTTTTTCTTTGAGAGGTCATTCTCCTCAGGCTCCATAACAGGTTGCCGCTGTCCATGAGACAACTGAGGTTTGTCGAATGCTTCAAGAGACAACTTAAGACTTTCTCTTTGAGAGAAGCTATGATCTTGAGAGAGGTGTCATGACCATAGAGTTTAGGCTATTTTGCCACTGCTAGGAGTGTTAAATGTGTGTTGTATATGAGCCTTCTTTTGATGCTTGATGTTCTTTTTTTTCTTTCTCTTTTCGAGCGCTAGTGAATTCTTCGGAAAAATTGGCGCTTATGAGAAATAAAAATGCTTATATTATTATTATTATTATTAACCCTTGTTACAAAAAACGGTAACGAACCCATATGTTTAACATTTTAACGTACCTTGTGTTCTGGGGGGTTCCACAAAGTCCACTTTTCTCCATAGAAGCCGTTATAATAATTAACATTATAAGGAATTTGACATGTGCATTGGGTTGATTTGCCATTGCAACAACTCTTACCTCTGAATAAATGAAGTTGCATCCCCCGCCCGCGGCCACACCCGTCCCCTACCCCCCCGATCCATCGACGTCACTGCGATGAAGTTTATGGTCTGTTAGCTCTCCCACGTCCACTTCGTTGATAAGGCGTGGTCCCTCCCCATCTTCGCAAGAGTCCTCGAAGCCACTGTAGTCGGGATCTGATACAATCGACAGTAGATCGTCTGGTAGCTGTGGGTCGGAGTCTGAGTCTGAGTCACTCGACGCCACTTGTTCTTGTTGCTCCGCACGTCGACGAAAGAAATCTGTTATTCGTGTCTGCTGGCGTGCATTTATCCTGTCGTGAAACATGTCAAAGTACGGGTGGATGGCAGCAGTAAAGCTTGCTATTATCTGTGCTGAACGGTCATGTTTGGGATCAAAGTTGTTCATGTGATGGCTGAGGCGTTGTGACAATTCTACAAATTCCCTTAGACCAGGAGTGTCAGGCTCTTCCTGGGGTTCGTCTTCTTCTCGGTGTTCTTCCTCTGCCTGCTCTTCTTCCTCCAAATCCTGCAGTAGGTCCTCAGCATCAAACTCCTGTGGTGGCTGAATCAAACCACGAATATCTTCTGGCCCCACTTCATCCATCCCGGGCACACGTCTGGCAACCTCGACTGCTCTCTCCACCACTGCTTCAAGCCTGACTGGCTCATCAGGTAATTCCAGCTTGTGCCCCTAACCCTCTAAAACATTCCTCCAGGCATGGTGAATTGTACTCTGTCACAGCCCACGCTTCCACCATCGTATCCACTGCATTTAATGAAACCTTTTCCAAAAGGTGTGAACTGTTATAGCTGCTCTGTCGGCGGGTGTTGGCTGCTGTTGCTGTTGTTGTCGTTGTTGTGAAGGCGAGTTTGGTGCAGGTTCTTCGAGTGGTGGGGGAGATTCAGGGGTAGATAGTTCTTCGAGTGGTGGAAGAGAGTCAGGGACTGATTCATCATCAGATATCTGTACAGGCTTCTTGGTGTCAGTGGCACTGTCGAGCATCTGGAAAGTTTTAGTTTGTACGCACCCTTAAAACGCTATCCCCTCCTGGTCCGCTGTAGAGACGTAGTGTTGGGGGGCATGAACATGACTTTTACGTTTGGGTGCCGATCAATCAACAATCTGGAATGTCCTGGTGCGTTGTCAAGCAATAGCAGTGCTTTAAAAGCAATGTTTTGCCGGCTACAAAACGTTTCTAAGTCCTTTACAAAATAATTCGAACCATTCTCGTCTCAACGCTGACGACATCCAGGCCTTCTTGTTGCTCATCCAATGAACATTTAACTTTGACATGTCCATGTTGCGATATGGTCTTGGGCGCTTTGCTTTATGGATGATTAGAGGCTTCATCTTGCAGGTTCCGGAAGCATTGCATGCCAATAAGATGGTTACACGGTCTTTGGCTGCTTTATAGCCTCTTTTTTTTTCTTTTTTTCCCTATGTGATTGAGGGAGGCAAAAGGCAGAACTGCCTATAGCGAGTGCCTCCCCCATAGTTAAAGAGTGACCAAATCAGGACCGTCGAGCCAAATGCCTGGACACCGGAGTTTTGAAGCAATTTAGTCATAGGAAGAGGAAGACTGATTCTGGGAGAGTTCAGAGCTCAGCTGTTGAGTAGAATAAAGTTGAGAGTAACATTTCACTCTTGGGTTGGAGGGTTGCACAGAGTAGGGGTGGGATTTAGTGCAAGACGGGCGTACCACACCCTACGTAAGGAGGTGGTATACACTGGGAAAGCTCTGACACTGATTATTATAGTAGCGAGAGAGATGCAACATTGCGGCAGAGAGAGAGATTGCAGAGAGTTAGTGAGTGGACGGGAGTTAATGATACGAAACTTCCTTTCAACTTTGTCTAGGAGAGCGGTGAGAGGAACCTCCCCACACCATTGAACAATACTCAATACAAGGACGCACTATGCCCCTGTACAGAGCAAGAAGCTGTGCGGGGAAAAAGAACCCCTAAGCGGTTTGAGCACACCCAGCTTCTGGGAGGCTGCCTTAGCAGACTGTAATATGGTCCTTCCAACTGATAGCAGAAAAAAGAGACACCAAGAATATTGAAGAAATGAAGGATTGATTTTGTATTGTTGAAGAATAAGGGATAGTCCGCTGGGAGTTCCTTACGGGTAGATAGATGGAGAAATTGGGTTTGGAAGCCAAGGTAACAAAGGTTTTCTCTGCCGCAATTGGGATAGTATTTAGATCAGAATTTAAGAGTATGGCTTCATTACGTTTGTCGTTGAGGGATTGCTGGCTGGGGCGTTCTGAAAAACTAATGGAGTAGTGTAAGGTTGAGTCGTCTGCGTATGAATGGATGGGAATTGAGGTACAGTTGAGGAGATCATTATAAAAATAGAAAGAAATAGGAGATAAGACAGAGCCTGAGGACACCGGAGTTTATAGGTGAGGAAGTGAACAATGGACGTCCACAACCGCGGCTATGGAACGGCCGGAAAGGAAATTAGAGACAAAGGCACAGATGGAGGGATAGAAACCGAAATGTAAGAACGTTTTGGCATTTTCTTTCAGTTGACTGCAGACTCATCGTTGAAATTTGATCTAAGTTGTAACCATCGGCCACAATAACCTCACGTAAAAAAGCAGGGAATTCATTGGCTGCAGCATGGTCTGCTCTTGCTACCTCTCCTGTAATATGAACATCATTTTGCGTTTATTGAAGGACATCAACCACCCTACCTTAAAGGGTTTGGGGTTCTGTACATTGTTCATTCGAGCCACTGCTGCATAATATTTCTTCGCCTTTTCTCTCATCATCCGTCCGTCTGTCGGCACATGGTTCTTCTTTTGCCTCTCCAAATAATGCAACATCAGCTTCTCTGTCTTCTTTAGGATAACATTTCCCACTTTAATCAATGCCTGAGTACCCTTTGTGGGGTTGCCCTTCATAATCTTAGCAATCTTCTCTCTATCTTTCCAAATGGTGCGAATTGTACTCTCATTCACATCATGTCGTCTTGCTAACTCAGCTTCTCTCTTTCCCTTTTCTAACTCCTTCACGATCTCGTACTTTTGTGCGTACGTAAAGGTTCAGCGCTTCTTGGGCGGCATGGCGGCCAGGTAAAAGTCACAGAAAAAAAGGCACTTTGGGAACCACGGTGTGTGTTACAACACACGCGGTGGTGGTGGGGGGGGTCGGTACGTGAGGCGAGCAATGGTGGACTGGAGAAGGACGCTGGGGAGGGAATGACATACCCGGACGAGCCGCAATTGACGTCACTGGACCAGGGTGGGAGACGGAACAGCCTCACCCGGCCGAGGAGAGAGAAAACCGCCCCGGCTAGACCCCGCGTCAGTGTAAGTGTTGACCGTGTTAGCAAAACTTTTGATATTTGGGGTGTACCGCGTGCCACCAAATCCCCGTTTCCAAAACGCGCGTTACCGGAGGACCGACTGTATTTCCTGTGTTCCATTTTAGCATATTTTTATGCTATTGTTTTCACTCATTATTTACTATGTTCACAGTACCTCCAATGTTGATTAGCTTGATAACTTCTTGAATTTTGTCATTACTTCATTTTAGAGTCATATTAATTTCATTTTCTTTTTTGCTTTTTCCCTTTGTCTTAGCATATAATGAGATTGACAGTTGATGCTCTTAACCCTGTCCGACATACTGTAAGTTACTAACTTACTGACGGGTTGGCGGAGCGCCCGGTATTTCCCCAACAACACTCTCTCTTACTGAGGTACGGTAGAAGTCGGGTATTTGGGGTTGCCACCAATCGACAGATTCTGATCTAACTTACCACTCACTTTCCTCTCACTTAAACAGTAGGCTACCATAGTGCGGTTGGGAATATGAACATGATTAGATTAATATCCAGTATTCGAGAATGGATAATGAGTCGTAGGCGTGTGCATAAACCTAACGTCCTGGTGGTAATGGTTCCAGGTGGCAAAAATATGTGTGTGATAACCCGGGTTCGAATCCCGGTGGATCATATATACTTTAATTAATTTCATTGGGGGTATGGTGGTGAGATTAATAAAAATAATATTATTAGTAGGTTTAGGGATATTTCTTCGAGAGGCCGTCTATGATCTGTGCCCCATGAATATTCTTTCCTCTCACTTAACAGTAGGCTACCATAGTGAGGTTGGGAATATTCATGATTAGATTAATATCCAGTATTCGAGAATGGATAAGTCTAGGCGTGTGCATAAACCTTTACCGTCCTGGTGGTGTAATGGTTAAGGTGGCAAAATATGTGTGAGACCCGGGTTCGAATCCCGGTGGATCATATATACTTTAATTAATTTCATTGGGGTTGGTGGTGAGATTAATAAAATAATATTATTAGAGGTTTAGGATATTCTTCGAGAGGCCGGTCTAATGATCTGTGCCCATGAAATATTCTTTCTCTCACTTAAACAGTAGGCTACCATAGTGCGGTTGGGAATAGAACCTGCTTAGATTAACTATCCCAGTATTTCGAGACATGGATAAATAAGTCGAAGGCGTGTGCATAAACCTTTAACTCGTCCTGGTGGTGTCATGGTTAAGGTGGCCAAATATGTGTGTGTGATAACCCGGTAGTTTGAATCCCGGTGGATCATATTCCTTTCAATAATTTCACTGGGGTGTGGTGGTGAGATTAATAAAATATATTACCTAACTTACTGAGTCTCAATATGACGCAAATGCGTCATATAACTTACTTATGAGCTTT